>OZ018326.1:92463451-93683500 GCA_963969495.1 Ceratothoa steindachneri
AGAGGGGAGTAGAGACATTTCGAAATGTTCCATAAAATGATTTCACAGAATGGGTGACAAAGGATTTCCCATACTCAGCCCATGTTTTGGGTGGAAGGAACCTATATCACTATTAAAAACATTTTCAGTGACGCAAAGTTTGCCTAGGTTACAATTTTTGTTTGGGGTAATGGGAGGTTTAATCTCGGGTTCCTTAATACATTAGATAATACTTTAAGGGCCTAATCCACGGGTACATTGGTAAAAAGACTTTCTACATCAAAGCTTACTAAGCGACTGCCTTTGATGTCAATTTTTCAAAATTTCTCGATGAAATCTGATGAGTGAACTATATGTGATGAAAAGTTTAATCCAACGGCATTTGAGAAAATATTGGCCAGTCACTTAGAGAGGGAATATGCATGGGAGTCAATACATGATAGTTGGTCGAAGAGGTGTTCCAGGCTTGTAGGTTTTCAACATAGGTGGGCGCGATAACGAAAAAAATGTATCACAATAACTGATAAATCGATAACGATAACCTTATCGGCAATAATCGATAACTGGCGATAAATTTATCGCAAGATAGGATAATAACCAATAAATCTTGATAAATCCAAAATTATAATACAATATTAATTATTGACTATATGTAGCGTTATTTTATAATAGAATAGTAAGAATATTTGAATACTGTTTCTTAGTTTCTTACCTGGTTAGGCTCCCCTTCATCTCCTCATAGGTTTTGAGAATCCTCCTCGCAAGATAGAACCTACCTATTTCTGCCTCCAAGGCATACACGGCTCTCCCCTGTGCTAAACTGGAACCAAAAAGTGAAATTATCGATTATCGCTAGTTTGGAACCAAAAGTATTGGCGATACCGTACCGATGAATCGAAAACACAGGAAAAAAATATCGGTTAACCGATAACCCGATATCGTTATCGCGATCAATTATCGCGATAATTTATCGGAAAACGCCCACCTATGGTTTTCGAAAACACATACATACGGGGAAGGGATAGATTAATTGGTTTGAAACATTGGAGGAGATCGGGATTTGATCGTTTGAGAAGTTTTGTTTATATTTTGTTGAAGGGTGCCGTTTTGTTACTTAAAGGGTTTGAAGATAGCTTCTCGTAGGTGTTTGGATCATTAAGTAAATCATTTAACTTAGCGGAATAAGAGCATTTATCTAAAATAACGATTTGATTGGTTTTATCGGATTTTGTGATTACAATATTTTTATTCTAATTTAGTGATTTGAAGGCCATAATTAAGCATCCAGGTATTTCTAAATATTTAACAGTATCACAATTGGACAAAGCACCCTCTAAAGAAATTAATTGCCCTTTATTTTACAAACGCGAAACAAGAAGAAACTTGGATAAGAGAATGTACGAACGCAGAGGAGACATTAGACGGGGAAACAAAGCCTCTAGTCTTTTCACGCAAAGTAACAACTTTAATCACCCGATAGACTTCCCACAGGCAAACTAATCTACCCGTGTAAGGACTTCCGCAAAATGAAGGTTATTGAATCCACCCTTATAGATGAAATCCCCAACTTTAACCTTTAGAATGGGCAATCTAAATGAAGCCCCTACGTCAAAGATCCAACCTTAAAAGATATCCTTAATGAACTTAAATTCACGCCCCTTGATTAGGAACTCCAATTGGAGCCCTGTATATATATATATATATATATATATATATATATATATATATATATATATATATATATATATATATATATATATATATATATATTGTATGCTTGGTGTGACTGCATGTATTGTTAGTGTTCGACTGAGGCTGGCATGACAAACTCCAGGCCGAAACTGGTCTCAAGATAATTTACTAGTACGCTTCTCCACAGTGGTTATATATATATATATATATATATATATATATATATATATATATATATATATGCATAAAACATATTGACTATGATGGAACAAACACAACAAATAAGGACATCTGTTAGCGGCCAAACGGATCATCATAACCAACCGACTGCCTCGAATCCCCAGTCCACGTACAGGCAGCCACATGCGTACCTCTCGCTTCTCGTATATGATCCTGCAAACCCAATTGTATGGTTGTAAGTCTCGTCCCTCCTCCTTAAACCTCAGAGCATCACCGAAGAAGAGAAAATTGCAGCAATGATTCAGCGTTTGCCCATAAGTATCTTTATACAATTCAAGGAAGTTCTAATTAACCGAGAACAGGCTGGGGTTTTAGATCGTCTGAAGGAGGCTTTTCTCAGCAAATACGGTGAGTCCCAAATAGACGAACTGAAAGAGCTCCTGAAGACTCAAGAAATGGGAGATAAGAGTCCCATTTCTTTCTTAACACATCTGAAGGACTTTATCAGGGTAAAGGGTGCTCAAACCGAACTTTTTAGCCCTCTCTTCATTGAGATTTTCATGAGAGGAGTCCCGGAGGGAATCAGGCCACTGAACCTTGGCTTGAGCCCCTCCATCCTTGAGGAGATTGCTATAGCCGCAGATAAATATACAAGAGTCCTTATATGAATTGGGGCAACGTCCAAACACATGGCCCATTTAACAATAATCTTTCAATTTCTCAGGTTCGGGGAACAGACAGCTCCTCAGAAGACCGATCGGAGAGTTTAAGGGTTCCATCTTCTCTATCTAGGGACCTTGAAGCTTCAATACGGAGGATGGAAGCCGACATTCAGCGGCTAAAGCTGCAGGGGAAATCACAGAGCAAGCACATACACGGTTTTGGCGATCGAAGGCGCAGGTCCCTTTCTGGTTCACAAAAGTGAAACCAACGAGGGCATCCCGATGCAAAAAGTAAGAGGCAGCAAAATTTTCAACCTCATTCTTCCGCCTATTCATATAACCTTCCACACCATCAGGGTATATGCTAGTATCATCAAAGGTACGGGCATAATGCTGTACACTATACACAGCCTTGTAGCCACCGTTATGCTTCTTCACATATGCGCCAAGTAGTCTCCCGAAGCATAACGTTTCCTTTTCCTCCTCTCATTCAACTCAGTAGTGCTGTTACCACAATAAATATAGTGTACAGGCACTATAATGCTTGCAACCGTGAACATATTTGGAATCAGTACCTTCTTCTAACCTCAGCCATCCACTTTTCTCACTTCACCCAACTCAACGACTTTCCCTAAATCCTCAAATTTCAATTTCCCAACTTTCAAATTCTCGCATTCCGCTAACTCCATCCTCTCAATCATAAACTTTAAACTAGAAAGGCATGGGTCAAAAGGGTCTACATACCCTGCCTACATCACATTTCCTTAGGTAGGTCCTCCATTTCATATTTATGACCCACTTTCTGTTTTTTTCATTCCTGGTGGACATTGGTGCTGAATGCAGTGTCATATCAATTTCTAAGGCCGAAAAAGCTTCTGCCTCCTCAGATTTAGTTATGAAGGCAGCCAATTCGACCAATATTAGGACATATGGAAGGCGCAACCTTCAAGTCTCACTTGGTCTCCGTCAAGTTTTTCGATGGACTTTCATCATGGCTGAGGTAGATTGACCAATATTGGGTGTAGCAGAATGCCGTTTTTGATCTTTCCACACCTGACACCGATTTTTTCGTGGTATACATTGTGGTCGTGATATACTTCTTTGATGAAGTAGGATTTGTTCTAAGAGTGCTAATTTTGTCGTTTTAAAGAAGAGCCGCTTCAAACACGTAAGGATATATAGAAACGCACAGGAATTCCCAAAATAAACTTATATTTTAAATTTAACAAGTTTACTACACAAAAACAAAACATGAACCACAGAAATACTCAGAGTATTAATATACACAATAATGACTTCAATTAACTTGACCCTCTAAAATTTGCTAAATTCGATACGCACTCCAATATACAAGAATTAGGCTAATTGTCTCTACTGGAGTTTAAATACCTTGGTTGCTCTGGCGGCGGGTTTGAGTCTGACCTTGAACTCAATGAGCACTTTACCTCAGGAATGTTATTGACTCCAAGACGCGTGCCGACCGGCCAGATGAAGGTTGCGGACGACTAACTTGAAAGCCACAACTGACTTTGGAGAGTGTGGCAGCTGGGGTTCACACGCTTTCGGCAGGAAGGGATATCACCACGGGATAGTGAAAGAAGGTTCCATTCTCCTCTTCGGATTACTCTTAGGAGTAATTCGCTCTCCCTCTAAGGCTTGAATACCTTGACTCTCAGGGGAGTGCTGGAGGGAGTGTACTCTGGGGGGGTCTTTTTAAAGGGCGAGGACTGTACTCAGAGGGGGGGGTCTTCTTCAATGGCAAGGATAGAGAAGCGGGGTTTTTCTGACGAGAATAAGTTGAACTTGAACAAGTTAACTTAAAGGTCGTTTGGTAACCAGGAACTAGCTCGAGGATGAGCTTCTTCTTAGTTCCAGTCTTCATCAAGGGTGAGGCCTATCTCGGTGTTTTGGGATACACCAGGATAGAAGGGGGTGTTCTCTGACGAGAATAAGTTAAACTTGGTTCCTCAACCAAGTTAACTTATGAGTTTGGTTTTGGCCACCGGGTAACGGGCTCGAGGGGGAGCCTTTTTCCTCTTCTTTTCGTAATTCCTCAAGGTCGAGGAATATCCCCGAGGTTTAGGATGCACCAGGATATGAGGATTCTCTCTGACGAGAATACGCTAAACTTGAACAAGTTAACTTAACGTTCGGTTTGATAACCAGGGACTAGCTCGAGGATGAGCTGCTTCTTAGCCGCCTTGGTAGCCCTGCCTCTCTTTCAGGGGACTTCGTAGTCTGGTGACTCACGTATTCTACCTGTCCAGTCTTGGTAGCCCGGCCTCACTCCGGGGACTTCGTAGCCTGGAGACTCACGTATTATACCTGTCCAGTCTTGGTAGCCCGGCCTCAATCCAGGAGCTTCGTAGCCTGGAGAATCACGCATTCTACTTGTCCAGTCTTGGTAGCCCGGCCTCAATCCGGGGACTTCGTAGCCTGGAGACTCACGTATTCTACCACGTTTTTCCCAAGTGTTTGTTATTTATACCTCGTCACCCTACTGGGGAGGGGTAGGAGGCATTGTGGACGGGCCCAGGATGGTTCTTATTCCAACGGTTTTTCTCACCAATTTTTACCTCGGCTCCCATTGGCCTTCGAGCTTGAGAGAAACGCGTCTCCAATTTCTTATTTGAGCTGAAATTGAATATACTCTCGTAGGGAAGATCTTGCAGTTTACAACCTTTCGGCTTTTCATAGCGACGAATTGCGAGGCGCTGTGGTTACGAGTTTGACACACGGTGCTGGGCCCGGATGTCTTTGCGGTTCCTGTTCCGTGTCTCCACTGAGCGAGAACGGGTAAGTGACGATTTTCCTACATTGGGCTTCGACTTTCTTTCGGCGCACGACCTTTTGGTCGATTCTCATTAACGCAAGCTTGTCGACCGCAAACTCTCCTTACTGTCTCAAGCTCGTACTCATTTTCTCAGAGTTCCCTCCTCTCTGTTCGTCTCCCATCCACCAAGCAACTGTTTCAGCGCCTTTTACAGGAGTTTATTGAGCTTATATTTACACCTTCAAAGGACAGGCCGATTAAACATAGTGTGGTGCATCGGATCGAGACAACAGGAGGTCCTGTATTTTCACGGCCACGCCGTCTAGCACCTCATAAACTCTCTACTATGCGTGATTAATTCCAATTCATGATGGATACTAGCATTTGTAAGCCTTACTTTTTCTCCGTGGGCCTCTCCACTTCACATTGTGCCCAAATCCACGCCGGGGGACTTCAGAGCAGTTGGGGATTACTCAGCTCTTAACGCCGTGACAATTCCTGATCGCTATTCTTTGCCGTACCTAGCCGATTTCACCTCGTCTGTCCATGGCTGAACACTTTTTCTCGCTTAGATCTGATTCGTGCTTTCAACAACATCCCTATTCACCCAGATGATGTCACAAAGACTAACATCACCACTCCGTTTGGTGCTTTTGAAATGGTGAAAATGCCATATGGATTGCGTAACTCTGGTCAAACTTTCCGGCGACTTATGCATCAAGTCCTTAGGGGTCTTCTTTTCGTATTTTGCCACATCGATGACCTCCTAATATCATCTTCCTCACTGCATGAACACCTTTCTTACCTTCACCAAGTTTTTTTTCTCGTCTTCAGGAGTACGGTATCGTGCTAAACGCCCCCAAGTCACTCTTTGGTGTCCTGAAACTCTCATTTTGGGGCGCCATGTCTCGAGTGCAGGGATTAGTCCACTCGAAGATAAAGTTAGCGTGATGCGAAACTTTTCTCGTCCTACATCACGCAAGCAACTCAAAGAGTTTCTGTGGCATGGTAAATTTCTACCACAGATTCATCCCTAAATGTGCCCAGGTCATGCAACCTATCAATTCTATGCTCACCAAGACCAAAAAGCACTTTCTTCTTGAACGGTCTGCTGAGGCAGGCGATTCGTTCTCTCGCACCAAAGAGGCTATTGCCTGCACTGTGGAATTGGCTCATCCTTCTCTAGGAGCCCCCATCAGCGTCGCCTCGAAATATATCATTTGGAAGGGGGGCGTGAATTTACATTTTTTACTGACCATAAGCCCTTGGTCGGTGCATGTTCGTCTCGTAGTACTTCGTCAGTACACACTGCAGTTGACACTTATCATCTTGACTTCATCCTGCAGATGACGAATGATATTCGATACGTTCCTGGTTCTTCAAATGTCGTACCGGACGCGCTCTCTCGCATTTCATGATTTAGGGCACGCAACTCTCCTATACTGCGCCCATCGACCATGCAACAATAGCGCTTGCCCATGAACAAGATGAAGACACGCAAACACTGCCTCGCTCTTCTCAACTCGTCGTTCGCGAGATCTACTTGCCGGACAGTCCTTCAAGGCGCATCCTGGTTTACTATTCAATTCCTGACTGTCCTCGTCCTCTCATTCCTCTCGTTTACCGTCGGCACATTTACGACCAAATTCATGGTCTCTTTCATCCTGGCGTCAATGCCACACGAAAGTTCGTTGCCCAACGCTTCGTTTGGCCAGGTATGAATGCCGACGTGGCCAAATGGACTCGCTTATGCCTGTCATGCCAGCGTGCTAAGGTCCATCGCCACACAAAAGCTCCTCTGGTCCCTTTTTCTCTTCCTTCGTCACGTTTTGAAGCCGTTCATGTCGATCTAGTAGGTCCTTTTCCTTACTCCCGTGGTTGCAATTATCTTCTCACCATGATCGATCGTTTTACTCGCTGGCTAGAGGAGGTCCCTATCTCGGACATCAGTGCTTCTACTGTCACCCGAGACTTCGTCTCAACATGAGTTGCTCTTTTTGGTGTTCCCTCAACGATCATGATTGATAGTGGCAGCCAGTTTAAATCCCACCAATGGGATGCACGCATGTCAGTGCTTGGCTCTTTTCGCCTTCGTACTACAAGCTATCATCCCCAGAGTAATTCTAAGGTAGAACGTCTACATAGCGCCATCAAAGCAAGCTTAATCGCTACTGATCCAGACATCACTTGGGTGGACAAGCTACCTTTGATTCTCCTTGGAATTCGCTCGTTCTTGAAAGAGGATATGGGTTGCTCTGCAGCGGAATTAGTTTAGGGTACTCAACTTCGTCTACCCGGTCAATTCTTTTCTTCCTCTGACTGACTTCAACCTTCTCACCTAGATCCTTCTTCATACGTACATAATCTTGTATGGGTGATGGCTGAAGTTAAGCCAACTGCCCCTCGAGGGCCTGCTACTCATAAAACTTTCGTACCGAAGGAGATGACAACATGCTCCGATGTTTTCGTCCATCGCGATATAACTCGCACTTCGTTGCAACCAGTCTATGACAGACCCTTTCTCGTCATATCCAGGAAGCCGAAATTCTTCGTCATAAAGCTCGGCATCAGACAAGATACTGTCTCTATCGACACCCTGAACCCCACTTATACCGAAAATGTTCATCTAGAACCACTATTACCTCGTTCTCCTCTTACTATACCCCTTTTATGGTACAGTAATCCCCCAAACAACCTCAACCTCACCCTTTTAACCACCCCTACTACTCCAACTCTACCTTACGTTTTGCTGCCTCCTCTTCTTTTGTTGCAGGAACCCTTGTCAGCAGAAGTGGCCAATCAGGAGCAAATCTCTGCCCCACTAGTCACTCCGTCAGCGAACCACGGGACTCAAGGCCCCCACATCCCGTTTGACGCCATCTCGGAAGAAACCAACAAGCGGATCACCTTTGCTCCATCAACCTTCTCTCGTGTCGGTGCCTCGTCCAACGCTACTGGCACTTCCACAGCAAACCTGTGCCCCCACAGCCTAACCAGTGGCACTGTCACACGAACCAGGCACGTCGTCAGAAGGCCTCGGCGTTACTCTGACAGGGGGTCTTAAATAAAAAAAGGGGGGTAATTTTCTTAAGGGGGGAGTGTTATAGCAATGCCCTCTAGCATTCCGAAAAAATATTACATGTATCAATATTCCATTGCATTAATTTAAATATTTACATTACCTAATATCATTTTAACGTAATGTACCTTGTGCATAAATATTAGCATACTTTCCTTTTTAAATTCAATGTAAAATTATCCATTTATTTTCCTATAATTTCTATTGAATCTTAGGTGAAATCTCAACTTAGTTATGTATAAATAACACAGGCCTGCGTTTGAATTTTTTTTTTTATGTTCCCTAGGATTTCTTTGTGGTTTCTTAATGAATTCAACCTCCTGAGCTCAAAAATGAATGTATATTTGTTCAATCAGGTCAGATTTTCTCAGTACAGCATACACCATTTTCATTGAGATTACCTCATTTTTTCTGAATTAAAAAAAAAAAACTTTCTCTATCTAATAATGCGTTATTACTGTTATATCATATAAACAGGAATACACGTATGTAAACTATAATTCTTTTAATAAACAAAAAATAAAAGAATGCAACATAATAAAGAAAATAATTATAATTTCGAAGAACAGACGCCCTTGCGATTTTCGTTTGTGCCTGTCATCTGGTGTATCACGCTTCAAACACCAACAGTAGTCAGCAAGCATGTTTCCGTTCCATTTACACTGGTACCTGGATTCCATTGTTTTTATGTCCTGGTGGAATCTTTGCCCCTGTTCTTTACTGTAATCCCCGCAGTTGTCGGGAAAATAATCCAGATGGGAATGTAAAAAGTGTATCTTAATAGACATTCGAGCTCCCAAATGTTTGAGACTTGTTAAGAGCTGATTGACCAGGGCAACATATTCTTCTAGGCTTCTTTTATTACCTAGAAAATTGTTAACTAGAGCTTTGAAAGCTTCCCAGGCATCTTTTTCTATGTCCTTCATTGATGCATCAAATTGCTGATCAAGTTCCTGATTTGAAGTCCATCAAAAATTCCCCCCTGGAGCTTAGCGTCACTGATTTGTGGAAATTTTTGAAGAAGAAATTTAAAAGCTTGGCCTACTTTATTAAGGGTTTTGACATAATTTTTCATTATGCCAAGCTTTATATGCAGTGGAGGGAGGAGTATTTTTTGAGGAGGCACTAAAGGTTCAGCAATCACATTGTTTGATCTAATTCTAAATGCTTCTCGTGGAGGTCAAGCCTTCTTCACATAGTGCATACTATCTGCACGACTGTCCCATAAACATAGGAAACAGGGATGCTTCGTGTAGCCTGTTTGCCTCCCAAGCGTAAGAGACACTACCTGAAAAAAATTTAGCACGGTATGTAAATTCAGTGTAATATTTCTAAAAACAAATTCAAGGTAATATTTCTTAAAACAATAAGAATATGAATATGTACTGAAAAATCCTGTATGCCGATGCATTAAATCATCGTATTGGAACTAATTGGATATATGTACATCTTATTTTGAGTTTATTGAGTTGTGTTGTATACCTTCTCAATTAGGGTAAGTTCTCCATTAACCCAATAGGATGCATTAACCTATAGGGACACACTTCAACAAAAAATATAACTAAAAAATGACTCATGATTTCCAGATTTGCATTCTTGTAAAATGTAAGTTGACCAAAAGGTGTATACAAGTATTAACAATTAAAAATGAAAATGTCAATATCAAAAAGCTTAGAAATGCCAAGTGTAAAATGATCTTACCTTTAAGTCACCACATATCCTCCACTTATAGCTAGAGTAATTTATTGCATCCAGCAATTTTTTCATATTTTCATAACTTTCAGTAAGTTGGATTGAATAGCCTATAGGAACGGAAGCTATCTTGTTACCAATATTCAGTAACACAGCTTTTAAAATTCTACTGGAGGAATCTATGAACAGTCTCCATTCTAATGGGTTGTAGGGAATTCCAAGGGCCTCAACAAGTCCTTTAATATTGGCGCAGTATACTAAAGAGCTGGAAGAATGCTGTAAAAAATAGCTTCGAAACTCTTGTTCTCTATTTCTGTACCCCCCTAAATGTTGTTTCTTAAGCGAGAAGATTACTTTCACGAAGTCGAGAGCCAAGAAGTTGTGTATTCGCCTTTGAAACCCCCAGATCCCTGGTCAGGTCATTTAACTGAACTTGAGTGAATGGTCTTGCGACCATATCATGTGTGGAAACCTGATAAGACTCAGATGTGTCATAATCTTAGTCAACTTCCATATTAATCTCTTCATGTACCTCTATATGTTCAGGGGTAGAAGGGATAGGAATTCCTGGGCCATGGGGCAGGGGTTTGATAGCAGAAGGAACATCTGGATATGCCACACTATGTTTATTCTTCTTATTTATACCTGTGGAAAATATAATTGCATATTACATAAAGGAATTGATTTGGAGTTGCAGATAGTACATAAATGTTTAGTAAAGGATATGTTCATGCTGAAGTGAACTATGTTAGTTTTTAATTTTATGCTAAGTCTTTGCATAATAATGACATTTTCAGGAGCCAGTATAATACAGAAAGCTTAAATACTTGATACAATGCTCACCTTTAAGATTTGTCATGCAAAAATAGCAGTCCGTAGTGTGGTCCTTGCCATCTCTCCACACCATGGGAACACCAAAAGAGAGGGACTTCTGTTCGCTCTGACTCCAGCGTCTTAAACTTATGTAGCATCCCTTGCAGCAGATATGTGGTGCAAAACTTTTATCTTGATCTCTTAGCCTTACTCCAAAATATGCATGATACAAAGATTTAATTACAGGAGGGATTGTACTTTGCTGCTCGGGAAAAGTCACTTTGCCGCAAACATAGCAAAATCTGTCGGAGCTATTCTTACATTTTATGTTCATTTTTAACTCAACCACTATTATTATTATTCTTATTATTATAATGCTAAGCAATTTTTAACCTGCAAAATATAAACCTATTTGCATAATTACTTAAAATGTACACAAAATTTACTGTGAATAGAGCAGTGCAAAAACTATTGAAATTTGATGTAATATAGGAGATGTATAAACTATAAAATTATTATCACCCCCTGTATTGCAAAAACTGGAGGTGATAGAGAAAAATGGATGACAGATTCGGATTTAGCAGGTCAATTTTATTAAGAAACACTATAGAAAACCTAAGGTACATTTTTGACGCAGACCAGTGTAATCAATCCAAAATCTCAAATATTTTGTATATGTATTTTCAATATATCTTTTGTAATATATATTTGCCATCCAAAAATCATGGCTAAGATACATTCTTTTCGGCAACACTTACTTCAGTCAAAACACACAAACTAACCTGCTTTCAGCTCAACCACATTGAACGCAAATATTCCTCACTTGTCTCTCGTCATTCTCAGCATAAAAGTCAGTAAACATTCCTTCTCCATTTAATCATTTAACTCCAAACAAATCATACTCAGTTTAATTCTTCGTCCTCTCGCACTTATTTTCTGCAAACTGCCATACGAGAGTAGGTCCTAATTCTGGTTACTTCTCTCATTGCAGATCCCAATTCACAGTCCATCATAGTTACCTTACTTATCATAGTTACTTTACCATACCTTACCTCACTTCACCTTAAATTTTACTCTACTTTTCATTACTTTCATACATTGCATTACGTTGTATTCCGTAACAATTCTCAATTTAATTATATCATTCACTCGTATAATTGTAATAACCGCTCACTAGTTATTTCCTATTTCAATTCTCTCATTGTGCATTCGTTGATTTTATAAATATATTTATTTTGTTTATCGTCTGTTTTCTTATAAACCTAGAGCCCGAAGTTTTCTAAATTCATTTCACGTCAGTCGTTAGGCCTAAATATTAGCAGACGACTATTCGATCCAATTAAACAAATTTATAGTAATGGTTTTCAAGTAGCTATCTAAGCTGATTTATTAACTAAAATCAATCCCACTAATAACCAAATACCATAAACTTTTATTTTCCCTATCCTTCTACCAAGTTTTTTGACAGGGTCTGTGAGGCTATAGGTATGACTATTCATACGTTAGATGCCTGTTTATTTAAAGTGCGTAAAGGGGAGCTCTTCTCGTGTAGCAGGCTGGGCTAAGTGATCAAACGAGCTTCGTAAGGATGAAGGAAAATATTCAGCTGGATTCTTTATTTTGTTGTAAATTCCGGGAACACGTCTCGAAATGGCGACGGTAAGGATAACTTCTTCTTGTTTCTTGAAAATGACTGCTAATAATCCTCTAAGCCTTACGTCTTACGTCTTGAAAGAGGGTAGAAGTTAAAAGTATATAGTTAGAATAGAGTGGATAGTAGGTGCTAAGGTAAAGCGGTGAAAGGGAATGAGTATGAGATATTACAGTTTGCTGGATGACCAGCCATCTCTTGATCGTTTTCTTGTGCATTCTCGGTAAAGGAGGTAAAGGTTGAGAGAGCGACCTCGAAATCGTGAGCTCTTTTCCATACGAGGTCATACAAGGAGAATAACAGAAGGAGCTCTAAGTAGCATCAACTCAACAATGTCGCTCTCTGTGACCTACACGACTGGGGCTCCAAGAAAACATCCATCACATTGACCCTTTACCTCACTAACCGGCACAGGAATCTTTTCACCTACCGCGTACACTGGGAATTTCGTTCCTCCATTTACAAAAGAGAAAATACTGCATCCTGGGAAGTTTATCTTCCCATTTACAAAAGAGAGAATGCTACACACCGGGAAGTTTATCTTCCCATTTACAAAGAAGAGAATACTACACCAAAGGGAAGCGCATCTTACCATTTACAAAAGGTATGATTGTGGTTCAATGTGTGACCAGTTTAAATTTTTACTCGAAAGTTATAATTGGTTCGAGCACCACAGTACTTCACCCCGAGAACACGGAGTGTTTTATAGATAAATAATATATACACCTTACAATTATAACTGAATATATATATATATATATATATATATATATATATATATATATATATATATATATATATATATATATATATATATATATATATATATAATATCCATTAAACCACATTGAAAAAAAAATGGAATAATTTTTCCTTGCAGTAATATTTTTACCTTTTTTCGAAAAAATCCGTGCAGGGAAGCGATTTGAACCAGGCACACTGAGGCAGCGAGCACCGCTTTGATCACAGTGGTTTAATGGATTCCTTTTCATCTTTCTCTCGTGCTACTTTGAGATATATATATATATATATATATATATATATATATATATATATATATATATATATATATATATATATATATATATATATATATATATATATATATACAGAGATGGGCACGATCTTGATCTAAGATCACTTTATTTCTTGTGATCTTGATCTTGGATATCACTTTAGACTTCAAGATCAATTTTAATTTCAGATTTTTAAATATAAAGTTTTATATTTGTTTGTTGATATTTAAAAATTAACATTAGTTATGAAAAATTGATATTTTTCATAGCTAATTTTAATTTTTAATATTTTTTTCAAATATATAGGCATAAAATATAGACTACACATCGGTATTCATAATAAATTAATTCAAAACATATTTTATTTATAGATTGAATTTTTTAATAATGAGTGCAATCTTAAAACTTCAACAGGCTCTCAAGGGAACCAAATATTCTAGGTTGTCACCAGAACAGTATTAAATATATTCTGAGAAAAATCTTGGTAATAAGGATCAGTCTGTGCTATTGAACGGGAAATGTTTTCAAATTGTCGAAAAAACTGGAAACAATATCAAGGTTATTTGCATCCAATGTAGAAAGAAAACTACAATTCTATCTGCTGGCCTCGACTCAGCAAGCAATCTTCTGAGGCACCTCAGGGTCAGTACTATTTAGTGAATAAGTAGTAATTAGCAACATTAACATAACTAGCAGATGTGAGGCCTAGTGTGGGCCTAGAAATATATAGGCCTATTTAATTTTAAACAATTATATTGGTATGTTACTGGTACTTACTCATTTTATTATGATTAAGCAATACTAACCAGGCTAACCTGTATAATAAAATTTAAAAATATTTAATTAGGGCCTAAGCAGAAGTTTGATACTAAGAGTGTAAATGAACATGGAACAATCTCCCTTGAACCTGCTCCTGTAAATTAATTAGGCCCTGGGTATATATTTTTGTCTGAGCTTAATAGGTATAGGCCTACGCCTTAAATAAAATAAGAAATTATATAGACCTAATTAGGTCCTAAACTAGCCTCTGCTTTTTTAAAACTTTGGAATATTACAGTAGGTTAGGCAAATCTATACACCATAAAAAAAATTAAAGATGAGTCTTAGGCGAAGCAAATTCGATGCGAGGAAGACTGGTCAGTAGTAGAGAGTATTATGTTATTGTGTTCACAGCATTAAAATGACGCAAACTACCCATGATGAATGGGTTACGGGTATAGCCTGGTAGAATGGGACAGGCAGAGGGTGAGTGGCTAAACTAAATGAAACTCATTTTCAGCTCTTTATTTTTAATTTCATCATCATGTTCAAGTCATATAATAATAATATTTTAATATAATAATTTATTTTGTGTGCAGAAACTATATTCGGATATTTTGGGTGAATATGAATCGGAGAAGAAATCTCTCAAGCGTCCAGCTAAAGAAGATCATGCCAGCGGCAGCAATGCTGGCCCTGCCAAAAATTGCCAAACATTCAACACTAAGCATGTTCCACATTTCCAAGCAAAAACCAGAACCATCAATATGCAAGGATGTCCTTGAAAAGAAGATTCTCTCGCTTGTGGCTAATGGGCTCCTACCATTGAGCCTAGTTGAACTACATGAATTTAAGGATCTTCTTTCATGTTAGTACAACTCAAATATTTTTCTGTTTGTTTCATAGCTAATATCTGATTAATAATGATAATAATAATAAGTTTATTAAATCGAAATAAAAGGTACATCAGGCGATAAAAAACATAACAAAGAGAGTTTTAAAATCATTGAATCAGTAGATATCGATTTAAACTACATGGTAGCAATTGTTTGCTAATCGGGCAAAATAAATAATTAATATATTTTTTCCTATTATTTGTGAGAACATTTGACTATCGCTAGCTTAGCTAAATATTTAACAATATTTTTATAGCTAATCTTTAATTAAAATAATTATTCATTTTATTTTTATGAACATTGGACTATCGCTAGCCTAGCTAAATATTTTGATATTTTTCATAGCTAGATCTATCGCAACAAAAACCAGTATAATGAAGGAAGACATACAAGCAAAACTGGCAGTAGTTGACCATGTGTGTGTTACATGCGACATACGGTCAACCAATCACCGCAGTTTCATGGGAGTCACTGCACATTGGGTATATGTTATTTAGTATATTGTTTTTATAATTGATAAATTGACCGAGTCTTCATTTATAATATAATATACAAATATTTTATAATCTTATATTACAGATCAATGATGACTTGTCGCGAGGATCAGATGCACTGGCATGCCGAAGATTTTGTGGAAAATATAGTTTTGACAAAATTGCTGGAATATTGGACTGGATCAACTCTGAGCATGGTTTATCTTATCGAAAAGTTGTATCTACAGGCACCGACCATGCATCGAACATGGTTGTCGTAAAATGCCCCTTTTTATCACCCCACACCTGACACCACGTTTGTCGTGGTATACCTTGTGGTCGTGATATACTTCTTTGATGAAGTAGGCTCTGTTCTAAGAGTGCTAATTTTTGTTGTTTAAGGAAGAGCCGCTTCAACACGTAAGTACACAGGGAAACACACAGGAATTCCCCAAATAAACTTATATCTTAAATTTAACAATTTACTATACAAAACACAAAACATGAACCACAGAAATAATATGGATTTTAAAATACACAAAACAGACTTCAATAATTTCTCCGTATGGCTTTCTAACTTGGCATACTTGAAATTATAGTGATGGTTGACCCATCACTCACTTCAATTTAAGAAAAACAAAATGCTAAAGGCTTTTATTGGCCTCAACTACTTTTGTGGATACCCCTTGGAACAGGTTTGCGTCAGACCTTGAAATCAATGAGCACTTTACCTCGGGAATGTTTCTGTCTCCAAGACGCGTGCCGACCGGCCAGATGGAGGTTGCGGACGAATAACTTGAAAGCCACCATTGACTTTGGCGAGTGTGGCAGCTAGGGTCCACACTATATTCAATAGGGGGGGGGGGTCTTCAAGGGCGAGAACAATCACGGTGTTTTAGTAGGCACCAGGGTAGGCGGCGTCTCTCTGGCGAGAGTAAGTTGAACTTGGTTCTTAACCCAAGTTAACTTAGAGTTAGGTGTGACCACTGGGTAACTGGCTCAAGGGGGAGGTTTTTTCTCATGGGTACAGTCCTCATGGGCGAGGACTGTACTCGGGGTGAGGGGTCTTCTTCAAGGGCGAGGATAGAGGAGGGGGGGTTTCTCTGAAGAGAATAAGTTGAACTTGAACAGGTTAACTTAAAGGTCGGTTTGGTAACCAGGAACTAGCTCGAGGATGAGCTTCTTCTTAGTTCCAGTCTTCCTCAAGGGCGAGGCCTATCTCGGTGTTTTGGGCTCCCCTAGGATAGCAGGGGGATGGTGGTTTTCTGACGAGAATAAGTTGAACTTGGTTCATCAACCAAGTTAACTTATGAGTTTGGTGTGGCCACCGGATAACGGGCTATAGGGGGAGCCTTTTTCCTCTTCTTTTCGTAATTCCTCAAGGGCGAGGAATATCCCTGGGCTTTAGGATGCACCAGGATATGAGGAGTCTCTCTGACAAGAGTAAGTTGAACTTGAACAAGTTAACTTAGCGTTCGGTTTGATAACTAGGGACTAGCTCGAGGATGAGCTGCTTCTTAGCCCCCTTGGTAGCCCTGCCTCTCTTGCAGGGGACTTCGTAGCCTGGTGACTCACGTATTCTACCTGTCCAATCTTCGTAGCCTGGTGTTACTCCTGGAACTGCGTAGCCTGGAGACTCACGTATTCTACTACGTTTTTCCCAAGTGTTTGTTATTTATACCTCGTCACCCCACTGGTGTAGGGGTAGGGTGGGGGCGGCTTATGAACAGGCCGCAGGAGGGTTCTTATTCTAAGGGTTTTTCTCACCAAGTCTTACCTCAGCCCCCGCTGGCCTTCGAGCTTGAGAGAAACGCGTCTCCAATTTCTTACTTGAGGTGAAATTGAATATACTCTCATCGGGGAGATTTTGCCGTTTAAAACCATTCGGCTTTTCATAGAGACGAGTGGCGAGGGTCTGTGGTTACGAGATTGCCCCGCGGTGCCGGTCTCGGATGTTCTTGCGGTCACCGTCCCGTGTTTCCACTGGGAGAAAACGGGGGAGTGATGATTCCCCTACCATTGTGAAATGCTTTAAAGAGTTCGGTGTTCTTGTTCAGAATCGTACTGACGACATTGATGAAGATTATGCAGAGGAAGAGTATGATGAAGAGGTTATCATCAGCAACTTTCCTGAACATTAAGGAGCGCATGGAGAGGACTCAATGAAATTATCTTCTCATATTCGATGTGCCTCCCACACAATGAACTTGGTAGCAACAACTGATGCAAATAAAGTACTGAAATCACCTGGCCTAAAGAAGATAAACCATTGTGCAATGGGAAAATGTTCAGGCTGTTGAATGCTTCTGGTAAACCAAAGTCAGCAGAAAAAATACAGGAAATAACTGGCGTCCAATTTAGGTACCCATGCGTCACCCGATGGAACTCCCTGTATGACTCATTAAGCTAAATATATAAACATAAGAATGATGTGAATGTATCTCATGAAGAAATGAATCTACCCATCCTCAAATTCCAATGAATTGGAATTTATTTCAGAATATTTGTCAGTTTTAAAACCAATTGCAGCAGCCCTCAACAAATTACAAGCAGAAAAAGAATGCTTCTACAGTTGTCTTCTTTTGACGCTTCTAGTGACTCAAGATGCCCTCGCCAGATTGAAGCCTATCCAACCAAATGATCTGCGCTTGATACATTACATACCATTACTGGCAGCAGTCGTCTCTGGCTTTAATGCTAGATTTGGTCATTTTTTTGTCATTGAGCCCCGAGGTAACCAATGCCGTTTTGGCCTCAGTATCTCATCCATATTTCAAACTTAGATGGATTTCAAAGTTGCAAGCGCCTAATTTCGGCAACCCTGAAGCAATCAAGTCTCAAGTAAAAGACAAGCTGCTAATGGTTATCAGAAATTGTAATTCTGACAGCAGTGGCAATACTTTGGTGAACTCAGACTCATCATCTGAAGACGATTTCTTCCAAACAAAGAACGGTTCATTCTCTGCTCCTAACAACAAGGAAGACTTAGAAGTCCTCAATTATTTGCAGGACACCAGTAATTGACTCGACCCTTTAGCTAGGTATTCTGCTATAAAGAAGATATTCAAGAGGTTTAACACCACTTTACCTTCCTCTGCACCAGTGGAACGGTTGTTTTCGTTTGCTGGCAAGGTTCATAGCCCAAAACGAAGTCGTCTCTCGGATACTATATTTGAACAATTGGTTTTGTTAAAGGCAAGTGTTTACAGCGGTTGAACAATAAATTAATTTGCGATTTTTACTTTTATATTCTCATTAATTGCGTACTACAGTAAATACTTATGTATTTACTGTGTTCTTGAGCGACTAAAGCATTGGAAACAATGCGGTGAGTGTTGAAAGAAAAAGGCTAAGATGATTTTTTCTGTGTTGTATTCCATTATTTGTATCTAAATTCTGAATTTCTTTCTTTTTTATTTAAAGTCCAAATATTACTTTCGTTTTCATGTACATATACTTATTTTTTGTTTTGTGATGCTCATTTATTTAAAGCCTTTCTGGTTTATTTAAGAATTTCCTCATAGAAAATTTTGTTCGAGCATCCTCCTTAACCCTGCAATGTGGACGTACAATTCTGATCTCTAAAATTAAGTTAAAAGAACTTGTTTTGACACTGACCATTCATTTATATGAGTTAGAGTCGCTAACAACATATATATATATATATATATATATATATATATATATATATATATATATATATATTACCATATGCATAACTATATGTACGTCATTTACTAATTTTTCTTTGCTGATAAGTTATAATTATATATCAGTTTTAAGTTTACCACCTGAAAAACTGAAAGGGGAATCGTCAATTTCTGTCGTTTAGATCAAGTGACATGGATAGGATGCGATGCTTTTATTGCCTTAGCATTCAGGGGAGTATCAGGAGTAATACTTTTCAGGAGTGATTAACAAAATAATTGTTTTGGTTTTCAAGACTACCGAGTGCAAATGGCCTTCGGAGGTTTGTGCGAAATATATCTGTGACATGGCATTCGCTAGTTCAGAGATGAATTTCGAGTCGGCTTAGGATGAAGAAGAAGCGATCAATGGTCGCTTCTAATTCCCAGAAAATGACTGGTACGCCCATCAACCAACCTTATTGGCGAGCCATTATAGAGCTCTTCAAAGTCCGATGCGACATTTCCATGATCCCGTTAGTGGTAGGTCGGTACGCCGTGGTCCGTGGTTTCCAGGCGATGGAAGCCAACGAGGGCAGATAATACTTTGAAGAGTTCGGACTCAAAATGCGCTCCTCTGTCGGTGATCACCAATAAGGGAACGCCAAACTTGGATATCCAGCCGTCCAATAAGGCTAAAGCGACTTTTGCAGCACTGATTTCTTGAATCGGTATCGCTTCAATCCACCTTGTGGATTTGTCTATGCATGGCAGCAGGTACCAGTTATGAGAGGTGGTATGACTTCTCAGGCTGGGTGCACGGCGGAAGTGGACCAACTATATCGATGTAAACCGTCTAAAATCTGGAAGTGGGCATACTAAGATGCAGGAGTGGGGACTTGGTGTAGCGATTTACTTTGGCAGGAGAGGCATTCTCGCGTCCACGAACGTATATGTCTGGCCATATTTGACCAGAAATACTTCGCTTTCACCAACCGAAGCGATGCTTATTTCCTGTATGTGATATATTATGGAGTTGTTTGAAAATAACTGATCTGCAGGGTGAAAGAACAAACGGTCGTGGGTATTTAGATGTTATCTCACACCAAAGTTGGGAATTACCAGGAAAGAAAAATGACTTCAGTCCAGATTAAGACGACTTCACTTCTTCTCCATGCCCTTGTGCTGCTGCGAAGGAACAGGGAACAAATAAGTCTACCTGGACTGAATTGACATTCCGAGATAGGCAGTCAGCAACCACATTGTCCTCACCACGTACACAAGCTATGTTATTGACATACTCCAAGATTACGGTCGAGTTCCGTTGTTGCCTGTCCGTTTTGCACTTAGTGGCGAGGAGAAGGTAGAGATTAGGGGCTTGTGATCCCTGCATAAAGTCACTTGTCGACCTTCGATCATATGCCTAAAGTGAAGCACAGCAAGATACGCTGCCAGGAGTTCCTCGTCATAAGTAGAGTACGCTTGTTGTGTGTGCTCTACTTAACTTCCTGGAGTAGAATGCCACGGGCTGGGAAGACCCATCCCCCATCTGATGAAGCGCAGCACCAACTGCGAATTGGGGTGGTGCCATAACCTTTGCACCAAGGTCTTCCAGTAGCCTTGTTTCATCCATTCCTGCTGTTATGGTGCTATACAGCATTCTTTACTTCTCTTTCCTGCTTTATCTTACGATCTCTTGTTTTTTTTTCAAGGTGGGTTTAGCAGGCTGATGAGGAAGATTACATTGTCTGGTGGATTTTCCAGGCGGTTGTCCTTCTCTTTTTTTTCTTCGTTGAAAATCCTCTGCTACTGTTTCCCTTTGGATATGACGTCCTTAAGGGTTTTTTGTTTGCCTTGCTCAGATGCGATGACTCCATCTGAGTGGACCTTTTATTTTCATCTCATTTACCTTCTTTATGGGAATTAATTCTTTTCATCAAACCTTAATTTTACTTTTACTCGTACTATTGGCTGGTGATGTTGAGTTGAATCCTTGTCCACAGAGGCAGCTTTCTAAAAGTTGCCGTATACTATATTCAAATATCCGTGTACTTCATAAGAATCTCAAAGATCTTACGATTGCTGCTACCAATCATGACATAATTTTTTGTTCTGAATCCCTGGTTTCCAACCATAGGAATACTTCAGAGCTGCTTATTCCAAATTTTAATAAGCCTGCCCTTATACGAAGGGACTTCTTTCCTCGAGCCCATGGTATATGTGTTTACATTAGATCTGGTTATACTGCATAACACTTAACCAGATTTTTCTGTCACTGCCATGAGATGCCACTTGTAAAAGTCCCCAGCAAATATCATAAACATTATATTTTTGGAATTTATAGAAACCCTGATGCTAACAACGACTTGTATGACTTCCTACTTACTGCCATGGCCTCAATACAGTCTGTTGATGTAAAGACATCCTTTATTTTTGTTGGAGACTTAAACTTTCATCATCAAGATTGGTTGGGTTCTGTATCACCAACCAATTGAAATGATCTTGCAGCTTTGGATTTCTCTAACTTGTCTGGCTGTGAACAGCTGATTCAGGTCCCTACACACAATCCTGGGAACTGCCTGGATATTGTCTTGACTGACATACCAGTTGTTGTCGATGCTTCTGTTCTCGCGCCGATAGGTACCCTGATCATAATGCCATCCATTGCAAAATTCGTCTTCAATTCACTGTTCCTGACATAACTATCTTCCCTCAGGTATATCTCAAATCTAGAGTCAATTGGGACAATGTATGCATGGAAGTTGACCGTATTCAGTGGAATACTATTTTTAATTCTAGTGACCCAATATTAGCTCTGAATACTTGTCTTCTTAATATTATACATAGAAGGGTTCCACCCAAAATAATTAAATCCCGTGTCAAAGATATAGCTTGGTTTGACGATGATTGCAAGTATGTCTTTGATGACAAACAGGCTGCTTACCCCTTGTGGAGACGCAATCGAAGCCAGTTGCTTTGGGATAATTATTTGCTCTTAGAGCTTGAGGCTCAGAATTTATAATGCTGCTGAAGCTGCTTATAATTCTCATTTACAGGATGTTCTTGCTGGAGCTACTCAGCCACACAAATGGTGGGGCTTCCTTAAGTCTTCATTTTTTGAAGAGTACTCGAGTATGCCTCCACTACGTGAACCTGATGGTTCCATGTCCTTTGAGTCCTTAAATAAAGCTATTTTGCTCTCTAATACCTTTATAAACAAATAGAGAGATCAGAAGTTGTCGCTACCCTTAACAGACTTAACTTGAAGGCTGCGTTCAAACCAAGCGAATCGAATTAAATCAATTCATGGATAATCATCCCAATTCATGATTTGTGCTGATTCCCCCACGTTAATTCCTATTGAACCGTTTACATCAAGCGAATAGAATCGAATCAATTCATGGAGAATCATGGCGAATCTAAGTCAGTGATTCGTGCGGTCCTATCTTTTTCATCAGTCACGGTGAGTCCGCCAAGGAATGAGCACGATGATGCCGGACGTCCCGATTAATTTAATTCAAGAGCAACGTGGTATATATAATCATTGTCATCCTATACACCGAGATCGGGATGCCATTGCTGCTCTATGGAAGGAAATTGCTGCTGAAATG
Source organism: Ceratothoa steindachneri (assembly GCA_963969495.1). NCBI lineage: Eukaryota > Metazoa > Arthropoda > Malacostraca > Isopoda > Cymothoidae > Ceratothoa > Ceratothoa steindachneri. Next base: position 92,486,354 of record OZ018326.1, read on the forward strand.
AAATTCACAGGTGAGTTTTAACTCCTCCGGATGTAGGTTTTCAAGAAACAACAAACAATGGAAACGGGAATAGGAGATGTATTTTTGTTTACTTTATTCACAACGAGAAATAAAGGATGTCTATATTTTTTGTTTGATTTAAACCTGCCTGAAATACGAAACCCCTCTGCTGTCCCGTTTTTTTCAATAATCCACTTCCTACCTTAGAAAAATAGCCATCATTTCTTCAGGTCCAACTGCACGTTGGTAATTAGTATTCTGTTTTATTATAGAGGGTGCAATTAACTCCACTAGCATTTTAAATTGTTCTGTGGGCATCCTGAAAAAATCATAAAATTGCTCTGGATTGTTTAACAAATCTGGGAATAAATGTCCAAAGCTCCCAAATTCAGGTCTTCTACATTAATTTCATGCACCCATAATTTTCTTTGACGCCTACGCCGCCTCAGCCACAGCAACCACGCTATTCCAGCGAGAGCGTCTACGTCCATACTCCTCAAAGGCAGCCTACACACTACTGCCTGTTGATTCTGATAATTTGACTCAGTCAGTGTGAACGGTGCAGATTCAAAATGACTTGAAGTAAATGATTCTCCATGAATTGATTCGATTAGATTCGCTTGGTGTAAACGTAGCCCAGATGTGTTAAAAAGTCTGCCAAGCATAGGGAAGGCATCGGCCATGATATGAAGGGTGTTTTGGGGATGTTATTTTCTGAAGAGGTTGGTCATCTAGTCTGAATAATTAGAAGGGTAAATGCGAATGTGTACCTAAACCTCGTACAACATGTTATACCTTCACTCAGATATTTCGAACAAGAATATATCGAAGTAATGAAGTGGTCGACCTGAACCCAAATGAGAACCCCCTGGAAGATCATTGGAGACAAAGTTCGAGACCAGCAGCCTTCAACTGTGACAGATTTATGGATGAAATTGAGCAAGAAATTGAAAAGAATAAAACTTAGAATTTTGCAAGATACTGGTTAGGTCCTGTAGTCGTCGTTGCCCCGAACTATTATAAAACGAAGGCTTCAATAACTCATCTTGAGTGTTTTAAGTTTCATCGTTGTCAAATATTGCTTGATTTCTAGTGCATTTCCTTGCTAACCAATTCTGTGAATGATCGTACTCTTATTTTGCAAGTGTCAATATTTTTTGGTTAGTTTATTTAGTACAATTTCTTGAATATACGATTGCATCATATGGAATCTCCATAAAATATATTAAATGCATGTTTTATGTACCATGGAAATTTCATTTACTCATCATATTTATCAAAATATTTTAATAAAGGAAAATCGTTCTTTTATTGTGGAGACGCAATCGAAGCCGTATTGCCCAAATTCACATTTACTCGTCTCCACGATCTTGCTACAGAAAACGAGGACCTGACGGTGAGATACGGACGTGACCTCCTCATATTCTAAAGAAAGCTGCCTTCGCCGGCTTACAAAGAAAACTAAAAATATATCATTAAAAATGGAAGATGAAGCTCCCTCAAAAACAGGATCCATAAAACTAGCCGAAAAAAACAGAGGATGAATCAAGTCTAAACATATCACCCCGCGCCTTAACCATGGGAAGCAAAAATCGGACGACGAGGGTTCTATTATTCCTAATTTTAATAAGTTCTCGATCTCTGCAGTGAAAGCCGGTGGTAAATGTACGGGTATGGGATAAGGCTTGGTTCTTATCGCATCTTGAGTAGTGAGGACAATCTCATGTGTAAATTGGGTTGAGCAACCCGGGAATTCTGAAATGACGTTGGGAAAGCCTTCCAATAAGGCAAGCAATTGAGCCCTCTCATTAGGGGCGAGAATGGGGTTTACGTCCAAGTCGGAGTTAGGCTCCGCTTGGGGGGAAGGAAGAGACGGCAGGGGATACTCATCGTCTACTTCTACACACACCGTTTCGGCCAGAGACAAGGGTTCAACGGGATAGGCGGCTTCGAGGACGCGTTCTTCGTCTAGGGCGACTATGTTATTTAGGCAAGCTCGGCGGGGGTATTTTTTTAGGAGGTTGATGTGGTAAATCTTATTAGCGGAGAGGGTTTATATTAGGTAATCCACCGGGCCGAGGGGCTCTAAAACGGATAAAGGTCCTTTCCAGTGGGAGAGGAGCTTATTTGCTTCGGAGGGAAGCAAGAGCAGTACTTCGTCACCCGGTTTGAACGAACGCGCCTTTGATTTTAGGTCGAAGTAGGTGCGGTATTTCTCCAGGTTTACATCAGCGTTCCGGAGAGCGATGTCAGCACATATTTCTAACCGCGTACGCAGGTCTAAAACGTACGCGTAAGAGGATTTAATTTCCTCATCCATTCTAGGATTGGACCACAATTATTTTAAAATGCTCATCGGTCTTCAGACGTTACGTCCATATAATAGCTCAAAGGTTGCGAACCCCAAACGCTACGGAGAGGTACTGGTGCCACTCTTGGGGCTGGTCGTGGCACACTTTCTTGAGTACCATTTTGAGGGTGTCGTTTAACCTTTCGCACATCCCGTTAGCGGAAGGGTGCCAAGGCATCGTGAAGAGGGGCTTGATGAGAAGGAGTTTACCGACATACTCCATTAATTCAGAGGTGAATTGATGTCCTCTGTCGGATAAGATCTCCTTTGGGATCCTTACTCGGGGAAAAGATTGAGATTAAAGCCTCTGCACAAAAAATGCTGTCAATCTTTTTCATAGGAATAGCCTCTGGAAAACGGGTGGCGCAATCAACGAGGGTTAATATATAGGAGTGTCCCTCACTCGACAGGGGACGAACGAGGCCTATTAGGTCGATTGAGAACCGGGTGAAGGGCTCGGCCACTTTCGGGGTCTTTTGAAGGGGGGCAGGGGCTACACGCCCTTTGGAGGTGACCTTCTGGCAAATTTCACAGGACTTGCAGAAGTTGATAATTTCTTTGGCCGCACCTGGCCAAAAGAAATATTTGAACACTCACTGTGCCGTTTTCTTATGGCCGAAATGTCCGGCCATTAGACCATCATGAGCCATCTTTAGAACGGGTTCGATATACTTTCTCGGCACACACAACGCGTTGGTCGGGGGACTCTCTGGTTCGACAGAAGAACGGTATAATAACGCGTCCTTCACGGTGTATTCGATCTTGCGGTTGCCTCGCACCGTTTCAGTCTCCTTCTTCCTTGCTTTTTCCCACATGGGTCGTAATGTGGGGCAATTCTTCTGCGCCTAAGCAAATTGAACATTGGTGGCGAGGTCAACGTCTTGGGACGATAGAGGTACTGGAATCGATACATCTTTCTCAACCTGGCCCTGGTAATGTCCGGCTAAGAAATTGGGTTATGGGAGAGCTGTGCGCTCTGTCCGATAAGGACATTGCAGAATTTTATCGGGGCCGCGACTACGTCGGCCCACCCGGTGAAGTACTGGCACTGAATATGGCACCGTACCACTAGGAACCTGGTGGCACGACCTAAAATGTCATGTAGCAACGCCAACTTGTTATGCTTGGGGCTTACGGGGGGTAGTAGTTTGCCGGGTACTACTATACAGATGCAACCTGTATCTCTGACAAAGGTTGGCACTCGGCAACCATTTACTGCGCCATTTTGAAACTGGGGCCCACCGGGGGAACTCTTATTAAACAGGAAATTTTCCTGTTGTTCCGGGGGAGAGGGAGCAGGGACCGCTGGCGGATTAGGCGAGGGGACAGCATAGATTTAGTGGACCTGGTGACTCAACGAGGTCCTCAGTTGAGAATTTGGGGGGCACTTGTAACTTAAGTGCCCAGGAGTGCCACACGAAAAGCATACAATTGGTCTACGGGGGTTGTCTCTAGGCGTGGAGGGGAGTAATGGAGGCTTCACGTCCTTTTGCTTTCGCGGTGGGTGAGGCCTGTACTTGCTTGGCGCTTGCACTTTTACGGAGCCGTTGTTGCCCTTAGGTTGGCTTCGGTTAAACCCAAACTTGTTTTCGGGGGAGGGTGGATGGTTCTTCTTGACCCCATTGGGGTAGAGGTCGTGAATGGAAGCGTGAAGGTCGGCTTCTTCCACACACTCCTTGAAAGTGGACGCTCTTCTGTCCGCTATGAAGGCCCTTAGTTCGCAAGGGAGGGTCGACATCAGTTGATCCCTTAGAATTAAGTCAATTAGCGACTCATAATTATTTGATACTTGGGCGGAATCCAGCTAGAATTGGAAGTTACGCCTAAACGTGAATCCAAATTGTCTGTAGGTTTGACTTGGCTGTATTAGCGCGGAGCGGAATCTAACCCTATAAAATTCTGGATTCATGTTAATAGCAGAAAAAAGTTCTGCCTTTAGGGTTGAATAATCAAGGGTGGCCTCTGATGGAAGCGAAATGAATATGTCGCGAAGACGAGGGTTCAAGAGTGGAAGTAGATGGGCGCCACCATCTGATTCTAAGTCCCAATTGTTTACTTCAAAGATCTCAAAGTGCGTTAAATAAAAGCAAAAATCTTCTCCATCTTTGTATGCGGGGAGTTTTAGTGAGGGCACTTGAGCCTGTTTATTTCGAGATCCTACGGCTAATCTCTCTCTCATGCTGCCTAATTCTTTCTCTCTCTTCTGCTTCTCTCTGCGCTTGCCTCTCTTTTTCTTTCGATAGTCGGTAAACTCATGGAAAGCATCATGGTGGACAAAGTGACGTCGTATTTAGAGTCAAACCTTCTACTGAGGAGTTCCCAGCACGGCTTCCGAAGGCAACGGTCATGCCTGACGAACCTTGTGAAATTCTTCCACTTCGTTTTAAGTGAGCACGATCGGGACAAGGCGGTAGATGTGGTCTACCTCGACTTTCAGAAAGCCTTTGATAAGGTACCACACCGCCGCCTTCTCCGGAAAGTGCGAGTGCTGGGCATAGACGGAAAGGTAGCCGGCTGGATCGAGAACTGGCTAAGTGGCAGACGGCAACGGGTGGTGGTAAATGGACAGTCTTCTGAGTGGGTGCCCGTTACTAGCGAAGTGCCTCAAGGTTCTGTCCTGGGACCACTACTATTCATTATCTACGTCAACGACATGGACGGTGACATGGTTGCGAATATTTCCAAATTTGCTGACGATACCAAGCTTGGTATGAACGTTGCAAAGGATGGAAATACTGCCCGCCTGCAGGAAGATCTTGGGAAGATTGGGGAGTGGTCGGACACGTAGCAAATGCCTTTTAACGTGGGCAAATGCAAAGTGATGCATATCGACCACAGAAACCCCCAATCTCTTTATATCCTTAAGGGCACTGCTATTGAATCCACCGACACTGAGAAGGACTTGGGTGTAACTCTTACTAGCGACCTCAAGTTCTCGAAACAGTGCATCGAGGCAGAGAAGAAAGCCCAAAGGATGTTAGGCTACATAAAGCGCCAGTTTGGATACCGTAACAAGGAGATAGTACTTTGTCTGTACAACTCCCTCGTTCGGCCGCACCTGGAGTATGCCGTACAATTTTGGAGTCCTTCGTTTCGAAAGGATATCGCAAGGTTGGAACGCGTACAAGCCAGGGCAACCAAGCTGATTCCCTCTATTCGACATAAAAGTTATGAGGATAGACTAAGGGAATTGAATATGTTCTCGCTGGAAACCCGTTGATTGCGTGGTCAAATCATCAAAGTTTTCAACATACTTTGAGGGTTTAAAATGTTGACTACCGGGATATTTTCACACTGAGTGAGAACAGAACGCGCAATCACGGCTTCAAACTTGAACTGAAGCATTACAACCGAAATCTGTGTGGAAATTTTTTCACTTACAGTATCTGCGGTAAGTGGAACGCACTTCCAGTGGAAGTTGTCAACAGTGAATCTGTTGACCAGTTCAAGTCAAGACTAGACAAAGTCTTGAAAAGTGGCCGTTTAGGGACGCAAAACAATTCAGCAGCCATGTGCCTGCTCGATTGCTAGTCCAAAGGTACCCTCTTTGAATGGACTGTAAGGTCTCCTAGGGTACTTACTTTCCTTGTTACTCCTCGTTATTACTTCATTCGGCTTCTCCTTCTCTCTGTGCTTTTCTTTCTTCCTCTTCTGCTTCTCTCTGTGCTTTTCTTTCTTCGAGTTCTGCTTCCCTCTGTGCTTTTCTTTCTGCACGTTCGTTACGTTCCTCTTCCTGGACGTAAGCGATTAAATCTTTCCCAGATAAGCCTAGGATTTGTCCTTGCTTATGAAAGCGATCGAACGAAGACATCCCGGATATGCTACTTTCGACCTTAGCACATGAAGAAGCTACCAGAGCTATTAAAGCCTCCCCCCCAAAAAAATCTAAATTCTACTACGACAAAAATTATTAAAAATTCCTAGTCAAAATCGGGCGAACTCACACACACAAAAACTAACTAACTAACGAGGGAACCTGACTTACAACACAAAAAAGGGCGGTTACTATTACCGCTTAGCTAGAATCCTCTTTTAAGGAACTAGGAAAACTGTGGACACACCACACAAGAATGGGCCTAAAAATTGGTTGTTACCCGTTAGTCAAAAAGAAAATTGTCCTAATATATTGGTGTTCAGATATTCTTGGTAATGCAGCTGCTATTAATTGAAATAGTGCTTCAAAATCAGGTGGCGAGGATTCTTAGGAAGACCCAAAGCCTGACGCCAAATTATATATATATATATATATATATATATATATATATATATATATATATATATATATATGTCGAAGTATAACCAAGTGTACGGGAATATACGCACACAGGATCTAAGGTAGGCTAAGAAAGGCAACAACTGTTATTGTTCTAAGAGTGCGATATGAATAGTTAGCTGCAGCCTAGTAACCAAGGAATATTCCAAATTCCAAACACAACGACAAAAATAGATTTTAATACACACTAAATAAAAGGCACAGAACAAATATGGTTATAATAGTTACATGAATAAGACATAATTAGGTTCCGAATAGTAATTGGATAACCAGGGTTATTAAATGGTTATAATAGGAGATTTAGTGTAGTGAGCGATTTAGTTCCTTTGAACCTCGAGAGTAAAGCTGGGCGAACTTGGGGAAGGTCTTGGTGACCTTGATTACTCACGGGTGTAGCTAGGAACCCGAATAAGGTTGTGCTACTTTCTCCAAGCTCGGATGAACTTCAAAAGGGGAGGAGGTGACTTCTTCAAACTCGGATCGAGCGAGCTATCGAGCCTTTTGTCCTCAAGAGGTCACCGGTCGAATTTAGAGGGGGAGGGGGGAAGATGACTTCTCCAAACTCGGATTGAGCGAGCTATTGGGCCTCTTGTCCTCAAGAGGTCCCTAGAAGATCTTCGGAGGACGGCTTCTCCAATCCTTGATCCGAAGGGGGTTGAGAAAGGCTGACGTTGCCTCAAAAGACCCGAAGATACGAGTGTGATGTCCAGCTCTTCCGTGTCCTGCGACATTCACTAAACACTTCTCGGGGAAGCGTCGTCTAACCGAATCTGGGGGTAATCCTTGGAAAGGTGCATATATATTCTGATTTCTCTAAAACAGGAAGAGAGAGAGAGAGAAAGGGGGGCCTTCTCGAACCCTCATTATCGGCAGGGACAACCGAGCGTAAGTGTAAGAGGCCGAGATCAGCGGGTCGGACGTAACGACTAGCGGCTGAAGCCATACAAGTTGTCCGAGGTAAACGGTAAACGTACAAAATAGATGAGTAATCTCCCGCCCCGGGGGTCGGGGGGGTGGATTAAGGCGGCGGGGAGGTAGCCTTCAATTTCAGCGTCATGCCTATGTATGAATTTCTCAGTGACCTGGTGACAAGTCCAAAAAGGGTGAAGTCGGAAGGGGGGCGGGGAGTAACGACTCGTTTTCTCTCCTGAGGTAATATCTTAGGAGGTGGGGGAATACTACTATTTTAGTGGATCTCTCTACAATATGTCAAAGCAACAAATCTCGAATTTTAACTTTGCATAAATGCAGAAAGTAAATGCCATAAACGCTACAAGAGAAGCGTAATTACATAGTATATCAACCGCGCCTTCACCCACTGCACCACATGAAAAAAAACACATAATGAGCTTGAAAGAGCCACACAGGTAACTGTTAATAACGCAGTTAGCAACTACGAAATAAAGAGATCCATTATGAATAAAATGAACCGATGGTACCTAATAAAGCTTCCAAACCACCGAAATATAGAAAAAGAAAACACCAGAAAGCTCTTCTGCAAAAATACAATGAGTATAGAATACTGAACTGACGAAATAATAATGAAGAAAATAATTAACCGGGCAGTACAGCCAACAAGCGTTGATGAAAACGTCATTTTAACTATATATTAACAAACTTGACGCTCCTACAACCTTATTATGACGAATAATCTCCCCTATATATATATATATATATATATATATATATATATATATATATATATATATATATATATATATTAGGAATACCGAAACAACACTATCAAGGAGGATAACCTACCACCTAAACAACGGAGTCAGAAAGCACACACACTAGAAAAACACGAAATTTGCCTTAACAGAAAATTGATGCTGAAAAGTATAAAAATCTTAGACTACACCAAATCAACGCCAATTACTCTTCTTGAATTTATATTTATTTAAAAAACAACCATAGTTAAACATTCCATTCAACTCCCACGAGATACTTCTAAGTGCAAGAGGACCGAGTCGAGCATCAGTGCATGCTGAACCTATTTACTCCAAGTTGCTAATTGTAGCACTATACCAGATTCCTATAATCTGCAGTACTCCAAATATAAACAATTATATCCTTTATTAGCAAATGAACTCGAGCGGAGTGATAAGTCATCCAATATATATATATATATATATATATATATATATATATATATATATATATATATATATATATATATATATATATATATATATATATATCCAAAGAAGTACAGTAACGTGCATGTAAATGCAGGAAAGAAACCACAATGTTAGGATCAATTTATTCGCAGAACCAGGTTTCGACGGAGACCTCCGTCATCTTCAATCGCTGGTAAACTGATGAATACAGGAAGATGCTTAACTTTGGGCACACAAATTTACAAGTCGGAATGTAATTAGGGTGGCGGTATGAGGAGCAGCGGCATTTTTGAGTAGAAGAAGTACAAATATTCGGCTTATCAAGGGATTAGTATTGAATTGACAATCGGAAGTATTAAAGTTTGGAATTTCCTTTATAAGAGCTGATTCTATTAGACGCCTATGTATATAATTGTGAGAATTATAAATTATTTTTACATTATTAGTGTCATTTGAATGGTTTTCATTTGACATGTGGAGAAACAAACTAGAAGAAAGACTTCCACGGCACATGTCTCATTTGAATTCCTTCATTTTCTTGGAGAATCTGCTGCTTTCGTAAATGTATACTTGATTACAAATTTTGCATGGAATATAATAACCCCTCCACTTTTTACCGGTTGGTCTATTTTTAGACAGACTATTTCGGATCGTTTTTTTCGTATTGAAAGGCAAATTAATGTTTTTGGCCCGTGCCAACATTTTAAAATTAATTAATTGAGGTGAATATGGGAATGTAATATTATTATTATTACATACTTTTCCTTAGGATTAACTGGTGAGTAAAAGTTGGATCTGGCTTAATAAGGACATTTTTCTATGGATATTTGGATGATCCTGTTGCTTTTATCCTGCGGAAAACAAGGATCTTCGTGGCACAAGAAATAGTGAATGTAGGTATTAGTGTTGGTTGGTTTCCGGTAAACAGAACAATATGCCTTGTTATTTACTATAGCTATTTTGACATTCAATTCTACTTTAAATGTAATGGTGAGTGTTGAGGTAGATGTTGTTTAATTGTTCAAGGAGAGAATTAAATGCGTTTTCATTAATAGGCCATGTGGCACATAGATCATCCACATATCGGAACCAAGTTATATATATGATTAGATAAGATGGGTGGGAGGAGGTGTTTCGCAAAGTTTTTCACGAAAATTTTTATATATATATATATATATATTAAACTATTTTAAAATGCGTTCCAATATTAAAACCGCCAATACTCAACAGTTTTGTAAGCGTCCACTGTCTCACCTTCGTCCTCACTTCAATCCAAAGAAGTTCTTTTATAAATTGTTCCTACATCAAGGTTGTAAATCCTCTCATAACGTGTCAATACTCTACTTATATATATATATATATATATATATATATATATATATATATATATATATATATATATATATATATATATATATATATATATATATATATATATATTCATTCATTTGTTGCAGAACCCAAATTTACGGATTGCAATTTGTGATCCTCATTTTACATCCATTTAATATCCATTTTTACCATTTAACATCCCGTTAAATTCTGCGAATTACCTCTTTAATTATCTTCTACATATCTTTTAAATATCCTTTATATCTTAAAATATCATTCCAAAATTCACATTTAATCCTTTATATATCTCACATCACTCCCTCGTTGTATACATATTAAATCCAATCATTTAATATCTCTTTGTGCTATTATCTGTTAATTCTTAAATACAATGTATTTTCATACATATCTCGTTGTATCCAATCCGTCGTGTGTTAACCTCAGGCCCTGCAATTAGGGCTAATACCTATACCAATTATATATTAGGGTGTCCCAAAGTCATATAAGTAAAAATCAAACTTGGTGGTAATGATACCAGCACACTTTGCCCTTGCTCGTACATGTGTGGAAATGATTCAGAGAAAGTTTCATCAAAATCGGTCCATATTTTCTGGTAGCACAAAATGATTGTTTCTCTAGAGAAAACATCACGAGAGAAATAATAAGGCAGAAAACGGAAAATCATTTATTCAAAGACGAGGGTCAGAGACAAATGACAAAACAGAATATCAGCTAATAAGTCTCGGATCCCGGAAGGGCCTCTTCACCACCTCTTCGGTTATCTCAGACGTCCTTGACCACCTTAGTCTTCATCTGCTCCTTTGTCTTTTTCGGCACCGCCCGTGTGTTGAGCAGGACTGTCCTCAGGAGGAACTGCGTCTGTTCCTTGCTCTTGGTCCGCTGACAGAGGAATCGCTTTACGAGGGCGATGCCACGCTCGGCCACGTCGTTGGTCACACGGAGGGCGGCAACCCGCTTCTGGGCCAGCTGGTACAGAGGGTTGGATGGCCAGGTCACCACATTTTCGTCGACGAAGGTCTGTTCTCCCAGAAGACCTTTGATGAGGTTCAACGATCGGAACGTTGCCCAGGTGGAAAGTGGCTCCTGCAGGTTAAGATTCTTTCCCTGAATTCACGTGAGCTGTTCTTTAATTTTTCATGGCCTGAACGATGGCGATCTTCTCCCTCTCGTCCACTCTCTCGTCGAAGAGCGCCTACCCGATCAGGTCATCTTGCAGGTACCACAGGTGTAAGCGCATGGCAGGGTCGGCAACAGCGGCCACGCTCCGATCCCTGTAGTCCGCGATGTCTTGGATGAAGTCCCTGTCGTTCTTCGGGGCATGTGCGGCAATGGACGCTTCGTTCCAGTACTTGATGTACACCATTCAACGAACAACGACATTTATATCATTTCCTTCTCTTCCCAACGGGTCAGGTGGAGCTGATCGGTGAAGAGCGTGATCTTGAGGGCGTAAATCCCTTTCGCTATCCAGCGGGCTATGCGGTAAGCGCCAGGAACTCTGAAGGAATTTGGCATGTCACCGCCCAGGAACGCGAGACAGAGCTGGATCAGCTCTTGGTAGTCTTTGCGCGGATGAGATCCAGCTTCCAAGAGCTGGCGCAGGAGGTTGGTCATGGACTGCCGTCGGGTGTCCTCCTCGGTAGACAACGGGTCTGTGTTCAAGGGCTTGACCTTGTTCTGGTCGATAAATGGCCATCGTGTCTGCAACTTCTTGAAGAGGGCAATGTCCGGGCCAAAAGAAGGACCCTGGCAGCATTTGAAGACGTCCTGCAACACAACCTAAGACATGTTGCCGGCACGCCAACCATAGCAGGGGACGGTGAGGCTCCCGCTCGATCCGTGTACACGCCCCTTGCACGAGGCCAGTATTGGATGCTGTGGTGTCGAATCCCATGCCGATGATGCCGGTTTCCAGGCCATTCTCCCGGACAAGCTTCAAGATTGTCTCGGCCACGGCTTTTCCTGTGTTTCGTCAGTGGAAACAGGGACGCCCAGGAGTTCCTCTGTGTCCTCCCCAGTGAGCAAGACTGCGATTATCTCCTCCAGTGATTTGCTGTCCGTGATATTAGGGAGGAGCTTCCCTTCCCAGTGCAGGACTAAGGGTACTTCCTTGCCCCAGGCCAGCGAAGCCGCGATCTCTTCTCTGTTCTTCCCTCGGACGCGGTGAACAGAGGAGCGGGACAGGGTCAGCTCGACGATGTTGGGGCCAAGAGTGATGGCAGTCGTTACGAATCACGAGGTGGCAGCCCGAACTGACAGGTTGTCTCGATCCCAGGACAGGGTCATCTCCTTGTTTAACTCGTTCGCTGGACGGCGACGACAAGGTGATTTTGTGGGCGTTGGATCCAGGAACATATCATAATATTCGGTCGACGATGACGACGCCAACGATGTCTCGAGAGCGACATCCTTGGTCAGCATGGAAGACACAGCTGGGGCCTCCCTCTCTCGTCGGTCGTCCTTTCGCTTCCTCTTCAGCCAGGCCCATTCCTGCTTCTTCACTGAAGTTTGGTCGCCCCCAGCCATTGGAGAGCTCGTCCTGTCTTCACGTGGGGACCTTAAGAACTCCTTGTCCTTCTCTGGTATTCTTGTGGAAAGGGCATCCACGTGGGCCACGTCGAAGATGTCTTCCAAGGAGTCTTGAAAATCCTTCGCTTTGCCACCTCCGTCTCTGTCGTGCGATTCTTCAGCTTCTTGATTGTTTTAAAGTCGCTGAAAAGCTTTATGACTTTCTTCTTGACGTAAGAAGCGTCAGAGGTTGGAATGTTGGCCTTCTTCCAGACCTCGAGGATCTTGGTGGTTATGGAGCCAGCGGCTGTCGTGACGAACTCCTTCTTATTGACATGGTGGAACAAGAAGACGGCCAACACCTCCTTCTTAGGTGATTGAAATAATCCCTATTTATCTTAATGTGTTTGTTTTGCCAGTTTAGCCCCCTGAAGTTTTCTTGTAGACAGAACGTGAATAATTTTGGAGGGATACTATATTCTTGCCTTGCACCTTTAGGTAATTAAAAGATGTCTGAATCCTTATGCAAACTAATGTAGGATCTCTAATTTTAGTATATGTTCTATGATATTTATGTAGCTAGGATCTACACCTTGATTCTTCAAGGCTGTTAAGATCCCTGGCTTCTATTTAATCAAATGCTTTTTGTTAATCTATAAAACCAAGTATAGAAGGATATTGTACTCGGAAGTTTTCTCGGTGAGCTGGTTGAGAGTATGTAGGTGGTCAATCGTCCAGAAGCCTTATTTTAAAGCCAGCTTGTTCTCTCGGTCTTGTCATCTAGCTGGTTTTGCAGTCTGTTGGTAAAGACTTGTGAAGAGCTGATGTATAGACACAGGAGAGAATGTTGATTGGTCTATAGTTTATAAAACTGGTTTGATCACCTTTTTATGTAGAAGGATTATTAGGTCATTGTACCAGTCCTCCGGAATTTTGCCTTGTTTTAGACAGTCAGGGAAAAGACAAGCTAGTTTGTCCGCCAATGGCATACCCAGATACTTTCAGTAAGTCCGAAGCGATATTGTCCGGACCTGGTTCTCTGTGATGTTTCATTTGTTTGATTACAATTAAAATTTCTTATTTGAAAACTGCTGGGACATTATTGGGTGGTGTTGACTGATTGTGGTTCTGAGGGTGTTGTTGCTTGAGTAAAACTTTTCATAGTACTCCTTAGTTCTTTTAACTATTCTTTATCATCCTTGATGATTCTACCATCTTCCTCTCTTATAGCTACTTTGTGAGATTTTCTTTCTAGTAGTATCTTTTAGCCATTTTATACCCCTCCCCTTCTTTGACAGTGTCTTCAAAAAAGATGCATTATATTTTCTGATGTGAGCTTTCTATTTATTTTTAATGAGCATGTTTAGTTCTGCTAATTTAGTTTGTTGTTTTAAGGTCTTTGCGCGCTTCTTCATTAGGCTTAAGGTTTCTTCTGAAAATTTGGTGTTGTTCTTATTTTGTTTTCTGAAATTTTGCAACAGTGTCTGTCATGTGTTTCCATCAATTTATTGTTCATTTCTTGTATATTGCTGGAGGTGCTGTGATTGAGGCGATTTTTATGGTATTCTATATGAAGATGGCGGTGGAATTTTGGAGCGAGACTTTTTTTATCTTTAATGGGCTAAATTTTTTAATGGAATAGCTTTCTTCTCTCTTTCCGAATGTTAATTTTTATCTTACATCTTATCCTGTGGTCATTGATTTTGATTTCATTGATGACTTGGAAATTATTGACAGTGATTTTTTTGTCGACCAACATGTAATCAATTTCAGCGTATATCTCATAGTTTGGGCTTCTCCAAGTCCAGTTTTGCTGTTGCTTCTTTTTTTAACAGTGTTGATAATTTTAAGGCCTTGGGCTAATGTAAATTTAATCAGATCTTTTCCCCTTTAATTTCGTTCCTACAGTGAGAACTTTCCAATGTATGACTCATTATGTTGCCCAACCTTTGCATGGAAGTTTCCCATGACAATGTTAAAATGAGCTTTGATTTTGTTTAAGCTTATTCTGATGTCACCATAGAATCTATCTAATTCTTCTTCCGTACTAGTAGATGTCGTTGCGACATTTGTACTATTTTGAAGTTGTACTTGTTAGAGACTTTGGGACTACTTAAGCAACTCTTTCCGATATGCCGTAGAACTCTACTATTTCACACTTCTTCGAGCTTTCTATGTATCAGGAGTCCAACTCCATACTGCCTTTGGTCTTTTTTTGTGACAGAGTAGGTGATGGTCTCTTGTTTCAGCTATATCTTCCCCGTAATGTCGAGTTTCACACAGACCAATTACATATATACCATTTAAAGGCAAGCATTGACTTCAGTGAGGAGTTCTGAGAGATGCACCTCCTCAGATAGTACAAGAATGATCAAATGACAAGAGTAAAGTTATTCATGGCTATTTGGTGGAGACTAAACTAGTGCAGTGACCTTTGTCAAATAAATAAATAAATGTAAGTAGATAATGTGCGACAGGAAAATACTTATACCTTCTGGCGCTTGTTGTTAAAAGTTACTAAGCCTGGAGAGAGGGCCGCTGTCCTGGGGAGCTGCGTTCCCGAAGCTTTTGTCATAAGAGCGCTAACGGAATGGCTCTAATGGCGGAGGAGTGGGTTGCGAGTTCAAGGAGACTATCCTGTAATGCCGGTTAATCCACGACAATGTGTGAATTGAGTTGATGTATGGAATGTGAGGGGGTATATGTGATGTGAGGAAAAGGGTAATGGTACTCGATGCTTTTAAGGCAGGTAGATTGACACACGTAGGGGTGTAACACAAGGGTGTATGATGTCACTATGCCTGTTTTAGACTGTATATTATCCTAATGGATGAAGTAATGAGATAATTAAGTATGTGAATGAGCTACAAGGAGCTACAAGGAAAATAAGTATCCTAGAAGACCTTACGGTCCATACAAGAAGGGTACTTCTAACTCAATCCTCGAAGGTGTCCGTTGGCAACCTCAAAGATCACTCACGAGGATCTTAACGGTGATTTCGCAGGACTTTATCTAGTCTTGACTTGAACTGGTCAACAGATTCACTGTTGACAACTTCCGTAGAAAGTGCGTTCCAACTACCGCAGATACTGTATGTGAAGAATTCCCCACACAGATAACGGTGGTATCGCTTCAGTTCAAGTTTGTAGCCGTGATTTCTTGTTCTCCCCTCGCTGAGCTTGAAAATATCCCCGTAGTCCAGTCTGTCGAAGCCTCGAAGTATTTTAAACACTTCGATAAGCTGACCACGTAATCTACGGGCCTCCAGCGAGAACATATCTAATTCCCTTAATCTATCTTCATAACTTTTATGTCTGATAGAGAGAATCAGTTTGGTTGCCCTGGCTTGCACGCGTTCCAATCTCGCGATGTCCTTTCTAAATGAAGGACTCCAAAATTGTACGGCATACTCAGGTGCGGTCGTACGAGGGAGTTGTACAGACACAGTACTATCTCCTTGTTCCGAGAACTAAACTGTCGCTTTTATGCCCTAACATCCTTTGGGCTTTCTTCTCCACCTCAATACACTGTGTCGAGAACTTGAGGTCACTGGTGATAGTTACACCCAAGTCCTTCTCAGTGTCGATGGATTCAAGAGCAGTGCCCTTAAGGATATAGGGTGATTGGGAATTTCGGTGGCCAATATGCATCACTTTGCATTTGTTTACGTTGAAAGGCATTTGCCACGTATCAGACCACTCCCCAATCTTCCGAAGATCATCTTGCAGGCGGGAAGTATTTCCATCCTTTGCAACGTTTATACCAAGCTTGGTATCGTCGGCAAATTTAGAAATCTTGTCAACCATGTCACCGTCCATGTCGTTGACGTAGATGATGAATTGTAGTGGTCCCAGGACAGAACCTTGAAGCACTTCGCTAGTAACGGGCACCCACTCAGAAGCCTGTCCATTCAGTAAAACCCGTTGCCGTCTGCCATTTAGCCAGTTCTCGAAACAGCCTGCTACTTTTCCGTTTATGCTCATCGCTCGCACTTTCCGGAGAAGGTGGCGGTGTGGTACTTTATCAAAGGCCTTCTGAAAGTCTAAGTAGACCACATCCACCGCCTTTTCCCGATCGTGTTTACTGAACACAAAGTGGAAGAATTCCACAAGGTTCGTCAGGCATGACCGTTGCCTTCGGAAGGCGTGCTGGGAACTCCTCAATAGCAGCTTTGATTCCAAATGTGACGTCATTTTGTCCAACATCATGCTTTCCTTGAGTTAACCAACTATCGAAGTCAGACTGATAGGTCGGTAGTTCGACGGTTGGCTACGGTCTCCTTTCTTGAAGATAGGAGTCACCTCCGCTTCACGCCAGTCTCTAGGAACGCATTCGGCCCGGATTGACATGTTGAAGATTGCGCTCAGGTGTCGTGACATTTGATCGCGCACTTCTTTCAACACTTTAGGTAGAAACCCATCCGGGCCAGGTGACTTATTCGTCATTAGGTCAGTGATCTGCTTTTCTATTTCTCCTTCGGTGAAGTCCATATCCTCCAGCTTTTCCCCCGGGTAGGAATCCGTGGCTGAGGGATGGGACCACACTCTTCAGTAAACACTGAAGAGTAGTCGTTGAGGAGGTTACCATTTTCTGCATCTAAGTGCTTTAATGTCCCATCCTCATTCCTCAAAGGTCTAATCGTTTGACGGATTGGTTTACGGCTGTTTACATATCCAAAAACCTCCTTGATATACTGTTTACAGAGTCTCGCCACTCGGAGTTCCTCAGACCGCTTAGCCGCCGTTATGCTGGACTTTACTCTCCTGGCTAGCCTCCGGTATTCGTCAAAGTAACCCGAGATCTTCGATTGCCGGTACACATTTCTCTTCTCCCTAAGCAGTTGCCCGATTTCTCGATTAAACCACTTTGGTTGAACAGAAGACCGACGGGGGCATTTCAGAGGGATGAAACGCGATTGAAGACTCATAAATGTGGTTTTGAAACTGTTCCACGAATCTTCAACAGCCTCGCACACTTCTAGCTTCGTGTCAGTCAGTCCAACACCAATACCTGCAAAGTCTGCTCTTCTCAAATCAAGTTTCCTCGATTTACTAGTTGCAGGCCCTGCCTTCGAGACTTTGACTACAACTGTAATTAGTCGGTGGTTACTGCCACCGAGCTCTTCGCCAATAGAGAGGTCCTCAACGATGTCATCCTCAGAGGTGAAAACCAAGTCGAGGATATTGTCTCCTCTCGTTGGCTCTCTCACCCATTGAGTCAGGAACTCGTTGTTCGTGAACTCCAGGAGTAGTGCGTTCTCGCCACAGGGTTCTCTGATTTCCCAGTCAACTTGTGTGTTGAAATCCCCCATGACGATACACACTCTGTCTTCGACAAGTTCTCCTAGTAGCTGGTACAGATCTCTGTCCTTTCAACGAGTTAGGCAGGAGGTCTATAAAGCACCAGGGTCCTGTATTTGGCAGGACCTATCTCTAGGTCGACACCTAGTAGTTCATGGCCAGATACGATGTGTCAATCCGTCGAGTTGAGAGTATCCTTGACATACAGCATCACACCGCCACCCTCTCTGTCTCGCCTATCTTTCAGGAAGAGCTCGTAACCGGGAATCATGAATTCACCTTCAAAATCTCGGCTTGAAGTTTTTATCCACGACTCCGTTATGGCCACCATCTCAGGTTCTTCTGTTGCTATGAGGCCACGGAGCTCAAGAAACTTGTTCCTGATTGACCTCGCATTGAACAGAAGAACTTTCAGGGAGTCCCCTAGTGTAGGACTTCCTACGCTCTTCCGTTTCCCGCTTCTCTGTTTTCGTGACCACACCCTTTTTGACGACCTCCGAGAAGGTCGTTTCAGAAGTGACGGGCGTGCTGGCGCGCATCCGATTTCGCTCTGTTTCGAACGCTCCTTTGGGTGCGTTCCACGACATCTTGGATTAAGTTACAGAGTACAGCCTTTCCCTTGAATGAAAGGTGCACTCCGTCCCTTTGGTAGAGGTCGTTTCGACCGTAAATGGTGCGGTAAAGGTCCAGAAAGAAGACCCCCTCCGCCGTATAGAGGTCGGCCAGGCGCTGGTTCAAGGTCACGTTCCTTGAGTGAGCTGTCCGGCAAGGACCTCTTCTTGGGAGCATCCCTACAAAGACCCACCTGCGAGTTTTCAGTCCGCAGTCGTCCACGGCTCCCATGGCCGTGCTGAGAATTTTCTCACTGGGGCCTACTTTGCCTCCTTGGAGGTAGAGATCATTGCCACTCACCATCAGGGCAACGACTGAATTCTCGGAGATCTGATATTTCTCAGCCTCTACCCTGATGTGGTGGTTTCCCCATCCTGGCTGGCAGCATACCTTTACACTATTGCGAAGGCGGGCCGCTAGCAGGGGCTGCAAACCACGTGCTTGGGAATCGCCCACAAGGAAAACCCTCGGACATTTCCATGCAGAGGTTTGAGGCTTTCCTTCCGGAAGCGAACTCTCGGTTCCCTCTTTCTTCTCCATCCTATTTTTCTTGCTCTTCTTTCTTATTGATCTTTTCCCCCCTATCTTCCTTTGTTATATACTCTTCTGTTTCTACATTTTCTTCTTCTGCTTCAACTTTCTCTTCTTCCTTCTTCTTTCCCTTCCTTTTCTTTATCTTCGCTGGTTTATTCGTTGTAGCATGCGGACCTAGCTCTGGAGGTAATACTGCAGATACACTGTTTATTACAGGGCTTGTGGTCAGCTCTGAAATTGATGTGGTGTTTTTGTGCGTGGTTAAGCTAGTGGTGGTACCGTGTGTTTACATGGGAACTAACGGACCTCTTCACACTAGACCAGTGTTTCAGGCCTCACAATAATATTCAAATATACATATGCCCCACCGGTAGTTGAAAAAAAAGTAAAAAATGATCAATATTTTTTTATATTGTAATCTTAATTATTGAATACAAAAGAATTTAACTAACATGTTTATTGATCACAAAATAATAAATAGACACAAAATTTCCTATTTGCCTATTTAGCCGCTCAGACAGATAACAATGACATGCAAGTTGAAGCAACGGAGCTAAATCAGCGAATGAACTGAATTTTATCTCACTTCATGTAGCTGTTTGGTTGCCAAGTTTCCATTTAGCAAAATTAAAAAAACAAACAAACAGACATGGATGCTCATTGTAGAAAATATTTTTGGATTCTATGCAGGCACGGATCCAGGAAGGGAAGGGGGGTCTGGAGGGCTTAAGCCCCCTCAAATTTCAGAACCATTTATGTTTATATATATATTTGTTTAGTCATACTTGTATCCAATATTCAGAAAGAAATATGTAATAATATAGAATATTTCTAAAAAAAGTTTTTTTAACCGTTGAGATCGAATGTACTTTATATGACACATGTCTAAAATACAATTAAATCTCAAAAATAATTATAAAATTCAGTATTATACTTAACTGACGTTCAAAAAGTACAAATGATAATTTTATGATATGTGGAAAAAAATCAGATCTAAGAGAGTTAGCGCTCAATCCTGTGTGAGTTCTTGTGTAAGATAACCATTATTAATGTTCAATGCCCTTTGCTCAGACTTCTCAGTGGGAGGAAATCATGTTAGCCCTCCCAATTTTTATCCTGAATCCGCCACTGATTCCACGTTCACGCCCCACCAAAAGTTTTCCCAGGCCTTACCTGTGGGGCTTAGGCCCCACGTTTGGAAGACCTGCACTACACGCTCTAGTGCGGCCAAGATGAAAATGTGCTTTGTTGGAGGCTTAACCGCTAGCCAGGTAAAAGCGCCACTATGGCGGCGTCGTTTGGAGGATTTTTAAGATTAGATCTCTTTTAATTGTAAAAATCCTTAATGTAAAGTAAAATCGTCTCCTATCAATTTGTTAATCCCTCTTTCATTAATCAATTTATTTGCCTGTACAGACAGAAGCCGCCAGCCAAAGTGGCGAAGGGACCATTCAAAACAATAAATACTTATTAATTTAAACTATAAATTGTGACCCGCTTCTCTTAAGTAGGACTAAATTGTTGATGCATTATAAGTCATAAGTACCTTTTAATAATTGTCATCAACCTCTGTATATTTATTGTATTTACTTGTATCATAAAGACCCAAGAAAAATTTGCTCCAAGAATTAATTCTGTGTTAGTTTCTTTAGCTACATTTACTAGACGAGTTTAGTTAAGGATTTGTCATTCTTCAAGTTACAAATTATCATCTATTGCTAATTATTGCTATTTTTTCCTATCGTTAATTATTGGCATTTTTACTATCGTTAATTATTGGCATTTTTTCTCAGACTTTTTTTCTGATGTTGCCCAACCAAATATTTTAATTATCAGCACAATGTGAGTTAAATTCGCAAGTGCTGTTAGCTATTCATTCACTCTCGCAATTGATGGCAGCTATTCATCACTCTGTCAAGTGCTTGTAGCTA
The DNA here is from genome assembly GCA_963969495.1 of Ceratothoa steindachneri. NCBI lineage: Eukaryota > Metazoa > Arthropoda > Malacostraca > Isopoda > Cymothoidae > Ceratothoa > Ceratothoa steindachneri. Next base: position 92,507,335 of record OZ018326.1, read on the forward strand.
TTCAATCATTCTCGCAAGTGCTCTTAGCTATTAAATCACTCCTTGAAAGTGCTGATCGCTATTAAATCACTCTGGCCATGGCCGGATTCTTAGAGGCTTAAGCACTAAAAAATTGTGGTGCCCCCATATATTTGTAATTTAAAATATAAACAATAATAAATCATAAAAGTAAAGTTCAATTATTTACTTACACTAAGAAAGAAAATAATATTTATTTCTGTATGAATCCATTTGATTTATAGTTGAAAATTTTCCTCCTACTTTTTTCCCTTGCAAAGTTTTTGATCAGATCCTCATAATCAACCTTACGTAACACATCTGCTTCTATACATAATAGAGATAAGTCATCCAACCTGCCTTGTTGTATAGTTGTTCTGAGGGGATTTTTAGTATATTTCAACCGTGAAAATAAACACTCAGCTGAGCAATTTATGACCACTAATGTTAAAAATATACGGAAGGCAATGGCTACATTTGGAAAGGCACATTCAATATTGTCTTCTACAATTATTAAAATAAAGTTCCGCATGGCTGAATCTTGTTTTTACATTTTCTGTTGTACTGAACTTATGTACAGAAATTACTGTTGAAGTCTTCTGGGTAAGCATCAATCAGCGTTTAAATGCACTGAGAATACCTTTCAATGTTAGGAGAGGATGAAGTGACATTATATGGCACATCACATAGAAAATAAAATATCTGCTATTATTTTGTATACCTGTCCTCTTCTTTTCATATCAGTTGCAAGTTTGTCAACAATAGTGTGAAAGGTGGTGATACGAAACTTATCTCTAGCATTCAGATATACTTCTGGTATACGAGGGGCGGTCAATAAGTTTTGCGAATCGGTAGGGCAAAACAGAGGAAGGGAGATGGCTGTTTGTGAGGGTATTAGGACAAGTTATGATAAATCAGGACCTGCAGCCGCACGCTCCTGCCTCGTCTATTTAAGAAGCAGTAGCTGATCGCAGATCGTCAGTCACAAATTTTTCAACAATGGAGAAGGTTGAGCACCGCGCAGTAATCAAATTTTTGACCAAGGAAGGCAAGAATGCAAAAGAGATCCATGAACGCATGGTTGCAGTGTACACCGAAACCGCCCCTTCCTATGCAACCATTGCTCACTGGAATAGGGAGTTCCGCCATGGTCGTGAGTCCCTTGAAGATGACATCCGTCCAGGACGCCCGTCAGACGTGACCAACGAGGACAATGTGGCCCATGTGGAGAGGATGATCCTCGAAAATCGACGGGTGAAGGTCGAAGAAATCGAGCGAGAACTTGGAATATCACATGGAAGTGTTATCAACATCATCCACGACAATTTGGCCATGACCAAGGTCTCTGCCCGTTGGGTCCCTAGAAACCTCACGCCCCCTGATCGACTTCAACGTCGTCAAAGTCCACAAGGCCAGAGTTGCACAAGCTGCCCTGCGCGAGTGCGGATTCGAGGAGCTCAACCATCCCCCCTACAGTCCAGATCTGGCCCCTAGCGACCACTTTTTATTCCGCCAGCTCAAGGCTGCACTGCGTGGACGCCGGTTTGGGGACGATGAAGATGTCCAGCTCGCCGTCCAGGAGTGGAATGAACAGCAGTCGGGAGATTTCTGGTTGTCGGGAATTCGAAACCTCAGGGACAAGTGGCGCATGTGCATTGAAGTCGAGGGTAGTTATATTGAAAAATAATAAAACACTTTTCCTCATATCTCGTTTTCTTATATCCGAATTGCAAAACATATTGACCGCCCCTCGTATCTCTGCCAATGGGTACCTTCTTTCTGATACGTTTCGAGTTGTAGTTGCCTTGTAATCAACATCTGATAACATTTCTTTTGCATCTTTTTAATTTTTTTCAAATTCATCTCGTGAAGTACATAGATGGCCAGCGTGTTTTTTAAGTTCGTATCCTCTTTTTGTAGAACTTTGTTTACTCTGTGAAAATTCTACAAAATCTCATTCCAAAAGTTCAACATAAAAACGAATTCTAGCTCTTGCATCTTATCTGAAATATTATTTGCTTATCCTCTAGCGTCTCCCTTTTGTGACTAGTCTTCGGCTATATATTCTAATGCTTCTAAAATTTCAAGGAAAGATTCCAAAATTGTTGCTGTTACCATAACATGTGCCTCTCATCTTGTATCAGAGAGGGATTTCAAGACACTTTCATTTTTAATACGATCTTTAAGAATTTTTCACCAGCTGGTCGTGGCTGAAAAAAAAGGTAGAGAGTCATTGTAGAGAGCAAATTAACAGCCTCTTGATAGCAGTCAACAGCACTTCGGCCAACTAGATTTAGTGAGTGAGTTGTACAGGGCACATATATATGTATCAAACTTGTTTGTTTCTAAAAAAATTTGCTGCATCCCCTTATAACGCCCAGAAATGTTAGCAGCATTGTCATAAGACTGACCCCATATATTCTGAATAATTTAGCCAAGAAAGCTTCACTTAAGTACTGTGTCGTGGTATGACCAGGTGTACGCCGTTATACGTACACTGGCCTACTGGCCGACATAAATCAAGGCTCCACCTGGGAATGGCTTTAAGAGTGCTTTAAATACACAATTGCTAGGCCAAGGAATATTCATACACGGCTACAAAAATATACTTTAATAGGCTAAAGATTACATATACATATAAGGCAAGTTAAATGGCAATGCAATTAAATATTGACGGTTTACTGCTAAGATGATTAACACTATCAATTAAGTTTCAACCGAGGGTTAATTAATTAAGTAATGATTTTACAATTATGCAAGGTCTAGAGCAAAGGGGATACTTGAGATTCGACGCGGTAAAGGTGTGAGGAGCGTGATGAAGCGGGTTTAAATCCCTTTTACTTTGATGTGCGGCGAGTAGGACCAGATAGGTAAATTCGACCTTGAACTTGTGGGCGTCTCACGGGGCACTCAATCCAATTTCGGGAAACTGAAGTGGGGGAGCCTCTTATCCTTAAGAGGCAAACAGAGGGTGCTTCGGGGATGACTTTTCCGATCCTTAAAATCAGAAGAAGTGGTGAGAAGGGTTAAAGCACGCCTAACTATCTCCACGAACAACACTGAGTGACGACTAGCTCTTCCTTGGCTCTTCGACAATCACTCAATTCTTCTCTGGACGAGAATGTAGTCGATTCCCTCTCGCCTACGAATACGTTACGGCTAATGTACTTGACGGCGGCTTCAGACACAATCTGCCTGTGAATTCTGAACTGTCGAATATATACTCCGAAATTATCTAGACGGGGAGAGAGATTCATCGCCAACAGACTTCCTTAATTGCCTTGGGTCGCGATAAGGTTCTATAGCGCGAAGTCGCGATGCCCACTTAATGGTCTTTCCATTGTTCTATTTTTGCAGTATATAGGGCAGACGAATTTAGAGTGGTCAGCAGCGAACTGGGGAAGTCAGGAGGGGGGGAGGAGCCTTAGCTGTCCATCATTTAAGTACCTAAGTACAACACTTAACTGATCGCTATGCGTTAAATTTGGTGTTGAATAAACGGACAAACTAAAGAAAGTAACCAGAAGATTTAACTTCGTCACCAATGATCGCATGGACCTTTTGTGCCATTAGGTGAATAAGTTCCTCGCAGGTGGTTTCTGACAGGTAAGAAGGATTTCTTTGCCAGAATTTCTATATTTCGTATTGTAGCCTGCTAAAAATTTATCAAACTGGCTTATGAGTTCAAGCAGCCCTAAAAAATTCCCATTTTGCAATGATGCAAACGGTCCTTCTGTTCTTTGAAAAGCCAAGCCACGTTCTGCTAACGTACAAATGACAGCCATGACACGCCTTAAGACTTGTTCCCAGTAATCACACTCTTCCTGACTTTGTTCCTCCAACCGTGACTTCATCCCTGCACCTTGTCTGCAAGTTAAATATGTCAACAATGAGTCTCGGTGAGTAGTGCTTTCTCATGCTTATCAATTACAATAATATTTCGCCAGTCACTGAACCCTTCTCTTGCAACAAAATTTGAGATTTTTTTATGAACAAACAGTTTACATACAAAACAATAAACTGATTCTGTTGATGGTGAATGCAGTAACCACTCTCTCTTGTATTTCTAAACATTGGATTTTGACCCAATAAAAAGTTTCTCTGAACAATAACTTACTGGTTTGCCAATACAAAAATGCCGGTAAGACTTGTTAAATGGCCCATTATAGTGTTGATAGTTAGTGGGTGCACAAGCAATCCAATAGGCCACACCATCAGCACAGAAATCAAGCCACAACCCTGGATCTTTTGCTAAATTTTGATTTTCTCCATCTTTTACAGACAGAATAATTTCAATGCCTTCACCATAATACACTAAAATTCTATTTTCAGTAATTTTTTTAGCCTTAGAATGCATGGTAAAGTAACTCGAATCAACATTTGCAGTAGAGGTATCCATATTAAGAGAATTTACAAGCAAAGTGAGATCAGTTATGGGACATGTAGTAGATGAACTTGCTTGTGATACCTCATATTTTAATTCTGAAGTGATCAAATTGGTATTTACCGTATTTGTGTCCACTTCTGATGACGGAGACTGGTTTTGACCCGGAATCTGTATATCATGTTGTGGAACTTGTGTGGAGAAATCAGTCAGCTTTGCAGTCTTGCGCTCTAATTCCCGAATCTTCTCTTGTTTAATAGTTTTCGTTTTTGTGCACCACTTAACTGAATCCGTTTCATCTTGGTTTTGGGGGTCTGTTAAATACACAAATAAAAATATTATTTTGTTTCAATTATTATGCAACAATCAACACTGCTACACATATCATAGGCAGAACAATGCGGATAATTTTATTCGCAACTTAGTGCTGAATCCTTTGCTTTAATTAATAAAGACAAATTTTGTTGGAGAATCGTCTTTCCAGGCTCTACAAACTGTATAGAGGAAATATAGATAACATTTCTAGTTTTTTTTTTTAAACACCAAACAATTTTGTTTTTAATTTTTGTAATATTTTTTTAAAACCTATAAAATAAAAACTATAAGTAATATTTTAATAAAAATGCTAAAGTTTGCATAACTTGAAAAGACGAATCGCATCTACTTTGTGTCGTTGCTCCACGACGAGAAATAACGGAGCCGTAGCGATTTGAAAATACCCCTAAAAGTCGAGAGGGGGACTCGTATTTTTTCGGGATATCTCGTTTTCTATCCAAAATCTTAAAAATTCACACGAATAAAATCGTTTGTTTTTTTCAATTTTCTACAAGTATAACAAATTTCAGAACTCTGGCTTTAAAAATAAAAAAGTTATAAAGAAAGGGGAACTTCCCTAATGTTGGAGTAGGGTGAGGTGGGGATAATTCGAACTACTAAGAGAAAGATATTCATTAAAAATCAGAAAAAAAAATAGCTTTATTAAAAAACATTGGCAGGAAAATATACCTCTGGTACAGGGCTATCTTGATAATTTTTTCAAAACTGTAAGAAATATACAGGGTTCACAATTAAGGATTTTTTTTAAAGAGGTACGACTTTCCGAATCACCCCCACTGTAGGAGGTGTTCCAAACTTGATAAGGGGGTAATCCAAACACCACCATTTTTACTAATAAAATGAATCAGAATATTGTTTTAAATGTTATCCTCAAATAAAATACTGAAAGCAAATGAACTATGAGCCTTTTTAACCTAATACCTGATAATTTTATCAGTATATACAACTTAAATGTGTCCAAATATATTTACAACATAGTTTGTACTGTCAAACTAAAATAGATATTAATTTCCAACTGGAAATGGTTACAAAAATAAGATTTATGAAATTGTTTACTAACCTATATAATCATAGGTTATTGTAGCCTACTAAAGAATGGCTGATACAATCAGGTTTCTAAATTGTACTTAACGTATGTTGAAGTTAGATAATGGCTTTTTAAATCTAATGTACCGAGCAAGGCGCTTGGTCATAGTCACTACTGGTTCCCCCAAGACCTCCTTGAGTTTATCTACCTTCACACTAGTGATGCCCACATGAGAATCCACATACATATATTCTTAAAGCGCGCTATCATTTAATTGAAGATATTATTGAATAAAAGTTTTTCATTGATAATTAGTACAATTATTGATTGATTATATGTAGTTATTAGATGAATTCCTATAACGATGTATTTCGTTATAGTAGCAATACCTGTATATCATTATGTCAAAACTAGCATGCCCGACCGTAAAAAATGTAGGAAATAAAATCTTGATAATGTATATATTCCTAACAATACTGAAAGTCATTATTTTACTATGTAATTCTGAATATGAAGGACTAATAATATATTTATGAATTAATGTACCAGTTCTATATAGCTTTAGGATATTCATATAGCTACATTTTATATATAAAATTTTATATGCATACCGTACATTCTCATTTCACTGTGAAAATCAAATTCACTCACAATAATCACACATTCCACTACCGCAGGTCTAAATTCTTCAGTTGACGTCATTTCAAGGCGGACGCTAAGCCGAAATCTTATAGAAGAAGACAAAGTGACAAGAGCTCTACTGAAGAATAAACTAGACAGCACCTCTTACTTATGTCTTAGTGCAGATATTTGGTTAACTCGAAAACGCAGTTTTCTGGGCGTTACAGTTCATTGGGTATGTTAAGATCTTGCTCTTTATGAAATATGAAATTGAAAATGTCTTTACAGTTAGGGTATAGCATCTGGCATTTCTATAAAATATTACATGTATCAATATTCCATTGCATTAATTTAAATATTACCATTACCTAATATCATTTTAACGTAATGTACCTTGTGCATAAATATTAGCATACTTTCCTTTTTAAATTCAATCTAAAAATATCCATTTATTTTTCCATCTAAATTCTACAATTTCCATTAAATCTTATGTAAAATTTCAACTTAGTTATGTATAAATAATCAATCCAAAATCTCAAAAATTTTGTAATATATAATTGCCATCCAAAAAATCATTGGCTAAGATACATTCTTTTCGGCAATGCTTACTTTAGTCAAACACATAAACACACGCTTTCAGCTCAACTACATTGAACATGAATATTCCTCATTCGTCTCTCGCCATTCTCAGCATAAAGGTTCGTAATCATTCCTTCTACATTTAGTCATTTAACTCCAAAAAAATCATACTTAGTTTAATTCCTCGTCCTCTCATACTTATTCTCTACAAACTGCCATACAAGAGTAGGTCCTAATTCTGGTTATTTCTCTCATTGCAGATCCCAATTCACAGTCCATCATACTTACCACATCATAGTTACCACATCATATTTACCATATCATAGTTACCGCATCATATTTACCATATCATAGTTACCGCATCATAGTTACCATATCTTAGTTACTTTACCATACTTTATCTCACTTCACCTTCAATTCACTCTACTTTTCATTAGTTTCATACATTGCATTACGTTGTATTTCTTAACAATTCTCAATTTAATTATATCATTCATCCGTATAATTGTAATAACCGCTTACTAGTTATTTCCTAATTCAATTCTCTCATTGTGCATTCGTTGATTTTGTAAATATATTTATTTTGTTTATCGTCCGTTTTCTTACAAACCTAGCGCAGAAGTTTTATAAATTCATTTCACGTCAGTCGTTAGGAGTAAATATTAACAGACGACTATTCCATCCAATTAAACAAATTTATGGTAATAGTTTTTAAATAGCTATCTAGGCTGATTTATTAACTAAAATCAATCCCACTAATAACCAAATATTATAAGGGAATTATCAGCTCTTAGCTGAAAGCAGACCTATTTATTGGTGGAATTTATCTCGATTATATTAATATGTAAAATTTATGGAAACATTCATGAGGCAAACAATGGACTGTTATTTCAATTTTTTGTCAGCTTGAGGAAGCTGCTCTTGTTCGTCACGTCACAATGGAGTAGTATGATGCTGTCGCTTCAAAGGAGAACATAACTACATCAAGATTGCTGAACATATGGAGAATATCATCAATGAATACGATATCCCCGTGCGGAAAATCACGAGCACCCTCACTGATAACGGCTCTAATTTTGTTGAAGCGTTTAATGAATTTGCAGTCACTGCTGCAAATGTGTCCAAAGATTCAGAAGATGGAATCCAGGTAAGTGAAGAAGATCAGGGTGAGCACGAACTGGAGGATAGTTTCTTAAATGAGAAGTGCCTTAGATCAGGAAGAAAACCTTCCATCTGACCTATGCAGCTTAAGCCTACCTAAGCATGTGCGCTGTGATTCACACACACTCAGTCTCATCGCCACAATTGATGCAAAACAGGCACTGAAAATATCAATCATGTTGCGATGGGAAAAAGCTCAGCATTTTAGAACAAAAGCGGTCGTCCTAAATCAGCAGTGAATATTAAACTGTTATCAACTGCTCATTAAAGGTGCCTTGCATTACAAGGTCGAACTCTCTGTTTGATGCATTGTCATTACTTTCAACCCCTTCAGTCATAGGAAATTAAAAATAGCAATTTTTTTTAAATAAATGGATTTTATTTGTTAGAAATGTGTAAAATAGAGTAGATTTCCATATAAAAAACATATATATATATATATATATATATAAAGCCGCCCTATTTGATGTCCAATACATTGGACATGGTGACGCAAGTTGAGCATATTTATTTTGTATGATACGCAAGTAAACACTTTCTTTCTCTTTTTATGCAAATTGCTTTTTGGCACTTTGAACATACAATAAATGTTTTTTGCTTGCAATTGCTGTTTGCACATCGAGAGGCATTGCTTTGGTTCGCGAACTTAGGAAAATGAGCCATCAATGTCTAAGCGTGTAGCTACCGATGGCATAGGTATTGTAGCTATACATGGCCGTTTTGATTCCGAAGAACTGCTTGCATTCATGTTATTCAGGGTTTGAAACTTGTTAGCCTTCAGAAGCCCATCTGTAACTTCTTCCCTGAATGCCAACAAATCAGGGATGTCTTTCTTTTGAATCCCGATCTTCAGCGCCTGCTTTCTATATTTCAACCAACTTTTACATACTGCCATGCTAACAGAGTGCAAAATAACTCTCAGGGTCCATTTCCTAGACCGAATAAATATTCTATAGAGGGCAAGCAATTGATCAATCATATCAACTCCCTCCATTTTCATGTTATACATATATAGCCACAATAACAGGCCTGGTGACTCCAACATACTCTTTGGACTTCTTCTTTCATCTTTTCACATTTGTAGCTTTACCAACATCCACAAATGAACTAGGTAAGGTTACATGTCTATTATCAAACCACATGTCTATTATCATTATCTACCCTGTGATCATAACTGCCACGACCTTCCTTTTTCAATTCATTTTCATTTTTTAGTGGACATTTCTCAATTCTATTATCGCGTATAGTACCAACAGAGAAAATATCTCTACTTTTTAGATGTCGGATGAGTTGAAGTGATGTGAAAAAGTTGTTAAATGCAATCTTGAAATTACATCCAAAGGGTAGTATTTTACAAAGCTGGAGAACAACACTGCCACACAATCCAAATTCATGATATTCTTTTTCAATTTCAGTTGTTTTACCCTGATAAGCAATGAAATTTATAATCAGTCCATCAGATGTACATTAAACAAAGATCTTTATCCCCGGTATGTACTGTTTGACATTTAGCTGGCCAGTAAAAGGTATCATTATTTCATCGACACTATAATATTCATCCTTGGGTACTTTCATACATCTATCTTTCACACTGTCTAGAATAGGCCTAACCTTCCAAAGTCTGCCATCATTTTGTGGCTTATCATTCACATCAACTAAATGCAAACATGATCGTAGTTTGAAAAACCTATTTACAGGCATTGTTTCAGCAATACCAGGTATCCTTGTCCCTGATTTAGATGACCAGTACATTCTTACCCTAGACAAACCTAACGAGCCCATTTTCATGTGAATGCCAATAAGCACCTCTATCTCATTCGAATTAGTATGAATACTTGTCTCAGTACTATTTATAGCATACTGATTAGTTTTAGCAGCGAACAATTCCATAATTGAATCTGGTAAATACTCTTTGAATAGAGCATAGGGTTTGGTAGATGTGCAACCTCTTCATTTATATTTATATCATCAAACTTCCAATCTATGTTCCTAACATTCAAAAGACGCTTCCTCCATGCCGTGTTTTGAGTTACTCTTTTCATTCGTTTATGTGGTTGAGCACTAACTGTAGCTTCCTCTTCTGCACTCTCCTGACTAGAATCATCAGTCTCTTGAAGAGTATAACCAACAGATTCTAACAGTGTGGAGTCGGCATCCTTTTCATCATCTAAATCTATCACTTCACAATTATCCAACATTTGCATAACTTCGTTATATTGCATTGTTCTGGGTGGAGGGCCACTATCTGAAAAATAAAAATACACTTCAGTATCAACAAGGAAAGAAGGTACCCTAGGGAGGGGAAGATAGTCAAATTGTGAAGTTCGCAGATAGAGACGACGAAACGGAAAAAAACAAATTAAAATTTTTGCGTAGGTAGGCAGGACTCGAACCCACATCATCTGGATGCCGGGCGACCACGCTACTAACTGAGCAACAAAGTACCATATCAACTAAAGTGTCAGAAATCAAATAATCTTTCTCCCTCTTTGAGAATTCGTGCTTTGGAACCATGCATGTACACCACAAATTGTGTGCGCATATATATATATATATATATATATATATATATATATATATATATATATACAGAGAGAGAGAGAGAGAGAGAGAGAGAGAGAGAGAGAGAGAGAGAGTTACATAGAGTTACATAGATACACAGATCACACGGGCCTTACGGCCCAGACTAAGGTGATCTGGCCTTAAATCTACTGCCACTTACACATAGAATAGTAGAAGTAAAGGATAGAAAAGTTTTAGGCTCTCCCCACCCTCCACTCCCTCCGGCAAAAGCCGTACATGAAATAATTTGGGAAAAGTACCTTGCAGGTGTAAGAAGACAGTACCTTAAGGAAATTTGCATTGAATAGTAATTAAATGAAATGAATGTGAAAACCACTTACATACACCTGAAAGAGTTATAGTTTTGTAATATTATTTTATTTTGTAGCTTATGCTAAACATTTCCAATATTTGTTAAGTGTTTGTCTAATCTCATTTTAAATGAATCTATAGTGCTGCTGTCCACTACCTCGTTTGGCAAATTATTCCAATCATTAATAATCGAGTAAGTGAAGAAGTTCTTTATTACATCCATAGTGGCTCTTTTACCCTGAAGTTTTGAATCATGTCCACGGGTGGGACACTCCACCGGCAGTGTGAACAAGTTATTGGCATTAACGTTGTTAAATCCTTTAAGTATTTTGAAGCACTCTATAAGCTGCCCCCTTAGTCTTCGTTTTCTGACGGAAAATAGATTGAGTTTTTTTAGCCTCTCGTGGTAAGGTTTGTTACGTACTGACGGGATAAGTTTTGTCGCTCTGTGTTGTACAGCTTCTAATTTATCTATGTCTTTTATTAAGTAAGGGGCCCAGAACTGTACAGCGTATTCGAGATGGGGCCTGACAATACTTTTATATAGTGGCATAATTATCTCCTCGCTTTTATAAGTAAAGTTTCTTTTTATAAATCCTAGTGCTGTGTTAGCTTTGTTTGCAGCAGCTGCGCATTGGTTTGATGTTTTTAAGTTTTCTGTAATTATTACTCCTAAATCTTTAACCTGCGGGGTTGTGTTTACTAAGCCGCCTTGCATTGTATAGGTGTATTTTTTGTTTTTTGTTCCGCACTGAAGGATTTGGCATTTGTCGATATTAAATGGCATTTGCCATTTCTCAGACCAATCGGTAATTTTATTTATATCAGCTTGCAGGCTAGCCCTGTCCTCTTCGCATAATACTGAGTTACCTATTTTCGTGTCATCTGCAAATTTAGATATGATATTATTTATTCCAACGTCTATGTCATTGATGTATATAGTAAATAAAATAGGCCCCAGGACTGATCCCTGGGGAACACCGCTGGTAACAGATACCCAGTCCGATTCCACGCCATTTATTATCACTCTCTGCTTCCTGTTTTTTAACCAGCTACTAATCCATCCGTATACATTACCGTTAATTCCTAGCGTACGCACTTTGTTCATGAGTTTCTGATGGGAAATTTTGTCAAATGCCTTTTTGAAATCTAGGTAAATTATATCTAATGATTTAGTATCGTTATATAGGTTGAAAAGGTTATGGTAAAAGTCAATTAGGTTTGTTAAGCACGAGAGAGAGAGAGAGAGAGAGAGAGAGAGAGAGAGAGAGAGAGAGAGAGAGAGAGAGAGAGTGTAACAACAAGGAGTAACAACAAGGAAAGAAGGTACCCTAGGAGACCTTACGGTCCATTCAAAGAGGGTACCTTTGGACTAGCAATCGAGCGGGCACAAGGCTGCTCAATTGTTTTGCGTCCCTAAACGGCCACTTTTCAAGACTTTGTCTAGTCTTGACTTGAACTGGTCAACAGATTCACTGTTGACAACCTCCACTGGAAGTGCGTTCCACATACCGCAGATACTGTAAGTGAAAAAATTTCCACACAGATTGCGGTTGTAACGCTTCAGTTCAAGTTTGAAGCCGTGATTGCGCGTTCTGTTCTCACTCAGTGTGAAAATATCCCGGTAGTCAACATTGTCGAACCCTCGAAGTATTTTGAAAACTTCGATGAGCTGACCACGCTGTCTACGGGTTTCCAGCGAGAACAGATCTAATTCCCTTAGTCTATCCTCATAACTTTTATGTCGGATAGAGGGAATCAGCTTGGTTGCCCTGGCTTGTACGCGTTCCAATCTCGCGATGTCCTTTCGCAATGAAGGACTCCAAAATTGTACGGCATACTCCAGGTGCGGTCAGACAAGTGAGTTGTACAGGCACAGTACAATCTCCTGGTTCCGATAACCAAACTGGCGCTTAATATAGCCTAGCATCCTTTGGGCCTTTTTCTCCGCCTCAATGCACTGTTTCGAGAACTTGAGGTCACTAGTGATAGTAACACCCAAGTCCTTCTCAGTGTCACTCGATTCAAGAGCAGTGCCCTTAAGTATATACTGAGATTGGGGGTTTCTGTGGCCGATATGCATCACTTTGCATTTGCCCACGTTAAAAGGCATCTGCCACATGTCCGACCACTCCCCAATCTTCCCAAGATCTTCCTGCAGGCGGGCAGTATTTCCATCCTTTGCAACGTTTATACCAAGCTTGGTATCGTCGGCAAATTTGGAAATCTTGGCAACCATGTCACCGTCCATGTCGTTGACGTAGATGATGAATAGTAGTGGTCCCATGACAGAACCTTGAGGCACCCCGCTAGTAACGGGCACCCACTCAGAAGACTCTGCATTCACCACCACCCGTTGCCGTCTGCCACTTAGCCAGTTCTCGATCCAGCCGGCTACCTTTCCGTCTATGCCAAGCGCTCGCACTTTCCGGAGAAGGCGGCGGTGTGGTACCTTATCAAAGGCTTTCTGAAAGTCTAGGTAGACCACATCCACCGCCTTGTCCCGATCGTGCTCACTGAAAACGAAGTGGAAGAATTCTACAAGGTTCGTCAGGCATGACCGTTGCCTTCGGAAGCCGTGCTGGGAACTCCTCAGTAGCAGGTTTGACTCTAAATACGACGTCACTTTGTCCACCATGATGCTTTCCATGAGTTTACCGACTATCGAAGTCAGACTGATAGGTCGGTAGTTCGACGGTTGGTTACGGTCTCCTTTCTTGAAGATAGGAGTCACCTCCGCCTCACGCCAGTCTCTAGGAACGCATCCGGTCCGGATTGACATGTTAAAGATAGCGCACAGATGTCGTGATACTTCATCGCACACTTCCTTCAACACTTTAGGTAGAAACCCGTCCGGTCCAGGGGACTTATTCGTCTTTAGGTCAGCGATCTTTTTCTTTATTTCGCCTTCGGTGAAGTCCATTGCCTCCAGCTTTTCCCCCGAGTAGGAATCCGTCGGCCACACTCTTCAGTAAACACCCCTGAAGAGAATTAGTCGTTGAGGAGGTTAGCATTTTCTGCATCTGAATACTTTAATGTCCCTTCCTCGTTCCTCAAAGGGCCAATCGTTCGACGGATTGGTTTACGGCTGTTCACATATCCAAAAAACTCCTTGGGATTCTCTTTACAGAGTCTCGCCAGTCGGAGTTCCTCAGACCGCTTAGCCGCCCTTATGCTGGACTTCACTCTCCTGGCTAGCCTCCGGTATTCGTCAAAGTCATCCGAGATCTTCGATTGCCGGTACACATTTCTCTTCTCCCTAAGCAGTTGGCTGATTTCTCGATTAAACCACTTTGGTTGAACAGAAGACCGACGGTGGCATTTCAGAGGGATAAAACGCGATTGAAGACTCATGAATGTGGTTTTGAAACTGTTCCAAGAGTCTTCAACAGCATCGCACTTCTCTAGCCTCGCGTCAGTCAGTCCCGCGCGTAGACCTGCAAAGTCTGCTCTTCTCAAATCCAGTTTCCTTGATTTACTAGTTGCAGGCTCTGCCTTGGGGACTTTGACTACAAATCTAATTAGTCGGTGGTCACTGCCACCGAGCTCTTCGCCAACAGAGAGGTCCTCAACGATGTCATCCTCAGAGGTGAAAACCAAGTCGAGGATATTGTCTCCTCTCGTTGGCTCTCTCACCCATTGAGTGAGGAACTCGTTGTTCGTGAACTCCAGGAGTAGTGCGTTCTCGCCACAGGGTTCTCTGGTTTCCCAGTCAACTTGAGAGAGAGAGAGAGAGAGAGAGAGAGAGTAACAACAAGGACAACAAGGAGTAACAAAAAGGAAAGAAGGTACCCTAGGAGACCTTACGGTCCATTCAAAGAGGGTACCTTTGGACTAGCAATTGAGCGGGCACAAGGCTGCTCAATTGTTTTGCGTCCCTAAACGGCCACTTTTCAAGACTTTGTCTAGTCTTGACTTGAACTGGTCAACAGATTCACTGTTGACAACTTTCACTGGAAGTGCGTTCCACATACCGCAGATACTGTAAGTGAAAAAATTTCCACACAGATTGCGGTTGTAACGCTTCAGTTCAAGTTTGAAGCCGTGATTGCGCGTTCTGTTCTCACTCAGTGTGAACATATCCCGGTAGTCAACATTGTCGAACCCTCGAAGTATTTTGAAAACTTCGATGAGCTGACCACGCAGTCTACGGGTTTCCAGCGAGAACAGATCTAATTCCCTTAGTCTATCCTCATAACTTTTATGTCGGATAGAGGGAATCAGCTTGGTTGCCCTGGCTTGTACGCGTTCCAATCTCGCGATGTCCTTTCGCAATGAAGGACTCCAAAATTGTACGGCATACTCCAGGTGCAGGCGGACAAGTGAGTTGTACAGGCACAGTACAATCTCTTGGTTCCGATAACCAAACTGGTGCTTAATATAGCCTAGCATCCTTTGGGCCTTTTTCTCCGCCTCAATGCACTGTTTAGAGAACTTGAGGTCACTAGTGATTGTTACACCCAAGTCCTTCTCATTGTCACTCGATTCAAGAGCAGTGCCCTTAAGGATATACTGAGATTGGGGGTTTCTGTGGCCGATATGCATCACTTTGCATTTGCCCACGTTAAAAGGCATCTGCCACATGTCCGACCACTCCCCAATCTTCCCAAGATCTTCCTGCAGGCGGGCAGTATTTCCATCCTTTGCAACGTTCATACCAAGCTTGGTATCGTCGGCAAATTTGGAAATCTTGGCAACCATGTCACCGTCCATGTCGTTGACGTAGATGATGAATAGTAGTGGTCCCATGACAGAACCTTGAGGCACCCCGCTAGTAACGGGCACCCACTCAGAAGACTCTGCATTCACCACCACCCGTTGCCGTCTGCCACTTTACCAGTTCTCGATCCAGCCGGCTACCTTTCCGTCTATGCCTAGCGCTCGCACTTTCCAGAGAAGGCGGAAAGTCTAGGTAGACCACATCCACCGCCTTGTCCCGATCGTGCTCACTGAAAACGAAGTGGAAGAATTCCACAAGGTTCATCAGGCATGACCGTTGCCTTCGGAAGCCGTGCTGGGAACTCTTCAGTAGCAGGTTTGACTCTAAATACGACGTCACTTTGTCCACCATGATGCTTTCCATGAGTTTACCGACTATCGAAGTCAGACTGATAGGTCGGTAGTTCGACGGTTGGTTACGGTCTCCTTTCTTGAAGATAGGAGTCACCTCCGCCTCACGCCAGTCTCTAGGAACGCATCCGGTCCGGATTGACATGTTAAAGATAGCGCACAGATGTCGTGATACTTCATCGCACACTTCCTTCAACACTTTAGGTAGAAACCCGTCCGGTCCAGGGGACTTATTCGTCTTTAGGTCAGCGATCTTTTTCTTTATTTCTCCTTCGGTGAAGTCCATTGCCTCCAGCTTTTCCCCCGAGTAGGAATCCGTCGGCCACACTCTTCAGTAAACACCCCTGAAGAGAATTAGTCGTTGAGGAGGTTAGCATTTTCTGCATCTGAATACTTTAATGTCCCTTCCTCGTTCCTCAAAGGGCCAATCGTTCGACGGATTGGTTTACGGCTGTTCACATATCCAAAAAACTCCTTGGGATTCTCTTTACAGAGTCTCGCCACTCGGAGTTCCTCAGACCGCTTAGCCGCCCTTATACTGGACTTCACTCTCCTGGCTAGCCTCCGGTATTCGTCAAAGTCACCCGAGATCTTCGATTGCCGGTACACATTTCTCTTCTCCCTAAGCAGTTGGCTGATTTCTCGATTAAACCACTTTGGTTGAACAGAAGACCGACGGTGGCATTTCAGAGGGATAAAACGCGATTGAAGACTCATGAATGTGGTTTTGAAACTGTTCCAAGAGTCTTCAACAGCATCGCACTTCTCTAGCCTCGCGTCAGTCAGTCCCGCGCGTAGACCTGCAAAGTCTGCTCTTCTCAAATCCAGTTTCCTTGATTTACTAGTTGCAGGCTCTGCCTTGGGGACTTTGACTACAAATCTAATTAGTCAGTGATCACTGCCACCGAGCTCTTCGCCAACAGAGAGGTCCTCAACGATGTCATCCTCAGAGGTGAAAACCAAGTCGAGAATATTGTCTCCTCTCGTTGGCTCTCTCACCCACTGAGTGAGGAACTAGTTATTCGTGAACTCCAGGAGTAGTGCGTTCTCGCCACAGGGTTCTCTGGTTTCCCAGTCAACTTGTGTGTTGAAATCCCCCATGACGATACACACTCTGTCTTCGACAAGTTCTCCTAGCAGCTGGTACAGATCTCTGTCCTTTTCAACGAGTTGGGCAGGAGGTCTATAAAGCACCAGGGTCCTGTATTTGGCAGGACCTATCTCTAGGTCAACACCTAGTAGTTCATGGTCGGATATGATGTTGCAATCCATCGAGTTGAGAGTATCCTTGACATACAACATCACACCGCCACCCTCTCTGTCTGGCCTATCTTTCAGGAAGAGCTGGTAACCGGGAATCGTGAATTCACCTTCAAAATCTCGGCTTGAGGTTTTTATCCACGACTCCGTTATGGCCACCATCTCAGGTTCCTCTGTTACTACTACTACTACTACTACTACTACTACTACTACGAGAGAGAGAGAGAGAGAGAGAGAGAGAGAGAGAGAGTTACAAGGAAGCTAAGTACTTCAAAAGACCATTCAATCCATTTCATTGGAAGTACTCATGTCATTATCTAAATTAAATATCTACAATCCTAATGATAAGGAATAGGATAGCAAAGATGAAGTCTCTCCCCACCCACCTCTCCCACCCAATGACGGGTTTGATAAAAGGAAAATATGTACCTGGAAGTGTTTGAACAAAAGACACATCCTGGAATTTTTATAGGAAAGCAGAAACAACTTAATATGTACATACTTAATTTATACATCAATTTTTAATTTTATATTTCGTCTGAGAACTGCCTTTGAGGGCAATATTTTACATCAAAATCTTAAACTAATAATAACCTATGAGAAAATTATTTGCATATTATACAGTGTCTTTTTACACATCTATGCTTACAGCATGCTGTTTTTATCCTAATTTTAGCAACATATAATGTTTTGTCACTCGTTATTTCATCGATAAAATTATTTTGTCAAGCTTATTTTTAAAAGTTTCTAATGAATTGCTGGCCACTACTTCTTCAGGCAACTGATTCCAATAATTGACAATTTTATAGGAAAAAAAGTTTCCGCATATATTCGTTCTGAAACGCTTTGGGACGATTTTTAAACTGTTATTTCGTGTATTATTTGTGCAAAGTTGAAACCAAGTTGAAGAGTTAACATTATTGACTCCTTTCATTATTTTAAATACTTCTATCAGTTGACCTCTCAGACGTCTTTTCTCTAGGGTAAATAAGTTTAGCATATCTAGTCTTTTCTCATATTTATAATTTCGGAGTTCCGGTATCAATTTAGTGGCTCTAGCTTGCACTCTTTCCAATCTATCAATATCTTTTTGTAGGTATGGTGACCAGACCTGAGCACAGTATTCTAACTGTGGTCTTACTAATGCATTAAATATATTTAGAATTGTAGCTTTATTTTTAAAGCTAAATTGACGTTTAATATATCCGAGAAGCTTCATTGCTTTCTTTTCTACTTCGATACATTGTTGAGAAAATTTTAGATCATTAGATATGTGAACTCCTAGGTCTCTTTCACCATTGGTTATGCTAATATTTTGATAAAAAATTTTGTAATTCGCTTTGGGATTCTTATGGCCTACATGCATTACTTTACATTTTTCTAGATTTAGGGGCAGTTCCCATTTTTTCGACCATTTCTCTATTTTATCAATATCGTTTTGAAAATTAATAACATCATCCTCAGTTACTATTGCTTTTCCTAGCTTGCAATCGTCTGCGAATTTTGAAATTTTTGACAAGAGCTCATCGTCTAAATCATTGACATATATAATGAATAGCAAGGGACCTAAGACTGAACCTTGTGGTACTCCACTAGTTACCATTGTCCATTCTGACTGTTGGCCGTTAATAACTACTCTCTGCTTGCGATCAGTGAGCCAATTCTCGATCCATTTGGCTACATCTCCTTCTATTCCTAGGGCTCTTACTTTAGTCAACAATTTCTTATGGGGTACTTTATCGAAAGCTTTTTGGAAATCCAAATACAAAATGTCTGCTGATCTGGTATTATCATATTCTTCATTTACAAAGTGAAAAAAGTCTAATAAATTTGTAAGGCAAGACCTTTTTCTTCTAAATCCGTGCTGTGAATCCTTTAATAATTTATTCTTTTCTAAGTGTTCAACTATTTCAGCTGCAATACGGGTTTCAAGGAGTTTTCCAACTATTGAAGTCAAACTTATTGGGCGATAATTTCTAGCTAGTTCTTTGTGACCTTTTTTAAATATCGGTGTCACATTTGCTAGCTTCCAATCCGTAGGAACAATTCCACTCTCTAATGATCTATTAAAAATCTGTGTCAATTGTCCAGACACTTGGTCTTTAACTTCTTTCAAGACTCGTGGAAGTATATTATCTGGTCCAGGAGATTTAAATTTGTTCATTTTCTCAATATTTTTGTTTGTAATAATTTCGGTACATCTAATAGATTTGAGTGGTCTAATACCGGTATTATTGATAGTTGGCGTGGGTTTATTACTCGTATTCTCATTTACAAAAACGGATGCAAAGTATTCATTTAAAGTATTTGCAATGTCAAAATCGTTATATTGTAATATATCATTTTTGTCTTTTATTGGACCAATGCTATTTTTTATTGGTTTTCTACTATTTACTAATGCAAAAAACTCCTTCGGATTTTGTTTACATTTTAAAGCTACTCTTATTTCTTCGTTCCGTTTTGCTCTTTTGGTTTCACTTTTTACTTTTCTTCTTAGTTCAACATAATGTTTTTTATTATCAATATTCATATTGGATTTCATTATCTTATACGCTTTATCTCTTTCTCTAATGGCTTTTTTAAGCTGAGAGGACAACCATTTGGGTTAATTATTTTTTTTGTCAGTACTAACTTTAGATGGTATGAATTGTCTCTGTTTATTTAGTAAATTGTTTTTAAAATCATGCCACACTTTATTAATGTCTTCAGGCTTTATAGTATAGTTTGTAAGACTTTCCCTCAGACCTTCGAAATTTGCTTTCATAAAATCAAACTTAACAGTACTTGTTATTCTTCTTATGGATGGCACGTTTATGTTAAAATATATTATATTGTGATCGCTGTTACCAAACTTTTCTCCGATGTTTAAATTTGAAATCAATTCATCGTCGCTTGATAATACTAAATCTAAAATATTAGGGCCTCTTGTGGCTTCTTTCACCCATTGCGTTAGTAAGTTATCATCTATAAAATTTATCAGTCTTGCTCCTTCCGCGTCTGAAATTTTAGTAGACCAGTCTATTCGTCCACAGTTAAAGTCGCCGATAATTAAAGATATTTTGTTCTTTATCTCATTTGATAAGCATTCGTATAATCTTTGATCAGAATCTACAGCTTGATGAGGACTTCTGTATACTAAATATATAAATAAACTTTTTTCGAGATTTAGCTTGACTCCTATAACTTCGAAGTCAGAGGATAAATTACATTCTGTTGGATAGAGGTCATCACGCACATACAAAATTACGCCTCCACCTTCCGTTCCAAGTCTATCTTTGTGAAACATTTTATACCCTTGTAATTGAAATTCACCTCTGAAATCTCTTGTGTGACAATGTATCCAGCTTTCTGTAATACCTATTACATCGTATTTATCCAGTGCTACTAACGCTTTAAATTCTACCATTTTATTTCGGATAGACCTGGCATTGAACAACACAGCTTTTAATTTTTCTACCTGTTTAACTGTCTTTCCGCGTTGGACACGTTTCCCGAGGTCTGCGGTGAAGAGTCAAGGTGATATTTGTTTTCGAGGGTATCATAAAGACTCAAGTTTATCAAATCTCCATATACCTTTTTACCCATTGCGCTAAGATGGGTCCCGTCATGAGCAAAATATTTTTTATTGTTAATAAAGGTCATCCAAAAGTCGACGAATTTGACATTTTCCCGTTTACATATATTTCGTAGTCGTTCGTTTATTCCAATTGCTCTACTCATAGTTTCCTTTTTCTCATATAATCTGGGTAATACTCCGACAATTATTCCGTGATCCGTTTTTGATTTAATTTTCGTTACCATTTCGTTATAGTCGGAAATCATCGTTTCAGTTCCAGGAAACATTTCACCACAAAAAATATCGTTTGTTCCGACATGAGCGATAACAGGGGATTTTCTACTCTTCAGGTTTAAACTGGCAATTTCTTCAGTCACCTTTTTTAAACCTGCGCCGGGGTAGCATCTGAATTTTCGTTTACTAATGTTTTTTACGCCGAAATAATCAATTTGGTTTCTTATTATTGAATCTCCAATTAAGTAAGTATCGTCCTCCTCTTCGGATAAAGCTGAAAATCTATTATGCGTCTTTAATTGAGTCAGTTCAGGAAGTTTAGGTCTCGATGGATGTTTATTTTTGACAAGTGAAAAACCGTTGGCATTATTGTCGTTTTGATCAACTTTATTTTCTAGCAAGGCAACTGATTGTTCTAATCTGACTATCTTTGTATCAGTATCCGTTATTCTTTTGTCGTTGTTTTTGCAATCACATTGTTTTAGTTCTAGCGCGTTAATTTTGTTTTGCATGTTAGTAATTATGGTCATAAGTTCATTTCTTTCTTTATCATGTCTTTCAGCGAGTTTACAGAATAAACAAATACTGGCAGCTGTAATTCTTTGATAGCATTGTTCTTCATAGTCGCTACACCACTTTACTGACTTACACTTGGAGCAAAAAGCTTTTAATCTCTCTGCACCTGGCATTTTTAAATAGAGATTTGTTCACTAATATAGAATTATCGTTGAGCACAATTATTTGCACCTTATAAATCAATCAATTAAAACACTATATCCTGCACTAATGAAAGTTAGTATTTAAAGAACTTCGCTCTATACTTGAGAAATTGATTTACAAAATAATTTATGCACTTGAAAAGTTTAATTGCAAAATAGAAATATGATAGAAACTGCGCAATTGGTAAAAAAAAAACAACACGTGTTAAAGTATGGCTATTGAACAAATAAAGGAAATAGAAAAATAATACTCACTGTTTTTCTTTGAAGGGATATATACTTTCCCTTAAAATATGGCAGTAAGAAAATATCTCGATGAATGAGAAAATCAACTGACAATTTAGAATCAGCGTCGAGTTCTTTAAATCAAGATGGCGCTGGCTTTTAGCCGTCCAAATCCAAGATGGCGCCGGACAGCTAGGCTTAATGAGATACACTATTCACTGATTGGTTGATTTTGTTGACGTAGCGTGACGCGGATAAAATCTGTTCTGTGATTGGCCGAATCAATTATACGTCACTCACAATGGGAAACTCTGATTGGCCGACAAGGCAACCGGCTTAAACGTCCAAATATAGACAATTCACTTTTAAAATCAAATATTTATAAAAAGACACCACATACGATACAAACGGTTAGTAATTTACAATAAAGCAATGTTTTCTGCTTAAAACACGTTGTGAAGGCAAAAAAAAAAAGGTACAAAAAGCAACACTTAATAAATTATACAGCGGGAGCACAATTAGACACGTCCGAATTGGAGCACGGCTGAACGCAGACTCTAGCACGGCTGAACGCAGACTGAGCACGGCTGAACGCAGACTGAGCACGGCTGAACGCAGACTGAGAGAGAGAGAGAGAGAGAGAGAGAGAGAGAGAGAGAGAAGCCTAATTTTGAAGTTTGTATGCAGATAGAGAAAACAACTAAAAAAAAAAAAAAGCGGCGGGACTCGAACCCACATCCTTTATTTGCCTGGCATCTGCGCTGCAGACTGAGCAACGAAGCACTACGCTAAACAGAGGTTCAGAAATCAACTCATCTTTCTCCCTCTTTGAAAATTACACTTTATCTACATAATCTGAGACACACGGTCCAATGTATTGGTCACTATAGAATATACCTCATGGTTTAGGCTTTTCAATTACAATCATTATGGCTGCAATGTACTGGAACATTGAATAGCTTCTATATTATATGATAAATAACAATATATTAAAAATTGTAAAGAATGTTGGGATTTATATCGATATAACAAAGTGTAGCCTACCTCTGGCATCGCGGCGAATTAACGTGTCCATCCCCAACTCACTGTTGTTCACTGAGGCAAAATTGGCAAATCACTCGTTCATATACAAATTCTAAGAGTCCAACAAACGGGACAGTATGCCGCAAATGATGAAAAATTTCAAAATAGTCGTATTAAAAAATGATGAAAAGGTGTCCAATGTATTGGACAAGGTGACTGAAGGGGTTAAAGCATAAGGACAAATTACATCAATTCATGGCGTCCCTTGAACTTACAGTGTTCAGAAGTCACGAAATTAAATTTCTTGGGGAGTATGTCTCAGTTTTGATTCCTATTCCTTTGGCAAATGATCGCCTACAGAGAGAACAAAACTGTATTTTTTATTGAGAATTGCTCCCAGCTTGCTCACTGCGGAGAAAAGGCTGAAGAGCCTTCAGTTATGTTCTCTGTAAT
Organism: Ceratothoa steindachneri; assembly: GCA_963969495.1. Taxonomy (NCBI): domain Eukaryota; kingdom Metazoa; phylum Arthropoda; class Malacostraca; order Isopoda; family Cymothoidae; genus Ceratothoa; species Ceratothoa steindachneri. The sequence goes on from OZ018326.1 coordinate 92,530,854, forward strand.
TTTTTCAACCTCTTGTAAGTGCAGTCACTAAGGGCTTTGGAAAGCGCTACTAATTTTATTTGACCTTGGCAAATAAAGTCACTGTTACACATGCCATTATTGCATCAACAAGCCACCCATTCTTCAAACTCCGCTGGTTAGATATTAGTATTTCATGGGACAGTTCAAGTCACCAAGACTGTTAAAAATATTATGATTCAAGTGATTGAGAATTTAGCAGAGGGACCCGAAGCTGAATCATCCAATAGTGTATCGGACAGTGATGATTATTTTGGATTTACAAAACACACTCAGACACGATCAACAGCAGATTTAGAATTGTTCAGTTACCTTCAGGATTCAAATAAAACACTTCACAGTTTAGATTGATATATGGGAGGGGGGGGGAGGGAACTTGTAGAGGTTTGGGTGATGAAAGGATCTCTTCGTTGGTCACCAGATATATTTATATTCTACCTTGTTTTATGATCCTCTTTGATATTGCGCTCCCCTTAAGATTGTTGTGAAACGTTGATCGTTAAACCGGATTTGAGTGATACGATAACTTTCAGATCAATTATTACCCGACTCCCAAAGGTAATGATGGATATTCTTGGCTGAGCGATGAGCAGAAATTCTTATATGATTTTGTCTTCGAGCAAAATGGTGATGAAAGCAAGAAGACTGCAGTTCTATTTATTTAGTGGCTTTGGGTAGCAAATGGAGGAAGAGTTCGAATTTGATTGATTATCGATGTCGCGAGCTTATCTTTGATGATGCTTAAATACAACTCACTTAATGTCCGTGGTTTGGTACGATGAATGAGTAAGACTCGTCTTGATGTAAGATCAGTTGCGTAAATGCTATCTTCTAATGCGGAGTAAATGACTTTATTGGTATGACCCGCGAGCGGTATGTGAAACGGCTCCTCGAAATGATTTCTCTCGAATGATCCTCTCTCGAATGATCCTCTCTCTAATGATCTCTCTCCAATGATCCCTCTCCTCCTCGATTTGCTCGTTTTATACTTGGACACATTTACAAATATATAAATATATATATATATATATTTTTTTTTTCTTTCTTTCGTGAGAAAATATACTGAAACGGTGAAATTTGGTCAAACGCTTTTTTTCCATCTTCCTTAACAAAATAGAAATATAATGTGATGGTTGTAGTTTGAGGCTCACCGAGTGTCGTTACGATCGTGCTAACCCATTTTAAGGATCCCTTTTGTAACCACATAATAATTAGTCTCATTCCCAGTTTACCTTGTCACTGCGACTTTGGTCTTTTCGGGAAATCAAAATGGGAATAGTTCTAAAATATCCTGTTACATGTTACAATATTTCATTTGAGTTTCATTTTGTTTCGTTTCACACACATAAATTTATTTACATTGACTGAGTGTACACATTACTACTTCATGGGTTTGTGTGTGCACATGTTGTATGCACCACATAACTTCCCCCTGAGAGAGATACTTAGTATCTTTAATATAGAATATATTTATATCATATACTAATGAACAAATTTACACATATATACAAACATAGTTCGGGGTTCGACTAAGATAATATAGTTGTACAAACGGATGTGCACTTTATATTTGTGTGCGTTAACAAACCATATTCTATACTCTTATTTATATATTTACATCCTGTTAACATAAGGAAATACAGAATAAAATGCATTTGGTTATTAGTTCACAATGAGTCTATCGGTACACAAGATGCTTTAAAAATCAATGATAGCACGGATTTCTTACAAACTTTATTCGCCTACCAGAACGCGAACACACATCTGCAGTATTATCATTATTTGTTTGATTGTTCACATTAGATTCGCTATTCTCTATTGAAATATCTTCATTAACTTCACGTTTACTTATATCGTTGGGGATATTTACAGAGATATGGTGATTGCCGGAATAGTTATACTTATTTACAGAATTATGATTTATTTGTGGCGTTCTAACAGGTTTTAGTCTGTCTATTGACACAGTGTCAGCACGTCCATGAGAGAGTTCTATTTCGAACACTTTGCCGTTTCAAGCGATAACCTTGAATGGACCAGCATATGGCGCTTCTAACAGCTTTCTTATACGATCAACACGTACCCAAACATGCGTAGCGTTGCACAAGTCTTTAGGAACGAACACTTTTGTTTTCGCATGTAAGTGTCCTTGAGACATTCGAGCGAAATCTATCTTTGTCATTGTTTTCGCGAATTCAGTCACAAATTTTAAATTACTTTTAGATGATGAGAAAGTGATAAGTGGTCTAGGATTAAGAAGAGTGGTACCTGTGACAGCGGAAAATAGGTAAAAACCGGATTCGTTGGGCAATGATCTGATTCCCAATAGAACAATTGGAAGAGGATTAACGACGTCTACTTTTGCGGGTTGCATATTGAGTTGGATTTCTGAACCACTGTCTTGCATTTTTCGGGGATGTGTGAAAGGTCATTGATAATTATAGAGACTAACGGGGCTTGTGATTGTTTAATTTTAGAAGATTACTTGGTGCATTTTTCCACTGGAATGCCTTGACCACAGTCTACCAAAAGATCGTAATGAGCGAAAAAATCTGCTCCTAGAATGGGTGGTGCTATGTACGTGACTAAGAACATCCAACTGAAGGTACGGTGTAAACTGGGTATGACTATGTCTAGCATGACTTAACCGTGTACTTTTATCTCACCACCGTTGCCTGTAGCAATATTTACACTCGACTTTCTAATTTCGCAATACTGTACGAGGTTGATGGGAATAATTGAGACGCCTGCGCCAGTGTATATAAGGAATTCGCTTTTCTCTCCATTTAATTTAATAGCGACAGTGATTAACATTAGAAAATACCGGTTGTCGCATCAATTTCAGCACGTCTTACTAGTTTTCCGAGAGAATAGGAAATGAGGGTTTAGATGATGGTAGGATTTCTATATTTTCTCCCCGTTAGGCTATTTGCACCATGGCCTGCAATGTTTCGCCTCTGGACCAAAATATAAATGGGCTCGACGTACTAAAGGTTTTTGATCGCTACGAAACAGTTTAAGTCTTAGCGGTATGCTACATTACGCATATTTGTAAATTTATTCGTGTCAGTATATGCGCCACTGGGCAATGGCCGAGTATCCTTCGCGTATTTCACATTACGATTCGAATTATCGCACTGCCAATTGTAAGCACTAGCAAGATCTTGGCGAATAGAACAAATGTTATTGTTACTTACATGACCATATTGAGGTTTATAAAACGGCATTAGTTCGTCCGCCAATTTTACGATCTGCGTGAGTGTCAATTCCTTCTGCGTCGAGATGATCGGAGCGATGCTCAGAGGTAGAGATTGAACGAATTTATGTCTCACCAGATCTTCACCAACGCCGACTTGGAGTGCCGTCTTCCTTAAATCTTCAAGTTTTACCAATGGTCGTCCGTGGAGTGGAGATGAAACTATCAATTTCTTGAATAATTCGGGTTTAGTCCTTTCCAATAGGCTGATAACTTCAGTCATCAGTTGTGTATATTTCTGCGATAAAAGAACTGCGTCAGGGAGACGATCGACTGTTTCCGCTGTTAGTGCTGCAAGAGTATGGAAAAATTTGGTGTCTTCTCTGGTTATCTTTGCAATGTGGAATTATGCTTCCAAAATTCTGAACCAACCAGCTACTGCTGAGTCGTTGAAAATCGGAGGCTTGACTAAGATGAAGTTTGCGGCTTCTTCTTGGAATATTTGTTCGGTTGTTCTTGAATCCATCTTATAATATTTTTTCTTACTAGAATTTCCATCACTAATAAAGGGTCACCAATTTATGGGGTGGGGGGGATTGTAAGGTTTTGGATGTTTTGGATGATGAGAGGATCAACTTGATATATTTATATTCCACCTTGTTTTGTGATCCTCTTTGCTATTGCGCTCTACATAAGATTGTTGCGAAACGTTGATCGTTAAACCGGATTTGGGTGATACGATAACGTTCCGAGCAATTATTACCCGACTCCAAAAGGTAATGATGAATATTCTTGGCTGGGCGATGAGCAGAAATTCTTATATGATTTTGCCTTCGAGCAAAATGGTGATGAAAGCAAGAAGACTGCAGTTCTATTTATTTAGTGGCTTTGGGTAGCAAATGGAGGAGGAGTTCGAATTAGATTGATTATCGATGTCACGAGTTTATCTTTGATGATGCTTAAATACAACTCACTTAATGTCCGTGGTTTGGTAAGATGAATGAATAGGACTCGCAATGATGTAAGATAAGTTGTGTAAATGCTATCTACTAATGCAGATCAAATGACTTGATCGGTATGACCGAAGAGATATGTAAAACGGCTCCTCGAAATGATTTCTCTCGAAGGATCCTTCTCCTCCTCGATTTTCTCGTTCATAAATTTGGACACATTTATAAACATACAAATATATATATATATATATATATATATATATATATATATATATACAAATACAATACTTTTGAAAAAAAATTCTCTCATTAGGAAATATACTGAAACGGTTTGTGCACACACAAACCCATGAAGTAGTGATGTGTACACTCAGCCAATGTAATTAAATTTATGTGTGTGAAACAAAACAAAAAGAAACTCGAATGAAACATTGTAAAAGGTAACAGGATATATTAGAACTATTCCCATTGTGATTTCCCGAAAAGACCAAAGTCGCCGTGAAAAGGTGAACTGGGAATGAGACTAATTATTCTGTGATGACAAAAGGGATCCTTAAAATGGGTTAGCCCGATCGTAATGACACTTGGTGAGCATCAAATTACAATATTATATTTCTATTTTGTTAAGGAAGACGGAAAAAAAGCGTTTGACCAAATTTCACCGTTTCAGTATATTTTCTCACGAGAGAAAAAGTTTTCAAAAGTATTGTATATGTATATATATATATATATATATATATATATATATATATATATATATATATATATATATATATATATATATATTTGTATGTTTATATCTAGCTCTCGAAGGAGTTTCCTGGCCCTAAACTCAAAGGGCTTAGGGTATGACTGGCGTCTCTCGGCGGCATAGGCACCGTTGAGATCAGCTGCGGATGCAGTGAAAGCTGTTGGCGACTGAGGGAGGCGCCGGGCTCGCGCGTACAGGCGAGTGATGCACTGCACGTGGCGAAGTGCGAGTGGCATCTCCCCAGCATCGACCAACAGGCTCTCAATCGAGGAAGTGAAGAAGGCACCGTTCGCAAGGCGAAGGCCGGTGTGGTGGATCAAATCCACCTTCCGCAACAAACGCTCTGCTGCGGATGCATAAAACTCGCATCCGTAGTCGAGCTTCGAACGAACAAAGGATCGATGAAAAGTAGGGCAGTAACCCTATCAGCGCCCCAAGCGCTGAACTTCACGGAACGGAGAATATCCATGGCGCGGGTACAAGAGACCCTAAGGCTGCGAATATGAGCCTCCTAGGTGAGGCGTCGGTCGAATACAAGGCCAAGGAAACGGTGTGATTCAACCACATCCAGGCGCACACCATTAAGAAACAAATCTGGGTCGGGGTGGAGCCGTGGATGCCGGCAGAAGTGCACCACCTTAGTCTTGGCCAAAGAAAACCGAAACCTGTGCGCTTCGGCATAGCGAGAGACGCGGATCAATGCCTGTTGGAGTCGACGCTCCAGAGTTGGCATCTGGGCCGCGTCAAAAGAGATCGAAAGGTCGTCCACGTAGAGCGTAGCGAGAACATCTTCCGGCAGCACCGAGGTGAAGCTGTTGATGCTCAGGGTAAAGAGTGTTACACTGAGGACACTTCCCTGTGGGACACCCTCTTCCTGCTCCTTTGGGCCGGAGAGGGCTCCCCCCACCCGTACGCTGAATCGACGATCTCGCAAAAATTCAGATATAAACCTTTGGAGACGTCCGTCTCCTCGCCCCCATCGTGTGGAGAGTCTCCATGATACCGTATTGCTATGCGGTATCATAGGCCTTCTCCAGATTAAAAAAACACCGTGGCGTAGTGCTGTCTACACGAAGGAAGGCCTCACAGACGGAATTCTTCAGTTGGAGTAGAGCATCCGACGTCGAATGTAACTTGCGGAAGCCGCACTGTGCGGAAGACAGATGGCCTCCGCTGTCCAGGAAAAAGGCTAATCTAACATTTACCAATTTGTCCATCAATTTGCAGACGCAATAGGTTAGAGAGATTGGGCGGAAACCGGTCGGAGAAGAGTGATCCCTCCCCGGTTTGTGAAAGACGAGCAAAGTAGCGATTCACCAGGAATCCGGGAGAAGACCCTCCACCTAGATCTTGTTGAACAAATCTAACAGAAAGGCCATGCCTCGCTCACCTAGGTGTCGAAGCGTGGCGTACGGGACATCGTCCGGCCCATGGGCGTTGTCCGCGCACAAAGCAAGAGCGGAGCGCAAATAACTCAGAGTAAACCTGTCGTGGAAGGGTTCTCCGCCTCTGAAGGTAAAGTCCAGCCGGTGGCCTTCCGCGACATGACGACGTGCATTGAATGCTGGCGGAGCAGCATCCCGGCTAGAAAATGCGGAAAAAGCGGTCGAGAAGGATTCCGCCACGGATGTGGGGTCCGAGATTGCGGTCCCATTCTCCTGGAGAACGTAAAGGAGTCCTGCGAAGACTTGTGGTGAATCCTTTTGACTCGCTTCTTCACCTCTGCTAAAGGGGTCTTCCCGTTAAGTGAAGACACGTATGCCCGCCAAGAAAAGCGGCGGGTGTGCTTCGAAATATACCGGAACCTAGCCCTAGCCCGACGAAATTCAGCGCCGTCAAATCGTTCGGGCGGCGCTTATAGCGCATGTAGGCATAACGCTTCTGTTTGAGGGGCGTCTCACTAGGCCAACCACCATGGGAGTGGTCGGCGTGCAAAACGGCCAGACGTTCTCGGAACAGTAGTCAGGCCCGCGGCGACGAGGTTGCCCGAGAAGACCACAACGGCCTCATCTACCGTCCTAAACTCCTCGACTGAGATAGAAAATTCAGTCATTTCCTAAAATGCAGGCCACCATTCCGGGACAAGCACCACCGAGGTGGGCTCTCAGGCGGCAGTTGCCCTGAAAATGATATTTGAATGGGGAAGTGATCACTACCATGGAGGTCATCAACCACCCCCAATCAAAATCAGGCTGTGCATCCGAAGAGCACAAAGATAAGTCAAAGCAAGAAAATGAAGCGGTTCTCGGACAGTGATGCGTAAACTCATCCACGTTTAGGACACCGATCTCGGCAAACGTGCCACGACGCGGTGGAATACCCCCGCGTTGAAGTCAGCTGACGGTAGAATGTACGCAGAAATGATAGTATACCTCCTATCCAGGTGCAGCTGCACAGCCACTGCCTGATAGGAGCTATCTAAAGAGAAAGGAAGAACGGAGACATCATGCCGTGTGTAAACCGCGCATCCCCCAGCCTGGTGGTGGGGTTCCAAGACCCTTATACCCCGGAAGGGCGGGCAAGGGGCACGCACCTAGCATGGTCTCCTGCGAAAAGATTGCTAACGGGGAAATGGACGAGACGAGCCTCCTCAGCTCCTCCCAGTTGGCCCGGAGTCCACGGTAATTCTATTGAAGGAATATGCCACCCAGGTCTATCTCTGTGGAGACGCAGGGGCCCTCCTCGAACAGAAGACCCTCACGGGAATGGCCGTACGCTTCCCGGAGGCAGAACCCCTGGCGCTGTTGGCCGGACAAAGCGTTGAAGGCGCTGTCGCCTTCGAGGACTTATTGGGGAGAGATTGGGCTCGCCATGTGAGTCTTTTCCTCCCTCCGCCTCAAAACCTTAGGCGAGCGTTGCGGCTTCGGAGGCGGAGGCCCCTCTTTTCGAGGAACCACCGTCTCCGAGCCACTCGCACCACCACTAGGCGTGGGTGAAGGAGCCGAAGCTCCTTTGTTGGTGTCCTCCTTTCGAGGGACAGCTTTAGGAACCCCGGAAGATGGCCTAGCGACCAACTTCAGGGGTGTTGCCTCTTGTGAGTCTAACTGCCCGGTGGAGGCGCGTGGCCGTTTTGCCTTACGGGAAACAGTCATGCTGGGGGAAGGAGAGGGAAAGCCCTGGTTTTAGCCGGGGCTGGGTATGAACCCTTTTTGCCGCCAGCTTTACCAGGGGAGCGCCCGGGTTGGGTAGAGCCCGCAGAAGGGCTCCGAATGTGCACGGAAACAACCCGTGCTCGTTGGCCTAGATGGGCCAGGAGCAGAGGGTGCCTTTCTAACTATTGAGGCATATGACGTCCCAGGAAGAGCCGGGCGCGCCAGGACCAAGTCCTTAGCCTCGCGAAATGAGAGTCGATCCTGGGCCTGAACGGCCAGGATTTCTTTCTCAAGGAGATATGCACCACATTGCTTCGAAGAAGCGGGGTATGGCTCTCCGCTATTGACACACTTGGCCACACACGATTTAGACTTATCGTGTGCAGCCTTGGGGCAATTTACACAAACTTCGGGTTACCCCGACTTTGCTCGTCTACAAGAACGATTCGTATGTCAGAAGCGGTGACAGTAATAGCACCGCCGCGGCAGTGGCACGAATGCCTTCACGCGGTAGCGGTACCAACCGGCACGCACCGACTTAGGGAACTTGTCACAGTCGAACGTGACGAAGAGTGTAGGGATGGGTCTCGAGGCCCCTCCCTGTTTTCTCATCACACGTTCGACCTTTACCACCCCATGGTCGGCCAGCTCTAAGGTGATGTCCTCAATGGAGTAGTCAACGAGTTCCCTCGCATAAACTACTCCTTTCCCAAAGTTCATGGTAGAGTGCGGCGTCACACTCACCGGGGTGCCATGAATTGTCCGAAGAGCACTTATCTTGGCCGCCTCAGCGGGATTCGCCGCATTTGCCAGAAGGCTCCCGTCCGAGAAACGGGTCACCTTCGGCTCTCTACCAATTGCACTAGCTAATCCTCTTCTCTGATGGGAGGAGATAGGGAGACAGGTCTCGGACTTTGGGGGGTTCCGGCGTTTTTGGACCTATTTCAGTTGGTTGTAGACCTACTGCTCCGAGGAGCTCTTCCTGTAAAAGTGGCCTCACTATTTCTGGAGTGAGTGGCTGGACTTTGGTATATCGTTTTCAAGTGATTTGAGGTACTAATACTTTGACGTGTGGGTTGGGTCAACAAGTGGTTTCGCTTCTGAAGTGGCGGGTTCCCTCACAGGCTATTTTACTCGAGGTGAATCTCGTGGAATATGCGGAGCAAGCATTGGACCATCTCATTTTGAAAATTCTCACTTCGGGCCTATTTTTAGATGATCTCCATGCACTAGTTTTGTGCGTTTTGATCCCTAAGATCGATGATTTCGAACCTGTTTCTGTTGAAGTCTTTCCTTATTCTATAGGGTCCATTCCATCTAGGGCATAGTTTCGCATTAGTGTTTGGGGTACGATGCTTTTAATATAGCATTGCATCCCGACAAAGATGGCCCGTAAGGGTGAAGTCCTTCGGCGTTGTTGCTGCTCCATTTGGATACTCTGTTGGTTTAGTTCTCTTCGCACTAACTAAAAATATTTAAAAGTACGTTCTTTTAATTCATTTGCGACTCCTGTGTTTCATGATCGTCCACCGTAGTCAGGGTTCAAAGCGACCTCCGAGTCAATTATATTGTAGGGGAAGCTTTGTCATAGTGAAATAATGCAAAGTAGGGTGTATCTCCAATTGCTACATGCTAAGCGCAGTTGATAGCAGTCTAGGCGAGGGCTAGACATTCATCGCAATAGGGTGAGATTTCTATTATTATTCGAAGAAGATTAAAGAATTTTCAATTTTGCCGCTCTACTGACTCATTTGAGGCGGGGTGATGGGGGACTATGTGCACCTTGGTTCTGTTGCACAACCTACAGATTGCTTTCTCATTAATTTTAAAGTAAAGTTGGAAGCGTTGTGGGAGATCAGTACTTCGGGTGCGCTGTGAGTTTTGATAATGCGATCTACGAGAGCTTTGTCAACTTTTTTAGCTGTTTGGTCAGGAATTGGTACCAATTCATTATAGCGAGTGAAGTGGTCAGTAAATACGAATATATATTTATTGCAACTTGGTTTCTTCCTAAGAGTTCCTAAAATATCCATATGGAAATGGGTATCTGTGCATATACATTGTTTTGATACGACTTGTAATAGCGGTTCTGAACAGTCCTTTTTTTTTCTCTCTCCGTTAATAATTTGGGGCTCTAAGGTCTACGAAAACATTCGCAAAGCTTTTGATATATATATATATATATATATATATATATATATATATATATATATATATATATATATATATATATATATATATATATATCGGTGTATGTTGGAAGCAGCTTGTGTTTTGATTTTATCAACTTTATTTTGGAACGTTCCAACTGGCGAATGCATTTTTTTTTGTCTGGTTGGAGATTAAAGATCAATTGAGGAATATCCATTTTATTTTTTTACAACTAATTTGAGTTTTGGCCGTGAGCTTTCGCCCTTCTTAAGGCATCTTCAGACGGAAGTCTTTGTTATTGTTGAGGTTGCGTTGATTTTTTCCCTTGGTTTTGCCTCCTTTACCGGTGAAGTAGCTCATTGCTGGTCGTGAGCAGCGAAGAATGAAATTGATTTTCGTTCTTTGGTACTTTTATAGGTCAAAGTCGGAGTACATTGTTCCTTTAGCAGAAAAGGTTCGTTGGGTGTTAAGTTTGTGGCCCATCTCTTTAATGAGAAGAGCCTCAAGAATCTTTATGCTTTATGCGATATGCTTTTCTTTGTAATGTGTTTTTATTCCTCCTTCTTGCAAATGCATCGTTAGGCACCGGTTGATGTTAGTAGTGGTCATATCTCTATATTGATTATATAGTCAATATATAATCAATATATAGGCATGTAAAAGTATAAAGCTAACAGCCTAAATTCCTTTTACGTCTAAACGTCATACCTGAAGGTTGTGTTGTTTTCTTGACCTATTCATCACTGTGGTTTTGTGATAATTTCATTTTGTTAATCTTCAGGCCTCGGAGATTCTTTCAAAAGTGTCTCGCAATCCGCACTCGTGCCGTGTCCCGCGATGAGCTAGCACCTTACTGTTGTGATCTTGGCAAAGTCCTCAGTGTTAATTTTTGTGTACCATCTTCTGGCCTTATAAATATGTCTATGGCGCCAATGACCCTCAGTCGGTAGATAGGGCACAAAGTCAAGGTGATCAGGCAGTCAGCGCAACGGCATCCTTCTTGGTGAGAAAGGACTTCCTGGTAGTTTGGTACAGGAGGCAATCTGATGTTGAAGGATGATTCTTGCAAAGGGTTCGATCGTAGAAGAAGTGCGCGTGATCCTAAGTGATCACAGCAATTCAACGTAATTTGCTTGCCCGTTTTCGAAACCCGGTACGAAGCAGTGGCTAAGAGCAAAAGGAAACTGTATGGTTTTAGCTTTATTCAAAATACAAGATTTGCTTGGAATGTCTGCTGATCTAAATTTTACAAGGCTTTTATATGAGAGGAGTTGGGCCTGATCTCCAAAGGGGTTTACCAATAGGATACTACTTAGGAGGAGCTATTGACAAATTTAATGTAAGTCTTCCAATCCTATATTACGTGAGAGGAGTTTTCACAGTTTTTTTTTAAGTGGGTCGACCAATACTAACCTAAGACGGGCAGGTCACTTTCAACACTGCCTGTTTATTTGCTACTTTCACGACCAGTGAGCAGGCATACACTTTTACACTTTTCCCTAACCTATCTTAGAAGTAGGTGGCACCGGTGAACAGAAAGGGATTTTTTTCCTTTTCGCATAACATATTCCTAAGCAATTATTTTCTCATTAGTGTTTTGGTTTGGTTTGCTTACAGGGCATATTTTTGCAGTAATATCATCAGGGTGGAAAAATTAATTACAAAAATTGATAAACATGAGATAATTTGATATCTAGAACATCTGAGCTTTTCAGCAGTGTTTTGGCTTTGTATGTTTCGACCGGTGAATTTTGCAGTTGCATTATTTACGGTGGAAAAATCAATTACAAAGTTTGGCACATATGAGAGACTGGAATAAAGAACAGCTGAACATTGAAAACAAAATGTAAACTTTCTGAGCTGCTAAGCGTTTAATTCGTATCCGTCTATCTATTATCTATCGATCTATCTGTTTATCTAGTTACATGCAAATGTGTTTTTTCCCTAAGTATGAAAGTGAGAGGCGTGCTTCCCGTTTCATCCAACTATGCTATAGTTACTTTCTTTGTTAAGGCACTTAGCATATGTATCCTAAAAAAAATGTAACCTTAGTGCCCATGGAAAAAAAATTTCCCGTTAAAATTGCTAATTCCACTAATCAACCTTTGGTAAACTTTCATACTGCCATCACTGATAAGGGTAACATAACTAGTAATGTTCTTTTAGCCCAATTTATTGCTGAATCTAATGAATCTGTGATTTATATCATTTATATAAATAAAGGATATAAGCCTGTTACCCTTATCAAAAAACAAGCAATTGGTCATGCCTTTGCTGTAGATTTAGATGTCAACCATAGCTGTAAGATTAATCGTATTACCGATTCTACCAACTTATCCATTTTAGAGTTAACATGTAGATATCAGGGCTGTCTCCAAACCTCCCTTCAGAAGTCCCATGAGCTCCAGAACCCTCAAGTCTTGTAAGCACTCCTTGATCTTTGAACTAAGAACAAGGATGTGATTGCTCTTTCTGGAGACCCATTAGGACGCACCTTTGAAATTAAAATAGAACCTGGCGTAAAGCTTATTTACATACCTCCCTATCTCACTCCCCATTCTCAATTAAAACTGTATGACATGTTGAAGAGATACCTGAGTGTGGAGTCATTCAACTCTCGATCAGCCCCTGGTCAGCTCCTATGATTTTATCAAAGAAAAATGGAGACACACACCCTTGCATAGACTTCCGAAGTTTAAATCAAATTACTGTCCCTGATCATTTCCTCCCCAATCATGTGGGATTAAATCCATTTTGTTCATTTTTAATTGATATTCTGGTAAATAGTTTTTCGGTACCTGTCTTTCTTGTAAATACGGAAACTGTACAACCATACAAAAGAAATTGTTTTCCGGAAAATTTAGATGTTTGTGGCTGTTTACTTTTCTACTTGTTCCACCTTCTCATAGTTTTGTCTAGGCTAAGTAATCTTTCTTATGCCATAAATTTATCTTTCATTTTCTTTACTGCTTCTAATTCAATTATATTCCCTTACTTCGAGGAATATTCCCCATGTACCCGCTTTTACCCTTCTTAAAGATTTTTATTAGCGTATTCCTTTTTCGCATTGTTTTATTCCTCGCCTGAGTGTCTCATGACCTCGAAAGATATGTATTTGTCCAATTGCTTATTCTGTTTCACAGCTGAGTCATTTTGATGTTAAAGGAGTCTCCACGTGGGCACTGACTCATTCATTTGTGTGTATCCTTCTACTCTTCTTCGCTATAATCCCAATTTACGTCTTTCTACCCAAGTTAACCCCCCTTCCTGTCTTCTCTTAACACGATTATCCGTGATTATTCGTTGTTAAAAAAGAATTATCTCAATTTCAGTGGCAAGAAGTGTATAGTCACTGCGGAACTACAGTACCCCCTATTTTCACTCGATAATATCGATAACATTCAATATAATGAGTCCTTTTTTCTTTAATTCTTTCTTTATACTTGTACATTATATAATCCTTAAGCTTAACGTGAGTAGCCATCCCCTAGTTTATGAAAAAAATACAAAAATACTTGTATAAAACTGTGCGCTTTACAGTTACAGCGACGCGGTGTTTGACTGTTGTGCGTATGCTCACATATCCGAGATAGGAACCTGCACACTAAGGAGAGAGAGCACTGTGGCTCACGCAATGCTGACCCTGGTGTGCTGGTGGAGGGTAGAGTTTCTCTTTGAATCCACGTGTGTTGTGCTTAAAAACGTGTTTATATTCTTGAATGTAATAAAATGTAGAATTTAATTCATAATTATATCATTTTTTCGGTTCCTTTATTAATTAATTGAGCTGCTGAAATTTATCTTGGAAAATAATCTAGATGATCTTAGTGAAATTATGAAACTGATAATAATCCTCTTGAAAATTCCCATGACTAGATCAGAGGCAGAACGCTGCCTTTGAACACTGAAAAGAATAAAAACCTTTCTAAGGAGCACTAGGAATTTTGAAAGACTAAATTCACTTGCAGTGATTTCAGTGGAGAAAAATTCCTCAGTAGTCATCCAGAGACCAAGGAAAAAATAATTGATTTTCTCGCGCAAATTAAAACAAGAAGAATGGATCAAGCTTGAACTGTAACAATTTAGGCTATTAGTAAGTAAAAAATGTTTAATTTTGTTCTGTTTAGCATTTTATCAACCTTATTTTTAAATTGTATTTTATATGTTTATTTCCTTTTACACAATATTAAAACAATGCTAAAAATTTCAGATGCAGCACCCTCACTAATTTTAGCTACGAGCCGCCACTTCTTAGTTTTGTATCTTCCATTCACTTCTGTTTCGTTTGTTGTTTTTGCTAGTCCGTTTCCTCTTTAGTATTTACCCTTTTATTTATTTATTTCGAAGTATTCTTCTATTCTAGTTATAAGACGCACTTTTATACGTATGATTCATTTTCTCTTAATCGCTTCCACCCGTTCTCAATGCGCCAATCCGTTTATTCTTCCATCTATTCCATCACCAGTTGCCTGGCTACAATGTCACAAATTTCATACTTATTTCTCAATTTTTCAATTTTCCTTTTCTATCTCTTTCTTATGTTCATTTTGTGTCCATTATACCCAGCTTGCCACATTCAGGTTTTCCAAGTACACTAAGCAGCACATTTCCATTCTTGCAATTCTCTCGTGCCATCTTCTCCATCCTACCTCTCTTCTCAATATTTCACCCTTACAAACTCTTGTGCACCCAAACACATTCTAGCCACCTTATTCTGAATTTTTCTAATTCTTACCTATACCACCTTTGCTCACCCTTAGTACCTTATAACATAAAATTGAGTGTAACTATCACCCCCGGACATAACTCACAAATATATATCTATTTCCCTGTTTTGTGATAACCAATCCAATCTTTCTTAGCGCCTCTAACTGCCTTTTATGCTTGTCAAACGCATTTAATATGTTGCAAATACTGATGTCTCATTTCGTCAGACCCATCCATCATTCATACCTTCACCGAAGATCATTCCTTGCACTTCCTCGGAATAAATTTTTAACTTGGATTCATTTCCATAATTTGCCGTGACATCAAACTATTCTTGCACACCTTTTATTTTCGTTCATTACCATCTCATCATCTGCAAATCCTAGACAGATGGTATTTATACCACCTATCCCCATTCATCCTCTGATACGCTTAAATCTTTTTAGTAATTCTTCAATGAATAGATTAAAAAGGTGTGGAGACATGGTACATACCTGCTTCACTCCAATATCATTTAGCATCTATTCATTTTCTGACCATAAAAATATATGTATATATATAAATTATCTTTACCTTATTGGTTAGATAGAAACTCTTAATCACATTCGAAATATTTATATTCATAACGTTTAATTTCGTCTGCCTTACCCACTCCAAAAGTGAAAAAGTTTGTTGTTAACCGATAATCCATTTTTTTCCTCTACGCAGCACTTTAGCGACTATGGCGTGGTCTATTCCCACTAAAGCTCGTTCGATTTTTTTAAAATTTTAGTTAAAGATTCTTTGTTTTAATATTTACATTATTGAATTTCTCATTTCAAAACGTTAGTTCACTTCGAATCACTTTTACTTGCTTGCTTACTATGACATTTTCCACCCTCATTACATAACAAATACGTATTTGTCAATTTCTTTTATCTCTGTTTTTAGATCTTTATTTTCTGCCTCCTTAGGATTTAATTCGATTCATTTGGCAAAAAATTGCCTCCTACATTCATAGTTATCATATCTATTATCTTTAATAAATGAACTATTTTCCGTTTTCCTTTGAAGTTAAACGTTAGCTTATACAAAAGGCTTCTTGAAATTTGCTTTTTGGGGAAAAATGGATAGTTGCCTTTTCGTATAAGCGTCTTTTCTAGAGGATTAAGAAACCTTATTATTACCCTTAACTAACCGCATTGACTAGAAGGTTATTGTTCATTTATAATATATATATATATATATATATATATATATATATATATATATGATGAAAATTAATGCAATATCGCAAGAAAAGATGAGGAATTAAACCACATTCTCCGAAGACAATTTAATTCAGAACAGTTTCGGTGTATCTCACACCCTTTTTCAACTGACACTGGGCAGAAAATATATAAGAGAAAAGCATAACACAAGATCCCCTCTTTTTCCCCCCAATCCCCTTCTTATGGCTAATCGGGGGGGGGGGGGTAGGCCTAAACATATTGAAGGGCTGACATTTTACTATTTTATTTATTTACGATCTTATTACAGGATTAAAAGGAAATTGACCCTCAGAAGTAAAAGGTTAAAAAATCGGTAATTTCTAACCTTTTCCTTAGAGCATACAAATTATGTCATCCTTCCTAATTAGATGAAAAAATTGTCATTATCAGGACCATTTTTTCAAATTTGTATTACCCCGGTTGGTTCATATCGTCTGCCCATTTTGCAGCTATGAAAACATTCTATGGTAATAAGCCTTCCCACACTAACGACTTCAACAAATGTATAACATTACCATTTAATAATAAATTAAATAGTTTAAAGGACATATTTGGAAAAGCGGGTATTAATCTAGCCTTTAAATATAATAATTCCTTAAACCAATTGATGATGGCCAGGAAACCCAAAGAACATCATAACATAGGAGTATATGCAGTACCATGCAACGATTGCCATAAAGTTTATATAGGGAAAACGGGGAGAAATCTAGACAAGAGATTGTACGAACACAAAAGAGATATTAGAGTGGGCAGCGAAAGTAGTGGAATTTTTTGCCATGTTAGAGACAAGAATCATACGATCGATTTCAATGGAAGTAAAATGTTATTTAAATCGGGTAACTATGTTAAGAGAAGAATCGTAGAATCGAGCTTGATATGGTCAGTTCCTAATTTAAATCTATCTGAGGGTCAATTTTCTTTTAATCCTGTAATAAGATCGCAAATAAATAAAATAGTAAAATGTCAGCCCTTCAATATGTTTAGGCCTAACCCGTCCCCCCCCCAGATTAGCCACAAGTAGGGGATTGGGGGGAAAAAGAGGGGATCTTGTGTTATGCTTTTCTCTTATATATTTTCTGCCCAGTGTCAGTTGAAAAAGGGTGGGAGATACACCGAAACTGTTCTGAATTAAATTGTCTTCGGAGAATGTGGTTTAATTCCTCATATATATATATATATATATATATATATATATATATATATATATATATATATATATATATATATATATATATATAATATTTAAACCAAGTGAATGGAGGATTTGATAAAGAGAATTTGTGCCTTAAGCACTAAATGAGAGATATGGCAGCATATGTCAACTATTTAAGGGGTCATTCTCAGATCACATCATTTTAGTTATTCAACTATGAAAACTTATCCCTCTAAATATTTTTGATCATATGATAATAATTAATATAATGGTTTTGTTTTATTTCTGCTAAAATTAATATATCTTTAATCAAAATCAATCCATATATGATAAACTAAATGAATCTAACTAGAATATATAAATTTAATGTTATTTAAAACTAATATTTAATTTACAAAATATTAATTAAAATTATAATTCATTTTTACCGCGGGGTATGCGGTCCATTGATATAAAAGGGGTATTGAAAGTGTCTCATCATGGAGATAACAACATCTGAAGCCTTTCCAAGTGTCCGCCGAATAAGAATACTGAATCAAGCACCGAAGATTTATATACTCTTAAAGAATCCCTAATCACCTTTACACTACCTGTAATCAAGAAAGAAGAGAATTCTACCTCCTGGAGACAGTGCCTCACGCAAAAGGCCCTCCCCGATGAATCGAATCGGTATCCACCAAGCCGAACCAAGAACACTATCTGGCTACCCAGGAGAGTTACCAAAAACTCGGTAACCAAACCACTCACACAGCACGGCAACAACCCATATAGTTGCTTGGTATATCAGTATTGTCTAAATTAGTACGATCACAACTGTCTGTGGGGCAGTTGTGATCTGCCTGTTATTTTTCTTCAATTCTTCCATTGTGTGTTCCACGTATCCAATTTTAGATATTTTTCTTTTCTAAACATTTCACTTATGCAAATAAAAGTAGAAATTGCCCTTCACTTTTCAGTCAGCCATTCGATTTCTGCATAGTGCAACAATGATAATTTTTATTCACTGTTTTTCTTCGTATTTGTTAATTCATATATCCGCTGCTGCCATACGCGCTTGAGATGGGGCCAGCCTGAATGGAAATATCATTCCATATGTAACGTCACCATCAAATATGTAGTATCAGGTTGGAACGAAAGTAATGTCCGATTTTATAGAATAAAGTTTTAGATAGTATAGTAGTGCATCTTGTTATTGGTAGAAATGCTACATTTAGTGATTTCTACCTTTTTCTAACAGAATATAAAAATATTGTTCATTATCTTCTTCGGTGTTCACAAAAATGTTCGTCCCATAAAAAAGATCAAATTATACATGTTTTACTTTATGAGTTTCATGAAGGTGTGAATGCAAATAGAGTATCAAAATTCATTAAGAACACTAATTTTGACAATGGAGTATATGAAAGAAGTTGCAGGAGGTGGTTTTCTCGTTTCCGAATTGGGGATTTCAGTCTAAAAGACAGATCAAAGGAAGGACGTCCAAAAGAACTTGATTCCTAAGAGTTGAAGCTGTTGTCATAGAAAATCCTGCTACAGCTTTTAAGCAACTCGTAGAACAATATAATGTAACACATACGACTGTCCTACTCCAACTGAAAACGAGTGGAATGGTTTCAGTGATTGAAAAATGGGTCCCGCAAGAAGTGTCTCCATGACGAATCTGAAACAGCGTGTTGCTTTCTGTGAGTCGTTGCTTTCCCGACACATTCAGGCACCATTTTGTAGGCAGACTTGTTTCTGTGGATGCAAAGTGGTTCCTTTATCATAACGTTAAATGCCGCCATTGGTGGACCAGTCGAGGAGTCAGAATTTCTCAACAACCGAGAGGAGGACTTCATGTAAAAAATATCATGTTGACTGTATGGTGGGATATTGAAGGAATTGTGGATTACGAACTGTTAGACAACAATCAAACAATTAATGTCAATCACTACTGCAATCAATTCTTCACTTGAAAGCCGCTTTGGGCCAAAGGCGACACTCCTTAATAAACAGAAGGGGTTGTCATCCCCCTTCATGATAATGGCTGTCCTCACGCAGCTCGAAGGATCTAAGATCTCATGGAGGATCTCGATTGGGAAATATTTCTTCATCCTCCTCATTCTTCTGAACTTGTTCCTAATTATCACTTGTTTTAGAGGACTACAGAGCCATTGGAATCGTCTTAGGTTAACATCAAGAGAAGAGTTTTACAATGAGTTATATTCATATTTTGCCTCGAAACCTAAAGAATTTTACAAGCGTAGCATTTCGAAAGATGTTGAAAGATGGCATGAGGTTCTATAAACCAATATAGGCTATGTTTATGATTAAATATTTCCATACTCTTAAGTTGTTGTTTTTTTCATTTTTAATATATAACCTAAAATCGGACATTACTTTCAGTTCAACCTCATACGTGAATGTTTCCCTTGCTTACTAGAGGGGAGGAAGAATGTCTACAATCAAGATAATAAAGGGGTAGGCTTAGCACTTGAGGTAGCCCATTCCTGAATTGAATTTTTTTCTGTTGGTTCTACCTATGCTCATGTATGTAGCAGTTTCTTGCCGGGACATAATTGCATAGGACCTTTCTCATGTTAGAGATGTCTTTACTTGGCTTTTTACACCCGAGTATAGCAGTTACATAGGTAAAATTTTGGTAGGGGATTGCGAACTCTTAGGTTACAGTACCATCTAATTTTAAACACTCTGCTATCACCCTAATACTTGAGAAACCTAATCTGAATCGTGCTGCTCATTTTATCTCCCTCCCGACCCTAAACGATTCAGGTGAGTTTCAAAACTACCTGGGAGTTTTACCTTCTAAATATTTATTTCATCATTTTTTTGCGTCACTTTCTTTCCGAGCCCCTTCTCACCTTATTGGTTGACGGGCGACTAGTTTTCCAGGCTAGTTGCCGAGTAACTTCCATCCACTCATTCTTGGTCTTGGCCAGAAGAGGTAAGGACTCACCGCATCCATTTAGCGCAACTGGGAGTGTTTTTTTTTAATTTGCATGCATTCTGTCCACCCTACTCCTCCTCGATTATCCCTAAATTATTTTTAGATTTTATAACAACCAACTCCAAGTGTTATGCCACGCTACGAAGTGCTTAGTCACTGGGCACAAACATTGTCCCAAGAAGTGGCAGCTGGTCAAACCGACACCAGGTGTATTCACTTGGCCACCCGAAGAAACAAAGGGTAATCGTGTCCAATAATAAAATTATAGATCGACACACTGGCGACGAAGAGATTTTTCATACGACTGTTTCTTTCGAGAAAAGGGGTTTATCTTTTACAAACCTTCCCATTTGAGAGTCCCCGTCAAGTGGCCTTCTCTTTAGTGCAGAGGCTCTCCTCCCTACGGTGTCTCAAGAACCCCTGAAAAGGATAAATAATTGGGTGATGGTTTTCCCTTCTCGTGAATAAAGACTGAGGCCCGGCAAAATTCGTTCAGGCGTATGTATGGTAGTTTTAGCGGAGGGTTTTTTTATCTTAGATTTTCTCATTTCCTAGGAGTCGATGCAACCGTCGACCTGGTTGCTCTCATTTGATAAGAGCAGTGGCGTGGAAGGAAATCGAGAGAATAAAAGCAAAAGAAGGAAAGGAATGGGCTTTAGTATTTCCGTCGGGGGGCGGGGTGTCTGGATACGGCCGAGTATTTCTTTATTTCGGCAAATGACCTGGGAGATGCAAATCCATCTAGTCTTGTCGCCTCCTTGGAGGTCATGAAAACCCAGACCACTCTCCTCAAACAGAAAACCAAGGAGAACGGAGCCTTGGGGACATCTTAGAACCTGCCATCTCCAGTCACTTTCTCGTACTAGGCCAGATGAGAGAACGAAGGTGTACAATGGACAAGTGTTCCTTCAACGTAGGGAGCCTTTATTCAGAAGAGACCATTTTGGTCAATGGTCCCAACCGACTGAAGTGCCGCATTGATTGTTCCTCGGATATTTAATAGCCCATTTATTGAGGTTCCTCCACACTCAATCTTGAACTTTATAAAAGAGGTTTTCTGCTGCAGGGAGATAGTAGACTACTCTTTTTAGCACATTACTGAAGAGCTTGCCGACCAGGGATCGGTCAGTGATGAAGGATTGATGATGAATACTGGAGGGGTATGAGACGCATCCAGATACGTTTGATATGGGCGGTCTTCCTGAGTCGGTGCATACTGAGTAGTATTGCATCGGTGTTAAAAGTAGATCTGCCATTACAGCTGAGGTCTTTAATCGCCACTGTTCCATCCAAAGACGTAAACCATGTTGAGGTGGAGGGAAGGGTAACCTCAGATTTACTTATATTTATTCAAGGCAGTGAATGATTAATCTGTGTCGTTCACAACCAAGTACGTGAATTTTGGCGGATCACACCCTGCTTCATCTAACCATATCGATTCCTATTTTATTGCTGAAAATGATCAGACTCAAAACTGGGTTAAGTCCCGGTTAGAAAAATATTACTAAAAAATCATTTAAATGAAGCCATAATCCATTGGAAACCAGTGATCTTGGTGTAAATGTATATGATGAATCATTACTTATGCAGAGATTTAAGACACTTGTTGCTAGAGTGAATAAACTTACAGCCAATCTAAGGTTGTAAAAGATGTAATCGGACTTCTTGATTGGGATGATGCTTGAAAGATGAAGTTCTACTTTGCAAAGTATTAGATCATGTGTATAATTTCGCGCAATCGTCAGCTAAATTATGAGATGTCTTGGAGTGGATCGAAGAAATTAAGGAAGAAAAATATTTTGGTGTTATAGGAAATAAATTGTTGATCATGACGTTTGATATCTAATGTAGTCCGAAAGTTCTTAAAATAAATCATATACAACCTTTTAGTTGGCTATGGACTAGTCGAGTGGAACGCTGTTTTAAATATGAGCTAGGTTAAGCTACATAGTAAGTGGTTAATCGCTGGATTTTGTCCCAAATTCTGTTCAAATTAGCAGCAACTGCCATATTCTATAGCAACCCATATTTCGGATCCACATTAAATTCTTAGTCACTACAGATATATGCCTATACCCTCCCTTCCCTACAAATCGATATAAAAATCGTATAAAATTAGCTTATGTCATACTTTAATTTTAATGACTCGATTTGTGATTTTTATTTCTCTCTTTACCTTTTAGTGATGTCATTTGTTATTTATTACTTGTTACTTGTTTCACCGGCTTAGGTGACTTGTTTTCGATGACATCCTCACTAGATTTGTATTATATGACCTGTAATCTTCTCTTAGTCTCCCTATAAATAAATAACCTTTGCAGTGTTCTCCTATTCCTTTCTTATTATCATAATGTCATTTAGAAGTCGAACTTATTTTACTTTTTGGAGGATTATGCTCATGTTGTTTATAATATTAGATACACTTAGTAATTTTTTTTTGCAGTTTAATTGCAGTTTTGAATGAATATTTAATAAATGATTATTAAATATACTAAAATTATTTGCTTGTGTGATTTGGAAGGCTTTTGTTTATTTTTTGAGTTTCGAAAGTTAAGTAATGGTGTAGTTAATATTCATTTGCACACGAGTTTAGTTTACCTGTTTTAGAGTTGCTTTAGATAATCTAAAGAAAAAACGCGAATAATGAAGGAATTGGTGTTTCACTTCAATTTAATTCAGTTCTCATGCGGAAGTATCGGCCTTGCATCAATATTTCTTACTCAGCAAATTTACAGCGCTTAATATCACTAAAATTCAGATTCAGACTAAATTATTTGTTCGCACACCTCTAGCGCCTCCCTCTTAAGCATCACGCAGGAAAATGAAATGTATGTCTACGTCTTTTAAAGAATGTGGAAGTGTACGTGTGCATTCTTCATGGGTGGGTTATAATGCAAGTTAAAAATTACTTTTATATAAAAGAAGCTAATGTTAAGAAAGATACAGATTAACGACTCTACTGTTTTTAGCTGGAATTTTACTTTCAATCTATTCTGAATTTTATGTTGCTATTTATTCTTCGCGGAAAGCAATGATTTCCGAATTATTAGCACTTGATGGTATTATTTTCCGAGCAATCGAGCTATTATTTGCCGCTGCTAGCCCTGTGGTTATGACGTCATAAAAAGTTGGGAATGAGAGCGATTGGCGGACCGATTCAATAAATAACCATCCCTAACGATGATGATTAGCATCAAATTTAGGTAGAACACAAATTTGACTACGATCTAGAAGGTTAGAGATTGTTTGTTTTTTAAAGAGGTTTAGTTTCGCTAATTCTACACATTAACGACTAATATTGAGGCAAAAACAGTTATATTATAACAGTCACAAAGATATGCCATTTTGAATTGAAGCCTAAGGCTATAGGCTATGCCAAGGCAAGTTCGCTAGAATAAGGTTCTTGTTTGGTTCTTTTCCGGCGAGAACAAAATCACACAAACCTTAACAGAATTCCTAAAAACAAACTAAACAAACCGACAAAAATGAACCTAGGCTAAAAACTAACCCAACCTAACCCAAGCATTATTTTCTTTTTTTAAAGCAAGCTATCAATTACATACAGATACTCATAAAGGATCTTCTGGAAGAGGCAATTATACCTTTGGCTACATGGTTTTGAAATACGGGAGTGTCTGTCTGGCTACGAGCTCCACCTACCCGTCCTCGCCGCGATGCCAAGTCACGGAAGTAACCTCCCTAGTAAATAATGTCAGCTTTTTAAAAAGAATCAGAAGGAAGATTCGAACTGCCGACCCAGCGATTGCCGGGCAAGCGCGCTAACCAGTTTCGTTATAAAAGCATAAATATAAATTTCCGCGCCATAATTAATCAAAGTGCTATATAGCATTTTGTATATTTTTTACAAATACAAATATTTATAACAAAGCGCCATCGATTGCGTTGGGGACGTTAATTCTGTAGAATTACCAATATAAATTTTCGACGTTTTTGATTTGCTTTCACAAATTAACCTCAGCAAGGCAAATTTTATGTATTTAACTCAACGGGGGAAATTCTTACAATCTAAGGATTTAGTATTAAAATATAACGAGGTGAAATATATTATTTACCTGGAAGATAAAATGAGGTGCTAATAATAATGGAGACTTTTTGTATAGCGCTCTTCAAAGTCATCGGTGTTCACAAAGCGCCTTTTTCCAACTAAGGAAAATGCTCCAAAAAGAGGAGATTGAGTGTAAAAGATATATAAATAAATTTGGGAGAAAAAAGGTTTTGGTAAGAGAGATTTATTCGTTTAGAAGCACATAGCTGGCATAATGGTCAAAGGCAGTAGATAAACGACTCACCAAAGTGCTTATTCTCGTACACCTATTTCCACTTTGGATAAAGAACGATGAAGGAGGAGAGAAATAGTGGTTAGCGTGCTTGCCCAGCAATCGCTGGGTCAGCAGTTCGAATCTCCGTTCAGATTCTTTTTAAGCTGACGCTATTTACTAGGGAGGTTACCACTGTGACTGGGCATCACGGTGGGGAGTTGGAGCCAGCCCTGGCTGACGTCCGCCTGAGAAGTAACATTTGTAGCTTGATAGGAGGACTGTGAAACCAGCAAACTTTAAATAAACAAAAGAAATACAAATAGTCGGAAATTGCTAGCTAAGAAACAGCTCTCATGTGGACGGGAAAATGTATTATGTTCCTCCAGAAAACAATACGAATAAAATCACAGATACTCAAAGTTATAACTTAAATCTTCGTTTCCACTGTGAGAACTACCGAAAGCTGAGTTAATATCGATTACCAACACAGTTTTGTAAGAGAATTTCGATCGCTAAATCTTCTAAACGCCACCAAGGACTTCTTTAAATTTAGAGAAGTTTTCTTTTGAAGGAGCATTGTAACCAGGCATGACTAAAATAAATAACAATGAATAAAAGAATAATTCAAATTGGAATTATGTAGATACTGCGGTGATTGAATACGACCAAAAATGGTGTATAGTTTTATTAAAATTTAACAATGTTAATAATAATATAAACAACCTATTCTAAAAGTTTAGTAATATGATTTTATACAAAAACGAACCCTATTAATGTGTAATATCAAAGTTAAAATAACTAACGTTTAGATTATAAATATATGATGTCCTGGCAATTCCAGGGGAGACCTCTCTATTATTTTTTTCTTAGTCATACTCATATCTTGCTTTTCTCCGATAATTTAACAAAATATTTCACCACTATTACCATTTATTTTTACATATATGTATTAAAATTTTAAATATTTTAAATATTTGTAAAAACT
This sequence comes from Ceratothoa steindachneri, assembly GCA_963969495.1. Taxonomy (NCBI): domain Eukaryota; kingdom Metazoa; phylum Arthropoda; class Malacostraca; order Isopoda; family Cymothoidae; genus Ceratothoa; species Ceratothoa steindachneri. The sequence continues at coordinate 92,556,334 of OZ018326.1, forward strand.
TATTAAATTTCTGTCTCTAAATATACCTTTCTTTTTTTTCCATTCGATTTACTCAGTCTGTACGGTTGCTCTCTCGCTGCGAACTGGTAAAGACTATCTCAGGTGAAGGAGGAAAAGTTTTAGGTAGAGCCTAAAAAAACCCTGCCTTTCTTAAGAAAACTTTTAAGAAGAAATATATGCGCTCCTGGGGCTGATTGGAGATTCCTCCTGTTCCTCTTGAGCGAATAGCCCCCTCGAAGGGGCTGCTCTTCCTTATTCTAAATTCTTGGCTCTTTATTCATACTTTTTACCTCCAACTTACTTCTCACTAGCACTACATAACTTGGTCACCAGCAAGGTCTGAGTTGCAGTTGGTAGTAAGGTATAGTGAACCCCTGTAGGAGACCCTCTTAGGGGGCCAGAAAAGGATGGGGGCGATTCTCGATCACGAGCTAGAACCCAACTGTGGACCGCTGTTAGGGCTAGGCCCAGATAGGTAGGGTTGAACAAGGAGAGTGCAAAAATTGGAAGGTAGGCGAGATAGAACTAGGACAGATAGAGGGGCTCCTCTCACTAGTGGAGACTGGATAAAGACACCACAGCTGAAGATCGACAGAAGAACCCCTCTCCTCGGAGATGGGACTACTCCCGGGAAGATGGACCCACCGGACTTCAAAAGGCTTCCCCTTAAACCCATACCCAATGGAAGGAAAAGATCACCACAAGAAGTAGTGCAATGCATATTTATTGACCTGGAGATACCACTAATCAAATGCATTGACTTGGAAGCTAGATTACCACCACAAATCACGGCTAAAAGAAGTGTCATTTGCCGAAAAATCGAGTCCTGGGTAGGAGAGCACTCATGCCAAGAAATAAAAGAAGAACTTCATGAGAGGCAGAAATGGCTCAAAATAACAGAGGTGTTCAAATTTAAAGATCACACTCACGTTTTCAAGGTCATTTGTGAATCTACCGAAATGGCTCCAAGGATCATAGAACAGGGACTTCTCGCTTTCAACATGATAATCTCATCCGTCCACATACAAAGAGACGTTTTCACAAGCATACATATATGATTCAGATGTTATGCGTTGGAGGAACATACGACTCTAATTCCCCCTCATAAGACCCATTCATCTGTTCTGAATGTGGTACTGAAGGCCATTCTTGGTATTACTGCAACAACACAGTTAAAAGATGCATTAACCGCCAAGGGGGACACATAATTATGGCCATGATCTGTCCCAGAAGAAAAGAAATTATAAGGAGAAAAGAAACAGTCAAACAGAAATAATGCTAACCGTAATAAAAACTCATACGCAACAATAGCAAAAAGTGAGCAACAAGAACCGGCAACACAAATAAATTTGGATGGTACTCTCAACGGGGAAATACTTACTTGTGTATTACATGCCCACGTGATGAACATGAAAGAATATATCAAAACGCTCCGAAGATGATCGAATAAGATCGAAATCTCAGCAATTTAGTTTGGTTTTACCAAACCCATTTATTTAAAAGAGAGATGAATACAGGACAAATAATCCACCATGTACAAGATGGAATAAAAAAGATAGTTAGAAGAATAGAAAGTTGCCAAAGGAAATTAACTAAGGCTAAATAATACACCATAGTCTTCAACAATATTTGCATTCAAGAAAGACTGCTACCCATCTACACACACGCATATATGTATATATATATATATATATATATATATATATATATATATATATATATATATATATATATATATATAACTGAATCACGAAAATAAGGAACGTGAGGAATTAATGAATAACGTAACAGCCACGAGGAAAATGAAACGACGGAGAACTGCGAGACCTCGCAGTTCTCCGTTGTTTCATTTTCCTCGTGGCTGTAACGTTATTCATATATATATATATATATATATATATATATATATATATATATATATATGGTGTTCTGGCTCAATTTGACGATTGTTAATGTCTCCTTTTTTCAGGAACATGTTGCATCGGGGAACAGTCAACGGCGTTGCAGAGCAGAGAATACAGAGTAAAGTTTTAGTTGATAAAGAGTTATGTGCCATGGAGGAATGGAAGTCATCTGAATATTAGAAAACCTGCATCATGATGATTCGCGCTCTGTATGAAAAAGCCGACATCCTGGCTGGTGTTCAATGATCTTTTAACACTTCTGTTCATATCCAAGGCTCTTTGGACGGTAGTAGCTGCCTGCAGTAATGAGCGCATGTCCTCCTAAAACATCGATGAAACCTTCTACTGAGGTTTCAAGGCAGGTGACAGCGCTGAATCAGCTCTTCTACATGTGACTGACCGACTCCACTTCGAGGCTGATGCTGGGACGCCTTCAATTATGGTGTTTCTCTTTAACACCGTTGATCACTCCGTTCTTCTCCACCTGTTTTTTTAACTTCACTGGTGTCTCTGGAACTACTCTAATCTGGTTTCGCTCTTATATGTCACTTGTACTCATTCTGTTCGCATTGGGGATGAGGTCTCTCGACCAGTTACTGTGTCCTACGTTGTTCCTCTGGCATCAGTCTTTGCTCCACTCCTCTTTCCTATTTACCTCTTTCTGCGTCGCCTAGGTCTATCCTTTCATTTCTATGCCGATGACACGCAAATATTTCTTATCCCCTCCCCAAACACGTTCGCCGTGGCCATCCGCATATGACACGATTACTGAATGGCTATCGGATAACTTTCTTAAACTTAACCATGACAAAATTGAAGGTTTTTGATGGACACCTTAGCAGATTTTGCTCGCTGTCAAAATGTAGCCCCCTCTCTCAATCTAGGTGGCTCTCCGAACGCGTTCTCTGACAAAATTAGAAACATGGATGTTTCCTTTGACAGTCAACTCGATTTCAAATCGCATGTTGCTAGTATTAGAAAATCATATCTCTGCTTTCTCTGTAACCTCAGTCGTATTCAGTCCCACTTTGACTGAAACACTTTCGAAATTGCCCTCCATTCATTTGTTACCGCCCGCTTTGACTACTCTAACCCTCTTCTCACTGGAACCCCCAATACTACAATTCGCCTCTTTCATCTTGTCCAGAACTTTGTGGCACGAGCTCTCCACGGTCGAGGGAAGTTCTCTTGTCCCACACTCCTGCTCCGTGAACTGCACTGGCTGCCCATTAAATTTTGAATTACTTTTAAAGTCCTCCTTCTCACATTTAAAATCCTAATCCCCGCAAGTCACCCTTACCTGTCACCCACACTGGCTATGTCCAGACAAAGAAGAGCCCTTCGCTGGTGAAGTGCCTTCCTGCTTTCGCTTCCCCGCACACCCCTCTGTTGCTTGGGTCATCTGATCATCTCTGTATTTTCCCCTACTCTGTGGAATGGTCTGCCACCTGGAATACGCTCCTCTTCCTCGCCCGGCGATTTCAAGCGGACGGGCCCTGAAAACTCACCTCTTCTGTCAGGCCTTTTCCTATTTGATGAAACGATGCCCTCGAAGGCTTCAAGGTCTTGGAGGGCATCATATAAAATTATTACTATTATTGCAGTCTGTGCATTCACTAACATTTATCACTATTATTTTTTATTCATACCTATTGCCCCCTTCATCTATCTAACCTTCCTCGCATTCTTCCTTTGATGATTGCGCTTCCATTGGATTTCAGAACTTTCCATTTCTGGCTCAATAGACCCAAAGCCTCCTCGTTTACGTTATATAGCGCACAATGGAATGTCCTATCTAGTATTGGGTAGCTTGATGCAGCTGACATCTGGACGATTATGTTCCCTCGAGGCTCAGATGCCCACATTTTACTGTAGGAAGATCTGCTGCTAGATATTATTCCACCTATCCCCGCCTTTAAGATCACTTCCTTTTTTTACAAACATTTGGCAGAAGATGCCCTCGTTAGTTTTCGCTTTAAATTGAATCAAATTAATCCTGTTACCCAAGGTGAAATTTGGACTCGTAGCCCACACTTGGGGAGCCGGACCACACCCTTGATTGCAGTGGTGGGCAGTCCGTCAGTACCGATGGCGGCCCGTTTCGCTGGCGGATTGACGACTGACGGAAACTTTGAAACACTGACGGAACAAGCGCCGACGGAAGCGATTTTCGGCCGTCACCCGAACCGTCACTAACCCCAAAAGTAAAGACGACCTTTGGCAAATAATGTTTCCGTCAGTCGTCAGCGACACGGGAGTCCGTCAGTGACGGACTAACAGACCTTCCGTCATCGGTACTGACGGACTGCCCACCTCTGCCCTTGATCTTGTTGGCCTGAAGATGAACAATGTACTCAAGATGAGTGGGCCAGAATTGGCTCAACTCTGACTTACAAGAGGCGTCCAAGACACTGGTATTGGCCGCTCGTAACATTTTTTTTTTAATTCATGGGGAATGCATCTTCCCCAGATACTTATTTCCCCCAACTCCACCACTTACGAAGTTTTTTGTTTTTTTGTCTTTTTATAAATAATCTTGGCACGGCAGGTCGCCAGTTAATTTTCCTCCACGAAGCCTATGTTAAGAATGGCCTCTTATTCAGCCATGAATTCGTTGGGTGAATTTAGCCTGGTCTCTTAGAGCTCGCATGACACGCAAGCGAGGTTCTAAAATAAAGCTTATTTCCGAGGATTTGGTTACTTGTTATTATTAAAATGATTCTTATTAGTAGCATTAGTAATAAAAAAAGGAACATCTTCAACAGAAAGTGCTTAAAAGAACTTTCGAAAGTCGTGAGGTTAAGGGAAGTAAAGAAAGGGGAAACTACTGGGGCCGCAAATGGTCGGATGTATAAATTTATTCATGAAGGTCTTGAAATGTAGGATCTTCCTCGCCAAAGATTTCTAAAAAATGAAGTCTTTGCAGTAGGTGAAGCTATTTCATTTGAGATCTTCTTATCCCTCCGGTCCTTACGTCGCTACTGAGAGAATAGATCCTTATGGGTGGTAGGAAGCCCCTACCGGACTCATAAGGGATGTTTTGAACTTAATAAGATCATCATTCGGTTATTATAGAAGGTTTAGGGTGATTATAAAGTCCATGCGAAATTTAAAATTGTTGTGACGATAGAAACCTGATAAATCTATTTTATACTCGTGATTTAAAATTTTAGCATAATTATTTTATTTTATGTCCATTTCTAATGTGTATTAACCATGTATTCTTCGACTGAAGAGAACTAATCGGTGCTTTTTCGATTAACTGAGCTAAAATCTGTCATCAGCGTCCGAAAAAGGTTTAGAGTCCGTAGAAATTAAGATGTAACACATAGGAATTCAATATATAATTGGAGGAAGTATTTTCAAGAAAAAAAATAGTCCAATTAACAAAAGAATAATTTAAAATAGCCATAAAAAACAACATCAACAGAGAAAAAGACATGAAATAACAAAACCCTAATGAAAACAACACTCGAGAGGCATGTTTATGTTTAGCGGATGCCCCGCCTCACTCAGGAACCCAAGCGTGCAATCAACAGTTAAAAAAAAGTATCGAGTGCGTCCCCCTTCTGTAAGTACTCCATAACACCACAACATAGTTTGAAAAAGCCGCCCCGAGTACTAGATACAGGCACTAGCGACCCCGGTCCTTCTGGTACCGAGACAGGTAACACACGGGAATATATCCCAACCTGGACACTCAAAAAAGTGACGCACACTCGGGGGTACTAAACAGTCCTCGTTGAATGGTTCAGTGGAGAGCAATATCAGATGGTGTTGCGTCCCGTGAATGTGTCCGATTCAGAGTCAACTAAAAAAGAGTTGATACCGTCGCGGGATTAGGGTATCGGTAAGTACACGGGAATAATCGAGGATCAATGACACTCAGCTTTAAATTTCAAGGCGCCATCTCTCATCTTTCTTGCGATGCAGCCCGAAGTCTTTCCTCATACCTGTTATGTAGTCAGTGTTGGAAAGAGAGAAACACAACCATGGTAGCTTAGTCTGTGTAGTAAGTTTGGCCTGCTCATCGGCGGGCTTGTTCCTAGATAACCTTACATATACAGACCAAACGGAAGACACTCTCTCTACACCACCCTGATTGGCACTAACGAGGTGTTACGAATACGGCTAACGAAGGGATGCAGGGATTCAAATGGCTCAATGGCATTTAGCGTGCCATGTGAGTAGCTATGCATTACAAAACGGTATCTAAACCGGGTACTGCGTATAATCTCACCTAGCGAAGTGTATATTTTCAAAAGTTCGACAGTAAAGACAAGCACCAGCTAAAAGAGTCCTGCTGGCTTCTTCTTACTTGGAGCCACCTGAAAGAATGACCAATGAATAACCCAGTGTGACACATTCTTTCCTCCAAAAATACGAGCGCGATACTTACGGTGTTGTGGAGGATAGGATGCAAAGCCTTAGCGAAAAACATTCAAAGGAGGTATTTTCCAAGGTAGTATCTTAAGTAGAACCATCGGCTCTAGCATCCCGAAAATTATACCCAGCGCTCGAAGGAGTTTCCTAGTCCTAACTAGAAAGGCTTAGATCATGATTGGTGTCTCTCGTCGACAAAGGCAGAGTCGAGATTAACTGAGGACGAATTGAGAGCCGCAGCTTACACTGTGCACGAAATAGAGCGAGTAGAATCTCCTGTCAATCGAAAAGAATGATTTCTATAGGGGACATGCGGAAGGTCTCAAACACCAAAGAAAGCGTCACAGGTTGAAATCTCCAGCAGGAGCAGAGCCTCCAACTTCCTAAGCCACATTGTGCATAAGACAATTGATCTCACCTATCAGGTAAATAATTTAAGCTATACATACCAATTTATCTACTAGATTGCACATGCAGAAGCTTAGAGAACTTGGGAGGAAACCAGCACGGGGGGAAAAAATCTTTGCTTAGCTTTCAAAAAGCAAGCAGAGTAGTCATTAGCAAACGAATCGAGTAAGATACACTTTGACAAGATACTAGTGAACAACATTAAAAAATGGTCCAAACCTCACTTAGTCAGATGTCGAAAAATGGCATACGGAATATCGTTCAACGAAGGGCGACTTCCGTGCAAGAATAAATAGCAGAACGAAACATGCTCAGTGAAAATGGTCGTAGAATGGTTCTGCGCCTCTGAATATGTAGTTCATTAACGGTCTGCATTGAATGTGCGCGAACTACTGGAATCTTGCAGAGCTACAACCCAGCTAGAAAATGCAGCGAAAACGGCTGCAGATGACTTCGCCACAGACACAGGGTCCGAGATGGTGTTCTCGCCTTTCTGGAGTAGGGGAGAGTTTCCCGGGTGAGCCTACCTCGAATCCGTTAGATTCGTGAGTGGTTCTTACATTTAGTTAATATACGAATGTCCACCAGGATACGCGGCGAGTGTGCTTTGAAAGAGAGTGGAATCAGTACCTCGCACAACGAAATTCACAAGGTGAAACCATATAGACAGCACTCATGGGCATATCACTTCTTTCTGAGAGCCACTTAATTTTGGGAAGACTACCATTGAGCAGTCGGAGTGTAACACCTCCCGACATTCAATGGGTAGAAGTCAGGCCTGCGGTGATGAGAGTGCCAGAGAAGAACTCAAAAGCCTCATTTATTCATTTAAACTTTTAGACTTAGTTCTTTTGGCGAGTAGGCAAAAGTAGTCTGAATGGGAACGTAATCGCTCACATGCAGTTCGTCATCGTCCCCAATTCAAATTTCGCCTGTGCGTCAGGAACGTACGGTGGCACAACAATACAAGAAACTAAATCTGCATAGGTACTCGTATTTCTCCTCTAAAAGGACTCCAATATATATATATATATATATATATATATATATATATATATATATATTCAAACAGGTCAGCTAGTACTAGGCCTTTGAGACTGAACATCTAATCGTTTATCAGAGTGTCCGCCATTCAAGTTCCCGAGAAGGAGAAATAGAATATTAACTACCGCTCCACTCACAGAGGAACTCCGTTTCATCGAATCCGGCCGACGCTGGAAGGTAGACATAAATGAGAGAATAAGTACGATCGAGGTAGAGTTAGACAGTTTCCGCCTGAAGCGAGGCCTATTTGGACATAGAAAGAACGCAGACAGTAAATCGTGTATAAATTTCGTAACTCACAGCCGGCTACCATTGTCGGAGGGAAAGCGAAATCCTTGTAACTCTGGAGGAAGTGTCGGAAGACGGACCCAGAATGTTCTCCTAAAGGTAGACAGCTAAAGGTGACCGGGAGGAAGCTCGCTTCCTCAGGTCGATATACCCATGGGTGAGTCCACTGCTCCTTTTGGGGGATTTATCTCGACTAGGTTAACTGATTCGGTGGAAGTACATGGCTACTTTGTTTCCAGCGAATCGATCACGCGGAGTTTGGATATTGGGGAGGTTTAGCCTGAGCGCGGCTCGCATCCATTTAGCTATCAGCCGGTCTAGAGTTGCGGCCGAAGGAGGTAGAGCCAATAAAGGGTTCCGCATGGTTGTAGAGGTATCTGCACTTGTAGGTTTCGGAAACCTAGGAGCAGAGGGTCCTTTTTTCACTTGGCACTCTTAGGAGGTGCCTGGTCGCACAAACTGTGGCAGAACTATCTCGTTAGTTTCTCATTAAATTCACAGCTTAGACCACTAGGACTCATGTTTCGAAGAGATACGAATCGAAATGACTAGAGAAAGCTTGATGAGATCCGCCACAATGTATGCACAGGTCATGCACAGGACAAATTCTTTATGCATGATCTTGGAACATTTCAGGAAAAGTTCGAGGTTGATCCTTCTCGCACGTCAACATGCTTCGTCTAAATTCTAAATTTTATATCTTTTTATATAGATTTTTCTTTTCATTTCTCTACATATTGTTGCCTAATACAACATAATCTTAAGCTGTCTAGGCAAGTTCCCCTTCCCACACCAGTGTGATCGTTTGAGGGAATCCAAAGCGGTTCGCGCCTCCACTGTGTCGTCATACTTATATGACGTACACGCCCGAAAAGAGGAGATCACCAAGTGAGACGTTTGTATCACGCCCTCGTCCAAAGTTGGACGGCGAGATTCGAAGACGTCGGAACCCCGAAAAAAATGAAAGCCCCCCGGCTCCGAAGCCGCTCTGCAAGGCACTGGTTTCGATGTAGTGGGAGGAAAATACACATGAAAAGACCAACCTCCGTCATTAAGTCTTTCTAATCCCAACAGCTATCCAATTTCTGCCTCTAGGAAGGCTACAGCCATTTCCATCAAGGCCTTCACTTCAAAGAAGGTCACCTTATCTCCTCCGCGCTAACAAACAAATATTCCTTTAATAGAATGTCCGTGAAATCCTGGATAACTGGGAGGAAATGCAGAGGCTCATATCCTCCAGTTCCCCATTAGTAAGCTGTTTCCAGGAGACCATACTAGGCGCGTGCCTTCTGCCCACCCTCCCGAAGTATAAGAACCAGGCAGAATGATGCATGATTTACACACGGCATGATGTCTCCGTTCTATTAGTTGCTTTAAATAGCTACTTTTAGGCAGTGGCAATGCATTTACACCTGGATAGGATATATACTGTTATTTCTGCGTACATTCCACCGTCAGCCGACTTCGACGTAGTGAATATACGCCACATCATATCACGGTTACCTCGGCTATTTCTACTCCTCTGGGATTAGGGTGGTATATACTCATTCTGGGGAGACTACGCGATCAATCCTAGGGTTAGATAATTTCTGAGTTGATCGGCTTCCTTGTTGGTCGGCCGTATGCTCTCATTCCCTATAAGCGGTGCCCAAACGATTTCATTATCAGTGAATTTCGTTGAACTAGAGCTAGATTCCGGTATGTTCCGAAGCACGCGAGACGCCGCTCTTAATGCCGGGCGTATTTGTCTTCAAATAAAGTGAAGAACCCTTTGCAGAGGTGTGGAAGCGATTCAATAGGACTCGTGGAAGATCCTGGCATGGCCCCCTTCCTTTCCTCGAAAAGAACGGGACCACACTCTTGGACTCCTGTTCGTGGCCGAGTCCCTCGCAACCGCTTTCTCTACATTTTCTAGCCGAGATGCTGCTCCGTCCGCAATCATCGCAGGTTATAAGGTCGACTTGAAAAATATTACAATGCATTTTATTGAATGAAATCGCCGTCGCTCTCAACCATGGCCCCCAAGCGACGTCGGAACATGCTGGAAGCCTTCTTGACGGGCCCTCTTTTTAACTGAGTGAAAACGGTGGTGATTCTGGGCATATGCTCCACCTTGGTGGTGCACAGAGACTTATTGGTCTCACTTTCTCCACCACACCCCTCACATAGTAGTGCAGGGGTTGCAGTTTGGGAAGTTAGGAGACCAGTTGTTCAGAGGGATGTAGTCAAAGAAATTGTCCGACAGCCAAGACTTGGTCCTTCTGCTTGTGTGGCATGGTGCAAAGTCCTGCTGCCAGCCATTCATATGACATTGCAATGGGCACCTCATGGACTCAGGGCAATGCCAACTCCTCCAGGCAATTTATGTAGCCCTCCGGGAAAATAAACAGGGTAATAAGCTGGTCATCACCGGAACCCCATGACGTGGACAGAGAACTTGGTCTCATGACTCTCGGTACATATTTGGGGGACACAGAGACCCAGCAGTTGTTTTGTATTTGCACCAGCTGGTTCTGATAGACATTATTCTCGTATGAGAACCAAAGCCTGCCAGGCTTGAGGTGATGCTTCAATTGATTCTCAAGCTTCGCAGCACCTTCCTTTCACTTTCCCTTTATCTTCTGCGACAGAAGCTGGTCCTTTCTCATCTTGTGTGAGTAGTGGGGGATTCCCTCATGTACAAACTGCCTGATGGGAGACTCTGACTCCCCCTTACCCCTGGCTATGGACCTTATTGACTTGTTAAGGGAGTTTTTTTTAGAGAGGGTGTTCCGGAAATTGTGTTCAGGAAGCGGGTGTTCAGGGCATGGTGTTTAGGGAGGGATGCTCATGAAGTTAAGAAAGAAGTGTTGAGTTTGCAATTGATTTAAAGAGCAAGGAAGATTCGGCTACATGGCGATGAATTAAAAAGTTGTGTAATCCATTGATTCTTTGTTAACTCACTAACAGGAGCGGAGTTTCGGAAGTAACTATTTTTCACACATTATTTGCACGTTATATTAAAGCTACGTGTACCCCCCCCCCCCCATAAGCTTCAAAAGCAAGTCTGCGCAGGTAAATGCATTACAAGATATTTATAGGATTATTAAGTAGTAAGTGGATTTCTAATTCAGTGTCTGCCCTCCAACCATGGGTGAGACGGCACCACGATGGAACTATTCTCTGAGAGCCAATTACAATATTCACTGGAAGAAAATGTTCAAGCAATTTTCTTATTATCGGGTTTAGTGTTGGATGCAACCATGTTTATTTATTAATGAAAATAGAAAAACCAACGAGAGCATGTCCGCCAAAGTTTTCTTTCGAAACGTGGTTCGATGAAGTGAAAACAGACTACTTATAGAGCTAGATTACTTCTAGACCACTTTTAGAGGTGGATTACTTCCATAGTTACTTTAATCTCTCATTACTTTTCGATTAGTACAAGAGCCGGATTACATATAGCGTTAGATTACTTTTAGACTACTTCTATTACTAGATTACTTTTAGTACTAGACTACTTCTAGACTAATATTGAGAGATTACTTCTAGCGCTGACGTCAGATTAAAATGAAGGTCGAGGAGAGAGGGACAAACAAGCGGGATATAAGCCCGAATTTAACGAGGACTTCGCGTGTTTTGGCGACAAATTTACTGATTGGATTCATGAGGAAATTTCCCTCGAAAGATAATGAAAGCATTCTCACAAAACTAAGACATACACCGACTAGGAAAGATATTAATTAATTAATGGATATTTGACATTACATTAAATGTATATGAAGACTATAAAACACGACAATATAAACCATCGTTTCATAGGGAGGAAAGTTCAGTTAACAAAAACAGCAATAAGATGACGCGTAACTTCATAGTTCAGACGGAAGCGTTATATAAACATCTAAGAAAAGTGAGTACAAAGATCACAAGCAGTAAAATATATGGAATTGATTTCCTTGATGAAGATCCAAATGATAAAATGATATTTATTCCTTCTATTAGATTATCTGGCATCCATCCTCAAAGAAATCATTGTTGATTTTCAAAATGGGAAGATTGTTGGTCAATAAGGCGGTGGAAGATTGCATCGGTGACAAATAACGAGGACTCTTGGAATACCTGATTCATTTTCAGTAAGATAGGGTCCAATTTAAAGAAAATGTTGAAACATCGAAGAGTCACGAGTTGTTCGAACGAGGATTTTGAAAAAAAAGTCTTCCCGACGTTTGAAATTCTATAGAGGGACATTCGCGGTTTAAAAGCTTTGGGAATCCAAAACTGCAGTAAACTCCTTTCTTATGCAAGATTATTATGAAGTGTAGGTAGGAAGAAGCCTTCTTTACCTGTGTCTAATACAAAACATCAGGATGAAGTCTAACGATATAGGCGTTTATCTTTTTCTCACGAGTCAAGATTTGTTTAGTTTTCAGACGGGTCGCGGATGCATTCGGTGTTTATCAAGCCAACAGGTTGATGGAAAAGGCTAAAGAAAATGCCTATATTTTTTTTCTCGAGTTTTAAGTGCAACAGCAACGAATCGTATCAGAGAATTTGTAAAGATAGATTTGTAAACAAAGTGACGAAGTTAGAAGAAGTAAAAATGTGTGGAAGATATACATAGTTTATAGCCGCAGATCCTTCCGTAGGCCTTTGGGCCGTAGGGCAAATGTGGGTGTTGGGGATTGGAAGGCACACAAGCATCCATATGTCAGCCGAAATCTTCCTGTGGTTTAAAGAAAATATCTAAAAATTGCTGGTGAATCTATTAGTGATATGAAATTTTAAATTTGCAATTAAAAATGTTTTTTACCTATGTAAAATGACATTCCATAAATAATGCGGCCTTTTCCATGTTTATCATTGTTTTATAAATATAAATAATTGAAATCAGGTTTGTTTTTATACTAGTCTAGTATACTATAAAGACGAAGGCTAAGACCTGTATGTCTTAGCCTAATCCAAGCCTTACATTTCGACATATTTTACTCGTCATTTTCTGGGCTATAAATTTTGTATTATTATTGTTAATTTAATGTGCATTACCTATGTAAAATGACATTCCATAAATAATGCGGCCTTTTCCATGTTTATCATTGTTTTATAAATATAAATAATTGAAATCAGGTTTGTTTTTATACTAGCCTAGTCTACTATAAAGACGAAGGCCATTACCTGTATATCTTAGCCTAATCCAAGCCTTACATTTCGACATATTTTACTCGTCATTTTCTGGGCTATAAATTTTGTATTATTATTGTTAATTTAATGTGCATTATCATTAACTGATGAATAGCATGCGCGTCACAAAAGCACATTACGGAGGTTATGCTTTTGTGTTTAGAAAATGGAACAATGATAAGTGAACAGCAGAAAATTTGTTTATACGATGAAGGAACAATTAATGTCAGTGACAAAGATGGTTCCAGAAATTTCGCTCGGGAAACGTGTTTCAAAGATAAATCCCGTTCATGATGATCAATGAAATTCGATCAAGATCTTTTTAAGCTAACAGTGGAAGAAAATTCGATTGTAACTATTTAACAATTGTCTGGAAAACTACATTCAACTCATTCCGTGTTTCGTCATTTAAAGGAGATAGGCAAGGTTTCACGATTAAGGCTATGAATACCTCACGACCTTACAGAGGTGCACTTGCAATAAAAAGTCAACATTTGTCCATCTCTCTTTCTTGAATAAAAGGTGATTTTTTAGTATGATTATTACAAGAGAAGAAAAGCTTGGTTATGCATAATAATATTAAACGTTCTAGACAAGGGGTGCTCACACCCGTGCTCGCCATGGCATTTTAGTGTACCCGCTGGTTTATTTTGGAATAACCAGCCTAAATGAAATTTTAACTGGCAATATAAAAATTACTAGAAATGAAACTTTGCATGCGAGCAGAGCGCTCACATACATGTTTAAAACATGTCTGAAACCATTGCTTTGCTCCGCCAATTTCTGTGTCGCTTAAAGCGACGATTCTATTTCAACGGATATAATAAATCGAGTTTGCTGATTGGGTGTTTCGTGAAAATACAACCAATCAGAAGGCATTTTAGAAACGACTCGCTAGGCTTTCTGTGTCTTTTCGAATTTTTATTGATTTTATAAAGATGAGTGGGCGGATTGATATTAAGTTCCGCATTTGACCTGTCCATGTGACCTTTTGTGTGAGTGCGAATTTGAAATGTGTATTTTTTAGTTGTTTATTACGTAATTTGACGTTTTCACATTTAGTATTAAAAGTTTAGCATCATGTCGACCGTTCACCCGTGCGTGTGATCTTGTGTGTAGATGCGAAGTTGAAATTTGTCTATTTTTAAATATTTTTTTACGTAATTTGACGTTTTCACATTTAGTATTAAAAGTCGACCGACAGCGAGTCCGATTTTGATGTTTAGAGTTGTGAAAGTTCAGCCTCTGATATTAGTGGCTAGATCGCAAACTATTTTTCAAAAATTTACATTATTTCATTTTATTTTTATTGACATAGCTTCATAATGGCGACACGAACCAGTGATAAGAGTATAAGGACTTATAATTTTCAAAGTGAATGGAAGATATTTACTTTTTCTCAAACATAAATTCTAAATGTGTATGCTTAATATGCCAATCTACTCTAGCTGTTGCCAAAAAATATAATGTTGAAAGGCATTTTAGAGCTGATCATAATAATTATGAAACAATATACCCAGTTAATAGTGAACTACGCAGGGCAAAAACAAGAGAATTGAAATTCCGACTTATCAGCCAACAATTGGTTTTTACAAAGAAACTTGAGAAATCAAAGGCAGCTACCATTGCATCTTTCCGAGAGTGTCACAGTTTAACGAAGTACATGAAACCTTGTAAAAGAAGCGTTTTTGAATGCAGCAGACTCATTGTTTAATCAGTTTAAAAACTAATTTGAAATAATTTCCGCTATTAAAGACATGCAACTTTCCAGGCGCACTGTTACACGACGAACAGAAGAGATGGATAAAGATTTAAAAATGCAGTTAAAGAGAGACATAGATGAGTGCATTTCCTTTTCACCTCAATTCGATGAATCAACATATGCTACTGATAATGCGCAATTATGTATTTTCATAAGAATGGTACTTAAAAACATGACTGCTAAGGAGGAGTTACTCAATATACCATTGAAGGGGAAGACTCGAGGACAAGACATCTTCAAAGCATTTAACTAGTTTACTATTGAGAATTAAATACCCATTGAATAACTTGTATCCATTACCACGGATGGAGCTCCGTCAATGATTGGTTGCAATTTAAGGTTCGTTAGTCTTTGTAAGAATGACAAAGATTTTCCAAACTTCCTTAATTTTCATTGCATAATTCACTAGGAGGCATTTTGTAGTAAAAGCTTGAACATGGAAGGCGTTATGGATATTGCATATAAAATTGTAAATTATATCCGTGCTAAAAGTTTACAAAGACGTCTCTTTAATAATCAATTAAAAGAAAGCAATTTTGAATATACAGATCTTTTATTGCACACTAATGTAAGATAGCTCAGCAGGGACTTATTTCTACAAAGATTTAAGGATTTACTAACTGAAATCAAAGAGTTTCTGGTTGTAAGAGGTGGTAATTATAATCAGTTGGAAAATAATGCTTGGTTATTTGATTTAGCTTTCCTAATTGATATTACTGCTAAATTGAGCGAACTCAATGTTGAACTCCAAGGCAAAGATAAAAACATTGTTCAAATGATTAGTGCTATGAATGCTTTCCAGCATTCTCTAAAACTCTATTTGTCACAAATGCAACGTTCGGAACTGGAACACTTCCTTAATATGTTGTCAGAGCTACTTAACCAAGAAAATAATTTTGAGCATTTTAACAAAGACCGTTATGCAAAAGAGATAGAGAATTTCATTCAACAATTTGAGCAACGTTTCCTAGACTTTGAAAAATTAAAACTTATTTTGGAATTTATGTGGTTTCCATGTGAAGAAAAAGTTGATATTGAGGAAATTGCAACAAAAATATCAGCATTATTTAAATTGGACATAGTTAACCTAGAACGAGAAGTTTTATTCCTTCAAAATGATCTGGAAATTAAAAACAAAGGCATTCAGTACCAGTTTTTGGAGCTTATTTGATGAACAAAAATATCCTCTGCTGAGAAAATGTGCTATGTACTTGACGTCAATTTTTGGCTCCACATACCTTTATGAATCAGCATTTTCCAACGTGAAGATGTTTAAATCAAAGTACCGGACTGTTTTGACGGATGTGCACCTTAATGACAGTTTAAAGCTAACAGTTACCAATTACAAGCCAAATTTCAAAGCCCTTGCTGAATTAAAGCAGTGTAAACCATCAACTAGCAATTAAATGTGAGTATTATCTTCTATCACTTGTATTTATTTTTAGTTCGTAAATTTTGAAAAAAAATTTGGTGTTTGTGCCCGCCAAAGATAATAGCAAAGTTTGCCCTAAGGTCTCCGAAGTCTGAGCCCCCCTGTTCTAGACAATGGATTAGTCACATGAAAAAACAATACCCGAGCTGAAACAGGTGACTCAACCACGGAAGATTATGTTGTGTACTTGATGTAATATAAATGGCAAAATCCATTCTGAACTTCTTAACCGAAATCAGACTATCACTAAATTGATTTACTGTGCTCAGTTGGACCATTTGCATGCAACACTTGAAGATAAAAGGACAGCATCAATCAATAAAAGAAAAGTGCTTTCACCAAGACAACGCGCGATCTCATATCGCGAGACCATAAAAAAGCTAGCTTAGCCCTTTCAGATTGCTATCTTTTTATGAATCTAGCGAATTATCTGGAGAGAATGAAGGTGCCAATAACGAAGAGGTAGAAAGTTTAAATAAAAGTGAAATGGTTTTTACAAACTTGAAAAATTATTGAGGAGTTAGTAGAAAGATGGAGACTAGTAATAGAGTCTGTTGAGAACCTGGTAGAAATTATATTAGTTATTAAATCAAAAATTAAATATAAATGACTTGAAAGAGTTGTTTGAGTTATAACTATAAAATGATGATAAACCTGAAAAAATACCGCATTACTTATGGAATGACCTAATATGTCGTGACATACATATGTACATACATATGTATATAGATGAAGCCAACAATTTGTGGGGACGTATATGCAAACACAAATATACTGGGTCATTCAAAAGTCTCGCTACACTTTAAAATTTTAATTCAATTTAACAGCTCTATGGATTTGAACAAAATTAGTCGTGAACTTGCTATAGACTGCTAGAATTAATTCCATAACGAAAAGGTTCCTCTTCTGTTTTCTTAGCTTCCGTAGACTTCAACGTGAGCGTCTTCTTTTTCGACACACATTGCCCCACCTCTTCATGCATTCATCTCCAACTCCGGTTAGCATCTTCCCTATAACAAGATTGCAGGGATTCCTTATACGTTCCTCTAACTCTTCAACACTCCTGGGCTTTGCTTTTCAAGAAGCCGACAGAAAGAAGTCACAGCGTGTCAAATCTGGAGAATGTGGCGCCCACACCAGAGGTCCTCGACGACCTACTCATCTATCAGGAAACTTGTAATTCAAGAAATCGCGAACTGCTTTAGCATAATGTGGAAGAGCACCCTTTTGTTGGAAAAACAATCACCAACACTGGTTATTCGTTCCAATTTAGGGAGATAAAAGTTTCGAAGCATCACAGATAATTGACACCTATAATATTAACAGTCCGCTGCTGATCATTTTTGAAGGAAAATGGTCCAATGAGGTTTTTAGAAGAGATAGCTCACCATACAACGAGCTTTGGACAGTCGCGCTCGCACTCTTCAACAACAACTGGGTTGTTTTTACCCCAAAATCGACTGTTATGTCGATTTACACGACCAGATAAGTGAAAAATTGCTTCATCACTAAAAAGACATGTTATCCAAGATAGAAGGGTCATTTTCATGATGGTGTATGAGTGTCTCACATAGCTCTACCTTTCGATCAAAGTCCTCTTCCATAAGATTTTAAACAACTTATATCTTAAAAGGAAACATTGTCAAGTCTTTACGTAGTATCTGTTGGATGGTTGAAGCGAGCTTCTGTTTATGGACTTCTCTTGGCTCATGTTGAAAGCCTCTTCAACGATATCAATGTCTTCCTCAGGACGGCTACTTCTAGGTCTTCCTGTGCATGGTCTATCAGCCACAGAGCCTGTTTCCATTAATCTCTTATGAATGGAATAAATTGTAGAGCGTGCTGGAAAAGTAGGCGTACCATAGAAGGCACGGAATCGTCTTTGACTTTCATAGTTGCACAGTTACAGGGAGTCAGCAAGGACTACTTAGTCCACTCAAAGGCCAGTCCCATTCTATACTAATATGCTACTAGTCCTCATTTGGACATTGTCACCATGATGCTCACTCATGTGACATTCAATCCACAACATGGTTCCGTATTTAAACAATATCATAATTCGTAAAATAACTGTCAATTTTGTTTTTAAAACTATTCACACTACTAGCATTTACTATCTCCGCGGGGAGTGCGTTCCATTTATTGATGATTTTAAAGGTGAAACTTTTTTTAGCTCTGTTCGTTTGAAACCTCCTCCGTCCTTTCAGTTCAAAACCGTTATTATGTGTGATACCATGGTCGTACTTAAAAAAAAAAAAATCATAATTTACGTTTTCAAATTTATTTAAAATTTTGAATATTTCGATAAGCTCACCTCGCAATCGCTTGGTTTCGAGGGAATTAGTTTAGTTACCCGTAGTTGAATATTTTACATTTTATTGATGTTTACATGCGTATAAGGCGACCACAATTGTATCGCGTATTCCAGGTGTGGTCTTACTAAACTTATATATAGAGGTATGATTATATCTTGGTATTTATAGTGAAAACTTCTCGCAATAAATCAAAGCAATTCGGTTCGCTTTCTTACACGCTTCGTCACACTGTTTGTTAAACTTAAGATCCTTTGAAACCCGCACCCCTAAATCTTTTTCTTCGCCCACGCCGACAGAGATCGGATATTGATAAACTTCCCGCCAGGCAGCGATTTTACACTTCATTTCCAAAATCAAATGATCGCCCATATAGTTCTCTAAATTAGAATTTGTTCGTATATATTATATACCAACAAATTATAATTTAGTGAACCTATATTATACTATGAAATTGAAGTCCTCGCTTTAAAATCTGCAAAAAAAATATAGCGGGACTTTTGAACGACCCCGTATATCTTCCGATGCAGCGATAATAACTCGGCATTCATCATCGTTAGTTAAAAAAACAACAACAATAATACAACCAGATTGACAGATATAACTCCGATTTGTTTCTATTCATTTTAAACAAATACAAAAGGAAATTAGCAGTCTTTCTCACATAGCGGAAAAATCAATATCAGCCAAGGAGACGTCCACATTGACCTTCTGACATTCTGACTTACTCACTGACAGTCTATTAGAAGGTTTATTGGGTCGATACAAGCCATCGATCCCTGACTATTTACTAAACTAATCATCTCCCTGGAACGGGAAATAAGCAGGCTTCCCTCGGAAAGACTTCTTAGCCAGTCCAGCCGGTCCTCTTAAATACTCTATTGTTTTATTATTATTTTTTTTCAGAGACTCGCAACATCTATTGACGCTCGTTTCGTAATAAACTAAGAACATCCTCAGAGTTTATATAAAAAATATGATTGAAAGAACGATATAAAGCAATTCATGAAGTTAAACATGTAAAAAATCTTTAAAGAATAAATAAAATACTCAAGATAACAACGTTACGACTAAAAACTGAACATTGAAAATTATATAAGAGTTTGAATAGGCTAAGGAAAAAGAAACTAAGTTTCATCAAGTCGAGCAAAGTTGACGCCAACAAACAAGGAAAGAAGAAGGGGTACGGGAACAATTTTGGAAGGTGAAACTTTGATGTAGTTTCAAATTTTTTAAAGTAATGGAAGAAGAATCAAAAGAAAAGAATAGTAAGATAATGGGTGAATGAAAGCGGATGATTGAATAAGTAGGAATGTAACCTAATATTAGAATGCTTTGGCTGATAGATAGGTCGATAATGTATTCGAGGGAAAACTCCAAGACGCTTATATGGGATCGAGTTTTGAAGTTCGAACCCATAAATTTGTTTAAAATCAAGGATTGAGCTGTAATGGAACCACCCATTAATGTTTGAATAAGGATTGAAGGGAGAAATTATTTATATAAATAAGTTTGCGCTGACATAGTGAGAGCGGTTTGTTCGGGGAAAGTTTTATGGCCTTAACAAAATACGACCGTCAGAGCAGGTGTCAATTGTTGGAACTATTGTAAAGAGATTCGAATATTTACAACGCCTATAATGCGTTTGGGAAACTAAAATTTAATTAGGACTAACAAAAACATGGTTAATTTCGAAAAACGAGTGAAAGAGCAGTATAAAAAGATCAGAATTGGTACATGTCCATGAGCTGGTAATCCCAAATCACCTTGTTCGAAATTTTGCCTCACAGGTAATTCAAAGTGCGTTCGTAGATCGCGGATGATATTAACGGGGACGGTTTGCTCGTGAAAATGGAACAAAGGGTGAGTGCGGAGCGTGCGACCTGAATTCATTAGTGTCGATGCCGATAATATTGCGACTGTAAACTTTTAGGATACAAGTATTTGCGAGGTTGGTAGAGGTGGCGTGGAAGATATAGATGAATCGGATCCAGGTTTCCCTCCCCCCCCTTTATTAATGAGAGGAATTCAATGTAGTGAGAGCAAGTGTGATTGATTACATTTCGTCATCTGACTACAATTTTTTTGACGCACAAACTTTTTTAAAGAAGAGTGGTAGCAAAGGGTCCTATATTGAAAAATATGGTGGCAAAGGGTGCTATATTGAAGAGAGTGGCAGCAAAGGGTCCTATATAAGAGGATTGAGCTAGCGAAGGTGCTATATAGAAGATTGTGGTAGCGAAGGGTCGTATATTGTAGAGAGTAGCAACAAAGGGTCCTATATGGAAAAATGTGGAAGCCAAAGGTCATATATTGAAGATTATGGTAGCAAAGGGTCCTATATTGAAAAGAGTGGTGACAAAGAGTGCTATATTAAAGAGAGTGTCAGCAAAGGATCATATATTTAAGAGAGTGACAGCAAAGGGTCCTATATTGAAGAATGTGGAAACGAAGGGTTCTGTATTGAAGATTATGGTAGAAAAAGGTCCTATATTGATAATAATAATAAATCCTTAATTTCCAATATTTACATTGGGTATTCTACAAAGATAATCATTAACATACAATTATATTAGATTTAAAATTATAGATACGAGGGGCGGTCAATAAGTTTTGCGAATCAGTAGGGCAAAACAGAGGAAGGGGGGGTGGCTGTTTGTGGGGGGTGTTAGGACAAGTTATGATAAGTCAGAACCTGCAGCTGCACGATCCTGCCTCGTTTTTTAAGAAGCAGTAGCTGATCGCAGATCGTCAGTCACAAATTTTTCAACAATGGAGAAGGTTGAGCACCGCGCAGTGATCAAAGTTTTGACCAAGGAAGGCAAGAATGCAAAAGAGATCCATGAACGCATGGTTGCAGTGTACACCGAAACCGCCTGTTCCTATGCAACCATTGCTCGCTGGAATAGGGAGTTCCGCCATGGTCGTGAGTCCCTTGAAAATGACCCCCGTCCAGGATGCCCGTTAGACGTGACCAACGATCACAATGTGGCCCGTGTGGAGAGGATGATCCTCGAAAATCGACGGGTGAAGGTCGAAACAATCGAGCGAGAACTTGGAATATCACATGGAAGTATTATCAACATCATCCACGACAATTTGGCTATGACCAAGGTCTCTGCCTTTTGGGTCCCTAGAAACTTCACGCCCCATGATCAACTTCAATGTCGTCAAACTTCGGAGGAGCTGCTGCTCCTGTACAATCAAGACCCAGTGGGATTCGAGTCATGCATAGTGACAGGTGATGAAAGGTGGGTCCATCACTGGGATCCCGAAACCAAGCTCGAAAGCATGGCCTGGAAGCACAGGGGCTCTCCGACCCCCATCAAGTTCCGGACCCAACCCTCAGCCGAGAAGATCATGGCCCTTATCTTCTGGGATTCTGATGGTTGACTATGTGTCTCGTGGAAGGACCATCACAGGCCAATATTACGCCGAGGAACCGGCTGGGTTGAAGACGTGCATCCGTCAGAAGCGGCGCGGCAAGTTGACACGCGGTGTCCTGCTCCTCCACGACAATGTCCCTGTCCACAAGGCAAGAGTTGCACAAGCTGCCCTGCGCGAGTGTGGATTCGAGGAGCTCCCTTCCCCTTCTACAGTCCAGATCTGGCCCCTCGTGACTACTTTTAATTCCGCCAGCTCAAGGCTGCATTGCGTGGACGCCGGTTTGGGGACGATGAAGATGTCCAGCTCGCCGTCCAGGAGTGGATTGAACAGAAGTCAGGAGATTTCTGGTTGTCGGTAATTCGAAGTCTCAGGGACAAGTGGCGCAAGTGCATTGAAGTCGAGGGTAGTTATATTGAAAAATAATAAAAAAACTTTTCCTCATATCTCGTTTCCTTATATCTGAATTGCAAAACTTATTGACCCCTCCTCGTAAGTCTACAAAATGTCGTGGGGATTACTTGCAAATTACTCACTAGGCTGCTCGCGGCTTAATGGCACCCAACAGAACGAATGAAATATTATTATTGAGTTAAACACTGAATTAAGTAAGCACTTCTAATATTAGAGGTTACGGGCTCGGGATGAGAATTCTAGTTCACAAATAAACTGGTGAAGTTAGGGGAGGGGATAATTCAATTAACGATACCTTTGAGTTCGTAAGTATTCTTGAAGGGGGCGGTGAAGATCTTCTTCTGGTGACGATGATCCCACCGTCTGAGGTTACTGAATGAGAGGATAATCCTAGACCGGTGATATGCTGATCCTATGCCGGATCACCAAAGTGAGCCAAACGATGACTCAAATCGGCCTTTTGTCTTGAAGTACCTGTCCGATTATTCAGCTCCTGGAGTGGGTAGCCAAAACTGATTACCTAGCTACGTCTAGGGTAATCCGCAGAGGGAGGTCCTGTGTAACCTACAAGTACCGTGATGGCAACTAATTCCCCGAGAAGTTCCTTCCTTGGAGCGGGCGAACGGTTCCTTATGTGGATCGAGTTTCCACACAAACACGACGTAGGTCCAAGAGCTTCTGCCTGATTCCAGGGAGAAGTCTTCCTTTTATTTCTCTCACTAGCAGAATCGAGAGAGAGAATCGAATTCTCGTAAAATCCGTATCGTCGCGCGGAAGAGCTCTTTTCATCTTTGGGCTGACGGTATATCATTCACGGCTTCGAGCCATCTTGGATTTTACGGCGTTGCGAAAAAGGGCGACGGAGAATTCGAGGCGAGAGGTTCGTTTAGGCATACGAGAAGGCGCAGAACATTGTGTCGGAGTGTTTCTGCATACACTTATGTACGCGGTATTTAGATTTCTACATCTATGTATAACTCATCCCTAATAATTCGTAAGCAATTGCCATCGGAACCAATTGCGTTTGTGTATTTCAGATTTGTTATAACTAAAATAACCGTATTAAAAATCGACTGGGGTTCGTTTAAAACTATCAAAACTTCTACCCTGAATATTACGACCTGTTTCAGTAGAAATATTACTTGTTCTCAATTCCTCCTAAGTTTTTCCAAATGTTTTCCTCCCGACTTCCGCCAAGAAATTATTAAACTTCTCAGCCTTAGACTAAATCATTTGTTTCATCCAATGGTATAGTGTTCATACTCGTAGCTGTATGTTGCTCGTTATAAAGCATATTTTTTTTGTTATTTTGCAGGTAGCAGAAACGTCGTCTTTTAACGTTTTGAAACTCCTCCTTGTAATGCTTTTTTTTCTACTATCCCCTAACTGCGAATTTACTCTTTTCTTTAGGTCCTAATGTTTTTCTCTCAGAGGGATATTGAAGTTTGGGTTTTGAGCTCTCTTTTCAATCTCTTGCTTTCATGGTCGAGTTATTATTATTTTTTTTGTTACTTCCGGAGCGCAAATATTTATGTATGAAGTATAAACATCGGTTAAAATTTCTACTTGGTTATTTACATTATCAGCATTTAAAATTCCATTTAATATATGTACGTTATTCGTGAGAAGTGTGCAAAGAGTGTCTGGAGAATAATTTTGCAAACATCTAAATGTTTAAAGAATAGGTTGCTTTTGTGGCTTACAGGATTGTCGAGGTAATCGTATTGTATTTGTTGTTTTAAGGAAGCCTGTCTGATACTATTAATTATGCAAGACAACAATACTTCAAAATTGGTTGGGTGGACTTTTTAATTACTTTATTGTTTAGAGAGTGTCACAGCATTTAATCCGATTTAAGGAGAGAGGCCGTTAAACACGTAAAGAATCTATTGAAACACCAGAATTATCCCAAAATAAACATATATTTCAAATTTAACAATTAACGAAAAAATATACAGTAAAAATATTTATATTCCCCTAATAAGTTAAACGAGGCTAAACATACTGGCAACTGGGCCTATTACAAAAATCTATTTATAACAAAAATGAACAAATAGGCTCCACGTAAACAAACCAATTGCCGATTAGATATTTTATCGTGACCCTTTTAGATTAGCGTTAAACATCAAATTAAATTACACTCTTCTACTAGTAAATATGACGGGGTTTACGCACAATAGTTTCTACTTCAGTTAATTTGAGTACCGTAATAAACTCATACTAACGCGATACGAATATAAATGGTCATTCTAACTTACATGACAATTAGGATCAGGGGTTGCCGAATGTCACTGGAGGGCTTTTCTTGCCCTTCAGAGTGTTGGAGCGGCCGATGGTAGATTTTCTTCGATATAGGATGGAGGTAAGGGAATCTGATGTCTAATTCTTCGGTCTTAAGATCACAATTTGAGATTCACCAGAGGGTGAATGGTTCTTCTATTATCTTATTTGCGAAATTCCTGTTTGGTACTATGAATATTAGTCCTGCTAAGCTTCTTACTAAGCCTGCGCAGGATGCTTCGGGCTGGCACCGAAATAATCCTTCTTCTCTTGCTGCCAAAATTACTGGTATGGCACTAGGAATGGTAATCCAGTCAGACTTCTTCTCTTGCTACCGAAATTCCTGGTTTGGCACTAGGAATAGTAATCCAGTCAAACTTCTTCTCTTGCTGCCAAAATTCCTGGTTTGTCACTAGGAATGGTAATTTAGTCAGACTTCTTCTAAGTCTGTACCGGATGGGTCGGTCTGATACCGATACAAAACGTGACGTTTTAAGTTAATTCGACACTGGGTGAAGGATCGATCTTCACGAACTGATCCTTTATCGTCTCTCCTCGAATTCTCTTGGTAATATGTAAATGGGCAAAGGACCGAACTTCTCGAACTAGTCCTCTATCGTCTCTCACCGACTAATCTTTTCTCTTTCATTCAGGGGCTTATTTATAGGCTGGCGACCGCCCCCATCTAAGGGGGAAGGGGCGAGGCCGCAGATGGGAGAGCGAGGGGTGAGGTCGCATCGGGGAGAGCGAGGGGTGAGGAGGTTGGCACCGTGGTGCCCAAGTCGGCTTGATAATTAGAGACACCACCAACTGTCACTATCCTTGGTGTGCCTTTTGACTGGCACCACTTTTTGGCGATTTAATCACGGGCCTATGGATCTCGTAGGTAATTGGATCTTTTGAGCGCTGTTTAAGGGCCTTTGGTGGTCACTTTAACACAGATAGTTGCTCCAACTACCTTTGCAGCGGGAAGATCAAACAGGGTAGGCAGTTAGACGGTTATTCGCCGGCTAACCTTCCCACGACTCTCCACATGTGGCTCGATTCTCTTGCTTTCTACCTAAGAGATACAACATAAAGCCTCCCTCCAAGAGGCTTTATGTTGTAATTCCTTTACAAGGATATTCAATGACGTTAAAATTGTCTCGTGATCTGCTACGAAGCCTGGCGTTACATTGGAATTCGTTATCATATGTTTAGCATTAGTTATTACATGACCAATTAAAGACGCTGAAGTGGGATGTCGTGGAATAGCCAGACTCTATATAAATATATATATAGCTTTTTGGGTTTGCGTCTATGTAGGTTTAAGATTGGACCTTAGCCGGTTCGTGAAGGAGAAATAGTTAAGAATTCAATGGGAATGGTGTACTTTTTAATGGCGGGGTTCTTTTAAAACAATTAATTCAGAGTGCAATTGGCCTAAGATTAACAGGTAGCTGGTGCTCGTTTAGCGTTGCAATAAAAAGAAGATAACAAAATATACCTTTATCTTTACTCGGAATGATCGTACATGCGAAAATTAACTGTCGGCATGGGACACAGGAGGGAAAAATATGAGATTAGTGGTCAGGTTCAGGTCGGTGATTAAAAAGGGGATTTTAATCCGGGGTTCACACACAAAGGATGGGACGATTTGGGTAGATCATATTATAGAATAATCTGTAGGTGTCAATGATTGCAACTGTTTACGTGTTCATTGAAGGAAAGGGCTGGTCAGGATGCGATGACTGTAATGGGGAAGCTGGGTTACCTCACGGGGCGGAAGAGGGAGCACACGTAGTTTGGCCTTCGGAGATGGAAATACTCGCCGATTAACTATGGCAGAGTTCACGGATGTCGATTTAGCTTTCATCCTCGAATCGAAGTCGCCGGTGTCTCCGATCGCGACGGGCGAGTGTGTCCTTTGCTCGTACGCGGTGGTAGGCGGGAAAGTCTTGGAGTGCTACACGCTAAACCGAGTCGGGAAATTATATAGGCGCTCGCTGGGTGTCTGAGATGACTTGGCGAGAGCCTCCACGATTCGCGCGTTCTTGGAAAAGGCAGCGACTCCTTCTGGAGAACCGGGATAAAGATGGCGTAGAATGTTCGACGAGCTTCGATCTATGCCGGAGGGCAAGAAAATGGCCGTGAGGACATGCGAGACGAGGAGAGTGTGTCCCTAAGTAAATGCAGCAGAGGTGCAATAAAACGACGTGGAACGCATCCTCGACGTAGATCAGCATTGCTCCCAACGCTCCTTGCGGTAATCTCGAGACCACGTGGGTATAGAAGGGCACGTGGTCGCTCTTCGATCTTATTCTTCTATATGGAAGTAATTCTTGTCGGTCTATATATTATCTGATCAAAATTTAATTTCCGAATTAATTTACATATTTTATTCTCCTTATTTAGCAGATGGTCATTAAAATCCCCATAAATAAAAATAGGTTTATTACGCAGAACTATTTCTTTTTAGAATATTTAAAATATAATTAAAAGAGGTTACAGGGGCTTTTGGGTGGCGATATATGCAGCCCACAATAATAGAAGGAAACTTACGATGTTGGCCAGAGACTCACTTATCTTCCATTACCTCACATTTCTCAATCGATAACTTTATTTCGGTAACTTTCATATACTTCTTAACATACAAGCATACTCCTCCACCTCGACCATGATCCTGTCGGTAGATCATATAAGGGAATATTAATAAATGTATCTTTTTATAGAAGTATATAACCATGACTCACTTACACATAGGATAGCAATATTTTGTTCATTTAGCATAAGTTCTATTTCAAGTTCATGGCACAATAACGATTGAACATTTATATGAGCAATAGTTAGGAAATCATTACATTTAGAAGAAAAAATCTCATCAGCGCTGTATTCTTGGCCTATATCCTAGTAATTAAAATTGTGTACACTTCATATACTCTTGTGGTCATATTCATAACATACATTACATCTTATTTTGTGATCAAATCGACAGTTTGATTGTCGGTGGTTAAATAGAGTGTGGTAGTGAAGGAACATGTTGAGTTTGTAGCTAAGTTGGTATTAGGCAACAGATAGTTAGTTACAATTAGTTCGTAAATTGTGTCCCCCCCACCCCCATTTCAATCGTGGACGAGGTCGTCTAAACGGCTAATGGAACTCACATAAAGATCAGAATGACAGACTCTGGCAAGTCTGAAGACATCAATGGCTCGTCCTGGTTGGATGGGAGGGGGCGGTCAGAGGTACTATTGTTTTGAACCTCAACAAGCACTAAACGGTTCGTGGCCCGAAGAAGAGCAACTTATTTTGCTTCTATGGAGTATGGATATGAACCTCACTTCGGCAGGCTCCGGGAATGAAGAGTGATATGTTGTGTGTGCGAAGAGAGGATGAGACAACAATGTTGTGATTGGCTATGTGTGATGACGTATATGGCTAGAGCTGTTTGCGCGTTTGTCCAGATTCGACGCATCACCGAATTGTGGGTTACCTCCTTGCCCCCAATTTTTTTTTGTGTCCACTCTTGCTAGGAATCGAACCCGGTATCCAGGCGTGGAAAGCCAACGTTTTATTCACCTGGATAGCGAGAGCTTCTACAATGGATATTTAAAAAGCGTTGATGGAAGAATTCCTGTTTCGCCCTCATCAGATGTTTTCAAGCTTGAGCACACTTCCCATTCGATACAGAATCATTTTAAAGTCCTTCTTACGTATAAGTATTTAAATACCGCAAAACCCTCACATGACCTACTAACTAGCCCTATCTTAGCCTTCGAAAAACCTACTCTCTAGCTCTGCACTACAACGAATTGTTGTTCCAAGCTCCACTGTCGGTGTCATCAATCCCCAGCGGTAACGTGAACACGACTTGGTCTTGGATGTACATACTTAATGTTAATTAGCTTCAAGCGAGATCAAGACTCGTTGAGTTGAACCATAGAGAAACGATGCGGCTGCTGCAAAGAACACCAAAAGCGAACATGGAACGGAAGTGGAAATGAGCTGTCGCCGCAACGTGGAACGCGCTGCAGTCGTTATCTATTCAAACATCTTGATTTGTATCGGCTGTTGGCTATTCAGGAGGCCAATAGCATAGCTAATGCTAATGAACCAGTGTGGTAGAAAAAATGCTAATGAATCAGTGTGATAGAACAAAAAGTAACTCTCCCTTACCATGTCCATTATTGAGTTACTAAAATGTAACATCCCTTCCACGCTCGTGATGTTTCCAGAAGCTCGCCGGGAGAGTGCTCCTGCCTTATCATTGGAGAGGGGTTCAGCCCGCTCATTAGAACCGCCTGCGTAGTGGAGTTTTACTATACATCTCTCCTCCGTCTTAGACCTTTATTTATGGTCTCATTTTTATGTTATTCATGGTCTTCCCCTGTTCCCCTCTATCTCATTTTCCTTTTTACTTTCTCAAGTCTGATTTATTGCACCTGAGCGTATCTGTGTGGTCGGTTTTAGTGTATTACTGAATGAATGTGTGGGTGCTACTGCGTGTTCTAGGTTTAAGTTTGGATTTTTTGAAATCTCGGTGTACCGGTCATGCCTCACCGGGGCGAGTCGTTCCGTGGCTGAATCGCGCTAAGTTGGATGTTGTGGGTGCCCGGACCGCGGCTGCCTAGCGCGATGGTCTTTGCGCTCTTGAAGGAAAAACCCGGAGGCAGCATCCCGTTTTTAAAACCACGGTGCTGGTTAAGGAGTGCACAGGTCCCTACTTCCCTTTGATGGTGCGCATCGGGTGACGTGGCTGTGTAGGTGGGTTTCCGGTCTGCGCGAGACTGCCCCCTTCTTAATTAACATAGTAGTATATGGAGAAAATTAAACCAAAAACTACTTCGTAGAAGTCTTCCACTTTTGCTCCTGGATCTCGCCCCAGTACTTCTCACTTTTTCACGGCAGATCCGTTTTCATCAGAGGTAGACCTTGAGTTAGACTACCATCGCTTTTTGGTCCTCAGAACGAAATCTGACATTCCCCTATCAAAACTTCGTATTTTTGATGTCAGTGAGGACTTCGATGAACGTTGTGGAGAACCATGCCGCATGTGGTCCCGTAATGATGGACCCTTGCTCGCTCTGAGAGTGCCTTCTCATCCCATCGAACCTTCAACACAGTGAAAGGGTGTTATCCGTTCTAATGAACTACGACCTCAAGATACTTGATTCAAAGCTGGATAGCCAGCGGATTGTTGATATTCATAGAGCACAGCGAACCGTTGGTGTGATTTGGGTGAATATACCAACGATGTTCCTAACACTTCATAATCGGAATCTCCCATCGCATATTAAGGCGAGTTACTTCTAATCCGAGACGATGCTTTAATTGCCATATGTTTGGTCATGTGAGCACTCCCTGCCGCCACCCCCGTGTATGCATGGATTGTGCACAGGGATATCATGGTCATTCCTGCGACCATCCCCACCGCTGTCCCAACTGTGGAGCATCCAATAGGTCTTCTTCCTCGAACTTTCCCAAATTTCTCTTTTAAAAGAGGTTTTAGCTGTCTGTGATTCTGCTAAGGTAGATATGCGGGAAGCCCTCGATTAGTCTGGGAGAAATTCATCAACTCCGGCGTCAGTTTCTCGGATGTCCTACGTATTGCAGCGGACTCTCGTCATGCTCGCTCACGTATCCCGTACGCTAATATATCTCTTCACTAATCCCGGGATGAAGCAGCACCACCACCCTCCGCTGTATCACCCTCTTTCTCAGCGGTTTGAGCGATGGCAGTAATTCTTCGTTGGACTGTCAGAGGATCCTTCCCGAATGGGAGAATTCTCCTCTTTAATATTTAAAATATCATCTTCTGTTATATGCTTGCAAAAAGCGAAACTCGGGAAAAGCCCTTTCCCCAAGTTTCGTCAGTCCATTGCTTTTAATTCTGAATTTACCCCCTGGTGTGGTGGCCCACTACTCTCCAAGCAGTCGCAGCTCGTGTCCATATTTTGAATAGAATTTATATTTTCTGTTCAATTTATATTCCTCCAGATGAGCACTCTTCAAAGGCTCAGTTTGTATATCTTTTATCTCAGTTTCCTCCCCAATTTATACTCCTAGGTGGCTTTAATACTAGACACTCCGTAAAGGGTGATAGATGGGAGCAACCGTTAAGGCCGCCTCCTTGAATCTCTTTTCTCCACTAAAATTATTTAGCATTCTTAACTCTGGTCATGTTACCTCCAACCATATTCAAATTGATTCTTTCAGTTGTGTGGATCTATTTATTGGCTCCGCCGACTGTATATCTGATTTCAAGTGGTCTGTTTTTGATGACCTGCAAGGCAGCGACCACTTCCCCATTATTTTGAAACACAATGCCCTTTGCCCACCCCCCCTCATATCCCCTGAGATGGAATGTTGTAAGAGCTGACTAGTCAAAGTTCCATGACGCTTCCTTTACCAGTAAACAAATTGGAGATTTTTTGGATATTGATGCGGCTATACATTACTTTTCCTGTTTAGTGCTTGACCCTGCAGAGTCCGCAATTCCTCGTACTCGGTACCGCCGGAGCAGAACATCAATCTCATGGTGAAATGCTGATTGCACCCGTGTGGTAGATACCTATAAAAAGGCTCATGCGCGGTTCCTCCGGAACCCAACCCTTCCGAACGGTATTGACCGAAATCTAAATAGAGCCATTCACCAGCCTACATTAAGTCAGCCGCGCAATGACTCCTGGAGGGCATATACGTCTTCCTTATCTTCCACTACCTTCTCAGCTCATGTGTGGAAGAAAATGAACCAAATCAGGGGTCAGTATGCTGGTCATTACCTCTTGCATTGAGAAGGACTGCTCATTCATCTACGATCTCGCCAGCGTCGCCGATATATTGGCATCCTTCCTTTGCCGATGTCAGCAGTGTTGAGCGCTATACGGCGGAGTTTGGACGTATCAAACCTGGACTGTTGGGTTAAGCCCTACGTTTCTCGCCAGTGGAGAAGAGTCGTACAACTCCACTACCGCCGAGATGTGCTCAGCGTTGTTTCGTTGCGCCCCCACATCTCTCAGCCTAGACACTATCAGATACGACTTTCTCGGGCATCTCTACCCCTACGGAATCACTTCTACTGGATATTTTTAACTGGATTTGGATTCAGGGATTCTACCTTACGACATGGAGAACAGCTTTAATCCTAAAATTTTTAAAACCACGTAGAGACGGCTTGTTTCCTTCCCATTATAGGACAATAACCCTCACCAGCTGTCTTAGCAAGTTTTTGGAGAATTATGAATGCTCGCTCTGCAATGGTTTCTGTAATAACATGGCCTCCTAGCCCCATACCAGTGTGACTTCCATAAAAAGCAGAGTACAAGAGATCTTCTTGTCTGCATAGAGGTCATCATCCGTGAGAGCTTTGCTCGCAGCTGCCATGCGATTGCTGTCTTCTTCAATATTGAGAAGGCCTATGACACCACATGGCGTCATGTAGTTCTCCGCCAGTTGTATAAATGGCAATTGAGGGACTTTAACCAGTTTTCATCTGGAGTTTTTTAGCCACTCGCAATTTCCAGATTAGAGTTGGTAACACTTATTCTGATCTCTATTTCCAGGAGGAGGATGTTCCCCAGGGCCGTGTATTAAGTGTTAATTTATTTGCTATTACGATAAATAGCCTGATATCCTCTCTGCCCGAAGGAGTGTCTGCAACCTTAATTGTAGATTACCTCACTCTTTATTGCTCCGCTTCACGCCCAGCATCCGCAGCCCGCCGCCTCCAGTTGGCAGTTGATACATCCACCGCCGGGGCTCTCATAAATGGTTCCGCTCTCCGCCTCAAAGACCAAAGCAATGCACTTTCACCGGAAGCGGGGTCAGCAAATTAATCCCACATTGCTCCTGTAGGGTAACCCCTTGGAATTTGTGTCCGAGATCCGGCTCCTGGGGATTAGCCTAGATCCCAAACTAACTTAGTCTTCCCATTTTCGTGAGCTGCGACGGAAATGTCTCCGGAAGATGGACCTACTAAATATGCTCTGCCACACCTCTTGTAGAAGTGATGGGCTCACGTTGTGAAGGCTATATACCTCTCTCGTACAGTCTAAGTTGAACTATGGTAGTGAGGTGTATTCCTCGGCCTCTTCCTCACTCTCCCTATGCTCGATCCTATCTGCAAACTGACCCTCCGTCTATCCAGTTGCGCATTCCGCTCCTCTCCTATACCGAGCATATATGCTGAGGCTGTCATTATCCCGCTCCATCACCACCGCCTCCAGGTCTGTCTACGGTATATTTTTGTTTTCATCAGCTCACTTGCTCAGGAGATTACGAGAGTGTGTTTGCCCAGTGTCTGTAGCCGCATATGACAGATCTCCATCCATGCAACGGCTCTTGGGACTTTGTGTAGCTGAAAACATTTCCTGTTTAGGACCGCGCAAGATGGTGTGAGGCCTGCGGTAGCCTCATCGGGGTCTATAGTTTCCGAGTCGTTACCGCGGGCAGCTTCCATTTTTACCGCCGAGTTTTATGCAGTTTTATTAGCCTTACGCCTTTTATCTACTTTGCATTTTACTACCTCTATGGGGGCGAACCAAATAAACATTCGTTTGAAAATTTTAAACGGTTCACACATTGAACCTTATAAATGAGAAGACAAACTTCCCGCTTTGTAGTATTTCTCTTTCGTAAATAGGGAGATGGACTTCCGCTTAGTATTCTCTTTTGTAAATGGAAAGTTAAACTCCCCAGTATTCAGTACTATATCTTGTAAATAAAAGAACGAAAATCCCAGTGTACTCGTTCGGTGAAGGAGCCTTCCAAAACCCTTGCCTCCTGTGCTGGGTAGTGAGGTAAAGGGAAATGTGATGTACATTTTTGGAACACAAATCGTGCGTCTCACGGAGAGCGACTTTGTTAAGTCGATGCTACTTGGGAGCTCTTGTTATTCTCCTTGTAAGACCTCGGAGGGAAAAGTCCACGCCATCGATGTCGCTCTCCCAAAACTTTACCTCCTTTGCCGAGAATACATATTCAGTATCGTGTGCTGGATCCGAGCTCTGATTGAGGGCTTAAAAATTCGCAAATATAATGAAATGAAAGGGAAAGTGGGAGAAAAAGTTTTAGATTCCTGTGCCTCTCCCCCACCCCCCGACCAGTCTCTCCCTTGAGAGGCACCCGGTCGAGGGGGATGGCGTGGCCCGGTTCCCCCGAGTTTCCCTGCCGCGCTCCTCCCTCTGGGCCTGAAGGCACCGAGGGAAAAGAGCTCCGGAGAGGGGGAGAGAGGGAGGGGAAGAAGAAAGAAGTAAGGATTGGACAGACTGAAATAAAGTCAAAGGTTTGGTTGACTAAGTTGGCCTATAGTATATAGTTATTCATGTGATTTATTTTCTGTTAATAATTCAGCGTAAATAGCGTTTCGAAAACCATAACCATAAATTTGTTTGATCGAAGTTGTCGGCGAATAGTTTTTAGGCCTAAGATGACAGCGAACTAAATTTTGAAATAATGAACTGGGCTTTAAGAAAGACAATTACACAAATATAAATATATTCATAGAATCAAAGAATGTACAATGAGATAAGTAGATTAGGTATAGAGTGTAAGATATTTTAACATATGATTTACAGTAACAAGATGCAAAGAGAATTGAAGTAAGTGAAATAAATATGAAATAATATGGACGAATAATATGGTGAAATAATAATATAGTGACTATGATGGACTGTGAATTAGGAGCTGCAATATGAGAAGTAAATATAATTAGGACCTACTCTCGTATGGTCGTTTGCAAAGAATTGTGAGAGAAAGTGGAATTAAACTGAGCATGATTTGTTTGGAGGTAAATGACTAATTGTAGAAGGAATGGTTACCGACCTTTATACGGAGAGTGGCTTGAGTCGAATGGGAAAGAATAGTGTGTTATTTGGTCGAGCTGAAAGCGTGTGTTTGTTTGTTTGTGTGTAAAATTTTAAGAGATGATGTTTGGAACAGTATTACGTTAAATGAATTGACAAGTAAAATAAATCAATTAATTAATTATTAAGTTGTACATAAAATGATTTAATTTACAAAAGTTAAGTAAAATAATTGAAAAATTAAATTGACAAAGTTAAGTAAAATAATTGAACGATTAAATTGACAAATTTAAAGGATTGCATAATATGAATTTTACCTAATAATTGATGTATATATATATTTAAGTTTCCCAGGAGGTTTTTATTATAGGAATGCCCAGAGGCATTGCTATAGTCCTGTGGACCTGCTTAACGGGGGACCCGGACCACGGTGTTTTTATATTTTCCTAGCTTTTAATTGTTATGATTTGCTTTACCTGTCCCTGGTGTTAGTGTTTAACCCATCTCTGGATAGCGGTAAAGGAGGAATATGATTGAAGTGGAAGGAAGTTGCAGGTTTGCAGAGAGGTGCAAGTTGCCTGGAGGTCACGCTGATCTCTGTACTATAAACTAATTTTAGAGTTAAGTTCGAAATAAGTTAGAGTAAAGGTGTGTCTGTTTGTTTATTTATGTGGTTGTTTTGTTATTATGGTATGTGTCTATGAGATAGGCGTTCAAACCGTTGGTGGCCTCATTTGTTTTCCTGCTATCTTAATAACTCGATCTTCTGTGATTTTTGTAGCATAATTCTCGTATCTGTATATGTTGTATGTGCTCATGTCCCTTGGTCATTTGTTTGTTTAATTCTCTTCTTTATTCATGTTGTTTTTCCTTTATCGTATCTGTATATGTTGTATGTGCTCATGTCCCTTGGTCATTTGTTTGTTTAATTCTATTCTTTATTCATGTTGTTTTTCCTTTACCGTTCATTTTCACTTTTTGGTTAATTTCGTCATTCTTTGTGGGTATCAAGTCCAATCCGGTGATTTTGTCATTATTCGGGAAATTTTTGTCACAATCGGGTTTTCTTATTTGCTTTACACGTAAATCTCCTCCTCTTTCCTTTGTTCCGCTTTGTTTTTAACACTAGGAAACAGCATATGTTGTCTCCATCCTGCCCCTCGTGTTATTTGATTATTTAGTTCTTCTCATATTTCTTCTCGTACTTTTTCTATGATTTTTTTGTCTCTTTTTTCAATTATTTTGTTTAATGGTTTTATTTTCGCTTCAATGTGAAAGTCTTTTTGTTTTTTCCTCTTTAATCGTCGCGTGTTCGTAATTATGTATACTGCCTTATTCTGTATACGTTGCATTCTTATTAGATTGCTTCTTGAAACCATAGACATGGCAATTGTTGGATATATCAATGTAAGCTGTATCATGGCCTGGTAGATCATTTTCTTATTTTTCATGTTTCGATTTCTTAATCTGTAGAGTAAAGTTAGCATGCCTCGTGCTTTGTTTATTCTTTCGGTCACGTGTTTCTTGTAACCATTTTTGGTAATAGTTAGGCCTAAAATCTTGCCTCCACCATTATACCTGTATCGCACTCCATCTACGTAAACGTCTGATAGTTTTTTGCGATAAATAGGTATAATTTTAAATTTATCTTTATTCGTTTTAATTTTCCATTTGCGTTCATACTCGTTTAGATTTTCTATTTTCATTGCCGTTACTCTGGCCTGCATCTGAGGGTTCCGATAAACACAGGGAATTAATTGAGTGAAATCATTTGCATATTGTATGTTCACACAGCCCTCATTCCTGGGTGGGGAAATGTCCGAGGTATACACTGAGTATAGTGAAGGACTTAAACACTCTCTTTATTTCTGCATTCTTAGGTTGCATTTCATCTGTCCATATAAAGTATTTAATTGTTTTGTATGTGTTTTGGGGAATTGCAATCTCATCAGCTGTTTATATTCGCGTCCTTATTTTTTCCAGCTCGCCGTCGATTTCTTCTAAAGTAGCTTCATGTAGTCTGTTTGCTGCGTAGTCATTCAATTCTTGTTTGTATTTTTACCAGTCTGCTCTATGGTATGCCTTCCATTTTTTAACGGGTATTTGTATTGGTTTCTGATTCACGGTGAGTAGTGTTGCTGTGTGGTCGCTGCAGATAACATCTACAGGTTCCATGTGGTAGTTAAAAGGAAGGTTATTGTTTGCTAGGCAAATGTCTGGAGTTGTCCCTGTTCTCTCTTTAATTAGCGTTGGGTACTCTGGTCCTAGTCTTCTTATTATCAGTCTGTCTATTAGAGCTTGTAAGTCTTTTCCTGTTTGGTTTCTGTTCATATATCCTGTGTACGTGTATCTTGCGTTCAGGTCTCCCCATAACAAAGTTGGAAGTCTATTGTTAAATATTCTCACAAAGTTATTTATTGGGAGTCCCGGTCATCGCGGTGGTTGTTATCCCGTTGCGATTATTATATTGTTAATTCCATTTTGACCTCAATTGTGAGTTAAGATTCGGTTAGTCCTTGCTTTGTTTTTACTCTATTCCTTTCTTTATTGCTATTGCTGCTCTGTTGTGTGCTTCGTTTGTGTGATTAGTCGCTATTACGTCGTAGTTCCATATTTTTAGTTTGTGAGTCTCAGGGTTAATCCCGTAACCTGAAATTAGAATGATGTCGGGATCTATTTCTCTAAAGATATTTACGTATATGTTTTCTTTATCCTTCCAGCCATTCGTATTTATCTGTAGAATTCTTAATTTACTATTATCCATCTTGTTTGTATGTTCTTAAGCGGTTCTTCTCTTTGGGAAAGTGGTAGTATTACGTAAATTTATTTGTATCCTTTCCTGGTATTTCTGCCGTTCATCTCTGTCCTTGCTGAGTTCTGATTCTTATCCGTTTCACATTTCGCGGTTGGCATTTCCGGTCTTTGGTCGCATGGCAAGGTGCCCCTAGTCGACTTTCTTTTTTGTTTTTGCGTGTGTTTCTCTTTGCATTTTTCTTATTATTCTCGTCGGTGCTGCTCTCAGATTCTGTTTCCTCGCTTTCTGTGTCTTCCTCTTGTTCAGATTCGCTTTCCTTTCTTTGTGTTTCTTCCAAGAGTTTCTTATTTGTATCTTCTTAAATTTTTATGTTAAATATAGCTGATGAATCAATATTTTGCAGGAATTTTATTGGCTCCAGTCCATTTTCCTTGAGCATGAAGTTCAACGTGGTGGCATATGTTCTTGGTTGAGCAATGTTTAAAACGTGTGAGTGTAGAATGCATGTCAGTATTTTTACGTTTAGAGTTCGGACAAGCGTCATTTGAGTGGTTGTTCCATTGTTTCTCGTTGCTGCTGCCGCCGCATATAAGGTGCTTCTTGTTTCTTCTTTTCTTTGTTGTGTTTCAATTTATTTTCTCTTTATTATTTTCTTTTCGCTTCGGACATGTCAGTGCCATTGTTCTGTGGTTCCCTCCGCAATTAACATACTTTTTCGTGGAGTTTGTGCAGCTCCTCCAAGAATGTGGGCCACTGCATTCCGAACATATTTCTCCTTCCTTTCTTGGGCAGTTTGCGGTGATGTGGTATTCCATTTTGTAGCATCTAAAACAGATTTGTATATTGTGATACTGATCCCTTTGAATGTTACAAGTTGGGATTCTCATACTGTATGCGAGGATTCCCTTCTGCAGTGCCCTTGTTGCAATCGCGGTTGACCCGCACACTATTTTGAACACATGTGTGTGTTCCTTAAATTTGATTATGTTGTGTATCTTCATCTAGGGTTGTTGTTCCATTATTTCATGTCTTATTTCATCTGGGGAGTGTTCCCCCACCCATGATTCTACCTTACGGCATATGATGCTTCGGTTGGCAATAATCTGGGGTCATACTTTAGCCTCTAAGTCGATTTTCCTTAAAGTGATAGTTCCTTCCGATGAACGTAGTAGTTCGAAATCTTTGTTTTCCGCACAGGTGACAACAAATCCATTAGCTGTTTCTATGCATTTGATCAGGGCGATATGTAAATCCTTGAAAATGCTTTGTGCTACATCCTGTGGTCTCCGTTTTATCCCGTTCTGAACTAGCCGAAGTGAGAGCCTTTTGGGGAAATCCTGTGGGTCCATGTTCAATTTTTTATGCGCGGGGGGGGGGGGGATCCCTTTAAAAATAAGGTAGTAGATTATTTACCCCACTCCATTAGTGGAAGAAGCCCCCTATCTCTTCCTAATACTATCTCGCCTGCCTACTCTGGAGCGTACACTCCTTGACCAACCACCCTGAGTAATTAGGCCTAGCCCTATAAGCGGTCCTGCAGTCAGATTCGGGCTCGTCACCGATAACCAGGCTCCTTCTCTGGCCCCCTAACGGGGTCTCCTTCGGGAGTTCACTACACCCTACTATTGACGGCTTCTGAGACCTTGCTGGTGGTCAGGTTATACTGTGCTAGATGGAAATAAAGTAGGAGAGTTTTAGATATAAAAAGGTATAGTATGAAATAGGAAAAATTTAAGGAGATCACCGCTTTGGGGTGATTCCCCGCGAATCAGAAACAGGAGGTCTCTCCAATCAGAAAAATTCGGAAAATGGATTTTAGCCGTGTTTATGTGCAAACGGTTTGAGCGTTATTAACCTTTTAAATCTATCATGGCGCTGATTGGACAATTATTACAGTGTTTATGTCTAAAAGCTGATTGGTCAATTGGTTAACGCTAAGGCTTTTATTCCCAAAATAAACATAAGTATGACCATTAAATGTATATCATTCCTGATTGGTTTAATTTTTGTAGTGTTATGAGTAGATGAAATGACTATTTATATAGGTGTACTTATGTGGAAAAGAGGACTCACAATAACTACAAATTACAAAATTACTATCAAACACTACATACTACCAAGCAAAGTAAAATGACGATTGACAACAAGAAACAAACAACAAACAAACAAACAAAAAAAAACGAACAACCAACAAACTAAAAAGCTATGCAAATAGCAATACAACGTCGAAGAACAAAAGATAAGCAGAGCTAACAGTACGAAGAATAACATCAATATTAGAGTAAACAAAGAGACTTATAACATCAACATCAACCCTAACAAATGCCTGTGATTCCCTATCACCAGGGAATATTCTCCCCCCCCCCCTCTATCACTATTCTTTAATCAGGGTGATCTATCCCTACCTATTTATCTACCACTATTACATACATATATGCATACATGAGGGCAATGGCTGTCATATGTGTGTGTATGTATTTTTCTTTTCACTACTTCTTACATCCGAAGTCCGAAGTCCGAAAAGAGGAAGGCAGCAGAATTTCATTTCAAAAATCGACGCTGAAGAGATCTCACTTTTGATAAAGGAGGAAAAGGTTGAAGTAAAGGAGGCTCAAAACGCCACGTTTTTTTTTTTTGCCTCATCAACCCTACGTGGAGAATTCGCCACAGAAATTTACACCAGCACCAAGACGACTTGATGTCATGCTAACCCCCTCCCCCCTCCCTCTACGGAGTCGCGAAGCTGAAATGAACTGATATGCCACTCATCTAGTCTCACCTCAACTATGTCGGTCCACTTTGATAGAAATAATTGGGGATGTAAAGGAAAGCAGGTTTGAGGATTAGCCCACTGTGGAACTCTACGGAAGAGCCCGCCCGGTTACGAGGCGATGCTGAAAGCTTTGGGGAAGAGTTCGCTCTAATCTCTAAGGGTAGCTTCCGGCCAAGACCACAGGGGGACACAAAACCGTCCCTGTGTAAGATGGAAACAGCATCGATATCCAAACCACAGATGGGGTGGCACCCCGGGTGGTGGTAGTTGATTCTATCACCGCCCATCATCAAGTCCGCCACTCATCACCCATCTAAGGGGCCTCGCCCGGGTCCACCCTCCATCATTCATCCCCCCTATTTGGCAGTTCAGTTCACGTAAGCTTAGCGACGAGGTAGAGGGAGTCTCCAAATAACTCTATACAGAAGACCACGAAGAAGAATAGGTGCATCTTATTGAGCAACAGCAAATTACCCACAGCGAGAGCATCTGTGATAACCAAAAAACAGTGCTGAGGGGCCACTCTCAAGAAGAGATGGCCCAAGACCACACGACCCGGATTCCTCTGCGGGTTGTCGACGGGCAACCCAAACCCAGCAGGGAATCCACTTTCGAGGCTGTGTACGGCAAACTGGGAATTGCCATGGTGAGGCTCCTTGACATATCGTCGGGCTATATTGCGATATGCGAAAAGGAGAAGGATATTGAAGATATATCCAAGGAAAAGGCAATCGAAGTCCTTCGAGCCATAGGACTGCAGCCAGCAGTGCCACCCCAGATCCTGGTGCACAGAAGCGTAGTATGCCGCCGGATCGACCCATGGATTGGGCAGCATACCGTGGAAGAAATAAAAGAAGAGATAGAGCTACGGCAGGCCTGGGCTAAGGTAGCCGAAATAATAAAATTTAAAAATAGGAGGGACGGTGGCGACTAAACGCACGTGTTCAAGGTGATCTTCTCGGAGACTACCATGGCACAGAAGGCGAAAGAGCATGGTCTACTAATGTTCAACGCCAAAATTAGCGGAGAGCAGGTGGAAAAGGGAGAGTTCACTCCGGTCCAGTACTGCTTCAAGTGCTATAAGATGGAGTCCCACGCCACCAAGGACTGTAAGGAGCCACAAGAAACGTGCTCCAAATGCAGCCAGCTTGGCCAAAATTGGCGCAATTGCGTCAGCACCACGGAGAAATGCGTGAGCTGTGGGCAGGGTCACCGAGAAAGAAACAGGACGCCAAAAAGAACGAAGAAACGCGCAGGGCAAACACGTCCTACGCCCAGGCAGCAAAGGCAGCCATCTCAGAAGTGGATGCCAGAAAAACATACCTCAAAATTGAGAACGAGGGATCAACGAAAATCATGACGTGCATACTTCACGCGCACGTCATGAATCTGGCTCACCCAGGCACATTCGCGACTGTTCTGAACCAGATGCTGGCGAAAAACGGGATGGAACAAATGTGGTTCCCGGATAATCTCCCTTCTGGGGATGTACTGCATTTGCAGATGGCTCCAAAGGCCCAGCAGTCAGCGGAGCAAGCTAAAGCTTGCAAAAAGCCAAGCAAAAAAGCGAATAATGAAGCAGTCGAGGCGAAAACTCCTGCTCCCACCCAAATCAAGTCAAGCACGGCGAAACACTCGAACTCGGAAACAAGCAGTTCATCGGAATCTTCGGACTCCTCGGACGCTGAAGCAACTAAACCCCAGGAAAAGAAGGGACAAAAGAAGAGAGCGAAGAGATTGCGGGCAAATTATATCAACCTGAGAATATACGCCTGCGATCAATTCCCCTTCCCGGAAGAAATGGAATCCAGTAGTATCTTCCAAGGCATTAAAGCAAATATCTACAAATGGGAGTACGACTCTGAGGTAGACCCTGGAACAGTGGAAGAGGCCCTGCTCGCACAGAATGTTATCCTTTATCATAACACATGCGAGCAAATCTCTAACGCTGAGTTCAGAAAGAAGAAGAATGAGAGGAAGAAGAACGTCACCCAAAAACACTAGGTGACAGAAAATGGAGAGAGTAAGCAACAGAATGAGGATTCTGACACTCAACGTGAATGGATGGGAGGAGAAGGCCACGGCATATGGTAACATCATTCTCATCACAGAGCACGGTATCGACACTAAAGCTGGTCGCATTAAAACACCGGGCTACAGAGTGGTCATGAAGAACCATTCCCAAGAAAGGTTTGATGGTGCTGCCATAGCTGTCAAGAGGAACATCTCCTTTAAACAACTACCAGAACTCGATGAGTCCTTTGTGGCAATCGTATTACACACCCTGGTAGGAGACCTCGTGATAGCTGCAGCATATCAACCCCCTCGACGAGCATATCTCCCGTTATGCAACTTTTACACACTGTTCGGGCACCGCAGAATGGCATTCTTAGGGGGAGACCTCAATGCCAGATTCCGTGCGGCGGGCTATGGTAGTACCAACGATAGAGGCCGGAACTTGGAACTGATTATGGGAAGAAAGAACATTCAAAGGATAGGGCCGGATTTTCCGACCTATATCACTTCCAGATCAGCAACCAAGCCTGACATAATCTTAACAAGTGAAGGCTTCCCTTTCAACTACCATAGTGAGCCAGGCCCAGCAGTCCCTAGTGATCACATAGCGATTCTCACAACAGTATCTCTCGCACGAATCCAGCTCCCAGCCCCAAAACGCTAGTGATGCCCTAACACCAGGGCAAACTAGGAAACTTATTCACGCCTTTATATACCTACCACACAATTTCATCACTTTAACCTAATGTAATGTAATGTAATGGAAAAGAGAGTCAGAAAAAGTTATTATTATTCAAGAAAAAAAGTTGTCATTACTGTTCGCTATTTTGAAGCTTATTCCAGCTATTACCTAGGAATAAAGAATCCATATATATATATATATATATATATATATATATATATATATATATATATATATATATATATATATATATATATATATATATATATATATATATATATATATATATATATATATATATATATATATATATATATATATATATATATATATATATATATATATATATATATATATATATATATATATATATATATATATATATATATATATATATATATATATATATATATACATTAGGAATATGAAGACCCAGGTGATTACACTAATCATTTATTGGCTAAACGTTTGTGACCTTTACTAGGACCATTTTCAGCGACTGTGTCCACTAATAAGAAGTGAAAGGAATATTAACGATAACAGTTAAAAGAATGTTTAGATAAAAGACCCTGTTTAAGATGGATTTCATTCGAAAGAAGTTTGAGGGTCCAGGATTTATAAACTTTCGACTAAAGTATCTCGTACTTCTTTATCGTTGAAATATTCCACGTCTCATTTGGATTTTATTGTTTTAAATGGTTTTATATCACGCCAAATAGATAAATATATCTCTTTGAACTCAAATAGATTGAACCGTAGACTAAATAACTTGGGTCTTAATTTTAATTTTAATATATCTAGAGATGAAGTCATTTTTAACTTTTCTGATAAAGTGTTGTCTCCATCAGAAAAGCGTCTTATATCTTTAGGATTAGATTTCATGCTTCCTGTTTTCAAATTGAACTTCTATCAATATTTCCTTGCCTTTGAAAGACTTTGTCACCAGCTCAATACTCTTCCATCACTTAAATCAACTCCCGATTTGATTAATGAGATCAAAGGCTTGGCTCATAAGTTCTACTACAAGTGGGACAGTTTCAAAGTTTCCAATCCTGTTTTCAATTTGAAACTTTTCAGTGTCCTCTCCACCTTACGGAAAGATCAATCTATC
The DNA here is from genome assembly GCA_963969495.1 of Ceratothoa steindachneri. Lineage (NCBI taxonomy): Eukaryota > Metazoa > Arthropoda > Malacostraca > Isopoda > Cymothoidae > Ceratothoa > Ceratothoa steindachneri. Next base: position 92,600,221 of record OZ018326.1, read on the forward strand.
ATAGTTTGTAAACCTGATAAAGGCAAAAGGGTAGTAATCTTAAATCGTACTGCTTATATGTGCAAAATGTCTACCATTCTATCAGATTTGTAGAAATTTTCCAAAGTAAATACAGATCCCCTTAAGTATACTCTGTAAATTGAAGATATAATTAATAATTTTCTACGTTCTCTTACTAAACGAAATATTTTAATTGATGTTTATCATAAGCTTTTTGTTTCTGGCTCATCCCCTGGAGTCATCTATGGTTTATCTAAAACTCATAAAAATGAAATACCTCTCCGCTCTATCTTATCTGCAGTCAATACTCCAAGCTACAACCTAGCTAAATTTTGTGTTCCGCTTATTGATCCTTTGACACACACTCTTTCGATTTTTCAAAAAATATTAGTGATCTCCGTTGGGGGAATTCTTCTTTTATGGCCACAATTGATGTGGATTCATTATTTACTAATGTTCCGGTACAGGAAACCATTAATGTTATTTCAGACACTCTTTTTCATAATACGAGTGGAATATTGGGTTTAACTAAGCAACTTTTCCTCAAGCTTTTAAAGCAAGCTGTAGGTGATACCATTTTTCTTTTTAACAACGAGCTCTATTTACAACACGAAGGCATAGCCATGGGTTCCCCACTGGGTCCCTCCTTTGACAATAGCTTTTTGTGTCACCACGAAACTCGGTGGCTGGACAATTATCCTCTAGAATTCAGGCTTAATTTTCAAGCATAGTGATCATGCACCCTTATTTCTCAAGTATATTAACCAACAACATCCTAACATAAGGTTTTCTATGGCAACAGAAAAGGACAACAAAATCTCCTTCTTGGATGTAAACGTTGTCTGAACAGGTTCGTCTTATAATGAATCCATTTACAGAAACCTACCACCACTAGATTGGGTACACATTTTTTTAGTAGCTATCCCAGTCAGTTTAAATTATCCAGTATTAAAAGCCGAATTTTTAGAGCCTACAATATATGCTCTTACTGGATATCCCTTCATGAAGAACTGACTTATTTAAGAGATTTCTTCAAATTTAATTATTCCCATGATTTCATCTTCGACCAGTTAATATACAAATTTCTCTCCAAAATATATTATCCTCGACCCTTTCTTACTACTGTTTCTAAGCAGAAGGTTTTCATTAGACTACCCTATCTCGAGCATCTGACATCCGAGTTTAACAAACTCCTTCTCTCTACCCTCAACAATCATTTCCCTCAATGCCAATTCATTTGTATAAATTCCAACCCTGTATCGTTAAATTCCCTTTTTCTCCATAAGGAGCCAATCCCTTTGGGCTTGCGATCCTGTATAATTTACAATTAAACATGTACGAGCTGCCACAGTCGTTATGTAGGTCAAACTGGCTTACAACCCAAATGCAGGATCGCAGAACACTTAGGTTTGTCTCGTAAGACTAGTATTCCCATCTCTAAACCTGAAGCCTCTTCCATCAGGCAGCACTCTGATTATCACCATCATCCTCTTAATTCTGATTCATTTACCATCTTATCTTCAGGCTTAACTTCTCTCGATTTGAAAATCTTAGAGTTACTGTACATCAATAAAATAAATCCAAACCTAAATAATTACTCCTCCTCAATTAAACTATTCACTATATAACCCATCAAACTTCATAGATTAAGAGGGGCGGTCAATAAGTTTTGCAATTCAGATATAAGGAAACGAGATATGAGGAAAAGATTTTATTATTTTTCAATATAACTACCCTCGACTTCAATGCACTTGCGCCACTTGTACCTGAGGCTTCGAATTCCCGACAACCACAAATCTCCCGACTGTTGTTCAATCCACTCCTGGACGGCGAGCTGGACATCTTCATCGTCCCCGAACCGGCGTCCACGCAGTGCATCCTTGAGCTGGCGGAATAAAAAGTAGTCGCTAGAGGCCATATCTGGACTCTAGGGGGGATGGTTGAGCTCCTCGAATCCGCACTCGCGCAGGGCAGCTTGTGCAACTCTGGCCTTGTGGACTTTGACGACGTTGAAGTCGATCATGGGGTGTGAGGTTTCTAGGGACCCAACGGGCACAGACCTTGGTCATAGCCAAATTGTCGTGGTTGATGTTGATAACACTCTCATGTGATATTCCAAGTTCTCGCTCGATTTCTTCGACCTTCACCCGTCGATTTTCGAGAATCATCCTCTTCACACGGGCAACATTTTCCTCGTTAGTCACGTCTGACGAGCGTCTTGGACGGGGCTCATCTTCAAGGGACTCACGACCATGGCGGAACTCCCTATTCCAGCGAGCAATGGTTGAATAGGAAGGGGCGGTGTCGGTGTACACTGCAACCATGCGTTCATGGATCTCTTTTGCATTCTTGCCTTCCTTGGTCAAAACTTTGATCACTGCGCGATGCTCAACCTTCTCCAATGTTGAAAAATTTGTGACTGACGATCTGCGATCAGGTACTGCTTCTTAAATAGACGAGGCAAGAGCGTGCAGCTGCCGGTCCTGACTTGTCATAATTTGTCCTAACACCCCCACAAACAGCCATCCCCCTTCCTCTGTTTTGCCCTACCGATTCGCAAAACTTATTGCCCGCCATCGTAACTAGCCATCTGACCAACCGAACAAATCTTATTAGTAGTTTTTATATCTTTAGTTAGTTGATTTCTCAACTCCTACATTAAAGGTTAGTCACTCTGTTTAATTAATTTTTATTTGTTTTCGTTTTTTTTGTTTTTTATAATTTAATATAATAGGTTATTTCATTGTTAACTCCAGTTACCTTTAATATTTGATATTCAAGTCAGTTTATGTTATAACTTCACTTCTTTCTATGATTTTTTTAAAATTATACTGGATAGTATTAATTAATTCCATATATTTTTTTGTGTTTTACTTTAATCTCAATAATTGTCAATGTCGAAGTATGGCCAAGTGTACGTGAATATGCGCACACAGGCCCTAAGGTAGGCCAAGCAAGGCGACAACTGTTATTGCTTCTAAGAGTGCGATTTAATAGATAGCGGCCACTGCAGAACCAAGGAATATAACAAACACAATGACAAAAATAGACTTTTAATACACACGACTAAAAGAGACACAATATATATATATATATATATATATATATATATATATATATATATATATATATATATATATATATGGTACATAAAATCAGATGGACTTAAGTTCTGGATACTAGTTAGGTAACCGTAGTTAGAGAATGGTTATTATGGGAGATTGGGGTTAATGAATGGTTTACTTCCTTTGAACTCGAGGGTAAGGTGGGTCACCGAACGAGCTTCGAAAGGGGGCGGGAGATGACTTCTCCACACTCGGCTTGAGCGAGCTAATGAGCCTCTTGTCGTAAGAGGTTACCAGATGCGGGTCTCCTATCCTTAGGAGGTCACCGAACGAACTTCGGAGGGGGGGAAGAGATGACTTCTCCACACTCGGCTTGAGCGAGCTAATGGGCCTCTTGTCGTAAGAGGTCAGCAGACGAACTTCGAAGGGCGGCTTCTGAAATCCTTGATCTGAAGGCGAATGAGAAAGGCTGACGTTGCCTCACGAGACTCTTCTCCTCGACCCGAAGACACAGGGGGTGATGTCCAGCTCTTCAGTGGCTTGTGACCGTCACTCACACTTCTTGGGAGAGAGCTCGTTGAAGTGCACTCCTTTCGTGAAAGTCTCGTCTAACCAATATGTCCGTCAGCCTGGAGCGGGGGCATATATACCCGGAGCTATTCAAAACAGAGAGAGAGATTGAGCCCATCTTAACTTTTGTTATCGGGCGCGATGAACCGAGCGCCTTCTTGCGAAGAAGTGTCAACGGCTGGGATCATCAGCCAGACGGGCGACAGCGGCGGGGCCATAAAGGTTGTTCACGCTGAGTCTACAAAGCAGTCTCCCTACCCGAGGGGGAGGGGAGGTTGAGACGAGTGGGAGGAAGCTTTGGCCAGAATTTCACGGGACCTGGCGGCGGGTCAAACGAGGAAGAGGACGGAAGGGGGGGAGGGGGAGAGTAACAGCTCGTTTTCTCTCCCGAGATACTGTCTTAGTAGGTGGGAGAATAATATTACTCAAAGGAGATTCCTGCACATTCCTCCCTATCCAAAGACATTTTTACAGCGAAGGACACTTGGAGCGAAAAAAATGTCTACAATAAATTCATTAAGAGGGGGGACTTATAAAGTTGCAAATTTAATGTTTACCAACAAAAAAATCAAACATAACACTACACGGGATTTACATAGGTGTAACCACAAATAACTTAATTTATGCATACGCACATACAACAACAACAAGGCAAAAACAAAAAAAGAAAAATATTAGTTGCAAAAAAAGGAAAAGACGAATCAAAATGCGAAATTTTCTGTACACTCAGGTTGTTGGGGGGAGGTGTCTTCTATAGGATTCCTACCCAAGCTATCGGCTAGACAGATGTCGGTGCCTTTAACATACATCCTAAATTTACGAATATACCACTCTATGGCTAACGCTTCAAGCTCTTTGGTGGCATACGCCTTTTCGCTATGGGACAGCTTCTTGCTAACATATCCTACAGGATATTCCAGTCTATCGTCATCATATTGGACGAGAGCAAAACCTAGGCCATCTCGGTAGGCCTCGGCATTGACACCGAATGTTTTATTGGGATTCGGTAATCTCCAGCTAGGGGCAGAGATTAACTTGTCCTTTAACTGGCGAAAGCGATCTTCAGCGGAAAGGGTCCAATTGACAGGGACGGGGGCCGTTCTTTTATGCACATCGTTAAGGGGCGCGGCTATGGTAGCGCAATTCGGCCCAAAGCGACGATTTAATGACACGGGAAAGCCTTCCAATAAGGCAAGGAATTGAGCCCTCTTAATAGAGGCGGGATCGAGGTTTACCTTTAAGTTGGAGTGAGGTTCTACTTGGGGCGAAGGGAGAGACGGCAGGAGATACTTATCATCTTCTTCTACTCGGACCGTAAGGGCCAGACACACGGGTTCAACGGGGTAGATATTTCCCATACTAGACGGTGGACGAATTGGGCCTATTAGACCGATTGAGACCCGGGCGAAGGGTTCGGGCGCTCTCGGTATCTTTTGAAGGGGGGCGGGGGCTACACGCCCTTTAGAAGTGACCTTCTGGCGCAGGTCAAAGGACTTGAAGAATTCGATCATTCCTTTGGCCGTTCCTGGCTGAAAGAAATATTTAAGAACTCACGGTGTCGTTTTGATATGGCCAAAGTGTCCGGCCATTAGGCCATCTTGAGCCATCTTTAGAACGGGTTCGATCTTCTTTCTTAGCACACACAACGCGTTGGTCGGGGGGGTTCTCTGGGTCAACAAAAGAACGGTATACTAACGCGTCCTTCACGGTGTATTCGATCTTCCGATCGCCTCGCACCGCTTCAGTCTCCTTCTTCCTTTCTTTTTCGCACAAGAGCCTGAGAGGCGGACCTTCTTTTTGCGCGGTCGCGAAGGGTTGAGAATTGAGCTCTTCGTATTCTGGGTAATCCCAAGGAGATAGAGGGGTCAGAGGCGAGGCTCTCTTAGGTGCTTGTGCTAGTTCTCTTTCCATCTGTATTTTCCTTTCTTCTACTTCTATTTCCATCTGTATTCTTTTTTCTTCTACCTCTATTCCTATCTTTATTCTTCTTTCTTCGGCTTTTATTTCCATCTGACTTCTTCTTTCTTCGTCCTTTATTTTTATCTTTATTCTTCTTTCTTCGGCTTCTCTTTTTATTTTTATTCTTATTTCTTCAGTTTCTCTTTCTATCTGTGTTCTTCTTTCTGGTCTTCTCCTTTTATCTTTATTCTTCTTTCTTCGTCTTCTTTTTATCTTTATTCTTCTTTCCTCGGCTTTTATTTTTATCTTCATTCTTATTTCATCTGTTTTTCTTTTCAACTGTATTATTCTTTCCTTTGATTTACTTCCCCTCGGCATTCTTCTATCTTCTACTTCTATTTCCCACTGTATTCTTGTTTCCTCTACTATTCTTCTTTCTTCTATTTTTCTCTCCATCAGAATTTTCCTTTCTTCTGATTCCCTTTTCATCCGTATTAGTCTTTCTTCTGTTTGCCTTTGAGCTTCTTCTACTCTGTGTGCTCTTCTGACTTCTGCTTTTCTCTGTTCTTTTCTTTCCGCACGTTCGCTACGTTCCTCTTTCCGGATGTAAGCGATTAAATCTTTCCCATATAATCCTAGGATCTGCCCTTGTATATGAAAGCGATCGAATGAAGACATCCTGGATATGCTATTTCCCGCTTTTGCACAACGAAAAGGCTGCCAGAGCTATTGAATCTTTATCCCAGCAAAACAAATATAAATTCTACAAAAAGAAATGATTAAAATTCCTAACAAAGATCGGGCAAACTCACACCAATAAATATATAAATAAATAATGGGTGAATCTGTCTCACGACACGAAAACAAGGCGGTCAGTATCCCCGCTTAGCTAATATCCTCTTTTAAGGAACTAGAAAAACTGTGGACACACCACACAAGAGTGCTCTTCTGGATTCTGCTTCTCTCTGTTCTTTTCTTTCCACACGTTCGCCTCGTTTCTCTTCCCCGATATAAGCGATTAAATCTTTCCCAGATAATCCTAGGATCTGCCCTTGTATATGAAAGCGATCGAATGAAGACATCCTGGATATGCTACTTCCGGCTTTTGCATAACGAAAAAGCTGCCAGAGCTATCGAAGCTTTATCCCAACAAAACAAATATATATTCTACAAAAAGAAATTATTAAAATTCCTAACAAAGATCGGGCAAACTCACATTAAAAAATAAATAAATAACGGGCGAATCTGTCTCGGGACACGAAAACAAGACGGTCAGTATCACCACTTAGCTAATATCCTCTTTTAAAAAACTATATAAAAACTGTGGACACACCTCACAAGAGTGGGTTGCAAATTTGTTGTTACCCGATAATAAAAGAAAAATTGTCCTAAAATATTGTTGTTCGAATATTCTTGGTAATGCAGTTGCTATCAATTGAACTTGGTGCTCCAAAAATCAGGTGGGAAAAAAACCCAAACCTGACGCAAAATATCTTTAGGAAAGACCCCAGAGCCTGAAACTAAGTATATTTATGTTGAGGTATGGCATGTCTACGTGAATATGCGTACACAGGCACTAAGGTTGGCCAAGCAAGGCAACAGCTGTTATTGTTTCTAAGAGTGCGATTTAATAGATAGCGGCCGCTGGGGAACCAAGGAATATAACAAACACAATGACAAAAATAGACTTTTAATACACACGACTAAAAAGGGACACAATATATATATATATATATATATATATATATATATATATATATATATATATATATATATATATATATATATGGTACATAAAATGAGATGGACTAAGTTCCGAATAGTAGTTAGGTAACCGTAGTTAGGGAATGGTTATTATGGAAGATTGGGGTTAATAAATGGTTTACTTCCGTTGAACTCGAGGGTAAGGTGGGGCAAATAGGAGGGGGCGGTCTTGGTGACCTTGATTACTCACGGGGGGTTAGGCACGGAACCCACTTCTCGGACTTGCGTTTGCGAGATGCGAGCCTCCTGTCCTCAGGGGGTTACCGAACGAACTTCGAAGGGGACGGGGGAGATGACTTCTCCACACTCGGCTTGAGCGAGCTAATGGGCCTCTTGTCGTAAGAGGTCACCAGACGAACTTCGGAGGGCGGCTTCTCCAATCCTTGATCCGAAGGCGAATGAGAAAGGCTGAACGTTGCCTCACGAGACCTGGTGGCGGGTCAAACGAGGGAGAGGTCGGAAGGGGGGTGGGGAGTAACGGCTCGTTTTCTCTCCCGAGATACTATCTTAGTAGGTGGGGGAATAATATTACTCAAAGGGGATTCCTCCACAGTCATTTTATTATTTTAACTTGTCTTCATCCGCTCTTTTAGCCATTATTTAATGTATTCTTTTAACTGTTATCGTTAATATTCTTTCACCTTCTCATTAATCGACACAGTCGCTGAAGATGGTTCTAGTGAAGGTCCGAAACCCGAAACGTCCGGCCAAAAAATGATTAGTGTAATCACCTGGGTCATCATATTCCTACTAAATATCAGATTCCCATTGAACGAATAAATTACAATTATATATATATATATATATATATATATATATATATATATATATATATATATATATATATATATATATATATATATATATATATATATATATATATATATATATATATATATATATATATATATATATATATATATATAGGAAATATCACAAAAGTTAGCACGTGATAATATGTACCACGGAGGGAAACTGAATAAAAAGCAGATTAGAGTTAGTAATTTCGTCTATTCGACATTTTCAAACTCAATAAATGATTAGTGTAATCAATCACCTGGGTCTTCATATTCCTGCTACATATCAGATTCCCATGGAACGAATCATTGAGTTTAAAAATGTCGAATAGACGAAAGTACTAACTCCAATCTGCTTTTTATTCATAACATAACATAACATAACATAAGATAACATAATTTCACGAATGACAAAAGTCACAAGGGCCTATCAAAGGTCATCCGCATCCATCAAAACCCACCCACAAAAAGCACCATCGCCAGGGAAAGACAAAATCAAAGTCCCCACAATATAAAATATAATATAACAGATGACAAAAGCCCCCAGGGCCCATCATAGGTCATCCAAGTCAAACGGCCTCTTTTTTAAGCAACCCAAACTCCAAAGAAAACTACATCCAGAGGATTGCGTCCAGAAACAAGGGTATCACCAATAGATGATTCTCAAGAACTAAATCATGCAGCTATAGATATATACAAACAATATTAATATATACAAAACTTAGGAACCATCACAACCTTCCCTCCCCATAAAATCATCCAACCTACTCTTAAATACATTTAAATTTGGACTACCTACTACCCTCCGCGGCAATTTGTTCCAGAAGTCTACCATTCTATTGGTGAAAAAATATTTTCTTAAATTCAACCTACGCCCTTGCTTTTTAATTTTCAAGTGGTGACCTCTAGTCCGATTTCCATCATCTAACTCAAGATTTTTTTTAAAGAGCTCAATCATATCCCCTCTCACACACCTCCTTTCGAACGAGAACATATTTAATACCCTCAGTCTATCTATATATTCAAGGTGCCTCAGGGAAGGAATAATCTTTGTTGCCCTCCGTTGCACTGACTCGAAAAGGTTAATATCGTGTCTAAAATTTGGGGACCATGCCTGTATACAGTACTCTAGATGTGGCCTAACATAAGAGTTATAGAGTTTAAGAATAACTTCCTTACTTTTGTAACTAACATTTCTCTTAATGAAACCCAGCACTCTATTTGCCCTATTTCTTGCTTTAAAATACTGCTTAGAAAACCTTAATGACTTATCTATTACTACTCCTAGATCTTTCTCATCCTCTACTGAGCTCAGCCAATGCCCATCCATTTCATAGTTAAATTCTCTATTATCTTTTCCCATGTTAATAACTTTGCACTTATCAAGGTTGAAAGTCATTTGCCACTTATGTGCCCAGGATAACAATTTATTTAAATCCCCTTGCACTTTAAAATTATCATCAATATCTTTAACTACAGCTGCTAATTTGGTATCATCCGCAAAAATTGACACTATATTATTAACTGCCTCCCTAAGATTGTTTATATAGATGACAAATAATAATGGACCGAGAACTGATCCCTGAGGAACCCCACTGATAACATCCCTCCACTCTGACTTTACACCATTTAGCACTACCCTTTGCTTCCTGTCTTTCAGCCACTCAGCTATCCAATTTGAAACACCCCCACATATCCCAATCATTTTTAATTTATGAACTAGTCTCCTATGTGGTACCTTATCAAATGCTTTACTAAAATCCAAGTAAATTACATCTACATTCTCTCCCTTATCTACTTGATCTGTTACAAACTCCAGAAAGTCTAGTAAATTAGTCAAACATGATCTACCTGATCTAAATCCATGCTGAGCGTCGCTGATTAACCCCTCCCTCTCTAGATGTTGGCAAATGCCTTTTTTAACTATTTTATCAAGAATTTTACAAACTACAGGAGTTAGGCTAACCGGTCTAAAGTTATTTGGGTCCTCTTTACTACCCTTCTTGAAAATGGGGACTACATTTGCTCTCTTCCAATCATCGGGTATTTCTCCATATTCCAATGACCTAGTATACAACTTCTCCAGAGCTATTGAGATACTTTCTACCCCTTCTTTAAGTATCCTAGAATGAATATTATCAGGGCCGGAGGCCTTGGTAGTATCTAACTCACCTATTAGTCCTTTTTTCGTCCTCCAATCCACACTAATGGTAGTAAACACCTCTTTCCCTGACCCATGAGTACTATACATAAGACTATTTAGTTTCTCCTCTGTAAATACTGATTCAAAATGACCATTTAGTACCTCAACTATTTCCTCATGTTTCTTATTATTTCTTGTAGTTATCCTTGATAAGGAACTTAATAAATTTCGAAAATACTTGGAAACACCTTTTCATTTTTTCCTGCGAGACATTGCAATCATTTGCTACCCTCACGTGATACTTTGTGAGTTTTTCATTTTATATATATATATATATATATATATATATATATATATATATATATATATATATATATATATATATATATATATATATATATATTCCTTCATCCCATAAGGAACCGTTTGATCACTCAACCCAGCCTACGAAACTACAAGAGAGAATACCTTACCCAGACCCTATACCTCTACAGTTTTTATTGATTCGAGAAGCGTTATTACATGCAATTCCCTCTGTAAATTATGACCATCCCCTTATTTCAAAAATACATTCCTGGTTAGTGAAGCACTCTTCCAGATACAAGGTAGAATTTTGCTGGGGGCCTAGCCATGTCGGAGTCCTGGGTAGCGAGCGAGCCGATGAGGCAGCTCGAATCTGATAAGCGGAAATTACAGCAAGTACAGAACTTGGACAAAAGCCTAATTATCTGTTTGCATTCCTAAGTACAAATAGGACTGATTCTCGGTGAAATGACAGCTTCTTAAGTTTGTGTTTATTACTAGAGTGAGATCCCCTGCCTATAGTCAACCATGAATATTGCTATTCAGGGGATAAAGAACTTCAAACTGCCCTTACAGAATACCAATCCTACTCCAGAATACCAATGAAGAAGGAACAGCGAAAGCTTATTATCTATTAATGCTTGATTTCCAGGAGACGTAATAGTGAGATCAAAAGAGGTCATATTTTGACATATTTAATGGATTGGTATGTTATCGCAATATGGGGATCGTGTATTATAAGCGTGATTTGAAGCAGCAATGTGTAATGAGAGCATGCTTGGCGTCCAATGGTTAGAACCAACTCTCCAGTAGTCCACTGGAGAGTTGGTCCATTTATCTACTGTCAGTAGATAAATGAGCCAAGCCGGTGTTTGTATCAGGCCCAAATGATCCGGATTTTATTCCCTGTCCTTTATTTTTAACTCAAACCTTATTAACGATGGTTGCAATACGTAATCATGTATGTACTGTTAGGTTTTGATTATTATAAAGGATACATTTTCCTGTTAGTTGTTGATAAAAATGTTCGCAATTAATTTCATCAATTGAAATGTCTTACAACGCAAATGACATGGGAATTAGCCCTCACACAATCGAAAGTTACAAAGTGAGATAGATGCGATAAAATACACTAAAGCCTGGATTTCTTATCTTAATTTCGATGTGTTTCGAATTGGTCCATTGTCTTCATACAGTGGATGAAAACATGTTTTGTCGAACTCGCGCTCGGCACCTTGTGCCCTTGTTGTCGATAGCCAGAAAGGAAAGCTAAAATAATAAAAACAATTCCAATCTCGTCTATCACCTTACAAAACATCAATTGATATTTTTAGACTGGAAGTTATTTGTTTTTATGTTTTTGATTTATTTGAAAACGTAATTAACGGAAAATTAACGGAAAATATTTTAGCATTCTGCTTCCTTAATAGTTCTCTTAACTTTCACACAGTTTTCACACATGTTGCATAAAATATAGTTGCGTGAGAAGATAAATTGATACAAATGATAAGGAGTGTAAAACTAATATTGAAGAGAAAGGCGTCCCGAAAACGATTCTCATTCGATTAACATCATATTTTCTCATAGCGGCGTCAGTTTGAATTGACCACAATGAAAGAAGTCTGTGCTTCGCGTTTTTTTTCCTCGGGTTTAACACTCTCATTCACTCTTGATGTATTAAAAGTAAGGAAAAATGAAGAAATAGCAGACAGAACAAGAAAAGAACAAAAGCAGAAAAAACGAACATGACTTGCTAAGTGTTGAGATAACATGACATAACATAACATAATTTCACGGATGACAAAAGCCACAAGGGATTATCATAGGTCATCCACATCCGTCACCCCTCCCCCCCACAACATAATATAACAGATGACAAAAGCCACAAGGTCCCATCAAAGGTCATCCGAGTCAAACGGCCTCTTTTTTAAGGCACCCAAATTCCCAAGAAAACTACATCCAGAGGATTGCATCCAGAAACAAGGGTATCACCAATCAAAGCTTGTCAAGAACTAAATCATGCAGCTATAGATATATACAAACAATATTAATATATACAAAACTTAGGAACCATCACAACCTTCCCTCCCCATAAAATCATCCAACCTACTCTTAAATACATTTAAATTTGGACTACCTACTACCCTCCGCGGCAATTTGTTCCAGAAGTCTACCACTCTATTGGTGAAAAAATATTTTCTTAAATTCAACCTACGCCCTTGCTTTTTAATTTTCAAGTGGTGACCTCTAGTCCGATTTCCATCATCTAACTCAAGATTTTTTTTAAAGAGCTCAATCATATCCCCTCTCACACACCTCCTTTCGAACGAGAACATATTTAATACCCTCAGTCTATCTATATATTCAAGGTGCCTCAGGGAAGGAATAATCTTTGTTGCCCTCTGTTGCACTGACTCGAAAAGGTTAATATCGTGTCTAAAATTTGGGGACCATGCCTGTATACAGTACTCTAGATGTGGCCTAACATAAGAGTTATAGAGTTTAAGAATAACCTCCTTACTTTTGTAACTGACATTTCTCTTAATGAAACCCAGCACTCTATTTGCCCTATTTCTTGCTTCAATACATTGCTTAGAAAACCTTAATGACATCTATTACTACTCCTAGCTATATCTTTCTCATCCTCTACTGAGCTCAGCCAATGCCCATCCATTTCATAGTTAAATTCTCTATTATCTTTTCCCATATTAATAACTTTGCACTTATCAAGGTTGAGAGTCATTTGCCACTTTTGTGCCCAGGATAACAATTTATTTAAATCCCCCTGCACTTTAAAATTATCATCAATATCTTTAACTACAGCTGCTAATTTGGTATCATCCGCAAAAATTGACACTTTATTATTAACTGCCTCCCCAAGATCGTTTATATAGATGACAAATAATAATGGACCGAGAACTGATCCCTGAGGAACCCCACTGATAACATCCCTCCACTCTGACTTTACACCATTTAGCACTACCCTTTGCTTCCTGTCTTTCAGCCACTCAGCTATCCAATTTGAAACACCCCCACATATCCCAATCATTTTTAATTTATGAACTAGTCTCCTATGTGGTACCTTATCAAAAACTTTACTAAATCCAAGTAAATTATATCTACATTCTCTCCCTTATCTACTTGATTTGTTACGAACTCCAGAAAGTCTAGTAAATTAGTCAAACATGATCTACCTGATCTAAACCCATGCTGAGCATCGCTGATTAACCCCTCCCTCTCTCGATGTTGGCAAATGCCTTTTTTAACCATTTTCTCCAGAATTTTACAGACCTAATGAGTTAGGCTAACTGGTCTAAAGCTATTTGGATCCTCTTTACTACCATTCTTGAAAATGGGGACTACATTCGCTCTCTTCTAATCATCGAGTATTTCTCCATATTCCAGTGACCTAGTATACAACTTCTCCAGAGCTATTGAGATACTTTCTACCCCTTCTTTAAGTATGCTACAATGAATATTATCAGGGCCAGAGGCCTCGGTAGCATCTAACTCACCTATTAGGAAGGGGTGTTTGTATACGAAACTTACAGCAACAAATTCTTAAATAAAAGACAGGCGAATCGAAAGTACGAATTTGAACCGGTGGGCGCTTTTCACCACTAGCGTCCATTAGAGCATAAAAAAAACTTCATAGTTTAAAATCTGTCGTCTCGACTCTCGATGGCCCTCATGTTTGTTGGTTGGCACTGTTCAAGATATTGTCGTAAGCGTAGCAGAATTTAGGCTTAACGAGACTTTATTGCCGAGGTCCTCATTTCATAGTTGTGCATATTTTTCTCCAATCTTTTCTGGCCAAACCCGGCATAGAAGCCTATCTTTTGTAATTTAAGGAGCCTATTTTTCTTTTTGGCACTTGGTTTCAAGGAAGACGTGGTTTTCTTTATAAAAACTCTTTGTCCTATCCGTCTGTCCTTTCTAGTCTCTTTCGGCATAATATTTTTCTTTCTCTCCCTTCCCACCCCCCTCTCCGGTGGGGGTATCCTTTTTCATCTCACTTCAACAGTTTATTTACGTCCGTCTTTAGTTCCTATTTGTGAGTGGTTTTTGTCTTTGTGCGAACTTATCAATGGAGAATTATAATACGACTAAACGCCATCATTTTGGGTTGATAAACGCTTATTATTACATTCTGCCATGTTTATTTCACTATTCCTCATCCTTTGGTTTAGTTTTTTTCCATATTAAACAATATGACCTTGTTATTGGTACTTATTAAACTTTTCTCAGGCGAAAGTAAAGAGAAAGTAGCGATGAAGAAGGCGCTGAATGATAATCAATTGCAAAATTAGTTGAAGTGAAAAGCAACGGGGCACTCCGCTAGGAGGTGTCTAAAAAGAATTTCATCTTGGTGAGAAAAGTGCAATTAGGAGAAATGAAACGACACGGAAGTTACCTAGCTTGACAGAAGAGGAGACCACTTGGGGAGCGCTAGGAACTGAGAGGACACACTTCTCCGGGACCGAAGAGAGATCCTCTACGGAGGTAGAAAGTAGAAAAATGAAAGGAAACGGCCAAGAGAGAAAAAAAGACATGTCAAGTGCACTAAATGTCCTCCGCCCTTCTGCGCACACATCCACGTGTGTAAACATCTGAGACTATTGGCGAGTGTTTTCTAAGTTGGAGGGGGGGGGGGGCATCTTTGAGGGGTTTTACCCCTAAAAGATTTTTTTTCTTTTAAAAAAATGGCCTTTTGGAGCTTCCCCCCCCCCCTCCTTGAGACGAGAGTTCAATTGTTTGATTTTATGGTAATCTTGGAGCGAATCCCCCCAACCCCCCCATCCTTGAGACGAGAGTTTAATTGTTTGATTTTATGGTAATCTTCGAGCGAGTCTTTTTTTTTCTTTTACGCTTCAGATGAGTTTTCTAAAATAAAAATGGCTTCTTTTATCGCGGAATTTTTAGTCGCGTTCCACGATACTCTATGTCAGTCTGTAGGTCGATCAGATGTAACCATTTTACTTTTCAATGAGTTTGGGGGCTATAACATTGTAACTATTCAACCGATTCTAACGAAATCTGAAAGCCTTATGTTGTTTTACATTCTCGTTCGATTAATGTAATTACCAAGGTTATCCCAAGGTTAGTCCTGGAATTATTAAAAGAAAACTAACTATGTGTCGGATTGCCCCACTTGTGGGAAGTTTTGAAGGTCAGAATAATTGAGAACACGCGACTTAAGTTTGCTGACCTTATTATGGTTCAAACGAGTTTAATAGCATGTTTGGGGGTCTCCCTTGAGGGATGGTCTTTTTTATCAATCCATCAAATAAGTTTGATTTTCTTTTTACCATTTTTCAGCAATTATTATTTTGTATTATTCAGAAGAGAGTTTAAAGGTTTATTTTTGGGGGGTTAACTGGACAACCCGACGCCCAGATGTCTTGAGGCGCGGATTCTCCACTTGAGTAATTCTGGGTGGCGGATTCTACAGTTGAGTAATTATGGGTGGCAGATTCTCTAGTAGAGTAAGTCTGGGTGGCGGATTCTCTAGTTAAGTAAGTCTGGGTGCCGGATTCTCCACTTGAATAAGTCTGGGTGGCGAATTCTCCACTTGAGTAAGTCTGGGTGGCGGATTCTCCAGTTAAGTAAGTCTGGGTGGCGGATTCTCCAGTTGAGTAATTCTGGGCGGCGGACTCTCCACTTGAGGAATTCTGGGTGGCGGATTCTCCAGTTGAGTAATTCTGGGTGGCGATTCTCCACTTGAGGAATTCTGGGGGGCGGATTTTCTAGTTGAGTAAGTCTGGTTGGCGGATTCTCCAGTTGAGTAAGTCTGGGTGGCGGATTCTCCAGTTGAGTAATTCTGGGTGGCGATTCTCCCCTTGAGTAATTCTGGGTGGCGGATTCTCCAGGTGAGTAAGTCTGGGTGGCAGATTCTCCAGTTGAGTAAGTCTGGGTGGCGGATTCTCCAGTTGAGTAAGTCTGGGTGGCGGATTCTCCAGTTGAGTAATTCTGGGTGGCGATTCTCCCCTTGAGTAATTCTGGGTGGCGGATTCTCCAGGTGAGTAAGTCTGGGTGGCGGATTCTCCAGTTTAGTAAGTCTGGGTGGCGGATTCTCCAGTTGAGTAATTCTGGGTGGCGGATTCTCCACTTGAGTAAGTCTGGGTGGCGGATTTTGCAGTTGAGTAAGTCTGGGTGGTGGATTTTCCAGTTGAGTAAGTCTGGGTGTCGGATTCTAGTTGAGTAAGTCTGGGTGGCGGATTTTGCAGTTGAGTAAGTCTGGGTGGTGGATTTTCCAGTTGAGTAAGTCTGGGTGTCGGATTCTAGTTGAGTAAGTCTGGGTGTCGGATTCTCCAATTAAGGAATTCTGGGTGGTGGATTGTCCAGTTGAGTAATTCTGGGTGGCGGATGCTCCACTTGAGGAATTCTGGGTGGCGGATTCTCCATTTGAGGAATTCTGGGGGGCAGATTCCCATGTTGAGTAAGTCTGGGTGGCGGATTCTCCACTTGAGTAAGTCTGAGTGGCGGATTCTCTAGTTGAGTAAGTCTGGGTGGCGGATTCTCCAGTTGAATCAGTCTGGGTGGCGGATTCTCCCCTTGAGTAAGTCTGGGTAGCTGATTCTCCAGTTGAGTAAGTCTGGGTGGCGGATTCTCTAGTTGAGTAAGTCTGGGTGGCGGATTTTCAAGTTGAGGTAAGTCTGGGTGGCTGATTCTCCACTTGAGTAAGTCTGGGTGGCGGAATCTCCAGTTGAATAAGTCTGGGTGGCGAATTCTTCAGTTGATTAAGGCTGGGGGCAGATTCTCCAGTTGAGTAATTCTGGGGGGCGACTTTCAACTTGAGGAATTCTTGGTGGCGGATACTCCAGTTGAGTAAGTCTAGGTGGCGGATTCTCTAGTTGAGTAATACTGGGTGGCGGATTCTCCACTTGAGTAAGTCTGGGTGGCGGATTCTCTAGTTGAGTTAGTCTGGGTGGTGGATTCTCCAGTTGAATAAGTCTGGGTGGCGGATTCTCCACTTGAGTAAGTCAGAGTGGCGGATTTTCCAGTTGAGTAAGTCTTGATGGAGGATTATCCAGTTGAGTAATTCTGTGTGGCGGATTCTCCACTTGAGTAAGTCTGGGTGGCGGATTTTGCAGTTGAGTAAGTCTGGATGGTGGATTTTCAAGTTGAGTAAGTCTGGGTGGCGGATTCTCCATTTGAGGAATTCTGGGTGGCAGATTCCCGAGTTGAGCAAGTCTAGGTTGCTGATTCTCCACTTGAGTAAGTCTGAGTGGCGGATTCTCTAGTTGAGTAAGTCTGGGTGCCGGATTCTCCACTTGAATAAGTCTGGGTGGCGGATTCTCCCCTTGAGTAAGTCTGAGTGGCTGATTCTCGAGTTGAGTAAGTCTGGGTGGCGGATTCTCTAGTTGAGTAAGTCTGGGTGGCGGATTCTCAAGTTGAGTAACTCTGGGTGGCTGATTCTCCACTTGAGTAAGTATGGGTAGCGGAATCTCCAGTTGAATAAGTCTGGGTGGCGAACTCACCAGTTGAGAAGGGCTGGGGGCAGATTCTCCAGTTGAGTAATTCTGGGTGGCGACTTTTCACTTGAGGAATTCTGGGTGGCGGATTCTCCAGGTGAGTAAGTCCAGGTAGCGGATTCTCCAGTTGAGTAATGCTGGGTGGCGGATTCTCCACTTGAGTAATTCTGGGTGGCGGAATCTCTAGTTGAGTAAGTCTAGGTGGCGGATTCTCCAGTTGAATAAGTCTGGGTGGCGGATTCTCCACTTGAGTAAGTCTGGGTGTTGGAATCTCCAGTTAGGTAATTCTGGGCAGCGGATTCTCCACTTGAGGAAATCTGGGTGGCGGATTCTCCAGTTGAGAAAGTCTGGGTGGCTGAATCTCCAGTTGAGTAATTCTGGGCGGCGGATCCTCCACTTGAGGAAATCTGTGTGGTGGATTCTCCAGTTGAGTAAGTCTAGGTTGCGGATTCTCTAGTTGAGTAAGTCTGGGTGGTGAATTCTCTAGTTGACTAAGTCTGTTTGGCCGACTCTCCACTTGAGTAAGTCTGGGTGGCTGATTCTACAGTTGAATAAGTCTGGGTGGCGGATTCTCCAGTTGAGTAAGTCTGGGTGGCTGATTCTCCAGTCGAGTAAATCTGGCTGGCGGATTCTCTAGTTGAGTAAGTCTGGGTGACGGATTTTCCACTTGAGGAATTCTGGGCAGCGTATTCTCTAGTTAAGTAAGTGTGGGTGGCGCATGCTCTGTTTTAGGAATTCTGGGTGGCGGAATCTCTTGTTTATTAAGTCTTGGTGGCGGATTCTCCACTTGAGGAATTTTGAGTGGCAGATTCTCCAGTTGAGTAATTATGGGTGGCGATTCCCCACTTGAGGAATTCTGGGTGGCGGATTCTCCAGTTAAGTAAGTCTGGGTAGCGGATTCTCCAGTTGAGTAAGTCTGGGTGGCGGATTCTCCAGTCGAGTAAATCTGGCTGGCAGATTCTCTAGTTGAGTAAGTCTGGTTGACGGATTTTCCACTTGAGGAATTCTGGGCAGCGTATTCTCCAGTTAAGTAAGTGTGGGTGGCGCATGCTCTGTTTGAGGAATTCTGGGTGGCGGAATCTCTTGTTGATTAAGTCTGGGTGGCGGATTCTCCAGTTAAGTAATTCTCGGTGGCGGATTCTCCAGTTGAGTAAGTCTGGGTTGCGGAATCTCCAGTTGAGTAAGTCTGGGTGGCGGATTCTCCAGTTGAGTAAGTCTGGGTGGCGGAATCTCTAGTTGAGTAAGTCTGGGTGGCGGATTCTCCAGTTGAGTAAGTCTGGGTGGCGGATTTTGCAGTTGAAGAAGTCTGGGTGTCGGAATCTCCACTTGAGGAATTATTGCTGGCGGATTCTCCAGTTGAGTAATTCTGGGTGGCGGATTTTTTAGTTGAGTAATTCTGGGTGGCGGATTCTCCACTTGAGTAAGTCAGGGTGGCGGATTTTCCAGTTGAGTAAGTCTGAGTGGTGGATTCTCCAGTTGAGTAATTCTGGGTGGCGGATTCTCCAGGTTAGTAAGTCTGGGTGGCGGATTCTCCACTTTAGTAAGTCTGGGTGGCGGATTCTCCAGTTGAGTAAGTCTTGGTGGTGAATTCTCCAGTTAAATAAGTCTGGGTGGTGGATTCTCCAGTTGAGTAATTCTGGGTGGCGGATTCTCCAGTCGGGTAATTCTGGGTGGCGGATTCTCCACTTGAGGAATTCTTGGTGGCGGATTCTCCAGTTGAGTAATTCTGGGTGGCGGATTCTCCACTTGAGTAAGTCTGGGTGGCGGATTTTGCAGTTGAGTAAGTCTGGGTGGTGGAATTTCCAGTTGAGTAAGTCTGGGTGTCGGATTCTAGTTGAGTAAGTCTGGGTGTCGGATTCTCCAATTCAGGAATTCTGGGTGGTGGATTGTCTAGTTGAGTAATTCTGGGTGGCGGATGCTCCACTTGAGGAATTCTGGGTGGCGAATTCTCCATTTGAGGAATCTGGGGGGCAGATTCCCGTGTTGAGTAAGTCTGGGTTGCGGATTCTCCACTTGAGTAAGTCTGAGTGGCGGATTCTCTAGTTGAGTAAGTCTGGGTGGTGGATTCTCCAGTTGAATCAGTCTGGGTGGCGGATTCTCCCCTTGAGTAAGTCTGGGTGGCTGATTCTCCGGTTGAGTAAGTCTGGGTGGCGGATTCTCTAGTTGAGTAATTCTGGGTGGCGGATTTTCAAGTTGAGGTAGGTCTGGGTGGCTGATTCTCCACTTGAGTAAGTCTGGGTGGCGGAATCTCCAGTTGAATAAGTCTGGGTTGCGAATTCTTCAGTTGATTAAGGCTGGGGGCAGATTCTCCAGTTGAGTAATTCTGGGGGGCGACTTTCCACTTGAGGAATTCTGGGTGGCGGATTCTCCAGTTGAGTAAGTCTGGGTGGCGGATTCTCCAGTTGAGTAAGTCTGGGTGGCGGAATCTCCAGTTGAGTAATTCTGGGTGGCGGATTCTCCAGGTGAGTAAGTCTGGGTGGCGGATTCTCCAGTTTAGTAAGTCTGGGTGGCGGATTCTCCAGTTGAGTAAGTCTGGGTGGCGGATTCTCTAGTTGAGTAATACTGGGTGGCGGATTGTCCACTTGAGTAAGTCTGGGTGGCGGATTCTCTAGTTAAGTAATTCTGGGTGGCGGATTTTCAAGTTGAGGTAAGTCTGGGTGGCTGATTCTCCACTTGAATAAGTCTGGGTGGCGCAATCTCCAGTTGAATAAGTCTGGGTGGCGAATTCTTCAGTTGATTAAGGCTGGGGGCAGATTCTCTAGTTGAGTAATTCTGGGGGGCGACTTTCCACTTGAGGAATTCTGGGTGGCGGATTCTCCAGTTGAGTAAGTCTAGGTGGCGGATTCTCTAGTTGAGTAATACTGGGTGGCGGATTCTCCACTTGAGTAAGTCTGGGTGGCGGATTCTCTAGTTGAGTAACTCTGGGTGGTGGATTCTCCAGTTGAATGAGTCTGAGGGGCGTATTCTCCACTTGAGTAAGTCTGGGTGGCGGAATCTCTAGTTAGGTAATTCTAGGCGGCGGATTCTCCACTTGAGGAAATCTGGGTGGTGGATTCTCCAGTTGAGTAAGTCTGGGTGGCGGATTCTCCAGTTGAGTAATTCTGGGCGGCGGATCCTCCACTTGAGGAAACCTGGGTGGTGGATTCTCCAGTTGAGTAAGTCTAGGTGGCGGATTTTCTAGTTGAGTAAGTCTGGGTGGTGGATTTTCTAGTTGAGTAAGTCTAGTTGGCGGACTCTCCACTTGAGTAAGGCTGGGTGGCTGATTCTACAGTTGAATAAGTCTGGGTGGCGGATTCTCTAGTTGAGTAATACTGGGTGGCGGATTCTCCACTTGAGTAAGTCTGGGTGGCGGATTCACTAGTTGAGTAAGTCTGGGAGGTGGATTCTCCAGTTGAATAAGTCTTGGTGGCGGATTCTCCACTTGAGTAAGTCTGGGTGTCGGAATCTCTAGTTAGGTAATTCTAGGCGGCGGATTCTCCACTTGAGGGAATCTGGGTGGTGGATTCTCCAGTTGAGTAAGTCTGGCTGGCGGATTCTCCAGTTGAGTAATTCTGGGCGGCGGATCCTCCACTTGAGGAAACCTGGGTGGTGGATTCTCCAGTTGAGTAAGTCTAGGTGGCGGATTTTCTAGTTGAGTAAGTCTGGGTGGTGGATTTTCTAGTTGAGTAAGTCTAGTTGGCGGACTCTCCACTTGAGTTAGTCTGGGTGGCTGATTCTACAGTTGAATAAGTCTGGGTGGCGGATTCTCCAGTTGAGTAAGTCTGGGTGGCTGATTCTCCAGTTGAGTAATTCTGGGTGGCGGATTCTCCTCTTGAGGAATTTTGGGTGGCAGATTCTCCAGTTGAGTAATTATGGGTGGCGATTCCCCACTTGAGGAATTCTGGCTTGCGTATTCTCCAGTTAAGTAAGTCTGGGTAGCGGATTCTCCAGTTGAGTAAGTCTGGGTGGCGGATTCTCCAGTCCAGGATATCTGGGTGGCGGATTCTCTAGTTAAGTAAGTTTGGGTTGCGGATTTTCCACTTAAGGGAATT
The DNA here is from genome assembly GCA_963969495.1 of Ceratothoa steindachneri. Lineage (NCBI taxonomy): Eukaryota > Metazoa > Arthropoda > Malacostraca > Isopoda > Cymothoidae > Ceratothoa > Ceratothoa steindachneri. The sequence continues at coordinate 92,622,268 of OZ018326.1, forward strand.
CTGGGCGGCGTATTCTTCAGTTGAGTATTTGTGGGTGGCGCATGCTCTGTTTGAGGAATTCTGGGTGGCGGAATCTCTTGTTGATTAAGTCTGGGTGGTGGATTCTCCAGTTGAATAATTCTCGGTGGCGGATTCTCCAGTTGAGTAAGTCTGGGTGGCAGATTCTGCAGTTGAGTAAGTCTGGGTGGCGGATTCTGCAGTTGAAGAAGTCTGGGTGTCGGAATCTCCACTTGAGGAATTCTGGCTGGCGGATTCTCCAGTTGAGTAATTCTGGGGTGCGGATTTTTTAGTTGAGTAATTCTGGGTGGCGGAATCTCCACTTGAGTAAGTCAGGGTGGCGGATTTTCCAGTTGAGTAAGTCTTGATGGAGGATTATCCACTTGAGTAATTATGTGTGGTGGATTCTCCAGTTGAGGAATTCTTGGTGGCGGATTCTCCAGTTGAGTAATTCTGGGTGGCGGATTCTCCACTTGAGTAAGTCTGGGTGGCGGATTTTGCAGTTGAGTAAGTCTGGATGGTGGATTTTCCAGTTGAGTAAGTCTGGGTGTCGGATTCTAGTTGAGTAAGTCTGGGTGTCGGATTCTCCAATTGAGGAATTCTGGGTGGTGGATTGTCCAGTTGAGTAATTCTAGGTAGCGGATGCTCCACTTGAGGAATTCTGGGTGGCGGATTCTCCATTTGAGGAATTCTGGGTGGCAGATTCTCGAGTTGAGTAAGTCTAGGTTGCTGATTCTCCACTTGAGTAAGTCTGGGTGGCGGATTCTCTAGTTGAGTAAGTCTGGGTGCCGGATTCTCCACTTGAATAAGTCTGGGTGGCGGATTCTCCCCTTGAGTAAGTCTGAGTGGCTGATTCTCCAGTTGAGTAAGTCTAAGTGGCGGATTCTCTAGTTGAGTAAGTCTGGGTGGCGGATTCTCAAGTTGAGTAACTCTGGGTGGCTGATTCTCCACTCGACTAAGTCTGGGTAGCGGAATCTCCAGTTGAATATGTCTGGGTGGCGAATTCTTCAGTTGATTAAGGCTGGGGGCAGATTCTCCAGTTGAGTAATTCTAGGGCGCGACTTTCCACTTGAGGAATTCTGGGTGGCGGATTCTCCAGTTGAGTAAGTCTAGGTGGCGGATTCTCTAGTTGAGTAATACTGGGTGGCGGATTCTCCACTTGAGTAAGTCTGGGTGGCGGATTCTCTAGTTGAGGAAGTCTGGGTGGTGGATTCTCCAGTTGAATAAGTCTGGGTGGCGGATTCTCCACTTGAGTAAGTCTGGGTGTCGTAATCTCTAGTTAGGTAATTCTAGGCAGCGGATTCTCCACTTGAGGAAATCTGGGTGCTGGATTCTCCAGTTGAGTAAGTCTGGGTGGCGGATTCTCCAGTTGAGTAATTCTGGGCGGCGGATCCTCCACTTGAGGAAACCTGGGTGGTGGATTCTCCAGTTGAGTAAGTCTAGGTTTCGGATTTTCTAGTTGAGTAAGTCTGGGTGGTGGATTTTCTAGTTGAGTAAGTCTAGTTGGCGGACTCTCCACTTGAGTTAGTCTGATGGCTGATTCTACAGTTGAATAAGTCTGGGTGGCGGATTCTCCAGTTGAGTAAGTCTGGGTGGCTGATTCTCCAGTTGAGTAATTCTGGGTGGCGGATTCTCCTCTTGAGAAATTTTGGGTGGCAGATTCTCCTTTGAGTAATTATGGGTGGCGATTCCCCACTTGAGGAATTCTGGCTTGCGGATTCTCCAGTTAAGTAAGTCTGGGTAGCGGATTCTCCAGTTGAGTAAGTCTGGGTGGCGGATTCTCCAGTCCAGGAAATCTGGGTGGCGGATTCTCTAGTTGAGTAAGTTTGGGTGGCGGATTTTCCACTTAAGGGAATTCTGGGCGGCGTATTCTTCATTTGAGTATTTGTGGGTGGCGCATGCTCTGTTTGAGGAATTCTGGGTGGCGGAATCTCTTGTTGATTAAGTCTGGGTGGTGGATTCTCCAGTTGAATAATTCTCGGTGGCGGATTCTCCAGTTAAGTAAGTCTGGGTGGCAGATTCTGCATTTGAGTAAGTCTGGGTGGCGGATTCTGCAGTTGAAGAAGTCTGGGTGTCGGAATCTCCACTTGAGGAATTCTGGCTGGCAGATTCTCCAGTTGAGTAATTCTGGGTTGCGGATTTTTTAGTTGAGTAATTCGGGGTGGCGGATTCTCCACTTGAGTAAGTCAGGGTGGCGGATTTTCCAGTTGAGTAATTCTTGATGGAGGATTATCCAGTTGAGTAATTATGTGTGGTGGATTCTCCAGTTGAGGAATTCTTGGTGGCGGATTCTCCAGTTGATAATTCTGGGTGGCGGATTCTCCACTTGAGTAAGTCTAGGTGGCGGATTTTGCAGTTGAGTAAGTCTGGATGGTGGATTTTCCAGTTGAGTAAGTCTGGGTGTCGGATTCTAGTTGAGTAAGTCTGGGTGTCGGATTCTCCAATTGAGGAATTCTGGGTGGTTGATTGTCCAGTTGAGTAATTCTAGGTAGCGGATGCTCCACTTGAGGAATTCTGGGTGGCGGATTCTCCATTTGAGGAATTCTGGGTGGCAGATTCCCGGGTTGAGTAAGTCTAGGTTGCTGATTCTCCACTTGAGTAAGTCTGGGTGGCGGATTCTCTAGTTGAGTAATTCTGGGTGCCGGATTCTCCACTTGAATAAGTCTGGGTGGCGGATTCTCCCATTGAGTAAGTCTGAGTGGCTGATTCTCCAGTTGAGTAAGTCTGGTTGGCGGATTCTCTAGTTGGGCTAGTCTAGGTGGCGGATTCTCAAGTTGAGTAACTCTGGGTGGCTGATTCTCCACTTGAGTAAGTCTGGGTAGTCGAATCTCCAGTTGAATAAGTCTGGGTGGCGAATTCACCAGTTGATTAAGGCTGGGGGCAGATTCTCCAGTTGAGTAATTCTGGGTGGCGACTTTCCACTTGAGGAATTCTGGGTGGCGGATTCTCCAGTTGAGTAAGTCCGGGTAGCGAATTCTCCAGTTGAGTAATGCTGGGTGTCGGATTTTCCACTTGAGTAAGTCTGGGTGGCGGATTCTCTAGTTGAGTAAGTCTAGGTGGCGGATTCTCCAGTTAAATAAGTCTGGGTGGCGGATTCTCCACTTGAGTAAGTCTGGGTGTCGGAATCTCCAGTTAGGTAATTCTGGGCAGCGGATTCTTCACTTGAGGAATTCTGGGTGGCGGATTCTCCATTTGAGGAATTCTGGGTGGCAGATTCCCGAGTTGAGCAAGTCTAGGTTGCTGATTCTCCACTTGAGTAAGTTTGGGTGGCGGATTCTCTAGTTGAGTAAGTCTGGGTGCCGGATTCTCCACTTGAATAAGTCTGGGTGGCGGATTCTCCCCTTGAGTAAGTCTGAGTGGCTGATTCTCCAGTTGAGTAAGTCTGGGTGGCGGATTCTCTAGTTGAGTAAGTCTGGGTGGCGGATTCTCAAGTTGAGTAACTCTGGGTGGCTGATTCTCTACTTGAGTAAGTATGGGTAGCGGAATCTCCAGTTGAATAAGTCTCGGTGGCGAACTCACCAGTTGATAAGGGCTGGAAGCAGATTCTCCAGTTGAGTAATTCTGGGTGGCGACTTTTCACTTGAGGAATTCTGGGTGGCGGATTCTCCAGGTGAGTAAGTCTAGGTGGCGGATTCTCTAGTTGAGTAATACTGGGTGGCGGATTCTCCACTTGAGTAAGTCTGGGTGGCGGATTCTCTAGTTGAGTAAGTCTAGGTTGCGGATTCTCCAGTTGAATAAGTCTGGGTGGCGGATTCTCCACTTGAGTAAGTCTGGGTGTCGGAATCTCCAGTTAGGTAATTCTGGGCAGCGGATTCTCCACTTGAGGAAATCTGGGTGGCGGATTCTCCAGTTGAGAAAGTCTGGGTGGCTGAATTTCCAGTTGAGTAATTCTGGGCGGCGGATCCTCCACTTGAGGAAATCTGTGTGGTGGATTCTCCAGTTGAGTAAGTCTAGGTTGCGCATTCTCTAGTTGAGTAAGTCTGCGTGGTGAATTCTCTAGTTGACTAAGTCTGTTTGGCCGACTCTCCACTTGAGTAAGTCTGGGTGGCTAATTCTACAGTTGAATAAGTCTGGGTGGCGGATTCTCCAGTTGAGTAAGTCTGGGTGGCTGATTCTCCAGTCGAGTAAATCTGGCTGGCGGATTCTCTAGTTGAGTAAGTCTGGGTGACGGATTTTCCACTTGAGGAATTCTGGGCAGCGTATTCTCTAGTTAAGTAAGTGTGGGTGGCGCATGCTCTGTTTGAGGAATTCTGGGTGGCGGAATCTCTTGTTTATTAAGTCTTGGTGGCGGATTCTCCACTTGAGGAATTTTGAGTGGCAGATTCTCCAGTTGAGTAATTATGGGTGGCGATTCCCCACTTGAGGAATTCTGGGTGGCGGATTCTCCAGTTAAGTAAGTCTGGGTAGCGTATTCTCCAGTTGAGTAAGTCTGGGTGGCGGGTTCTCCAGTCGAGTAAATCTAAGCTGGCGGATTCTCTAGTTGAGTAAGTCTGGTTGACGGATTTTCCACTTGAGAAATTCTGGGTAGCGTATTCTCCAGTTAAGTAAGTGTGGGTGGCACATGCTCTGTTTGAGGAATTCTGGGTGGCGGAATCTCTTGTTGATTAAGTCTGGGTGGCGGATTCTCCAGTTGAGTAATTCTCGGTGGCGGATTCTCCAGTTGAGTGAGTCTGGGTTGCGGAATCTCCAGTTGAGTAAGTCTGGGTGGCGGATTCTCCAGTTGAGTAAGTCTGGGTGGCGGAATCTCTAGTTGAGTAAGTCTGGGTGGCGGATTCTCCAGTTGAGTAAGTCTGGGTAGCGGATTTTGCAGTTGAAGAAGTCTGGGTGTCGGAATCTCCACTTGAGGAATTATTGCTGGCGGATTCTCCAGTTGAGTAATTCTGGGTGGCGGATTTTTTAGGTGAGTAATTCTGGGTGGCGGATTCTCCACTTGAGTAAGTCAGGGTGGCGGATTTTCCAGTTGAGTAAGTCTGAGTGGTGGATTCTCCAGTTGAGTAATTCTGGGTGGCGGATTCTCCAGGTGAGTAAGTCTGGGTGGCGGATTCTCCACTTTAGTAAGTCTGGGTGGCGGATTCTCCAGTTGAGTAAGTCTGGGTGGCGAATTCTCCAGTTGAATAAGTCTGTGTGGTGGATTCTCCAGTTGAGTAATTCTGGGTGGCGGATTCTCCAGTCGAGGAATTCTGGGTGGCGGATTCTCCACTTGAGGAATTCTTGGTGGCGGATTCTCCGGTTGAGTAATTCTGGGTGGCGGATTCTCCACTTGAGTAAGTCTGGGTGGCGGATTTTGCAGTTGAGTAAGTCTGGGTGGTGGAATTTCCAGTTGAGTAAGTCTGGGTGTCGGATTCTAGTTGAGTAAGTCTGGGTGTCGGATTCTCCAATTCAGGAATTCTGGGTGGTGGATTGTCTAGTTGAATCAGTCTGGGTGGCGGATTCTCCCCTAGAGTAAGTCTGGGTGGCTGATTCTCCAGTTGAGTAAGTCTGGGTGGCGGATTCTCTAGTTGAGTAATTCTGGGTGGCGGATTTTCAATTTGAGGTAGGTCTGGGTGGCTGATTCTCCACTTGAGTAAGTCTGGGTGGCGGAATCTCCAGTTGAAAAGGTCTGGGTGGCGAATTCTTTAGTTGATTAAGGCTGGGGGCAGATTCTCCAGTTGAAAAATTCTGGGGGGCGACTTTCCACTTGAGGAATTCTGGGTGGCGGATTTTCCAGTTGAGTAAGTCTGGGTGGCGGATTCTCCAGTTGAGTAAGTCTGGGTGGCGGAATCTCCAGTTGAGTAATTCTGGGTGGCGGATTTTCCAGGTGAGTAAGTCTGGGTGGCGGATTCTCCAGTTTAGTAAGTCTGGGTGGCGGATTCTCCAGTTGAGTAAGTCTGGGTGGCGGATTCTCTAGTTGAGGAATACTGGGTGGCGGATTCTCCACTTGAGTAAGTCTGGGTGGCGGATTCTCTTGTTAAGTAATTCTGGGTGGCGGATTTTCAAGTTGAGGTAAGTCTGGGTGGCTGATTCTCCACTTGAGTAAGTCTGGGTGGCGCAATCTCCAGTTGAATAAGTCTGGGTGGCGAATTCTTCAGTTGATTAACGCTGGGGGCAGATTCTCCAGTTGAGTAATTCTGGGGGCGAATTTCCACTTGAGGAATTCTGGGTGGCGGATTCTCCAGTTGAGTAAGTCTAGGTGGCGGATTCTCTAGTTGAGTAATACTGGGTGGCGGATTCTCCACTTGAGTAAGTCTGGGTGGCGGATTCTCTAGTTGAGTAAGTCTGGGTGGTGGATTCTCCAGTTGAATAAGTCTGGGTGGCGTATTCTCCACTTGAGTAAGTCTGGGTGTCGGAATCTCTAGTTAGGTAAATCTAGGCGGCGGATTCTCCACTTGAGGAAATCTGGGTGGTGGATTCTCCAGTTGAGTAAGTCTGGGTGGCGGATTCTCCAGTTGAGTAATTCTGGGCGGTGGATCCTCCACTTGAGGAAACCTGGGTGGTAAATTCTCCAGTTGAGTAAGTCTAGGTGGCGGATTTTCTAGTTGAGTAAGTCTGGGTGGTGGATTTTCTAGTTGAGTAAGTCTAGTTGGCGGACTCTCCACTTGAGTAAGTCTGGGTGGCTGATTCTACAGTTGAATAAGTCTGGGTGGCGGATTCTCTAGTTGAGTAATACTGGGTGGCGGATTCTCCACTTGAGTAAGTCTGGGTGGCGGATTCACTAGTTGAGTAAGTCTGGGTGGTGGATTCTCCAGTTGAATAAGTCTGGGTGGCGGATTCTCCACTTGAGTAAGTCTGGGTGTCGGAATCTCTAGTTAGGTAATTCTAGGTGGCGGATTCTCCACTTGAGGGAATCTGGGTGGTGGATTCTTCAGTTGAGTAAGTCTGGGTGGCGGATTCTCCAGTTGATTAATTCTGGGCGGCGGATCCTCCACTTGAGGAAACCTGGGTGGTGGATTCTCTAGTTGAGTAAGTCTAGGTTGCGGATTTTCTAGTTGAGTAAGTCTGGGTGGTGGATTTTCTAGTTGAGTAAGTCTAGTTGGCTGACTTTCCTCTTGAGTAAGTCTGGGTGGCTGATTCTACAGTTGAATAAGTCTGGGTGGCGGATTCTCCAGTTGAGTAAGTCTGGGTGGCTGATTCTCCAGTTAAGTAATTCTGGGTGGCGGATTCTCCTCTTGAGGAATTTTGGGTGGCAGATTCTCCAGTTGAGTAATTATGGGTGGCGATTCCCCACTTGAGGAATTCTGGCTTGCGGATTCTCCAGTTAAGTAAGTCTGGGTAGCGGATTCTCCAGTTGAGTAAGTCTGGGTGGCGGATTCTCCAGTCCAGGAAATCTGGGTGGCGGATTCTCTAGTTGAGTAAGTTTGGGTGGCGGATTTTCCACTTAAGGGAATTCTGGGCGGTGTATTCTTCAGTTGAGTATTTGTGGGTGGCGCATGCTCTGTTTGAGGAATTCTGGGTGGCGGAATCTCTTGTTGATTAAGTCTGGGTGGTGGATTCTCCAGTTGAATAATTCTCGGTGGCGGATTCTCCAGTTGAGTAAGTCTGGGTGGCAGATTCTGCAGTTGAGTAAGTCTGGGTGGCGGATTCTGCAGTTGAAGAAGTCTGGGTGTCGGAATCTCCACTTGAGGAATTCTGGCTGGTTGATTCTCCAGTTGAGTAATTCTGGGGTGCGGATTTTTTAGTTGAGTAATTCGGGGTGGCGGATTCTCCACTTGAGTAAGTCAGGGTGGCGGATTTTCCAGTTGAGTAAGTCTTGATGGAGGATTATCCACTTGAGTAATTATGTGTGGTGGATTCTCCAGTTGAGGAATTCTTGGTGGCGGATTCTCCAGTTGAGTAATTCTGGGTGGCGGATTCTCCACTTGAGTAAGTCTGGGTGGCGGATTTTGCAGTTGAGTAAGTCTGGATGGTGGATTTTCCAGTTGAGTAAGTCTGGGTGTCGGATTCTAGTTGAGTAAGTCTGGGTGTCGGATTCTCCAATTGAGGAATTCTGGGTGGTGGATTGTCCAGTTGAGTACTTCTAGGTAGCGGATGCTCCACTTGAGGAATTCTGGGTGGCGGATTCTACATTTGAGGAATTCTGGGTGGCAGATTCTCGAGTTGAGTAAGTCTAGGTTGCTGATTCTCCACTTGAGTAAGTCTGGGTGGCGGATTCTCTAGTTGAGTAAGTCTGGGTGCCGGATTCTCCACTTGAATAAGTCTGGGTGGCGGATTCTCCCCTTGAGTAAGTCTGAGTGGCTGATTCTCCAGTTGAGTAAGTCTGGGTGGCGGATTCTCTAGTTGAGTAAGTCTGGGTGGCGGATTCTCCAGTTGAGTAATTATGGGTGGCGATTCCCCACTTGAGGAATTCTGGCTTGCGGATTATCCAGTTAAGTAAGTCTGGGTAGCGGATTCTCCAGTTGAGTAAGTCTGGGTGGCGGATTCTCCACTCGACTAAGTCTGGGTAGCGGAATCTCCAGTTGAATAAGTCTGGGTGGCGAATTCTTCAGTTGATTAAGGCTGGGGGCAGATTCTCTAGTTGAGTAATTCTGGGGGGCGACTTTCCACTTGAGGAATTCTGGGTGGCGGATTCTCCAGTTGAGTAAGTCTAGGTGGCGGATTCTCTAGTTGAGTAATACTAGGTGGCGGATTCTCCACTTGAGTAAGTCTGGGTGGCGGATTCTCTAGTTGAGGAAGTCTGGGTGGTGGATTCTCCAGTTGAATAAGTCTGGGTGGCGGATTCTCCACTTGAGTAAGTCTGGGTGTCGGAATCTCTAGTTAGGTAATTCTAGGCGGCGGATTCTCCACTTGAGGAAATCTGGGTGGTGGATTCTTCAGTTGAGTAAGTCTGGGTGGCGGATTCTTTAGTTGAGTAATTCTGGGCGGCGGATCCTCCACCTGAGGAAACCTGGGTGGTGGATTCTCCAGTTGAGTAAGTCAAGGTTTCGGATTTTCTAGTTGAGTAAGTCTGGGTGGTGGATTTTCTAGTTGAGTAAGTCTAGTTGGCGGACTCTCCACTTGAGTTAGTCTGGGCGGCTGATGCTACAGTCGAATAAGTCTGGGTGGCGGATTCTCCAGTTGAGTAAGTCTGGGTGGCTGATTCTCCAGCTGAGTAATTCTGGGTGGCGGATTCTCCTCTTGAGGAATTTTGGGTGGCAGATTCTCCAGTTGAGTAATTATGGGTGGCGATTCCCCACTTGAGGAATTCTGGCTTGCGGATTATCCAGTTAAGTAAGTCTGGGTAGCGGATTCTCCAGTTGAGTAAGTCTGGGTGGCGGATTCTCCAGTCCAGGAAATCTGGGTGGCGGATTTTCTAGTTGAGTAAGTTTGGGTGGCGGATTTTCCACTTAAGGGAATTCTGGGCGGCGTATTCTTCATTTGAGTATTTGTGGGTGGCGCATGCTCTGTTTGAGGAATTCTGGGTGGCGGAATCTCTTGTTAATTAAGTCTGGGTGGTGGATTCTCCAGTTGAATAATTCTCGGTGGCGGATTCTCCAGTTAAGTAAGTCTGGGTGGCAGATTCTGCAGTTGAGTAAGTCTGGGTGGCGGATTCTGCAGTTGAAGAAGTCTGGGTGTCGGAATCTCCACTTGAGGAATTCTGGCTGGCGGATTCTCCAGTTGAGTAATTCTGGGTTGCGGATTTTTTAGTTGAGTAATTTGGGGTGGCGGATTTTCCACTTGAGTAAGTCAGGGTGGCGGATTTTCAAGTTGAGTAAGTCTTGATGGAGGATTATCCAGTTGAGTAATTATGTGTGGTGGATTCTCCAGTTGAGGAATTCTTGGTGGCGGATTCTCCAGTTGAGTAATTCTGGGTGGCGGATTCTCCACTTGAGTAAGTCTGGGTGGCGTATTTTGCAGTTGAGTAAGTCTGGGTGGTGGAATTTCCAGTTGAGTAAGTCTGGATGTCGGATTCTAGTTGAGTAAGTCTGGGTGTCGGATTCTCCAATTCAGGAATTCTGGGTGGTGGATTGTCTAGTTGAGTAATTCTGGGTGGCGGATGCTCCACTTGAGGAATTTTGGGTGGCGAATTCTCTATTTGAGGAATCTGGGGGGCAGATTCCCGTGTTGAGTAAGTCTGGGTGGCGGATTCTCCACTTGAGTAAGTCTGAGTGGCGGATTCTCTAGTTGAGAAAGTCTGGGTGGTGGATTCTCCAGTTGAATCAGTCTGGGTTGCGGATTCTCCCCTTGAGTAAGTCTGGGTGGCTGATTCTCCAGTTGAGTAAGTCTGGGTGGCGGATTCTCTAGTTGAGTAATTCTGGGTGGCGGATTTTCAAGTTGAGGTAGGTCTGGGTGGCTGATTCTCCACTTGAGTAAGTCTGGGTGGCGGAATCTCCAGTTGAATAAGTCTGGGTGGCGAATTCTTCAGTTGATTAAGGCTGGGGGCAGATTCTCCAGTTGAGTAATTCTGGGGGGCGACTTTCCACTTGAGGAATTCTGGCTGGCGGATTCTCCAGTTGAGTAATTCTGGGTTGCGGATTTTTTAGTTGAGTAATTCGGGGTGGCGGATTCTCCACTTGAGTAAGTCAGGGTGGCGGATTTTCCAGTTGAGTAAGTCTTGATGGAGGATTATCCAGTTGAGTAATTATGTGTGGTGGATTCTCCAGTTGAGGAATTCTTGGTGGCGGATTCTCCAGTTGAGTAATTCTGGGTGGCGGATTCTCCACTTGAGTTAGTCTGGGTGGCGGATTTTGCAGTTGAGTAAGTCTGGATGGTGGATTTTCTAGTTGAGTAAGTCTGGGTGTCGGATTCTAGTTGAGTAAGTCTGGGTGTCGGATTCTCCAATTGAGGAATTCTGGGTGGTTGATTGTCCAGTTGAGTAATTCTAGGTAGCGGATGCTCCACTTGAGGAATTCTGGGTGGCGGATTCTCCATTTGAGAAATTCTGGGTGGCAGATTCACGAGTTGAGTAAGTCTAGGTTGCTGATTCTCAACTTGAGTAAGTCTGGGTGAAGGATTTTCTAGTTGAGTAAGTCTGGGTGCCGGATTCTCCACTTGAATAAGTCTGGGTGGCGGATTCTCCCCTTGAGTAAGTCTGAGTGGCTGATTCTCCAGTTGAGTAAGTCTGGGTGGCGGATTCTCTAGTTGAGTAAGTCTGGGTGGCGGATTCTCAAGTTGAGTAACTCTGGGTGGCTGATTCTCCACTTGAGTAAGTCTGGGTAGCGGTATCTCCAGTTGAATAAGTCTGGGTGGCGAATTCACCAGTTGATTAAGGCTGGGGGCAGATTCTCCAGTTGAGTAATTCTGGGTGGCGATTTTCCACTTGAGGAATTCTGGGTGGCGGATTCTCCAGTTGAGTAAGTCCAGGTAGCGGATTCTCCAGTTGAGTAATGCTGGGTGGCGGATTCTCCACTTGAGTAAGTCTGGGTGGCGGATTCTCTAGTTGAGTAAGTCTAGGTGGCGGATTCTCCAGTTGAATAAGTCTGGGTGGCGGATTCTCCACTTGAGTAAGTCTGGGTGTCGGAATCTCCAGTTAGGTAATTCTAGGCAGCGGATTCTTCACTTGAGGAAATCTGGGTGGCGGATTCTCCAGTTGAGTAAGTCTGGGTGGCTGATTCTCCAGTTGAGTAAATCTGGGCGGCGGATCCTCCACTTGAGGAAATCTGTGTGGTGGATTCTCCAGTTGAGTAAGTCTAGGTTGCGGATTCTCTAGTTGAGTAAGTCTGGGTGGTGGATTCTCTAGTTGACTAAGTCTGTTTGGCGGACTCTCCACTTGAGTAAGTCTGGGTGGCTGATTCTACAGTTGAATAAGTCTGGGTGGCGGATTCTCCAGTTGAGTAAGTCTGGGTTGCTGATTCTCCGGGCGAGTAAATCTGGCTGGCGGATTCTCTAGTTGAGTAAGTCTGGGTGACGGATTTTCCACTTGAGGAATTCTGGGCAGCGTATTCTCCAGTTAAGTAAGTCTGGGTGGCGCATGCTCTGTTTCAGGAATTCTGGTTGGCGGAATCTCTTGTTGATTAAGTCTTGGTGGCGGATTCTCCACTAGAGGAATTTTGGGTGGCAGATTCTCCAGTTGAGTAATTATGGGTGGCGATTCCCCACTTGAGGAATTCTGGGTGGCGGATTCTCCAGTTAAGTAAGTCTGGGTAGCGGATTCTCCAGTTGAGTAAGTCTGGGTGGCGGATTCTCCAGTCGAGTAAATCTGGCTTGCGGATTCTCTAGTTGAGTAAGTCTGGGTGACGGATTTTCCACTTGAGGAATTCTGGGCAGCGTATTCTCCAGTTAAGTAAGTGTGGGTGGCGCATGCTCTGTTTGAGGAATTCTGGGTGGCGGAATCTCTTGTTGATTAAATCTGGGTGGCGGATTCTTCAGTTGAGTAATTCTCGGTGGCAGGTTCTCCAGTTGAGTAAGTCTGGGTGGCGGAATCTCCAGTTGAGTAAGTCTGGGTGGCGGATTCTCCAGTTGAGTAAGTCTGGGTGGCGGAATCTCCAGTTGAGTAAGTCTGGGTGGCGGATTCTCCAGTTAAGTAAGTCTGGGTGGCGGATTTTGCAGTTAAAGAAGTCTGGGTGTCGGAATCTCCACTTGAGGAATTCTTGCTGGCGGATTCTCCAGTTGAGTAATTCTGGGTGGCGGATTCTCCACTTGAGGAATTTTGGGTGGCAGATTTTCCAGTTGAGTAAGTCTGGGTGGCGGATTCTCCAGTTGAGTAATTCTGGGTGGCTGATTCTCCACTTGAGTAAGTCTGGGTGCCAGATTCTCCAGTTGAGTAATTTTAGGTGGCGGATTCTCCATTTGAGTAATTCTGGGTTGCGGATTCTCCAGTTGAGTAATTCTGGGTGCGGTTCCTCCACTTGAGTAATTCTAGGTCGTGGATTCTCCAATTGAGTAATTCTGGGTGCCGGATTCTCCACTTGAGGAATTCTGTGTGGCGTATTCTCCAGCTGAGTAAGTCTGAGTGTTGGATTCTCTGTTTGAGGAATTCTGGGTGGCGGAATCTCCTGGTAGAACGTATTCGGAAGGCTTAATTTTCGATGACTTTGTCGCATTAATCTGGCTGAATTTGCTGGATGGTGTTCGTTATGTTGACTTTGAGGATATCAACTGTTTGCGAGTTATTCGCATAGACCTGCGATTTACGGTAGTTCCAAAGAAACTAGTCTAATGGCGTTAAATCGCATGATCTCGGTGGCCAGTTGACGTCGGGGCCGCGCGAGATGACACAGACCTGAAATCGCTGGTGCAAAATGTCTATCGTGGCGTGCAGGGTGTGGCCCTTAGCGCCGTCCTTTTGGAACCACATGTCGTCAGTATCCATATCAGGCATATAATCCAGTTGAGGACACAAGAAGTTGCTTATCATCGATCTGTAGGTCTCGCCGTTGACGGTTATGGCAATCCCATCTTCGTTAAAAAAAATAATACGGACCGATGATTCCGTTAGACGAAAATCCACACCAAACAGTGACTTTGTTGGGATGCAATGGTGCTGGTGTATCTCTGGTGGATTGTTTTCGCCCCAAATCTCACAATTTTGCTTGTTCACAAATCCATTCATCCAAAAATGGTCCTCGTCGCTGTGGCGAGGATAGAAATCACGTAATGCGTAGAACGTTTGTCGAACAGAGCACTGATTTTGATAATAACATTTGATGATTTACACATGCTGTTCAACGCTATAACCTTCCATCGTGACTTGCCAAGGCCTACTGAACAATTCACAGTGAGGTTGCCAGATGTCGCTTTAACAACATGGCCACTATCGCATGCCAAAAATCGAGCATCCTTGTTGAAAGACCCTTGATATTTTTCTCGGATCTAGTTTCCTTAATTTTTGCCCGTCATAATATTTTTTAGTCGTACTAATTATTATTTAGATTTCCATATTTATATGTGCCTTTGTTATTATTATTATTATTTTTATTAAAGTCTATTTTTGAAGAGGTGTTTATCTTTTGAATAAACCTTGAGACGAACCCTGCAAACGTATTCCCATTCAAAGAGCCAACCTTAATAATATTGCACTCTAGTTGGAAGGTATTTACCATCCCCCAATTCAATTGTACCCGTGCCCAGCGACGACAGTGGCGGCCTGGCTTACAGACGTGTGTAACCTTTTGAGACTTTTGGGTCACACGCCTTCGTCCCTCGACAATAAGGTCAGACTCTGATGCTGAGGTATTATAAGCTGAATTGACCAAACTATCCCAATGGGCAGAGGAATTTAACATAAACAAGTGTATGACTAAGATGATTGATGAGCTTACCTTATGGTGAAAGGCTTAGGAGACTAAATCTACATACGTTAGAAAGGAGAAAGGTTCGAGGGGACTTGATTGAATTCTTTAAGTGGGTAAAAGGTTAAAATAGGGGAGACGGGGAAGGTTCTTATTTTTAGCAATGGTTTTAAGCTGGAAAAGATTAGGTTTAGGAAGGAGATTGATAAAAATGGGTTAATAAATTGAGTGGTAGATGAATGGAATAGGCTCATTAGTCATGTGATAGAAGCGTCCTACCTGCGGAGTTTTAAAAATAAATTGGATAGATTTATGGATGAGGATGCCTCTTATACACTTTTGATTAGCCTTTTGCAGACTCTTTCTTTTCTTATGTTCTTAAAATTACTGAATTTTCCAAACAAAAATGTGAAGCGGAAAACTGTTTAAAGGAAAACAAAATCGAATTGTTGATTATAAATATTCCGGCGTTATCATGAATTATAATGATAGTTTTAGGACATGTATAGTTTAATTGCAAACTCGGGGAATTTGATATGCCTATTGATCTACCACTAGAAGTGTTCGACTCTATGGTATTACCTATGGTTGTGAGATTTGGTGATATAGTCTTAAACACTTACATAATGTTTGGATGACATGTAATGCTTTGGTATATGAGGAGTAGATATCCTGGCATATTTATATAAAATATTAGGTTGAGGAATAGGTTCTTGCGTTTTTTTTTATGTTGTGTTGATTTAAGTTTTGTTGACGTGATTTGTGCACATATTAAGAAACGATAATAAATAATGAGAGCAAAATTTGCAAAGGTTAGGATACGTCTCTTAACAGCGTAGACTATTAGGCTTTTGCTTAGGCTACGTCTTGAAGTTGAGTAATAAGTCATTGCGGTTTATTTAAAAGTTGTGTTAATTTAATTTTTGTTTTGTTCCCTAAAAATGGAATGTCAAGTTGAAAGAAAGGCGCATTTTCGACACTTGTTATTCATTTTGAATCAAAACGGGAACAATGCAAACGCAGCCAAAGCTCGTCGCGATATTTGTGCTGTGTACGGAAAAAATGCTTTATTAGAAAGGACAGCACAATGGTGGTTTGCATGTTTCAAAAACGGTCATTTCAATCTTAATGACGAAGAATGTTCTGGTCGCCCCATTAAGTTGGGTGAAGATCGCTTGAACGACCTTCTTCATGAAAATCCTCGTCATCGACTAGAGAATTGGCTGTACAATTGGCGTGAGATCAGAAAACTGTAGTGAATCACCTTCATTCGATGGGGAAAGTTAAAAAAACTCGGTGCCTTGGTTCCGAACGCTTTAAGCGAAAGCAACAAACTTTAACGCTCCACAATTGCCGCAGGTTTGCTTACTCGTCGATAGAAGGGCAGATTTCTTCACCGCATCATCACTAGCGGCGAAAGGTGGTGTGTTTATGTCAACATGAACCATCGAAAACAATGGCTTAGCCCCAATAAAAAAACACTTCCGCGATTAAAGCAAGGACTTCATCCACGAAAGAAGATGCTGTGTGTGTGTTGGGATTGTGAAGGCATCATTCTTTATGAGCTCCTTGCGAACAACGAGATTGTCAATGCAGAACTCTACGTTCAACAAATGTATCCACTCGCCGAAGCTTTTCGTGAAAAACGACCTCATCGACGTTATGGAGTCTTTCTGCAACACGAAAATGCTCGTCCTCACATTGCCAATGTGACAAAAGACGCCATCCAAACGCTTAATTTGGAAATCCTGCCGCATCCTCCATATTCGCCAGACTTGGCTCCATCAGATTTCCATCTTTTACGACCACTCTCCAACAATTTGCGCGGCGTTTCGTTCAATACTGATGTGGAATTAAGAACCTGGCTAGACGAATTCTTCGAGTCAAAATCCAGAGATTTTTATTGCAGAGGCATCAAAAAACTAGTTGAACGTTAGGAAGAAGTCGTAAATAACAACGGAAAATACATTATTGATTAAATTGCATATTGCAATCAATTAAAAATGAAGTTGTTCTAAAATTGTTAATGGTAATGAATAAATTTGATAAAACCGCAAAAACTTATTCCTCAACCCAATACAAAATGTCGAATTATAAGCCAAGAATAATTACTGGTAAAAAAGATCCCTTCGTTGTATATGGTATATATGTGCCTTCTAAAATTATACAACGAAAACAGGTTTAAATCACAATAGTAAACTTATCTGAACCTCACTTGAATAATTTGAGTATGTCGGGGATATGGTTGGATCAAGTTCATAATCCTATTTGATAGAAGTTTGAATTTGAGGAATAATAAATATCAATGGATTACTGACCGGTATTCACTCTTAAATAAATTATCATGTAGTACCCGTTTCTTATATAGTTATTTAGTAAGATTATCAAAACAATACAGGGTCAGCCTTTGTAATCGAAGATCTAATAATCACAGATTACCCATTGTAAGCAGCAGGTCACAAACCCTAAAGGGTAAATTTTGTAATAGATCTAATGGTAATATATAAGGACGAATATTAAGTAATATTAAGGTGAAATAACTAAGATATTAGTTAAAAAGTATTAACGAGAGTCTAGCAAAACTTTAGTTACCCACTGCATGTTTCTCGGTAGCCTGCCAACTTGCTTTGTAGTCGAGCCATGTCATAATCCTTAAACTCTTTTAATCTTATTACACCCTTGACAAAATTGGGCCTGTGGTGGATGTTAAGACTCGAACGTCTGCAACCGAAGACATTTCAGGCAGCATCGTGCTGGGTGCGGGGAGAGACCTCCATCAGTACGAGTTCACATAGGACGTGGCTCACCGCAATGAAACTTAAAAGCATCACTCAAGTAAAAAACATCAACCTTGTATTTGGTAACAATGATAATCAAACTAAGGGGCCCCTGCTTTGGTATAGTTATTCAAGGAGCAGATAAGAGGCTTTCGAAATCAAAGGACCAGATTTAAATTCATGCTCTCCCTCAATACTTCCCACCACGGCGGCTACTAGGCACCCGCACTACTGAATCGGTTGCGACCGTTGTCAAATCTGTGATAAAATACGGCCTATTAGATATGAAGGGGTGTTGAAAGAATTTGATGACGAAATAGTAGAGGTTCTTAATCATCATTTTTCTTCAGTATTTACAGAAAAGAATCCAGATAGATTAATTGATGATAATTCTAGGTCAAGGGAAGTAGTGTTGAATACCATTAATGTGAACAGTGAAATAATTAAAGGGCTTATATTGAAGGTGTAAATAGTATTGCAGTAGCTCTTGAGAAGATATATACTAGATCACTAGAGTTTGGAGAAATACCTAATGATTGGAAATTTGCGAATGTAGGGGCCAATTTTTTAAAAGGGAAGTAAAGAGGACCCGAGTAACTTTAGGCCGGTAAGCTTAACTTCTATCATTTGTAAAATACTTGAGAAGATAGTTAAGAATGGGATTTCTGACCATCTAGTGTGGTAGGTTAATCTCATTTGAAAGAAGATGTGTGAGGGGAGATATGATTGAGCTTTTTAAAATCTGTTCTGGGATGGATAAGGTGGATTTTAGCAAGTTATTTAAAAATTTAAAAAAACAGAGGTGCAGGTTGGATGTTAGAAAATAGTTTTTCATCAAAAGAGTGGTAGATTACTGGAATAGTTTGCCATCTGAGACGGTAGAGAGTCTAAACTTGAATGTTTTCAAACGAAGATAAAATGATTATATCGGGAGGGAGGGTTAACTTTGGGGGATATTCTGGACTCATTCTTGTGGATGCAGTTTTTTTATTATTGTATATTATGATTGATTTGGATTTTAACGAGTACTTTATGATGAATTTTTGTTTTTGACACATTCTTGTGGATGGGCCTAATTGTATATTGTAGATGCATAATCGGACACTATAACGTACGATAAGTGCAGGCGAGCGGCTTAAAAGCTTCGTTTGAATGAGTCTTTTGGGGGACTCAGGATGACGGAGTGGATTCGCCGCTGGCTAACAGTGGTCCAGCGACGCGGGAAGCTGTTCGCAACTCGCCTACGCTATTATTTTTTCCTTGCCCCTTTTCCTACCCCTCTATCTACAATACAATCCTATGGATTCTTTAAATTTTATATTGTAGATGCATGATCCGACACAACCTTATGGATACATTTTGTGGGTGGATTTGACAGATGCGGATGACCTTTGATAGGCCCTTGTGGCTTTTGTCATCAGTGAAATTATGTTATCTCGGAAAAAGTAGATGCAGTTTCAACATTCTCCTTTTAACCAGTCAAATAACCTTCCGGACGGTCCTTCTAAATTTACCAACGCGGGCTAACCAACCGGAACTCGGGTTGAACCGATTAATCAGTATCGGCCGATTAATTAGCAAATTAAAATTACAATTCTGTTTTTAGGAATAAGGCCAATAAAGTAATAATTAAAATTCATAAATCTGTCAATCATTTACCTAACAAATTAAAATTGACAAATTTTCTTTATTTGAAATTATTCCTTTCATCTTAAACTACTAAAAAAATATAATTTACTTTTGATGGGTTCGGACGTATATCTCACGTGGGAAAGAAGCCACATATTTAGTATTCAAAGTTGAAGATACTTAAATTGAAAGGTAAAAACAAGAATTTCACCATTTGCAAGGCATATCCGATTTCTTGCCGGCTCATATACACATACCTACTGTGCTGATCATTCTTTCGCTTTCAACGGAAGAAGCCGAGGCACTCAGATACTTCAGTGCTAGCTTGCTCAAATTAAGAAAAAGTTCTTTTGAATTTTTCCACCACGAAAATGGGTCGCTATGTCTTGGTAGAAGGGGTAAATTCTTATAATTCTCTATTGAAACATTTGCTTGTTCTTTTCTTTCTTCTCTTAGATAACATTCTTTCATTTACCAGAAGCTAATTCATCAAATAAACTGAAAAAACGTTTCCTCATCTTGCTCATCATCAGAAGTAGAAAAATCAGAAACTAATTCTTCTCGAGATTTTGAATTGTAAACATTTTCTAAATCTATTGTCCATCTTTTTATCTCCTCTACCATATCTTTGGTGGTGGTGGCGACCCCGTCCCGATAGTGGGTCGGGGACCCTCACACCTATTCCAAGCCCCACCCCCAGCTCCCCGGACCATCTCAGGAGCAGACCCACCGCCTCCCGGGGCCTTTCCCAGAGATCCACCAGGCCCAGGTATGTGTGTATCTGTGGGCAGTTGAAGAGATGTATGAAGGATTTGGTGGTGTATGGGTGGCGGGAGATATTTTGTGCATGTATGACGTCAGGAGGGGCGATTTGTTTGTTCGTATCTGTGCTAGTGTTCTTCTGATCTGTTCCTATAGTTCTTCTACTGTAGTATAAATTCCACTAAAAAACTGCCACTCTGCTTTTGACAGCAATTCTTTCAAATGGTGTTAAAAGTAACCATTTTTTCAACAAGAGACCAATGGTAAGGACTCAACGTAGGAATTATATTATCTATAGCATATGTAACGAGGGCTTTTTGCTGTTCCAAGTTTATTTCCAACATATAACACGTTGAATTTCAGCAAGTAGGCACATCCTGAATTAATGTGTTTATTTAAACCTAACTTGTCTCACAATTTATTCTACCAATTTGCTTACAGCTAAAGTAGAATGATTGAAATGTATAACAATATTGTTATTAGTTGTGATTAATAGTTTTCAAAGCTTGCTGAGGAAATATGGATTAATTAAGTATCAGCTGGAGTGTATGTATGAAGCATGATAATGCTTCTAAAGTTGCAGTTCCTGATTCCAGCTACCATATTTGCTCCAGAAAATCTCAGTACTAAGAATATCTTATAAAGCCTGTAGACCTTATAGATAAGGGAGGTTTTAAGCCAAGTACATACAGATTAAGATCAATAAATACAATAATACTTAATAATCAGCCAATTTGCTTATCGGTGCACCCCTAACCGGAACCATTGATGGTCTTCCCTTTGGGCCTGGCAAGTGAACGTAATAGTTTCACATACCCCAACTTCATCAGAGAACAAAAAAGATAATAAATAGATAGGAGGAAGAGAAGAATTGAACAAGAGAGAGAGACAGAAAGAAGTGCCCCAAAAGGATAGACAAAGCGAAGGTAGATGCCTGTTAGAGAACATGAAGGCTATATTAAACACCAAATATATAATGAATAAGCAAAATAAATAAGATAAATGAAAAAGGAATGGGAGATAATAAAGGTGAACTTCGTCACCCTCACTGGTAAGCTCGAACCCAGTTCACCGGTAGAAGACAGGATCCTTAAGTCCCGAAAAACCGTGGCTGCGCTTGTGGGGAATTTGAAATCAATATTTCCATTAGAAAAAGGTGTACAGGACCTTGTCGAAAGAAAAACCCCACCCCTGTTTAATATAGAATTTATTACTTAAATCTGAAATTATAAACTAGGGTATTTGGTGCTTAGAAATCTTCGAAACCCATCTTCAGAGTAAATTTAACTTCATGACGTTTCATCCTTTATTTTAGAGACAGTTTCCGATATGACGTCATTCTCCTTATCTTTGGGCTGAGGGTTGCGAATTACTTCCAACATCGACGAGGGAATGTGGGCTCTCTGTAAAAGAGAACGGAGGAAGATAATTTTCAAATGAGGATTTTTCCTAACTTCAGACTGGACGAGAAGCTACAAGGAGTACAGATCGCTCCATTGTTAAGAAAAAGAGAGAAAGAGCTGACTGAGGCAGTGAATGATATGTGCGAATGGCGAGGGTTTGTGAAGAGGCATGCATGGAGCTGCTCAGGGATGAACCTTAATTGGAGATGATACAACACATAGCTCAGCATCACTATGAAAAGCCTTCGGCGTGGACAAACTGATGGGTGGATTTGAAAAATAGTGCATAAAGGCGGGAGGAGACAGTTTTAGTTGCGTCGATACGTACACACCAGTTTGTGGGAAACTGGTTGAAGTTTTTGATTGACCAGGTCTCAATGGCTTCCTATTTTATTTTATCCTTTTTTTCTCCAAAGATAAAAGATTAGAGGAGGAATTTGGCAGTTACAACAGGTCTTCGAGGAAGGAGGAAAATGGAGTGTGAGAGGAAAGACTCAGGGGTGTCATGAGAGAGAGAGGAAATCCCTAGGAATGTGTATGCTATAATTTCGATTTTGAAAGCATTTGCGGATTTGAGTGCAAAATGTAATATTTTTGTTAATTGTTTGATGCATAATTCGATTCGTTCAAGTAGTAAAAAAGGTGAGGGAACTTTTTTCGATAACCCATAATGGGCATAGACACGTCAATAACCTATGGGGTTAAATGGGAGAAGGGGGCGTTTTCGGCCGCCTTGCTAAGCGCCTACCGTCCTTTGTGTAAAAACGGATAAATTTATAATGTTGATGGCTGTCTATAGATTGGGAGTTGGGATGCATTAAGGCCATAGGAGGTTAGGGGAGGTACAGGAGTACAAGAAAATAATTAATAAAAATACAAAAAGTCGTCAACCCAGGATTAGTTCCAGTTTTCCCGCCGCTGCGTGAAGGAAAAGAGCGACAGAAACGGGTAACGTCTCCTCTCACCTGCGAATCCGTCAGAGAATTGATGTGTGCGAGAAGCTGCGAGTGCAGATCTGGAACTTCCACGAGGACCTCGGAAAGCTGCTGTGGCGGGAGCTGAAGTAAGACGGTGAAGCTCTGAGGCACAGAGCGTTGGCAGCACTTGATGAACCCTTCCCACGCTTTTTTCTGCTTCCACACCTGCACAAACGGAATGGATAATGGATATTTTTAAAAATTTAGTGCGCTAATCTAGCGACGCCTACAAGGGCGCAACAGCCGAAATCTGAAATAAGCCTACCATTGGATTACTTTTAAAAGACATTAACCGATCATTTGGTTCTCCTTAAATATAAAAACTAAAAAAAACTGTCAACAAAACCAAGCAAAAACTGAGTCACGGACTTGAGCATACAAATACCGAAATAATTGAGTCCCAATTCTTCACAACACTCAATCAAGAAATCCAGTTTGCATTAATCCTGGAGGTCGGCCTAGTTCAAATAGTCCACACTGCTGTGTGCATGAAACAGTCCCGAGTACGAGGAGCAATTAGTAGCGAGCCCGCTTGTACCGGTACATTCAACAAGAATGTACCGAACAGTCTGGGTAACCAAGTAATCGTCGCAGTGAGATGCAGGGCAGCCCCCCATAAAGAGGCGGTGTCCCCAATTCAAAGGCATCAGAGAGCGACGTGAAGCCGTCGCGGATTTGGGGGTAGATCCATGGGAACAGTCGCGGCGTAATGGCAAGCAAATTTAAGTTCCCTTCGGCCGTCTCCAATCTGCGGAGACTGCCCTGATTCTTTTTCCAGTAGTCGGTGTGAGGAAGAGCGAAACGCTGTCTGGTCGCCCAGTCATAACGGACTCTCTGGCGCTCTCATCGGGACAATCATTCCCCATAATTCCAACATGTCGAGGAACCCAACAGAAGATAACCACGACATTAGCCCGACTTGCGGCAACCGTAGCGTCACGGATACCGCGAACGAGGTTGAGTGGAGATTCCAATGTCTCGAGAACACTCAGGGTGCTTCGTGAGTCACTAAAGATCACAATCCAGTCTCCGAACCAGACACGACGAGCGGTGTATTGTAACCAGCTCGGACGTAAAGACAGACGCAGTGCCTAGTAGGACTCTGCTGAATCAAACAGAGGGAACACGGTATCAAACAGAGGAAAAACGGCGTCAAAGCCGACTCTCTCCTAGGATTTCGAGCCATCCGTGTAAACTGGCAAGGATCCAGCGTGACAAGAAGTGTGGTCCAAAAAGGCCGAACCCTCTAGGGTGGCGTCCTGGACAGAACCAGAGGCGCTACCGGACCGAAAGCTATATCGATATACCGAGCTCTCGAAGAAGTTTTCTAGTCCTAAAGCCAAGAGGTTAGGGTATGACTGGCGTCTCTCGGAGGCAGAGGCACTGTTTGGAGAACAGAGCGAAAGGTTATCCACGCAAAGCGTAGCAAAAACATCTGCTAACACCGAGGTTATACTGTTGATGCTCAGGGCAAAGAATGCGACACTGAGGACACTTCCTTCGGGACATCTTTTTCGTACTCCATTGGACCAGAGAGGCCCTCCGACCACTCGTAGGCAGAATCGAATATCTCGCAAAAACTAAAGATTGGGAGGCGTCCCCTCGCCCAGATTGTGTGAAGAGTCTCCATGATGCCGTATCGCCATTCGGTATCATCGGCCTTCTTCAGATCGAAAAGCACTGTGGCGTAGTGCTATCTATAGAGTTTAATGGTTGAGCGGAAACGGGCCGGGGTAGAGTAATCTCGCTAGAAGTCTACGAGGATACCCTCTGTCTAGATCCTATCTAACAAATCTAACAGAAAGGCCATGCCTTGTTCACCTAGGTGTCTAAGCATGGCATACGGCACATCGTCCGACCAGGGGCGGTGTCCGCGGACAAGCGGGAGTGGAACGCAACTCAATCAATGTGAACGTGTCCTTGAGGGGTTCTCCGCCTTGGGAGGTAAAGTTGAGTTGGCGGCCTTCAGTGACATCACGACGCGCATTGAATGCTGACGGAGTAGCATCACGGACACAGGGTCCGAGATTGCAGTCTCATTCTCCTGGAGAATGGGAGGCGGGGTCGTGCTCCGAATCCTTTTGACTCGCCTCCAAACATCTGCAAGAGGGGCCTTTCAAGTTAAGTGAAGACACGTATGCTCGCCAGGAAGAGCGGCGAGCGTGCTTCGAAAAATAATGGAACCTAGCCCTAGCTTGACGAAATTCACCCACAATGAAATCAAGCGGGTGGCGCTTATAGCGCATGTAGGCATAACGATTTTGTTTGAGGGCCGTCTCAGACTAGGCTGACCACCACGAAAGCGGACGGCGTGAAAAACAGCCCGATGTTTTAGGAATAGTATTTCGACCCATGGCGATGAGGTTACCAGAGAAGAACTCCACAGCCTCATCCATCGATGGGATAAAGAAATGTTATTTCCTGATAAAATGTGGACCGCCGCGCACGCGTCGTCAAGCACCGCCGGGGGGACGGGGGGAGGAGGGGCGGTCTTTGAGGCGGCAGCGGTCCAGTAAATGATATTTGAATGGAAAAGTGATCACTATCATGGAAGTCATCGACCACCACCTACCAAATATTAGGTTGTGCTTCCGGAGAACACATGATTGATCAAGACAGGAAAATGAAGCGTTTCTTGGGCAGTGATGCGTAAACTCGTCCACATTCAGGACAAGTATCTCCATCTCGTCGATCAGGTCGGCAAGGACCTGAACCCTTGGATTGATTGAGTCGTGTCCTCAGAGGGGATGTCTACGAGTAATAGAAAGAACCTCGGACACCGTGGAAGTCCCCCACGTAGAAGTTGGATGACGGTGGAATTTACGTAGCAATAACAGTATACCTGCTATCGAGGTGCAGCTGGATTGCTACTGCCTGAAAGGAGGTATTTAAAGCAGAAGAACGGAGATATCATGCCAGGTGTAAATCGCGCATCCTTCTGCTCGGCCCCATCCAGTGGTGATGGGGTCGCAAAAGGCTTATACCCCGGGAGGGTAGACAGGGGGCACGCATAGTCTCCTGCAAAAAGATAGCTAACGGGGAACCGGAGGAGAGGAGCCGCCGCAGCTGCTCCCATTTAGCCAAGCCCGCAACAATTCCATTGAAGGAATATACCTTCCATGCCTACCTCGGAGGAGATGCGGGGGCCCTCTTCGAAGAGAAGACCCTCAAAGGAATGTCCATACGCTTCTCGGAGGCAAAGCTTCGGGTGCTGTTGGCCGAAGAAGGGTCTGAATGCACTGTCGCATTCGAGAACTTGGGATCGCAATGCAAGTCTTTTTCTCCCTTCGCATCGAAACCTTTGGCTGGGAGAGTATGAGCCTAAGCTCCTTTGATGATGTCCCTCTTGTCGGGGAACAGCTTTAGTAACCCAGGAAGACGGCCTCACGACCAACTTCAAGGGTGATGCCTAGTGTGAGTCTACGGATTGTGTGGAGGCGCGCAGCCGTTTCGCCTTACGGCAACAGTCACGCTGGAGAAGGGGGAGAAGCCCTGCTTTTAGCCGGGTCTGGGTGTGAACGCTTTGTGACGTCAGCTCAACCAGCGGAGAGCCCGTGTTGAGTAGAACCCGCAGAATGATTTCGAATGGGCGCGGAAACAACCGTGTCGTAGGCCTGGAAGGGTCAGGAGCAGAGGGTGTCATTTTTGAAAAAAAATGAGGTATAGGATGTCCCAGGGAGCGTCGGGCGCGCCAGGACCAGGTCCTTAGCCTCGCGAAATGAGAGACGATCCTTCACCAGGACATAAACACCACATTCCTTCGAAAAAACGGGGTGCGGCTCTCCGCAATCGACACACTTGGCAATAAATGATAGTGCCTTATTGTGTACGGCCTTGGAGCAACTTTCCCAGACTCGTATGGCCGAAACGGTGGCAATAGTAGCACGAATGCCTTCATGCTGTAGCCATACCAAACGGCACGCACCGACCGACTCAGGGCGCCAGTTATGGTCGAACATGAGATGTCTTCTTCGTAGTCCACGAGTTCCCTCGCATAAACACTCCTTTCACG
The DNA here is from genome assembly GCA_963969495.1 of Ceratothoa steindachneri. NCBI lineage: Eukaryota > Metazoa > Arthropoda > Malacostraca > Isopoda > Cymothoidae > Ceratothoa > Ceratothoa steindachneri. The sequence goes on from OZ018326.1 coordinate 92,647,948, forward strand.
AAGTTCATAGTAGAGTGCGGTGTCCCACTCACCGGCAGGCCATCAGGTGCGCGAAGGGCTTTTATTAAAAATTTTAAGAGCCCATCTGCAGACTGTCTACTCGGGCAAAAGTCACCGTAATTCACGCGAGCCTAATACTAGGCTAGATTAAAAACAAACAAGTAAATAACAAAGATAAAAAGGAATAAAGGTAAGACACAAGCTAAGAAATAACAGAAAATAAAAAAAAACACAAAATGAGCCAAAAAGCAATAAGGAAGTGCGCTCCGGCGTCGGGGATAGGTCAGCCATCCCCCCGGCGCAGGAACATGCGACCTAACACAAAAAATCAAATAAAGTTGAGGAGGCCAGCCTCATCCATTGTCTGAATGGCACTAACCATGACCGTCTCGGAAAAGTCGCACGCATTCGCCAAAAGGCTCTCGTCCGAGCAACCGGTCACCTTCAGCTTTCTAGTCTCTACCAATCAACCTAGCTAATGCTCTCCTCTGAAGCCAGTGGGCTCGTAAACGGCGTAATTGAGGCTCCACTCAGCAGCGCATTTTCAGCTTTGGTCTTTGTCCCTGCCTCCTCACGCGAGGGCGACTCAGGGCCGGAGGGGCCGATCTTGGTCTGGTCGCTTGCAGAAACGGCAACAGAACCGTCAGTCCCCCGAACCCCTGAGGAGGGAGACGAACGATTAGTCCTCCTCTTACTTTTCTTTTTACGAGAGGAGGGTGGGGAATGAACCTGTTTCTCTCCACTCCCGGAAAGAGCCCATCGGCTGGACGAACCAGCCTCAGCAAAATAATTCTCCGAAATGGATAAGGTCTTGGCTGTCAAAGGGGCACCAACAAGGAAAGGAGGTACTTCCGCTCTTTGTAATGTCTCGGGGCTCGAGACAGGTGAAAAGAAGCTTGCACAGGGGCGGATTAAAGTTCGGTGTTTGGCACCGAACCCAAGTCGTCCCCATAGAAGATCCAGACATCTGTGGCTAGGTCACCTACGGGATCATGTCCAGCTCAGGTGGAGGCTTCCATGTGACTATCCCCCCATCCCCTCCAAGGCATCAAGAATCGCATTCGAGGTAAATTCTGTTGTGTCGTTTCTGGCCGGCCAACCGACGTCCATCGGGGAAGAGAGGGGCAAGGCAAGTAAGACCGTAGGGGACACGGACCGACGGTCACTGCTATCACTTGCCTTTCTAAGGGGGTTGGCCCTATCGGGGCACTCAATTTTGCACCGCTGGCCTACTCTCTTGACAGTCCCCTGTGATTGGAAAGGGAGGGTTAATGCTGTTAGAGAGATGGAGTCACCCTTACGCGCCTCCAAAGAAGGCGGTGAAGGGAAAATTATCGCACTGTGGATTTGGGAGACTAAACATCCTCTCCGCTGAAAGACGACGATTGGAGGGTCCCCTGAGAAAGCACACGGGGGTGGGAGGCATCCTTTTCAGAGGTAGTCCCCGATTTTTTAAAACAAATTTAGGAGACCATCTGGAGACTGCCTACTAGGGCAAAATTCGTCGTAATCACGCTATAACCTAATACTAGGCTAGAGTATGGAACAAAAAAAACCTGCAAAAAATAAATAAAGATACAAAAAACAAAACAAGAGCAAAAAACAAAAAGAGCAAGAAGGAAACACGCTCTCGCGTTGGGGTGAGGCCCGCCTCCACCCGGAGTAGGAACATGTGACCTGCAACAAAGACAGTCAAATAAAATGGAGGAGCTAGTCTCATCCCAAAAGTCAGATAGTCCACAGGTCTGTGTGCACGAATCCGTCCCGAGTAAAAGGGACAAGCGGTACCGACCTCACTCATCCCGATACGGCGACAGGTAACTTGCGCGAAGATCACCAAGACAGGGAAATTCGACAGGAATGTGCCCATCAGTTTGGGTCATAACGCAGTCGTCGCAATAAAGTGACGGCGAGAGCTCCATTAAATGGCGGGGCGCCCCGTAAGTGTGCGCAATTCGAAGAGGACAGAAAGCAAGCAACCTGAAGCGGCCGTGGCATTGGGGTTAGGTCCATGGGAACAATCACGACTCAATGGCATGCAACTTTAAGTTCACCTCGGCAGTCACCCATATTCTTTGTTAAGTAGCCCAGATTCCTGCCATGTAATCTGTGTAAGAGCCAAACGCTGGCCTGGTCGCTTAGCCCTCGCAGACTCTTTGGCTCCCCGATCAGCGCGCTCATTCCCCGCAATTCCCACATGTCCAGGAACCCAGCAGAAGATCATCTTCCAAGGAGTAGTCAACGAGTTCGCTTGTATAAACAACCCGTTCACGAAGTTCATGGCATAGTGCAGTGTCACTTGCACCGATAAGCGATGGAATATCCAAAAAGTACTCTCAATTTCAGCCTGGGCAGGCTGAGCAGCATTTACCAGAAAGGCCCTATCCGAGAAACGGACGATCTTCTCTTTCCCATCTGAGAACTTTAGCTAATGCATGACACTGATTGAATATGTGCCCTTTGGACAGTAGGGCAAATATCAGCAATCGTTTGAAGCCGGCGAGCATGATGATGGGCAACCTCTCGATGAGGGACCCCGATGTCGCCGAGAATCGAGTCCCCTGATAACAGTTTTATTAAGGGTTTTGCTAGGGGCAGGACAAGCCAGCCTTGGCTGGTCACCTGCTGAATCGGCAGAGGACGCGTCTGTTGCCTGAATTATCCTGGAGGAGAAGAGCCCTCAGCCCTAATAGTTTGCCTTTTCTGTTCGGACTAACCAGGACGAGGCTGGCTCATCCGGCTCCTCTGCCGAAATGACAATGGACCTGGCCGTTTGAGGAGCTCCACCGGAAGAATGAGTCTTCATCTTCCTTCGAGTTCCTTTGGAAGGACCTTGCTCGTGACACCAAGTGAGGCGAGATTTTGCTAAATTTGGGATATAATAAAAAATCTTGCTGCTTGCTAACACAAAAATCCTAACGCTGGTGACCAGAAAAAAAGGGTAGGTGGGTTAGGATTTTAGGAACTTTCAGTGGCTCAAACTGGGGGCGTAAAAGGATCGATATCCAACTCTCAACTGAGAAGCAGGTACCACATTGTGGATCCCTTACTAAGTCGTACTTGACAAGACGATCAGCATCTCAAGATGTCATGTGACAGCCCCTAAGACCTGATCTCGATAGTTGGCCTGGCAGCCAACAAGGAATAACAGCCAAGGTCTCTCTTCTGGTCCGGCACAAGGGCGGTGCTTAGTTTGTTAAACCTAGTTAGAGGAAATAAGGAGGGGATAGTCGTAGAAAAAAGTGGGGAAGGCACCAGCTCCCTTATCCCTATCAGAGTTCAAGTCAACCCAGGGAGTCAGCCCTTTCCTATGGGTACTTGGGCCGAGAGAACATACCGCTCGTCCAGGTATAAGGTGTAGTAGTCTACACATGGTAACACCCTGCGCGGCTGACGCATGGAAGCCCCATCCATACCTAACCCCAACACCGCTGTCTCTCCCTCTCTTCGCCGCACACCTAGTTTCCGTCTCGCAAGCTTCCGTGGTTTTAAAGCCACACTCCCATGACTCTGAAGGGGTGGCGCTCCCCTGGGCCATATGAAGGGTTCCCTGCTCGCTGGTTGGGCCTAAGACACACTACTAGCACTCTTCTTGCTCCAAAAGAGGCTGGCCCCTAGTGCCCGCAGGTCATTCTGATCTTTATGAAAATTTCATTATCCGGTCGGGGGAACTCGTCCACGATTGAGGGAGGGGGGGGGGGGCGTAACTCCGCATCCGTTTCCATCACCCCAACACCCACGCAAACAACACGGTACTTTACAAGCAGCTCGACCGCCCCAACCACAGATTCAAACTCCGACTCCAACGAGACCCTGTTCATGATACCCTTAGCTTACGGTCCCCCCCGTAGGCTAGCCGCTTTGATTTTTTTTTTTTTTTTAAGAGCTCATCTGGCGACTGCCTACTTGGGCATTAGTCGCCGATTAAAACTGGCCTAGTTCTAGGCTACTTTAAAATAAAATTAAAGAGAGAAAAAGAACAACACCCCAAAAGGGGGAAAGGAAGCAAGCTGGTGCGTCGGGAAGAGGTCCCCCCGGCGTAAAAAAAACAATAGCCGCTTTGAGAAACTAAGGGTAGCGGATGGGGTTCATCCAAAGATCCAGCACTCTGTGACCCTACATATTTTGTATCGCTTGTACTTGTGGCGGGCATGTTGCGTGTTGAACTGTGTCTGGTGGAAGCAGGAACAGATGTCTGTATCTGTTAGGCCAGTGTGGTGTTTTAATGTGTTTGCTTTTAAGTGACCGCTTCGGAGCCTTATCAGAACGACCCGTTTGTGATGGGATGTTCCTTTGGGTCGATGTTTGGTTGGAATGGTCATTAGGAGATGGTTTAGATAGCATGCTGTGCTATGTGCATGGTGGCGGGATTCCTCCGAGTGTTTCAGTAGGTTTGTCTGTCTGTGGGGCAGGAGAATACCCATACCCCATACCACCCTCCTGCACACAATCAGTCCACCCAAACATTTACGTAGATAACCTATCCATCCCATCTCAATTTAAGACGATCAAAATACAGAAAACATTTTCCTAAATCTAATATTTTGAAAAAAAAACAAAAAACCCCACCACCCTCCAATAGTAAATTGATGTTAAAATTCATACTCAAAAACAAACAAAACCTCCACCCGAGGAGACTTCCTTACCTGCTTGGTTATCAGCCTCTGCAATATATTCATAATAAAGGAAAGAAGCTTGGGGTAGTGAGTTAAGGTCTGAATCACAGTTCTCATGAAGAGAGTGGGCAGCAAGGGCTGCTCAAGCAACTGCTGAAGAACCACGGCCAAGACCTCGCCTGTGTAAATGTTCCTCTCGGCGAAACACAATCCTGTGGCTAAAGAAATTATAAAGGTAAATGACAGACCGAGCAATTTTGAAAGAGCCCCATATTTCTATAGCAAAAACATCGATACCTGGGAGTTGTGGTGGGAGGTGGAGTACCATCAAATGATAAAGAGAAAAAGAGTTCGAATCGGGAAACTGCCTAACATTCTCCAACACATCTGTGTGGACCTGGTATTTTCCAATCGAAGGTTTCATTCTTATGACAACCACGGCCTAGGCGGCTCGTCGTGTTGTGGCTTCAGCCCCTCCCTCAAGCCAGAGGGGTGTAGGCAAGCCCCCTTACAATAAATTCTTTATTCCGACAAAATGGAGGAGAGGAACCTACAATTTCCTCACATGCCGACAAGACCAAATAATACACCACGGCAAGCTATTATGAACACATTACATACGCAATGGAGTCTCACAGGGATATGTACTCTATTTCCACTTTTCCCTCAGACATCCCTTCGCGGATTCCCACTATTGCACACTACAGCTCTGAGATGACATCACCATTCTCGTTCAACACCCCAAAATCAAAAGACTCGACCGCCGGCTGCAACAGCACAGATTGACGATCATCTAGCCATCAAAATTCTGTTACCGTCTTCAGAGTTCAAATTGAGCACAACTCTCCCACATTTTATCCAACACCACCTCACCTAAATTGAACACAGATAGTGCTCGTTTTCATACGATACATAACTAAATTTCCGACAATACACCAAAAAAATCAAAGAACAGAGGAACCACATTCGCCTATGCCAGTATGGCCTGGGCGCTACAACACTAGAAAAGACTCCCTCTCCAGAGGAAGCCCACTGTCCCTGAGCCAAACCCCCATCATCTACAAAACTGTTAACACACATTCATCTAGCAAGCCATTCAAACAAGGTACAATCCACCAAATATCGATCTAGAATAAACATTCCCCTACGTCACAAACGGGTCATTCTGGCAATGGTCTGGTGCGGTCCCCATCCCAACTTGAACACACAAAATGTCCGGTCCTGACTCGGAGATTTATATCAGCTGCCGTTTGGAACCAGACATCAGCTCAACACATTCAAACGATGTCAGACACTGGCACAAATGATACGAAATCTAGAGAGAGGGAGGGAGAGAGTGCGGGATGTCTGCTGGCTTGAGGGATCCACTTTAGCCGGAGGAAACTTCACAACAAAGAGGGGGCATACAAAGGGAAAGAGGAAATAGGAGGACATAAAAGATAAGGAAGCAAAAAGAGACCCCATCCCCCCAAAACATATTAATACCTTCACTCAATCCAGTCACTTTCACACAACACTGCTATCTGCACGGCAGCCTGACATTGACTCTACGCCGTACTATTTTTTATTTTTTTAAAATTTTAGGAGCCCATCTGGCGACTGCCTACTTGGGGCATAAGTCGCAGGACTCACCAAAACCTACTACTCGACTATATTAAAAAACAAAAACAAATATCAATATATAAATAAGAAATAACGGGGGAAAAAACCTTCGCCGTGAGGACAGGGTCCATCCGGCCAAGCTGTGGTGGAGACATCACCCAGACCTGAGCTACTAGAAAAGGCCGGATGTGACAATCGAGGATGCCCGCCCAGAATAAGAGACCATGCACTACACACAATCACCCTTCCTCCACTCCGTTCAAATTTACAGCGCAATAGCAACGAGGCCCTATCACGCATAAAGTTACTAAGGAGAGACCTGCATAGAAAGTAGTGAAGGTAGGCGAAACGAAAATAGTGGAAGATATATAGCCGCAGGTCCTCATACAGGCATTGGGGCTGGAAGGGCATACAACTGGAGGCACTAGGAGCGGTTAGGCGTGCCGCCCCTCCAGGTTTCAGTCGTAGCAGGGGCATTAACCTTGCTACCCCATTCATCCTTAAGGTAACATTTACCAAGTTTTGCATTAACTTGCAAACACAGGAAGTTAAGCTGGGGTAGAGGTACCCCACTCCCTCCTCAATTTATGAAAGGCAAGCACGGTAGCCATTTTCCAAGATTTTAGGAAAATACCCTCCGATCAGATCCTATTGTACAAGAGCTAGGAGAAATGTCACGCAACGCTCACCCATGGGGGGGAGGGGGAAGAGCTCACCAAGCGCGAGCGGAATACACCTCGCTCAGCGAGAAGAGGTCATTGAAGGGTTCTTCGCTTCTTGAGGTCAAGTCCAATCGTCGGTCCTCTGCGACCGTGCTTTAAATGGTGGTGGAGTAGCATCTCGGCTAGAGAATGCGGTCGTGAGAACTCAGCCACGGACACAGTTCGATATGGTAGTCCCGCCTTCCTGGAGGACGGGAGGTGTCACCTGATTGGACACGTCTTCACACCTATGTAAAAACGGTCCTTCCATTAAATAAAGACCCCTTGCTCGCCCAAAATGATGGTAGCGTGCTTGGTAATGAAACGGAATCCTGGCCTACCCGGCGAAACTCGTAAGGTGAAGGTTCGCGGACGGCGCTTGTAGCGCTTAAACGTATATCGTTTCTCTGGGAGGGCCGTCTCACAATCGGCCGACCACCACGAAAGAGCGGCCAGACGCTCGAGGAATAAAAACAAAACCTGCGGTTGTGATGTTGCCGGAGAATTCAACGGCCTCATGTACCGATGTAAATTGCTTAGCTGAGACATCAATCATTTCCTCGAAGGTGGACATCGTACCTCATCCAAGCACCACAGAGGCGGTCTCTCTCAAGGGGCGGCGGCCTATCAAAAGTTCTGAATTGGAAAGTGATCGATTGCATGGAGCTCGGCGATAACCTCCAAATCAAAGTCAGCTTGAGCATCGCGAATGAAGAGATTTTATTATAGAGATGTGTGAACTCTTCCACATGGAGTCCACCCCGAGCTCTTCGACCAGGTCTAAAAAGAGTGACCGTGTATTCTCACATAAGGAGTGTCTATTTTTCATGTCTCCGAGTAAGAGATAGAGCCTCGTCAACTGCCGTGATACGACGGAACTTTAGCTGGTATGGTCAGCTGACGCTGGGGCGCATACAAAATGGTTTCCAGAAACTATTGAGGTTTTCCTCGAGAAAACTAACCGAAATGGCCGTAGACCGCCAGTTAGCGGACTACGCTTTTGGCAATGCTTTTTCGATAGTTTACTAGGGGATATCGGGATTGGTGCAAGAGCCTTCCTCTCTTTATGCATCGAATCTTTCGGCTAGCGTTCCCTCGTCCTTTTTAGTGGTACAACCTTTCAAAGAACCCCGACGAGGTTCGTAGGAGCGGAAGCTCCCGGGGGGGGGGGGTTAGTGGTAGCCAATCTGGCGCGGGAGGATAAGTCTTTGAAGAACATAAGAGTAGTAGTCTTGCCTCCACTACTAAGTGTAACGAGTCCGTGGAGGCGCAAGGCCGCTTCGTTGTGTGCGAAGTAGGTGCGCGGGAGAGAGCATCCCGGTTTTGGCCAGAGTAGGATTTGAGCCCTTTGTGCTGCCAATCGTATCGGGGTGGCAGAATCGAGTAGAGTTTCTGCGCTCGTGGGTCTTGAGCGAAAGATGCCTCACGAGTGAGTGGTGGTGCGTGGTAGCTGATCGGGATAGGACTATCTTCTTTGGCCTCTCGATGTACCGGCACCTGGACAGGTAGGACCACTTTTTCGAACAAATACAAATCCTATTGCTTAAAGGAAGAAGAGTTGGATCCACCACAATTCACACATTTGGATGTACACGAGACAGGTTCTGCGTGTACAGCATTTATCTCTAACGTTTTCATCGCGAGGTCAGTAAAGATAAACTGGGGATGTGCCACGGGGGCCCGCAACCTCGGAAGGACTGAAAAAACAAACAAGCTAAAATCACAAGGGAACAATCATAATTTATTATTAATGAGTCACCTGATATTGTTTGAAACCACAAAGATATGTAATATCGGGGTTAATAAAGAGTTTGTTAGAAGGAGCACAAGTGATGATCTGGCAATTGGGAACATATTTACTCTTTACGTATTTCATCTTGTAGAATAACCGTTGACAGATGTATGCGGTGCTAAACATGCTCACTACTTGCAAGGTGTGGGTGATTAGGTTTGAGATCCGCCCAGAGGGGGTTACGCAGTTTTTATAGAAACCGAGAATGTGGCAAGCAAGGAATTTGGACCCAAAATCTTCTAAACAAGGTAGTCTGTTTCTTCATCTGCGCTCAAGTCAATGTACTTTGCATGTTGTGTGAAGTGCATTTTCACGTCCTTGAAGACACTCAAAGATTCAAGGGACAATGGCTTTCCTTTTCGCTCAACATAAGTATCGATCAGTCCACGCCTCTTTTCAAAAGGCGATTCTCTTCTCTATTTTCCTTCTTAGAAACCATGATTCCGGACAATAAAAAAATATACTGGCAAACCCAAAAACGCAGATTAAGGGAAACGGCCAAGCATGTAAAGGTTTGGTGGGCCATATCTATCTGAAAACAGAGGGAATTTGGGGGGGGAGGGGCACCGATGGGGATGGGGAGACCGAATGTCTTGGGGATCCATGGTGTACTACTGCCTTGGAACAAGTAAGACAATTGGGATGGGGAGACCGAATGTCTTGGGGATCCATGGTGTACTACTGCCTTGGAACAAGTAAGACAATTTGCCTTTGACGTTTCTTTGCAGGTCAACCAATCTTATTCGTATGGTCAAAGCGGTAGCAGTATTAACATTGCGATAATGGCACGAATGCCTTCACGTAGTAGTGATACCGTCTGGCACACACCGACTCAGACAGCGCATTTCTGCCGAATGTGAAGAAAATTGTAGTAGTAGTCTCGATACCCCCTTATTTCCTAACCATACATTCGACCTTGATTGGCCCCAGGTTGGCCTACTCTTCTGTTATGTATTTTATGTAATATTACAGCAATTCTCTTGCTAATACTACCACTTTGACAAAGTTGATGGTTGAGTATGGTGTAATCTGACCAAGTGTGCAATGGGGCATCCGAAGAGCACTCAGTATGGGCCTCTGGCCAGAATCAGCTGCATTAACCAGAAAGTTCCCATCCGAGAAACGGGAGAACTTCGTTTGTTTACCGAGAGGCCGGGGTGCCAGCCCTCAAGGGGGGTCCACGCTCACAGTTCCCCTCAAGGAGTCTTTGCTGGATCAGTGCTCACATCGGAAGGGAATGATCCTTCTGCACATGTTCTCGGTTGACTTGGGGCTCCCCTTGGAAAGCATAGCGGGAGCTGCTTCCACTCTAAAAAGGGGGGGGGGAAACTCACTATGGTAAAGAAAAAAACCCTTTACCTGTTAACAGTGGTGGGAGGGAAGCCCCTCCACCACACAGAGGAGTGTTGTAGCACTCCTCGCTAACCACAACAACATGGTGTGGAGAGGTTCTAAACTCTTCACGTGTCCTCTGAATTTGAAAAAAATCCAAAGCTTGTGACCAATAAAAAAATAATAGAGGGTGTGGACAGGCTATATCTCGAGTCCAACCGCTCCCTCCTAACCCATCAAAGATTTTCTGATCTTTCAAGGTCTTCCCACCTGGGTGCGTTGATGATGATGTTGACACGAGTACCACGGCTACCTAGCAGACTCTCCTCGTCAGAGACGGTCTCTAAACGATTCTCCCAAGTAAACAGCCAGAGTGGCAAGCCGGATCAGGAAGAAGCCCCTTACAAGTCTTGCTAGTAGTCGATAAGATGGTCCGGGCCTAAGGATCGACCATTAACCGACCGTGAGGTGGAATCCAAGACTGGCAGCTAACAAAACAGTAAATCACTCTAGGAATAGGCCGTACACAGCCTTGTGCCTCCGAGACCGCTCTTCCCATTAATCGCGCTCCAACGCCCAGGACCGCCAGCCCCCTTTTTGACACAGCATGAGGCAGCTGCTCACAAATTATATTAGATAAAACAAATCAGGAAGGAAGAAAGGATAATCAGAGTGGTGAAAATGAGGATTCGAAAGAGGAAAACCGGCTCGAGTGGCATTGTTATCACCACCGCCTCAGCCTCGCTTAAGGGGTTGGCGCCGAGAGGGTATTAAAGCCTACGAACAACAGCCACAGCACAGGAAATGTGGTCGGAAAGACATATTGCAGGTGTTAGGGCCGGGAGGGCGCACGAGCGTCCATGTCTCCTGATATCCCATTGTGGGTGTGTACAAAGATATAAAGGGTCTTTCAACAAGGACGATCGAGCTTTGTCAGGCGATAATGGCCATGTTGTTAAAGCGACATCTGGCAACCTCACTGTGAACTGTTCAGTAGTACTTGGCAAGTCACGATGGAACGTTATAGCGTTGAACAGCGTGTATAAACCATCAAATGTTATTATCAAAATCAGTGCTCCGTTCGACAAACGTTCCGCACATTATGTGATTTCTATCCTCGCCACAATCGTCCTGCCGCGTCCATTGTTCGATGCTTGGTAGCCAAATTCGAGGCAAAAGGGTCGATCAACAATCAGACAACACCCGTACGTCGCCGAAACGCAAGGTCTGCTGAAAACATCGCTGCGATAAATGAGAGTGTACGGGAAAATCCAAGGCAGTCAATTTCTCGTTGTTCTCAAGAACTTGGCTTTTCTGCGACTTCAGTTTGGCGAATTATGCCTAGGGACTTGGGTCTGCACCCGTAAAAAATCTAACTTACCCAGGAACTTAAGGTAAACGACCATAGACAACGCCGTGTGTTCGCTGATTGGGCTGTAGAGAAGTTGGAAGTTGCCCCAAATTTTCCCCAAAGAATCATCTTCAGCGACGAGGCCCATTTTTGGATGAATGGATTTGTGAACAACTAAAAGTGTCGGATTTGGGACGAAAACAATTCACATGAGATACACCAACACCAATTGCATCCCAACAAAGTCACTGTTTGGTGCGGATTTTCGTCTAACGGAATCATCGGTCCGTATTTTTTTTGAGAACGAAGATGGGATTGCCATAACCGTCAACGGCGAGACCTACAGATCGATGATAAACAACTTCTTGTGGCCTCAACTGGATTATATGCCTGATATGGATACTGACGACATGTGGTTCCAACAGGACGGCGCTAAGTGCCACACCCTGCACGCGACGATAGACATTTTGCACCAGCGATTTCAGGGCAGGGTCATCTCGCGCGGCGGCGACGTCAACTGGCCACCGAGATCATGCGATTTAACGCCATTAGACTACTTTCTTTGGGGCTACCTTAAATCGCAGGTCTATGCGAATAATCTGCAAACAGTTGATGTCATCAAAGTCAACATAACGAACACCATCCAGCAAATTCAGCCAGATTTATGCGACAAAGTCATCGAAAATTGGGCCTCCCGAATACGTTCCACCAAGTGAAGCCGCGGCGGACATTTGAACGACGTCATATTCCACACTTAATGCCATAAAATGTACTTTCAAATAAATTTAGTGCATATATCATACACAACTCGTTTCATTTACATTTAAAAATCGAGCGACCTTAGTGAAAGACCCTATATAAGGAAAAGAAAAAGTGAGTAGGACTTTTTTTTAATTTTAGGAGCCCATCTGGCGACTGCATAATATGGGCATAAGTCGCCGTACTTCAGCAAAGCCTACTACTAGACTATATTAAAAAACAAATATATAAATAAAAAATAACGATAAAAACAACAAGGCAACAAGGAAACGGGCTCCGGGATTGGTAGGCCCACCTTCCGCCGACGCAGGAACATGCGACCTACAACAGTCAAATAAAGTGGAGGAGGCTAACCTACTACAAAAAGTCGTATAGTCCACAAGTCTGTGTGCAAGAACCCGTCTCGAGTACAAGGGACAAGCGGTAGCGACCCCGCTCGTCCCGGTATTGGGAAAGGTAACGTTAGCAAGGATCACCCAGACTGGGACATTCAAAGAGAATGTGCCGAACAGTCTGGGGGACAACGCATTAGTCGCTCCATCAAATTGTGGTGCGTCCCGCGAGTGTGTCCAATTCGGAGACCACATAAAGCAACCTGAAGCCGTTGCGACAGTTGGGGGTAGGTCCATGGGAACAGTCGCGGCGCAATGGCACATAACTTTACGTTCCCGTCGACCGTTTCCCATCTTCTTTGCCAAGCAGCCCGTATTCCTGCCATGTAATCAGTGTGAGGAAGAGCAAAACGCTGGTCTGGTGGGTGGCCCAGTCCTCGCGGACTCTTTGGCGCCCTCATTCCCCACAATTTCTACATGTCTGGAACCCAGCAGAAGATAATCTCGATCCAATGCCCCGAAAGCATTCAGGGCGCTCTGTGATTCGCTATAAGTGACAATCCGTTCTCCGAACCGGACACGTCGCGTTATCTCCCATATAGAGCAGTGTATTGTAACCAGATCGGCCGTGAAGACAGACGCAGCGGCTGGCAGAGCCCCGCTGACTTCAAACAGAGGGGACACGGCGTGGAAACCGACCCTTTCTTGGGACTTGGAGCCATCCGTATACACTAGCACGCTTCTAGCGGGAGATGAAGTGTGCTCCCAAGATACAGAACGCAATACTCCCGGCACTGTAGAAGATTTGGGAGCAGAGGCAGTGCGACAAATAGTCAAAGGTGGTACCGTTCAGGGTGGCTTCCTCTGACGAACCAGGGTCGCCATCGGCCACAAGGCTATACCTAGCTCTAAACTCAAAGGGCTTAGGGTATGACTGGACACTATCAGCGGCATAGGCACGGTCGAGATCAGTAGCGGATGCAGTGAGAGATGTTGGGGACTGAAGGAGGCGCCAAGCTCGGACTTACAGGCGAATAATGCACTGTGCACGCGCAGAGTGGCATTTCCACAGGATCGACAAGTAGGCTCTCAATGGCGGACGTGCGGAAGGCACCAGTCGCCAGGCGAAGGTATGGGGTGTTAGATCGAGTCCACCTTCCGCAAAACACGCTCAGCTGCGGAAGCATAAAACATGCATCAGTAGTAGAGTTTCGAACGAACAAAGGATCGATAAAAAACTAAGGCAGTAGCCCTATCAGCGCCCCAGGCACTGAACGTCACAGAACAAAGAGGCCCTAAGGCTGTGAATATGAGCCTTCCAGGTGAGGCGTCGGTCAACCGCATTTAGAAATAGGTCTGGGTAGATCCTTGGGTGGCAGCAGAAGTGCACCACCTTAGTTGTGGCCGGACCAGGGGCGGTGTCCGCTCACGAAGCGAGAGCGGAACGCAACTCGCTTAGAGTAAACCTGTCGTTGAAGGGTTCTCCGCCTATGGAGGTAAAGTCCAGTCGGTGGCCTTCCGCGACATCACGACGCGCATTGAATGCTGGCAGAGCAGCATCCCAGCTAGAGAATGCGGAGAAAGCGGTCGAGAAGGATTCCGCCACGGACGCGGGGTCCGAGATTGCGGTCCCATTCTCATAGAGCACGGGAGGGGGGAGCTGCGAGAACTTGACTCGAATCCTTTTGATTCACTAACACACCTCTGCTAGAGGGAGTCATCCCGTTAAGTGAAGACACGCATGCCCGCCTGAAAGAGCGGCGGGCGTGCTTCGAAATATACCCGAACCTAGTACTCGCTTGACGAAATTGACCGACAGTGAAATCGTTCGGGCGGCACTTATAGCGCATGTAGGCATAACACTTCTGTTTGAGGGCCGCCTCACACTTGGCTGACTACCACGGGAACGGTTGGCGTGCAAAACGGCCAGACGTTCTAGGAATAGTAGTTAGGCCCACGGCGATGAGGTTGCCAGGACTCAACGGCCTCATCAACCGACCTAAACTTCTCGACTGAAATGCGGACACCCTCGCCCGCGCCAAGCACCACCGGGACGGGCTCTCAGGCGGCAGCACCCAGAAAATGATATTTAAATGGGAAAGTGATCACTACCATTGAGGTCATCGACTACCCAACACCAAAAATAAGGCTGTGCATCCGAGCACAAAGATAGATCGAGGCAGGACAATGAAGCGATTCTCGGGCAGTGATGCCTAAACTCATCCACATTTAGGACACCTATCTCCACCTCGTTGATCTGGTCGGAAAGGACTTGACCCCTGGGATTAATCGAGTAGTCTCCCCAGACTACCGTTCAGATCTCCGAGCAAGAGAAAGGGCCTCGGCAACCGTGCCACGACGCGGCGGAATCTCCCGCATCGAAGTCAGCTGACGGTGGAATGTACGCGGAAATAACAGTATACCTCGTATCCAGGTGCAGCTACTGACCGAAAGGAGGTATCTAAAGCGAAGAGAAAAACGGAGACACCATGCCGGGTTTAAATCGCACATCCTCCTGCCCGCCACCCATCCCGTGGTTGTGGGGTCAAAACCCTTATACCCCGGGAAGGTGGGCAGGGGGTACGCGCTCAGCATGGTCGCCTGCAAAAAGATAGCTAACGGGGAACGAGAGGTGACGAGCATCCGCAGCTCCTCCCAAATGGCCCGAAATCCGTAGCAATTCCGTTGAAGGAATAATTATGCCCTTCAGGCCTACCTCGGAGGGGATGCGGGGGCTCTGTTCGAAGGGAAGACCCTCACGGGAATGGCCGAGGGGTTCCCGAAGACAGAACTCCGGTCGCTGTTGGCTCGACAATGCGCTGAAGTTGGTGTCGACATCGAGGACTTATAGGAGGGGGTTGGGCTCGCCATGTGGGTCTTTTCCTCCATCCGCCTCGAAACCTTAGGCAGGCGGGGACCCATCTTTTGGAGAATCCACCGTCTCCGAGCCAACCACTGTAACACAGACCTTCGGCATAGAAGCCGAAGCTACTTTCGGGAGACAGCTTTAGGAACCAAGGAATATGGCCTCAAGACCAACTTCAGGGGTGTTACCTCCTGTGAGTCTGAAGACTCGTTGGAGGCGCGCGGCCGTTTCGCCTTACGAGAAACAGTCACGCTGGGGGAAGGAGGGGGAGCCCTAGATTTAGCCGAGGCTGGGTCTGAACGCTTTGTGCCGCCAGCTCTACCAGGGGAGCGCCCGGGGTGGGTAGAACCCGCAGGAGGGTTCTGAATGGGCGTGGAAATGACCGTGCTCGTAGGCCTGGACCAGAGGGTGTCTTTCTAAGCATGGAGGCATAGGAAGTCGCAGGTTGCGCCGGGCGCACCAGGATCAAGTCCTTAGCCTCGCGAAATGAGAGACGATCCTGTTGTCTGAGCGGCCAGGATTTTGATTTATCGTGTGCGGCCTAGGAGCAACTTACACATAGTTCAGGTAACGCCGACTTTGCGCGTCTACAGGAGCGATTCTATGGCTGAATCGGTGGCAGTAGTAGTTGTACTTCCGCGGCAGTGGCACGAATGCCTTCACGCGGTAGCGATACCAACCGGCAAGCCCCGACTCAGGGAGCTTTTTACAGTCGAACGTAACGAAGAGCGTAGGGGTAGGTCTCATCACACGTTCGACCTTGACCGCCCCATGGTCGGCCAGCTCTAAGGTGATATCATATATGGAGTAGTCCACGAGTTCCCTAGCATAAACCACAGCTTTCACAAAGTTCATGGTAGAGTGCGGAATCACATTCACCGGCGTGCCACCCGGGGTAGCACCGGAACCTGACGTGCCGATCTTGGCTTGCTCGCATACGAAACGACAGCGGCCATGTAAGTCCCCGCGGAGGGGGAGAAGCCCCGAGTCTTTTTTGTCTTTCTATTTCTTTTCATTTTAGCAGAGGAAGGCGGGGAATGAACTCGCTTCTTCCCTTTGCCGGCAGGATTCCCTAGCCCAGATGGACCGGCCTCAGCAAGATCCTTCTCTGAAATGGAGAAGGTCTTAGGTGTCACAGGCTTAGGTGTCACAGGAAAACCAGCTGAGGAGGAGATCCCTCCTATCATTCTATGGCCTTGGGGGACGAGTCGTCTGAGGACGACCTTGCATAGGGGCTGACTCGGGTTCAGTGCTTGGCACTGAGACCAGGTTCGACCCCATGGAAGACCCTACCATCTGGGCCTCGATCACCTCAGGGACCAAGTGTATCTTAGGGGAAGCCTCCCTGTGGCCATCCCTCCCAAGAGTCGAGACATCACAGATCCCATTAGAGGTTCCTTTTTCACCTAATGCCGGCGAACCGGCATCGGTCGAGGAAGAGAGGGGGGTACGTACAGTGACCCCCTGTAGGCTCTTAGCGCATGAGTGCAGGATATTAAGGGGCAAGAACCGACGGGCCCTGCCATACCTTGCCTCCCTGAGGAGGTTGGCCCTATCGACGCGCTCCCACCGGGAGCGGTCAATTTAGCGCCGCCTGCGTGCTTTCTTGGCAGTCCCTTGTGAAAGAAAAGGAGGGACTACCGCTGGAAAGAGGGAGGCACACAAGGGCGCCTCCAGAAAGGGGATGTGAGGAAGGTGTGGGTGGGGATGAAGCAGGTTGTTAAAAACCAACCACCCCAAACAGGAGCTCAGGGGTGAGGGAACGTTGCCCTCGCGATGCCGGATGGTTGGCTGAGAGAAAGCTGGTCGGCATCTAGCTTGTGAAATTAGAGGTCAGCCAGAGGAAGTTGTGGGAGAGGTTGTAGAGAAAGTGAAGAAGCAAGGTAAGGGACACGGTGTCAGAAAGAATGAGAAAGACTAAGCTGGGGCCGGACGGGGCACTGAGTCCCGTCAGCACGGCGGCCAAGAAGGCAAATTACCACGGCCCTTACGGGGTTGAGTAGAACGAGAAGGGAGGAGGGGTTACGGAATGTAAAAACCCATCACCCAGACTGGAGCCAAGAAGTCGGGATAAACCCACTCCCTTTCAGGCTCCAAGGGATGAAGAGCTGGTGGCGACTAGCCTGCAATATCTGTTCCTTGGCAATAAAACGGGTGAGAGGAGTTTTATAAACCGGTGAAAAATGGTAACATGGAAATGTCTAGAGATAATAAAGCCCAGGTAGTCTCAACAACACGAGTGAGAAGGCATGAAGGACTTCTACACCAAGCCACCTCATCCGTGAATGTTGGGGCCAGAAGGGTACGTTCGAAGCTTATTAAAAAAAATGCAAAACAAATGGACTTCAGAATCACGAATTTGGAGTGAAAATATGTGGAATGTAGAAAGCCTGGATAACCTCAAGGAGAAGACTACTTGTTCACATAACTCCTGAATTCACCCATGTTTACCAAGACAAATTTCCCACACGAGCGAAATACTGAATTCCACCCGTGTTTTGGAACCAGGTTAAACCATCCGCCTCATTCAAATTGAGGATGAGACCCCCCGATCGGATGCTGAAACTCACATAAAGATTCAAATGACAATCATTAGCAATCTCAAAGGGACCAGGGGTCATTCCTGGTCGACTATAGTCCCCCAGCGAGACAGGCCTCGGACAGTGTAAGCAAATCGATGGAAAACCCAGTTTCAAAACCAAAGTCTCACCTTTGATGATGATTTTCACATCACACTTTTCGATGTTGATGACATGCAAGGCCACCAGAAGGTCGATCGGCGACAGCGGAGACGTCCCTTTGTCCAGAGTTACGCCCCACAGGCGATTGAAGACCTGAAAGCGTCAATCCATTAAAAAAAACCCACTTTACATCAGGTTTAAAAGCCATTTCTACACCTTGGACTTCTCAGACCTCTTTGACGACGTGCGGATTGAGTTTGATGAGCTTGGGCAGAACCGCGATCACTTCCTTCTTGCTCAGTCCTGTCAAGACGGGGATCAGGAAGCGAACGTCGGACACTCTCTTGTTATAGAGTTCTTTCACGTGGCACACAAGTTCTTCACTGGGAGGCGCTGAAATGCGAAAATAGGTCAAGAGGTAATTGGGAAAAATTGCTAAACATAAAATACTAATCTTGAGTGGTCTCTCTGTGATGGCGGAGAATCAATACTACCCATTATAATGTAAGATACGTCTCGATTTGGAGCGATTTTCTACACCGAAAGTCAGGTGCGAAAAGGTAATAAGAACGATACAGTCCCGCCCCACCCAATAGGTTTCCACAAGAGACCTAACCTCACCCATGATGAAATCGATGTTTCTACTCACAGAGGTCGTAAACCGGAGCCATGAGAAATGGTTAGTTTTGCACAAGGATATACGGGAGTATACATCTCATGTGACGTATACTATTTCCCCACAGTGTGGTTGGTGCGCATTAACGCAACTAACACTACCCGTCCACCACCTTTATGCTCTATCAAGCACCAAGCTGCTAATCATTTTACCTATGCCAAATATGCCGTTCAAACGCACCGGGGTACTATGTGTCCGAGTTCAATAAATTCAGTTTTCAGCACAAAGATGATCTTCTGTGAATTGGAAATACTCACACCGTTCTCAGGGAAGTGTGGTAAAAATGACTAATCCTGGATAGGCAGGCCATATTCAGGGAGGCCGAGCACCAAACATATTTCCTCTGCGAAATCTATAGATGCTTTGACAACTGGGTGGACGAAGCATGGCCTTTTTGTTAGCCTTTTTCAACAGGATGTGGACGGAGAGTATCCTCCCAGCCTCAGGGCGAACCGCTACCCCAGCCAGTTTCCGCACAATTCCGGCGTGTGCAAATTGATGAGAAAATTAATTAACGTTAGGTTAGGTTATTTTTAGGACAACGGAGTGAGTGTCTCTTGCCCCGCACGGCTTTCGCAAGTTCCACTCCACACAGGATGCTCTGCTTAGGAAGGCCTCATAGTAGTAGACACATCACTTCGCCACGGTGTTCTTTGATCTCGACGAGACGATATGGTATCATAGAGATCCTCTATAATATGGGAGCCCACACCTTGGCCCCCTATCCGAAATCAGGATTTTTTTTACGACACTCGCTGTGGGCGTATTTCCAATCCACAAAATGGCGGTGATAAGTGTTGTCACGTATATTGTTTAGTCAATCCGGTGAATCAGCACGAGGTAAGATGTAGTAAATGTGCTAAAAGAAATGACTGTGGCTGTGTCTTTGAATGACGAGTGGCAGGATACATTAGAGTATAACTGCGACATTAGAAAATTACGAAGGTGAAGCTGTGCGTGGTTGCAGTGAATGGAAGACCCTGTAATTATAGAAGAGGCATAACTTGAGATGAATGGTGGGTAGAATTTGGAATGGGTATCGCTTGATGGTAGTAGGACTTCGTAAAAGCTGATTGATTATGTGAGTTCAAGAGAAACGGGAATAACAGCGAAATAATGAGTGCCTTTGTGTATAAAAAGGGTAGAAACTATACAGGGTTCGAGAGGTAAAGACGTTTTGGTGGGGCTATTGACGTGTCCCCCCCCACAACTTTGCGATAAAACAGTCTAAGTTTACAAAATAAAACGAAAACAAAAAAGAAAATCCGCACCAGAATTTCCTGAAAAGGTTAACACAGCAAAAAGTTACACTGGCCTTTATGGTGTGGGTGAGAAGGCAAATTCCCTTTTATCGGCTCTTGTTCCCTAAATGTCCCGTTGTGGGGTTTCAACGGAAAGCACAATAATTACCTTTTTCGGTGAGAATGTGGATGATCCTGGTAATGAGAGTTTCACTCCCTTTAGGACATGTCTCGACCAAGGAAAGAAGTGTGGGGGAGTCCATTCCCATGTGGCTAATGGGAAACTCTAAGTATCGCAATATGGTTCTTTTAGCTTCGTTCACAGTCTTAACATACACTTGAGCCAGACTGAAATATAAAATGATATATTACACCACTCCTATTAAAACATTTAATCTCTATTCTTTTATCACCCTAGGGTATGGACACATGGCAATGCTCAGTGTTTGGGCAAGACTGAAATGGGTGGTAAAGTGGGATTGTGAACCCAGTCTTCGTGAATCAATTGAATAAGCTGTCTCCAGGATGGGGCGGACTCGCTGGTTAAGACAACATTCATCCACTCCCATTTCCAATTCCAAAAAAACACACACCCCTTTTATGGCATTGTCACAAGCCAGGCGTAGTACGAGAACCAGGACTTCTGGGAAAGAATTTTTTTTATTATCCATATTAAGTAGATTATAAAAAGGGGTGCGAACTCGCGCAGCGCAGTCACTGTCTACCGTCGAGACACCTACTCGGAGCGCTGGCCCAACCAGGAGGGTAAGCCCGTCGACCCCTGACCCAACCATCGTTTTAAAAATGGCCGGCCAACTTCGGAAATTTACCGGTTGGGAAAGCAAAGAGCCCCCCCCCCCCAAGAGCGCCACTCCGGCTCAGGCACCCACCAGCCAACACAGGCAGGACGAGCTATGGGGTCGCGCCCCCTGACGGACAGCTTTGATACCCCGAGATCGATAAACAAACATAGATCGAAGGACGATGCAGGGTGAAAGAGAATTGGTACAGAATACGAAGTAGGGGTTAGCAGAAGGAGAAAAAGAATGCCAAGCTGGGGCCGGACGGGGCGCCGAGTCCCGTCAGCACGGCGGCCCGGAGAGCAAATCGTCGTGCCCCTTATGGGGCATCAAGAAGTGTATTGAATGCTAGTGGAGAGGCATCTCGATTAGAAAATGTGGAGAAAGTGGGACTGATCGTGTAGTCCCTCAACATGGGGTGTCCACCATTCAATTCCCCGAGCACAAGAGAGGGCCCCGGAAACTGGGCCACGACGCGGAAAAAATTCCAAGCATCAACGTCAGATAACGGTCGACTGTACCAGAAATAGCAGTATACCTCCTATCCAGGTGCAGCTGCACAGTTACTGCCTGAAAATAGGTATTTATAGCAAAGAGAAGAATGGATACATCATGCGGGGTGTAAATGGCGCATCCATCTGCCCGGCACCCATCCCCTGGTGGCGGGGTGGAAAAACCCTTATACCCCGGGACAATGTGCAGGGGGCACGCACCCAGCATGGTCTGGTCTCCTGCAGAAAGTTAAAGGGAAACGGGAGGAGATGAGGCTCCGCAGTTCCTTCCAGTTGGCTTGGAGTCTACGGCAATTCCATTGAAGGAATATGCCCTACAGGCCTAGCTCGGAGGTAATGTAGGGGCCTTCTTCAAGCTGAACACCCTCACGGGAAGCGCCAGACTTTCTGTAGGAAAACTCCGGGAGCTGGTGGCTGTCAAAGGCACTGTCGTGTGCGAGGACTTACTGGGCAAGGTTGGGCGCGCCATGCGAGTCTTAGGCTCTCTATGCTTCGGAGGCGGGAGTCCTTCTTTTGGAGAGTCGCTCCGTCTAGCCCCTGGCGATGCCACTTTGTGAGTCGCTATATATAACAATCCAGTCTCTGCGCCGGGCACAGCGTGTTATCTCCTGTAGCGAGGGGTGTATTGCACCAGCGCAGCAATGAAGATAGACGCAGCGGCTGGTGTGTGCTATGAGATCCAAAGGTTGGGGATGTTTTTACTAAGTGTACAGTGTTTTTTGAGTGGTGGTCACACTCAGGGCAGGTTTGGTTCTGTTTTGTCTACAAGGGCAAAAGTCGCCATAATCACGCTACAGCCTAATAACAAGCTAAATTTTAAAAAAAAAGCAAACATGCAAAAACCAAATAACAAAAACAAAGGCAAAAGAACGAGAGAAAAAACAAAAGGCCAGAAGAATGAATCACGCTCCGACATTGGGGGTAGGCCCGTCTCCCCCGGCTTAGAAACATGTGACCTACAACAGTCAAATAAATAGAAGAGGCCAACCTCCTCCAAAAAGTTGTATAGTCCACAAGTTTGTGTACACGAACACGTCCCGAGTACAAGGGACAAGCCGTAGCGACCCGATTCGTTTCAATATGGAGACAGGTAACTTACACGAAGATAACCCAGACTGAGGCATTCAACGAGAATGTGCCGAACAGTCTGGGGAACAACGCAGTCTTCACAATAAGATATGGGCGAGAGCCCCTTCTCCGCCAATGCTGGCTGGTCTCGTCGCCCAGTCCTCGCGGAGTCCTTGGCGCCCTACTCGGCTCGCTCATTCCCCGCAATTCCTGCGACATCTCGACATCCATCTGGCTCGCGGCGACCGCGCCATCGCGAATACCGCGAACCAGAGGGTATGGAGATTCCAATGCCCCGAAGGCACTCAAGGCGCTTTGTGAGTCACTAAAGATCACAGTCGTCTCCGAACCGGGCACGACGCGTATTGTAGCCAGCTCGGCCTTTAGAAAGACGCAGCCCCTGGTAGAGAGTGCCCCGCCAACTTCAAACAGAGAGGATACGACGTGGAAACCGCCCTCCCGCCTGGCACTAGGAGTCATTCGTATACACTGGCAAGGATTTAGCGCGACACGTATTGTGGGAACATGAGGCTCGTGTTTTGGTGGAGTATGTGATTGTTTTATTTATCGTTTGTTGCAGGTGGTGATGGCGGTGAAGGATAATGGAAGGGGGTTCAGAAGACAGGAATACACAAATTATTTTAAATACTTTAGTTAGAAAAAGGGTAATAGGGAAAGAATAATAATTTGGTTTTGTTCTTTACAAAAATTAAATATGGTGAAATAGGAATAAAGAAACTTAATATGCCTTAAATGTGTTGATAAAAGAACTTAAGAATGAAAAGTGAACAATCTGTGATAGTTAAGAAAAAGAAAGAAACAAAGAATAAGGAATAAAAATATGTAAAGAGGTACAGAGAAAACTATTGAAGAAATAGTGAGATCGAACTGGGATTAATATTTTGGGGCTAACATCCTTTGTGCTTGGTATCGATTGCAATTGGTAGAATGAGGGTAAAAAAAGGGTGATGGAACTGAAATATTAATGCTAAGGTGGTAGGTTCTAATATAAAAAAAGAAAAGAAAGAAGAATAAAAAAGAACAGGTAAGTGCTTATATTTAATTCAGTATGAAGCTCGTGTTTTAGGGAAGGGGAGTGGAGTATGGGATTGAATGGAAGGTTGGGTAAGTGGTGGTTGAGTATTCCTCTTTGTATAATAGTGGTTTCGTGTGTAAGGGAATAATTTGGATGTCTGAGTGCAGGTGGTTTGTGTACAGCAGGTGAGTGTCCCAAGACCGTCATTTTTGTGTTATTTCAAGTTTAGTATTTGGCAGTAATGGGTTGCAAGGCATGAGATGAATGAATACGTATAGTGTGGATAAATTGTTTATATAGGGTTTTTTAGGGGGGTTGAAGGTAGTGTATGGAAGAGGATGTAGGACATTGAAATTTTGTTGTGGGTTTGTTGTGAGATGGTGTATGAAGTCCATGTGTGTATCATAGGTGTGCCCTAACATTGAAAGCGTCTTATTTAGTGAGATCCTGTGATTTTGTAATGTGGTGATTTGATTCGACGAGTGAGGTGAGCATCACTGTGGGTTTTATTGTGGAGACGCATTCGGTTGTTTTGGAGCCATTGTTCTAGTTGTATGGTATGTTTGTTTTTCTTGGCTGCATTTCTGTTGCTGTGTTGGGATGTTATTGTGAGGTCATTTGAAGAGGTTGACGAGTAAGGGAAGAGGATGGCACCTCGTGGCACACCATTCTATAGTAATTAGAAGATTTAACGGGCGAGATCGGGTCGCGATGCAGCCAGTTAGAGGGGGAAGAGGTAGAGAAGTGGAGTTACTGTATCGAAAGCTTTACTTATTTCAATTGCTGCTATGACGGTCCTGTGGGGTGGGGTGGGGTGGGCTAATTGAAGCCTTCTTGCATGAGCTGAGTGATGTTGATGACTACACTGCTAAATGTGTGGAGTGAGTTAAAAGTGTTGAGTGGTGTTTTGTGGGATAAATGGGTTGATTTTGTTTAGTGTTAAGCACTACATGACTTTGTAGTGCAGAGTAGGAACTTACTTTTTACTTTCCGGCCCACCTTCTTCGGTAAAGTGGGATACCCCTAGGAAGGCAACCACACCCCCTGGGTGTGGTGAGGAGATATTGTGTGTAGTGCGTGTTTGTGTGAGGTTTGGGTTGTCTATGAGTAGTTGTTTGACGTTTGGGCTTTAGTTGCATCTGGTGCATGTTGGTGGTGGGACAAAATTGTTGGAGTATAGTGGATTGGCCTCACCGGAGTTGAGTAAGGATTATCAGGGTGTTCTGTGTAGTGATTTCTCTTAGAGTAGGAAATGGGGCAACATGGAGCGGGGTCCATTGGAGAATTCCCTGCCCCGCAGTCCCTAGCTGTACAAATATAGTTCTCTAGCTTAATGGGTTATATGCAAAAACGGGGGTTCGTTCGATGGTGTCGCTTCTTTTAATAACCCGGAAAAAGCTGAGAATTCAGGTCTTTGTTGTGCGCTCGGAAAGACTCACTAGTGAACCAGATTCTGCTGTTGAGGGAGTAGTGCCAATGTGAGAAAGAGGCAAGCTCTGACGGCATCTTCGCTCCAGTCAGCTACGTATTGTCTTCCTAAAGTTGGATCGAAGAGGGACTTGGGTGGCTCAGACTCCATCAAGTAGCCGAGATACTCTCGAGAGATGTCCACAATCATATCCTTAAATTTGTCATTGGCGTGCAGATTACGGACGACAGGTTCTACGATTTCTCGGATCTGCCAAGAGAGAAAATATGGCACTAAGTTCTTTATAAAAGAAAAGGGATACACGAGGCTTCAGTAGCCACCACCCACGACCTTCATACAAATTGGTGACGGGCAGGAATACCAAAAGATGAAAGTGAGAATGAAGAGGTTAGATATATTCAGGAAAACACCCTTACCTACTCCTAGATACCTTTTATAGACCTCGTCTTGGCATGATATTTTCATTTGCAGGATTCATTGAAACCTTACGACAGAGGCGGGCAAAATGCAGCCCTCACAGGCTTTTCATATAGCCCGCGTTTCAGTTCAGAATTCAAGAAAATATTGAAAATTAGTTATTGAACATTTGGCCCAAATCTCACCTTATTCGCTAATTCTGTCAAATTTTGGAATGGCTTGGAAATTTGAGTGGTTTGTATCCCGAACAAACTCACTTTATATAGGCCTAGTTTGATATTTTCGATCGTTATTTAAGTTTTGCAAAATTGCATCAATAGATGAAAACAAATGCACAAAGTTAATTGCAATTAATTTATATGTATTCGAAATTTGCATCTAACTGTTTAAGTGCGGCCTGCAAAGCTTTACATAAGCTTCAAAGTAGCCTGCTGCTTAAAATTATTACCCATCCCTGCCTTAGAACCATAAAGCCCCAAGCCCCACCCGATTACAAAACCACTTGCAACCACGCCGATTATACATAATCCTTCTGGTTTCCTAACACAACTAACTCGTTTTACTCCCACTCGATTCTCTTAGTCACCCGCTACATTTTGGAGTGTATGTGATTTATGGGGGCATTTCCAACCATCAAACCAGACAGAGTTTATGTTTGTGATGTTTTACTATATTAAAGTGAGTGACTGCAAGATTAAGTGCCCATTTCACACTGAGGAGCTGATGAAGTGCTTGTAGGTATGGATGATGGATTCTTTGGATTGCCCAAATGATGAAACAGTGTTTGGAGCAAAGTAGTTTTTATGGAGGTTTTGTTGTGTTTAGTGACCCAGAGCATCATTGGGGTTTGAATGGGAGTTGGGCTTGATGATCATTGTCATGTTCGTGAAACCTGAGTGAGATGTGAAGATGTGAAACCCAGTCATTTTAGTGATTGGAATACGCGTTGTAGGTGACTAAATACGACCTCACCCAAGTGCAAAGTGGGCACCGTGGTTCTGATGATCATAAGATAAAATAAAATGTGTTAGCCCTTGTGGGAATGTACCTCGTGTTGAGAGTGAGTCGCCAGGGTGCAGAGGGTAGATAAGGCTGCCGGGGCTGCCACTGGCCTCAAGAAAATGATATCTTGCAAGAGCTGAGTTATGTTTGCAACAGTGTCATCCCCTTGATCCGCACAAACCATCAGGTACTGTATCGCCCTACCAGGGATACTGGGACAGTTCAACACAAGTCGCGCTATTAACCTAGGGGAGATAAAGTATATGTTAATAAGTGTATAAACAAGACGGGGGGGAGGGGAATTAATATTAAAACAGACATCAATACCTGGAAGGTTAGTAAATCGCGTATTTAAGGCTCGATTGAATGGGAGAAGAGAGCAATAACAGCCATGGAGGTTGGATAACGGAGGGTTTTTGATAAAAAAAAGACTAACAAAGACATCTTCCAAAGGTTTAAAAAAGATTCACGGAGAAGCGTAAGAAGTAGGAATGTGTGGAAGAGAAGCAGAGAAAGCAAGAACGTGTGGAGGTTATGACGAGTACTAGAGGAACCATTCTGCAACCAAAGGTTGCAATCTACCACACCATATTCACCCAATGGAGAAATAAATTAAACCCCTTACCGAGTGCGATCGCCGCGCGAATCAACCCCACTAAAAGTACCCTCCCCTCTTCATGACCCATCAAGCACAAAGTTGCCCATCATTTTATCCACACTGGTGGCACTTCATAGGGATGGGCTGCTATGTGCTGTAGCATCTCGTCCAGTCCATGTTCATTCTTGGCCACGAGGCCCCAAAACACCCACATCTATCATCCACTTGTGCTTCAATCAGTCATTTTTCATGCAAACCTTTTTTATGTAAAACGAGAGCAAGAAAGTGGTGAAGATGGAAGTGAAAATGATGGAAGATATTTAGCCGCATTCATCTTAACATTCTTAGGTTAAGAAGTACAGCCCTCGAAACCAATGCACTAAAGTAGCCCCACATCATCACAGATTCAGGGTGTTTAATTGTGCTGACCATGAATTTCGGGTCGTGACTGGTGACACCGAGGAATGGCGTAGAATTGTCATTCTGTGACTCAGGATACACTGGAGCGTGGACTCACCCGACCACATAACCTTTTGTCAGTCTGCTAGTGTCCAATGTGAATATTCCTTGGCGAAATAAAGTCGTTGCTTCTTCATTCGCTCGGTGAGAGTGCTTTCTTAGCTACACCGCAGGTCTTTCTGAAGACGATGTTCCATAGTTCGGGTGGAGACGTCTTTCAAGGCACAGGGAATTATTTTTCAGTTCTGCTGTTGTTAAACGCTGGATCTTCGTCACCTCTCGTCGTAGAAGGTTGGTTGTAGCTTTTGTGGTCTTCCGTGGCTGTCAAAAGCGTGCTTTGGTAGGTGGTACCAACGATGATGGGAGGTGACAAGCAGCGGTATGAAGTGTCATTACAAATGAATTGCCTCGCTCAGTACAACATATTTAGTTAATGGCGACTTTTTCTTTCCTCCATGCCAAAACTTCGGCCCTTTCTTCCCTTGTTATAAGTAGTGAAAAATGGATGAAACAGAGCAGTTAAACACAAAATACTCCTATTCTGGGCACTGGGGCAGAGCAACACAATGCATTAAAACCTCTCAAGTGTTTGATCAAGCATTGAACTCTCGGGTACCCATCCTATGGTCGCCATTCACCATTAGATTGCCATCATAAAACTATCCGCCAAACTATTGCGTCGGAAATGCAATTAATTTCAGGAACACGCTGTGGTGGCAGGCTCTAGACTTCCTGCTGACACATATTGTTAACGCCCGAATAGGGTCTGCCTAGTGGTTTGAGGAAGGAGAGGGGTGACTAGTGTTTTATTTTCTCAATGGAGGAGGAGCAGACAGGGACCATGGAGATGGAGATGAGAAGGTTGAGTGAGTTGTTAGAACAAAAGGAGAGAGAGAATGCGCAACTGAGAGAGGAGAAAGATAGTCTGAAGAGAAAAATGAGAGATGGAAGTACGAATGGAAGAGGAATTAGGGACAGTGAAGTACGAATGTAGGAAAGAGTGCTGAGAATGTTGAATGAGAGAATGCGAAAATAAGGGGCAACTGGTGGTGGTGCGGCCTCTACTCCATGTCCGAAAAGGACTTCCGGACATGGACGAATTGCCTAAAGAGATGAAGCGGAAGAAGAAAGTTTCGAAGACCTGACGCCAGGACCGACAGGAGAGGACCAAGACTCGTGGTCCCCGAGGCTCGGCTTTCTTTTCCGAGTCTTCTTTGGGGAGAGGGAGAAAGCGGGGTTTTCACCACCCACTGTCCGTCACCTGCGAGTCCTCCGATGAAGGGTGGACTCTCCTCGGCCTTTTCCCTCGCCAAACTGACGAGGGACTCACCAGCCTGTGGAGCGCCCCCCTCCCCCGCCAGATGAGAAAGGGACATTGTTCTTTTTCCTTTGTTTGGGGGGCGACCTAATGCCCTCAGTAGGGACCCACCCAAGGTGATATCGGGCTTAGGGATGGCTCCCACCAAGCTCTGATTCACCCACATAGAGGTCACATTCAGCTTACGGACATCCCCCTCAGGGCACTGAGCACCCCGTCACGGGCCTCTCTTTCCTTGACGTCCACCAGACTGGGATCAAATAATTGTGGCAAACTCCCAAGGGGTTTCGGCTCCCCATGGTCGTTTTTGAACACTGCTACTGAACTTTTAGGAGGGGTCTCTGGGAAAGTAAAGGATAGGTCACATCCGCACTAAATAGGGATCTGCTAAGGGGCGATTCACAGAAGATAATTGGGAAGTCCCTTTAGCATAAAACTACGCTAGGGGAAACTCCCCGCTATGAGGTCTTTAGAGGCCCCTGGGAAAGGATAGGGATGACTACCTCCACAGTAGAGAAATCTTTGGGGCGGCTCTCGAGAATGGGTGAGGCCTCCACCAGTTATTGCTGTGCTGAGGTTCTCCTCGAACTCTCCAGCACCAAGGTGGAGTGATACCGAACTTGCAAGCGGCTCTAATTTTAGAAGTTGGAAAAACCGAGCGCACTTCAAGGACTCAAAACTTGTGATCAGTGAGAAAAAAGGGTGGTTAGCTATAGATCGCATTCAGACGCACCATCCTATCCTAGCTATGATTTTCAGACCTTTCAAGGGCTACATCCTTGAGCGTTAATAATAATGTTGGTACCAGTATCACAACAACCCGCCTGGAAGTTACCCAGTGGACACTCACGCCCTCTGAACGGTTCCCAAAGGCCGCAACTCCCAATGAGAAGCCAGAAAGGGAGGCTTGATTCAAAGGCAGGATCCAAGACTTTTAGTTGGAGTGACAACCAAGAAGGTAGTAAACACCCCCGGTCATAAACCGTACAGCTTTATACACCAAAAAAACAGTCGCAGGGGGGTGGTCAGCCAATTGCACATAGGGAAGGGGTTAGTGGGACGTAAACTGCTCGTCCCATTAATCATGCCCTAATGCTCAAGACCCTTCGAGCCCAGTTGGTACCTTGCAACTTATGAGCGTTATTCTAGAGGTTCCAAAGCTTCTCTGGCACCCCAGCATGAAATAGTTGGTCAGGACTTTAAAACTAGATGGAATAAGAAATAAGAAAGAAGGAAGGATATGTAGAGATTCAAGAGAGGGACAAATGAGGACGCGAGAAAGGAACACCAGTTTCTCTTGGTATAGCTACCACTACCGTTTAGGCCTTCCTTCGGGTGTTAGGTTAGGGAGGGCACTAAAGACTATAACAATCACCGCACAAACACCAGAAAGGAAATAGATGAAAAAGGATTGGGAAGGACATGGGACAGGCAGTTGTTGTTTTTTATTACTTAAAGAAGTTCCACCTGGCAAGTACCATCAAGGGAATAAGCCGCCAAAATTAATTTTAGCCTAATATTAAGCTCTATTAAAAACAAGAAAAAAAGATTAAGAAAAAAATGAAAAAAACAAACAAAACAAAACACAACTAAGACAGAAGAATGGTACAAAACCGACCGGTGCTGCGTCAGGCCAAGTGGGCAAGCTCGCAGCCATTTTCAAAAAGAGAGGATTCATTAAAATTTCAAATGTTCTTTAAAAACATAAACTATGTTTAAAAATTTAAAAGATATATAAAAAAAAGGAAGAGGGAGTAAAAACGTAGAAAAATAAATGCCTCTAGAATGTTGTAAAATCAAAGTAAAATAATAAGACACGACACATCTATCTCGTTCTAATAATGATAAAACATTAAATTTCCTTAAAAAGATTTGTCTCTGATAAAAATTTAAACACTTGATTCATGTTAAAGGTGCACTCATGTTCGGGAAAGGATGCTCCTCAGAACCTGTTGAGGACACATCCCTTGGCAACAAAAAGGAAAAAGCCTTTGCCTCAGACTATGGAAACGTAGGTATTCGGCAAATAGGTGGAGTACAGACATTGGGACTCCACAGTGAGTGCACATTGGAGGCTGCTGAAGGCCTTCCATCAGAAAGCCATGTGTCAGACGACAATGCCCAATTCTCAGAAGGCATAGAATAACATCCTGAGTACCGGTCCTAGTAGTGCGTGGCCAAGGGCGGACCGACTGTTTGATGGCATGCAGTTTAGTTAAGGGAAATTTACCCCCCATTCCTCTGCCACTGGTCGACCACGTACTCTCGGATGTATGGCACGACATCACGGAAAGGAAGAGAAGCACGGGTGGAGGTTCCTTGAGATGCAGCTGCCTTGGCAACAGCATCTGCTCTCTCATTTCTTTTTATACCTCTGTGGCTCGGTACCCAACAGAATAAAACTTCGTGGAACGAAGATAAATGAAAAAGCCGCTGTTGGATCTTTGAAACCAGCGGGTGATCTGGAAATAAAAGACTAAAGCCTCCAAAGAGCTGAGGGAATCAGAGAATATTGTATAAGATCCCGCTGATGAAGAAGCGATGGTATACAGTGCAGCCAGTATCGCGACAAGCTCAGCCGTGAAGATAGAAGCTGTATTGGGCAGGCACGCAGGCACACAGACACATGACGGGAGGGGAAGATAGCAGAAGCTCTTACCCCATCAGAGGATTTAGATTCATCTGTGTAGATAAAAGTGCTTGATTTGTGGCACAAACTGTGTTCATAAAAGAGGCTTCGTAGAACCGAAAGCAAGAACTTGGTCTTCGGTTCGCCTGCCAGCACCTTGCAAACACTCACGGGTTGCAATAGCCATGGGGGTACTTTAGGGATCTGATATGGAATATCTGATAATTCCCTCAGTTGACCTGCATCTCCAGTCATACGCAGGGCAAAGGGGCGAGTCAGTGAAGGAAACCTGTCATATGAGGCCACCAAGTGAATATTATAGGTGCACTCATATATAGGTGAGTGGGGGAGCTGTTGCAGCCTGAAAAGGTACTGCAGGTTAAAATTAAGGCGGTGAAAGGATAGTGGAAGGACCCCACTCTCTGCATGGAGACTCCATACTGGGGAGGACTTGAATGCTCCCAAAGCTAGACGCACTCCCGGGTTCCTAATAGAATTGAGCTTATCTAGGTTTGAGGATGAGGCTGAAGAGTACACCTGTGACCCATAATCCAGCTTAGACTGGATCAAGGTTGTATACAAAAGCCACAGGGTACAGGCGATCACTTCCCCACGAACCATGTGATAGAAGTTTTAAAATATCCATTCTCTTCAAGCAGGATTTTTTTTAAGGCAGTTATATGGGGAACCCAGGAGAGCTTTGAGTCAAAGATAACCCCAAGAAATTTACAATGAGGCTCAAACAAGATGGGGGAGCCATACAAAGATAAAGTTGGCTGTTCCCAGTCAACTTGCCTGAAATTGTAGAAATGAACTGCCTTGTTTTTGAGGATGACAGTCGGAAGCCTTTTGCAGCGGCATCTTGGTAATGATGTTAATGGCCAGTTGCAATTTACGGATGACAAATGGCAGCTGAGGCGATGCTGAAAAAATTGTCAAGTCATCCACATAAAGAGTTGTCATTACCTCTGCAGGAAGATCAGTAATAATGCTGTTGATAGCCACCGAGAAGCAGGTGACGCTCAAAACGCTTCCCTGTGGCACGCCCTCTATCTGATCAACAGGCTCCGATATGACATTTCCTACTCTAAGACGGAACGTGCGTCCAGCAAGGAATTGTTCTATGAACCTAGGAAGATGGCCTTTGATACCCCAGTCATATAGTTGCTTCAGGATACCATACCTCCAAGTGGTATCATATGCTTTTTCTATATCAAAAAAAGACAGCAATGGAGTGTTCTCTTATCTTTTAAATTATTGCGAGAGCTCTACTACTATCTGCTTCCAGGAGTCAACAGCTCTGCCTTCTCTATCCCCTCTAAAGTTTACCTCTGCCACTGGGTCCAACAGTAGTACCTACCTGGCGGAGTAGTAGAGCTCTCTTATCTTTTAAATTATTGCGAGAGCTCTACTACTATCTGCTTCAGGGAGTCAACAGCTCTGCCTTCTCTATCCCCTCTAAAGTTTACCTCTGCCACTGGGTCATCTCTTTGAGAAAGCTTGTCGAATGCAATCCTCCATCCTGACCAGCAGGTCTGTGGTTCATTGTCTCTTTCTAAAACCCGACTGTGAGGGAGAAATAAGGTTGTGTTTCTCCAGGAACCATACCAACCTGGCATTCACCATCCTTTCAAAAAGCTTGCATGGGAAACAAGTAAGGGCAACTGGGCAATAGTGAGTCGGAAGCGTCCCTACCTTTCCTGGTTTACGAAGGGGAAGTATGATTGCTTCTCTCCAATTAGAAGGGAAACAGCCCTTAATCTATATATAGTTAAATATATCGAGAAGATGTGAAATCAGTGTTGAATGCATATTCCTAATCATATCATAAGAGATACCATCAGGACCATTGCGATGTATCCACATCTTTAAGAGCACTTCGAAGTTCATGAATGGAAAAGAGCTTATTGTATGGTTCATTATCCATACAAGGATCCATGAGGTTCAAGAAGCACCGCTCTTGTATTTTCCTGACATGTTGAAATTCTAAGGAATAATTGTTAGGGATGGAAATGTCAGCAAATGTCTTTGCCAGGACATTTGAAATTCTGGATAAGTCTCTCAAAAGCTCGCCTGCTTCAACAACTATATTGGGGGCAGAGAAACCACTTGCTCTGCCCATGAGCCTTTTCACTCTTTTCCAGAATTTGTTTGGTGGAGTTTGGTGGTTGATAGAGTTGATGTACACTTTTAAGGAAATTCGGCGAGCCTGGCGGAGGGTACGCTGTTGTACTGCCCTGGCTCGGCTACAACCATAATTGTTGATGGCAGTAGGGTTTCGATGGTAGCGACGACAAGCTCGCTTATACTCTGTCACCACTTTGCGGCATTCTTCAGACCAAAAAGGGAGATGGGTCTTGTGGGAAGCAGTTTTGGAGAGGGGTATGGAAGAATTTGCCACCTGGTTGACATGATCATGGAAGTTCTCCAGGACCATCTCAATGTCGCCCTGAGGAAAGTGTCCAGAATGGTGAGAAAGGTATTTAAACTTTGGCCAATTGGCTTTCCTGGTGTTCCACCTATTGCCCGGTGGGGGAGGAGGGCTACTCAGGCATGAGGTCAGAACAATTGGGAAGCGATCGCTTCCTCTCAGATCAAGATCCAACGACCAGCTGTAATCTGCTCTACAGTCTGAGGAACAAAGTGACAAATCTACACAGGTAGAGCTGTTGGTCTGGACATGGAAGATGGTGGAATGCCATCATTAAATAATGACACATCTAAGGTCTCACAATCAGATTTCCATTGGGGTTGTAATCATAGTCTCCCCAAAGGTGGTGTCTTGCATTAAAGTCTCCAACTAGTAGGAATGGGGTCGGGAGTTGGGAGATGAGATTAGCTAATTTGTTAGCCAAATCTGAAGCAATTACTCCTTCACCAGGAGGGAGGTGCAATGAGCAGAATGTGTATAAACGGTTGGTATACACACAAATCACCATTGCTTGAAGGTCTGTTCTCAATGGGATTGCTAAGTGAGAACAGTCTTCACAGACAAAATTAGCCGAACCATGAATGGGTTCTGGTGGATTCTTAAAATATCCCACATAGTGGGGGATATTGGGTAATCGACGAATACCAAATTGGGTCTCCTGTAATGCTATACAAATAGGGTTGTAATCATGAAGCAGGAGTTTGAATTCTTCCCATTTGGAGAAGATCGCTTGCAGATTCCAATGAACAATTGGAAACATGTTCATCATTTAAGGGTAATTAAATTTTTCTTTGCGCCTGATGAAGGTGACTGGGGTTTTGAACCTTTTTGATTTTTAGGTGTAATTAACACTTGAGGCATAGGTAGTTTGAATGTTTTGGGGATGGCACTTTTATTAGAGGGCAAAGAACCATCTGTCAGTTGTGAATATGACAGGGTGGTTTTTGCTGGCAAAGATGCCTCCGAAGATATTGGGTCCTCTGTACTGGTAGGTAGTAATGTCGAGAGAGATGGTACCGAGCCATTCTGAGAGGTGGTTGGTGGGTCAGCTGGGGTGGGTGAAGAAACCCCAGAAGGCTGTTTCTCCTTTTCCAAAAGGGCCACAGCCAAAGCTGGATCAGAAAAAATCCGTTCAGCTTCTTCTGGAGTTACTAATGCTGTGGATGTAATAGGCTGGCTAGTTGTGAATGATGGACTCAAGGCAGATTCAGTGTGAGGAGGGTGAATGTCCAAAGGTGAAACGAACACCACACGAGCATCCTCGGAATCTGTCTCCATGTCTTCAGGGCATGTCAATGGTTGATTAGATGCTGATGGAGGGGAATCTGAAGAACGGCGAGTCCTCTCGCGCCTTGGTTTAGGAGAAGCAGGAACCTCCCTAATGATTGGAGAGGGAGGAGGAGCATCATTCTGAGGCAAAGATTCTATTGGGGCTTCTTGATGGATATTCTGCCTGAATGGTCTCTACTGTCTGTTATGGACTGGTCTGGTTGCTCTAAGAACGTCCGCAAAACTCACTCCTGGTTGTATGTATAATTCTTTAGCTCTCCTTCTAGCATCCTTCATGCTAATTCGGAATTTATTCCGAAGAGCAACAACCTCTCTCTCATATAAGAAAAAGGTGCTCTGCTTAGAGGTGGCGAGGTGATCGCCACCACAGTTGGCACAACAAGGGGGACGAGGGAACGGTGTTCCATGGAAATCAGAGGAACAATTGACACATACCCTCTCCTGTCTGCAGTGCTTACTAACATGTTCAAAACATTGACAATGAAAGCACTTACGGGGATTCTCCACGTAGGGCTTCACAGGAATACACAGATAACCAGCCTTGATATTCTTAGGGAGTTCCAACCTATTGAAAGTTACTATGATAGTAGTAACATTACGAGTGACGCGGTATGCACCTACTACATTCTGAGAAGTCAGTTTAGCAACAAGCCGGTCCACGTCATATTCAATAAGTTCCCCCGACCTGATAACCCCCTTGCAGGTGTTAAAGGTAGGATGGGCTGAAGAGGAGATATCGAGGGAAGCAAGAGAATCTAGCGCTTTGATTTTTTGATGCTGATCAAATGAAGAGAACTCCACAACATGGCAGCCATCATTCCTAGGCCACATTTGGCAACAAAGTCTTCATAGATATTGAAAATGTCAGCCTTACTTAATGATATATCATTGTCTAATTTTAAAACTACAAATCTATCATAATCAAGATCACGGTCATTGGTGGCACGGGAACCAGAAGCCTGGGGACTCTGGGAAAAGTTTTTATTATTTTTACCCATAAATAGTTGTATTAAAAGAACACGTACCCCTGGGGAAGTGGAGTCATGCTACTGTAGCTGCCCCCAGACTAGGCGCTTTACACCATCCTCAGGGTAGCCATCCCCCACGCTACAGCTGTCGTTTTAAAAACAGTGCAACGTCATGAATGGAAGTTTGACGGACGACGGCTAGGCTAAGACCCACGCTGTGAACCGCTATCAGCCCCAGAACAAGTGCAGCCTTCAAGGCGATACCTCCGGCGAACACGATCGGCAACCCGTACAACGGTACTCAACACAAGAGTGTGAGGATCCTTAGTCTGACTCCTCCACAGTGGTCTGTTCAGCAAGGTAGGACCCCTGAAGACAGACTGATGGATAACAATGTCCATTACAGTCTTCACTGACATAGCCCACTGTGTCATTGAAGTACGCAAGCCCCTCCACCACGACACGGTGATCTTCAGGGAAGGGACTAAGAGAAAAAAAAGAATGCTCCGGTGTCGGATAGGGCTCCGCCTCCTTCCGGTGACCGATCATGCAACCATACAGGCGGTAGATCACGGTACTGTGTCAGATACTACTGCTCATGGAGCTACTCCAGGCTAGGAAACAACCAAAATATGCCTTACCCTCTGGGGCACCAGACAATCTTCACGGTAAGGTTCAAGCGAGCGCTCGATCCGATGGCAAAACATCGCGCAAGTGTTTACAATTCAAAGGGAAGAAAAAATGAGTTGGTTCCGTCGAGCCATGGGGGAATAGGTCCAGAGGAAGCATTGGAGCCGGGAGGGGACGCAATTCTCTCTCTAAGAGTCATTATTATAATCAACGCATCTTTTATGCGATCTTCCAACCCTTCGCACACCTCGACTTTTGAGAATTCTCTCCACATGCCTATTTCCATCCATTCTTCTTATATGCCAAAAAAAACAAACTAGGGCAACAAGAATGCCACTGCAAGTCTTAACCTTGTATGCCATGTCAAGGAGGATGTACAACCTGAAAAATGTCAACAACATCCACTTCGAAGGGAGGTTACTTTCGTGTACACAGTATTTGGGAGACGGGTACCGTCAACAACTTATTATATTCCCCTCAATTACAAGCAATTACCATTACAAGACTCCTCAAGGAACGAACGAAACATACTCATCTCTCTCCTTGTTGGGGACCAATTCCATCGCTCTTTGAAGTATGTGTACCAGGAAGTTCTCGTACGACTGGTAATCTTCTTTCCCTTCCCACTGGCACGCTTCAAATAGCTTATGGAGGGGACTGAAGTTATGACTTAGAGAATAGAGGGAATAAATCCAGGACACCAACAATTCGATATTCGCACTTAAATCTTCAAATATAAATGACTCCAATTCTGAAAAAAAAAGAATAACGCCAATTAAATGGAACAATTGCATAAGCTCATTATTTAAGTACAAAACCACTAACCCACAAGGATGTTTATGGTCGAAACTTTGAGTAACTGCATCAATTTACGCCAAGTGGTTCCTGGAAGATTTCAGGGTACCCTCTCGGTCATCCTTAAGGAGTGAAGAGGTTGACTACACCACCCCCATTTCACAAATGACTTTATCACTACTCCCTTTTTTTGTTCATTGCTTACTTTTCTGTTTTTACTCATGTTTTTCCCATACATTGATAGTCCCGACTATGGGCTAAAGAGGGTGCTAAAGTCCCTATTATAAAATAAAAACTTCAACTTGCACAATTGCAGATCAACGCCTTGAAAAAATAACTTTTCTTCTGCCCATTTGTGGCCTATTTCAGCACCAAGCCACCACCTTTATTGCACACCATTGGCCCCTGATGGCGAGAGGGTGTTATGTCCAGTCGAGGTTCACCCATGGACATGTGCCACCCCTCCTCCTTCACCCAATACCACCCTCTGGATCCTCATTCACACCCTTCCCTCTCAAACACATTCGTATTATCAACCTCACTATGATAGTCTCATCACATGACTTCATCTATTTTACTTCTGAGTCGATACCAACTCAGAACATTCTCCTTCACGTTATATACCTTTTAACCCCAACACCCTTCTTAAGAAGTTCATTTAACCTAATCTTATTCTCGACCTTGTCTAATATACCGTAGCAGTCTCGCTTCCATACACACACAGTACCAGCATTCTCTCATGCAAATTTCAGGTACATTCCGCACTAATACATTCATCATTCATTAACAACCTATGTGTAATTAAATATCTTTCTTCTAACAAAAGGTGTTTGCCACAAGTTTTACTTGTCTATTTGCAACACACAGTTTACTTGCATATTTACCACATATATTTTACTTGAATGTTAGTTACGCACACGTTTTACTTGCTTATTTACCACATACAAGTTATACTTGCATGTTTGCCACACGTTATAATTGCGTGTTTGCCACACAAGTTTTATTTGCGTGTGGCAAAAGCACCACGTATTCAAACTCTCTTCCTGTTACTTATTCGTTTATTCATCTTATTATAATGATCCTAGCGCGTGTGTGTGTATGTGTCCATCTGTGCATTTGAAGAAAAATTGAGAACGGGACTCAAACTATCGTGAAATGTTGGTTTTTTTTCTTGCATACCAATTTTGAATGTGTTGTAAAATAAAAAAGCCTTTTCCTCTCGTGAGCGAGCGAACAAGCATCGCAAGCCTAGTTGGGCGTTTTTTGCTAGTATCTACAACTATCAACCGATATCAGAGCTCACGCTAACCAAGTTCAAGCCCAGCGTGCGCGGACACAAGTCAGGTGCCAATGATGGATGGCCAAAGCCAAACAAGAGAAAGTGACAATCCAGAAGTTTCCCCATACTTCCCCTACTTTCGGTTCCTTACCTACTAATTCGTCGTAGTTGGCGGAGATGGCAAATTTGGCGATGGTCCTCAGCCGGTTCTTGTACGAGGCACCGTAGAGCCTCATTTTATCGAGTTTGAGAATCGCTCGAAATAAGGTCAACTGCAGACTGAGGTTGGAGGATCTGGATAAGGGCGTGGTCACTTCGGCCAACTTGACGAACTTCGCCCTTTGGAAAACGGGTCTCGACACGAGGGAAACGGGCAGGAGCGGCTTCTCAAAAGCCTGCAACAATGATAAAATAATACCCTATCTTTAACACGGTCAGCACGAATTGGGCCATATGTGGTACACCCAGGTCGTCACACCTTTTCTTACTTATTTGTGTGAAATATCGCCCTTAAGTGATATAACAATACGGGAGACATTCGCAGCATTACGCCACTGAGAAGTAATGAGGTCAATGGCTTAAATCAGTATATTCTTAATGTCAGGGAGCTTAAAATATCAGCATGGTGTCATCAACGGGTCGTAGATAACTAAATACGACTGTGCCAATGAGTGAAATGGGAAGAGATGGGAATCAAAGCCCTACTTTGGGTATAATAATTCTATGAATAGATTAAATTGACTTGGAGTGGTTCGGGCATTCACCGGGTCCGAGCTAAAATATGAGATTCTTCGACTCTGCTTCGTTTTGGCGGATTTTGGCTTTATTTTAATGGTATGGTTTTACCACCCATCTGCACTCCTTCAAGATGCCTTTCTTTCTCAGTGAGAACCTACTGATTAACGTGGAATCCGAACCACGGGGAATTTACAACGTATGGCACCCGCAGAGAAGACGACCCGAATTGGGATTCCATTAGGCGACTAACCACTCTTGATGTGGATTAGCAAAGCTAATATCGGAAGCGGTATTTCCACTCCGCTAAGCAGTAATTTGGCATTGTTGCATTAATAATAATAATAATAATAATAATGGGGAATATTTATATGACACTCTTCAAGACCTTTGGTCTTCACAAAGCGCTGGTCTACCAACTAAGGAAAGGTTCGAGAGAGAAGAGGTGCGTCTTCAGGGTACGCTTGAAGTCAGCAAGGAGGGAGGGCGCGAGGCGTATAATAGAAGGCAGATAATTCTAGTCCTCGCAGACTCTTTGCAGCCATCATTACCCGCAATTTTCACATGTCCAGGAACCCAGCACTAGACAATCTCGACATCCACCTGGCTCACCAAAACCCTAGCGTGACGGATACTGCGAAACAAAGGGTGTGGAGATTCCAATGTGCCGAGAGCACTCGCGGCGAATTGTGAGTCGCTATAGATTACAATCCGGTCTCTGAACCGGACACGACGCATTATCTCCAATACCGAGCGGTGCATTACAACCAATTCTGCCGTGAAGACAGACGCTGCGCCTGGGAGAGCCACGCTGACTTCAAACAAAGCGCATACCCAGTGACAACGGATCCCCTCGTAGGACTGGGGGCAATCTGTGTACACTGGCACGGATCCAGCGTGACACGAAGTGAGGTCCAAAAAGGACGAACGCAATAGACCCGGCGATGTAGAAGCTTTGGGAGCAGAGGCGTAGCAAAAAATAGTCAAAGGTGGTACCCTCCAGGGTGGCATCCTGGGCAGAACTAGGGCCGCCACCGGCCCGAGAGCTACTCCGTGCTCTCGAAGGAGTTTCCTAGCAATAAACCCAAAGGGGTTAGGGTATGAGTGGGGTCTCTCTGCGGCATAGGCAGCGTCGAGATCAGCTGCGGATGCAGTGAGAGCTGTTGGCGACTGAGGGAGGCGCCGGGCTCTCGCATACAGGCGAATAATGCACTGTGCACGCCGCAGGGAGAGTGGCATCTCCCCAGCATCGAGAAATAGGGTCTCAATGGGGGACGTAGTGAAGGCATCGGTCGACGGACGGAGCCGTGTAGTGGCTCGAGACCACCTTCCGCAATACATACATACTCGGCTACGGATGCATAAAACACATCTGTAGTAAGCTTCGAACAAGAAAAGGATTGATAGAAGAGCAGGGCAGTAGCACTATCAGCACCCGAGAAGCAGAAGGTCACGGAACGAAGAATATCCATGGCGCGGGAACAAGAGACCCTAAGGCTGCGAATATGAGCCTCCGAGGTGAGGCATCGTTCGAAAACAAAACTCAGGAAACAGTGTGAATCCACTACTTCAAGGCAGACCCTGTTTAGGAACAAGTCAGGGTCGGGTTGGAGCCGTGGATGACAGCAGAAGTGCACCACCTTAGTCTTGGCCAGGAAAAACATAAACCTGTGCGCTTCGGCATAG
This sequence comes from Ceratothoa steindachneri, assembly GCA_963969495.1. Classification (NCBI taxonomy): domain Eukaryota; kingdom Metazoa; phylum Arthropoda; class Malacostraca; order Isopoda; family Cymothoidae; genus Ceratothoa; species Ceratothoa steindachneri. Next base: position 92,688,979 of record OZ018326.1, read on the forward strand.
CGAGAGATGCGGTAAAATGCCTGTTGGATTAGACACTCCAGAGTTAGCATCTAGGGAGAACCAAAAGAGATCGAAAAGTCGTCCAAGTAGACTGTAACGAGAACATCTTCCTGCGATCTCACAAAAATTCAGAATAAAGGTTGGTAGGCATTCCCTCGTCCACATCGTGTGGAGTCTCCATGATACCGTATTGCCATGCGGTATCACAGGGCTTCTTCAGATCGAAAAACACCGTGGCGTAGTGCTGTCTACGAAGGAAAGCCTCGCAGACGGCATTTACGAGTCGGAGCACAGCATCCGACATGTAGTGGAACTTCCGGAGTTCGCACTGTGCGGAAGACCGGTGGCCTCCGTTGTCCACGAAAAAGGCCTATCTAACATTTACCAATTCTCCATCAACTCGCAGACGCAGGGGGTTAGAAAGATTGGTCGGAAACTGGCGGTGGTAGAGTGATCTCTTCCACGGTTTGGAAACAACAAGCGCAGTAACCATTCGCCACGAGTCTACCCTCTGTCCAGATCTAACAGAAAGGAGATGCCTTGATCACCCTGGTGTCGAAACATGGCATACGGGACATCATCCCGTCCAGGGGCGGTGTTCGCCTACGAAGCGAGGGTGGAACAAAACTAGCATAATGTAAAGCTGTCGTTGAAGAGTTCTCCGCCTCTGGAGGTAAAGTCCATTAGACGGCCTTCAGCAACATCACGACGTGCATTGAATGCTGGTGGAACAGCATCCCAGGTAGAGATCGAGGGGAAAGCGGTCGCGAAGGACTCCGGCACGGACGTGGGGTCCGAGATCGCAATCCCATTCTCCTGTAGAACAGGAACGGGATCCTTCGAGAACTTAACCGAATCCTTTTGACTCGCTTCCACTCCTCTGCTAGAGGTGTCTTCCCGTTAAATGAAGACGCGTATGCCCGCCAGGGAAGAGCGACGGGCGTGTTTCGAAAGATACCGGAACTAAGCCCTACCTCAAATAAATTCATCCACAGTGAAATCGTTCAGGCGCCACTTATAGGGAATGTAGGCAGAGCGCTTCTGTTTGAGGGCCGTGCCGTCTCATACTCGGCTGACCAGCACAGAAGAGGCTTGGGTGCAAAACGGCCAGACGTTCTATCAATAGTAGTTCGGCCCACGGAGAACCCAATGAACTTATCCATCGACCTAAACTCCTCGACTGGGCCTGAGTAGTCGAACGGGCTTCGGCAACCATGCCACGATAGGGGGGAAGTCACCGGCGTCTAAGTCGGATGACGATGGAATGTACGCATAAATAACTATACTTTTAATCCATGTGCAGTTGCACAGCTACAGCCTCAAAGGAGGTATTTAAAGCAGAGAGAAAACGGAGACCATGCAAGGTGTAAATCGTGCAGCCTCCTGTACGCCCCCCATATTCCGGGGTAGTAGGGTCACAAAGCCCTTATACCCTGGGAGGGTGGACAGTGGGCACGCGCCCAGTATGGTATTCTGCGAAAAGATAGCTAACAGGGAAGGGGCGGAAACGAGCCTCCGCAGCAACTCCCACTTGGCCCTGAATCCGCAACAGTTCCATTGAAGGAATATGTCCTTCAGGCCTAGCTCGGAGCAGAAAGGGGGGGGTGGGACCCTCTTTGAAAAGACCGTCACGGGAATGGTCGTACGCTTCTCGGAGGCAGAGCCCCGGGCGTGATTGACCCCAAAAGGAGTTGATTGCGCTGTCGTTTACAAGGACTTATCGGGAAGTTGGATCGCTATGCTTGTCTTTTCCTCCCTCCGCTTCCAAACTTTGGGGGGAAGGGGGGGCGCGGATTCGCTCCTTTGAATGATCCACCGTCTGCAATCCACTTAGTCATGTCTTGGTTGTGGGTGTATGAACCGAAGCTCTGTTAGTGTTGTCCTCCTTTCGTAGAGAAGCTTTAGAAAGCCCGGAAGACAGCCTCGCGACCACGTTCAAGGGAGTTGACTCTTATCCGTCTAACAACTCAGTGGAGGTCTGCGGACATTTTGCCTTAAATTAAACTGTTCTGATTATCTTCTGTAAATACTGAAGCAAAATGATCATTAAGTACCTTTACTATTTCCTCATCAGAGTCTTTCACAAAGCCCTTCATATTTAATAGGCGCAATTTTATATCTGATAAATTATTTTTATAATAGATAAAGAACTTAATGTCTTCCTACATTTCTTCTTATTGACCTTCGTTGGGATGCACTGCTCTTGGAATATGTTTAATATAGTCTTAAAAGTATTTCACATCTCACAAGTATTCTTACCACTGAATTCTACTTCCCAGTTATACATGATTTAGCAAGTTTCTAAGTTTTACATAATCCCCTCTATGATAATTTGGAGTTTTAGTAATGTTTGTTGATGTTCTAGCTTTCCATATTTGCAAGGTTAAAATTAACTATCTGATAATTACAATTTCCCAATGCTCCCCCAAAGTCAATTCCTTAACTAAATTATCATGTTTTGAGGGTACAGGATCTAATATATTGGTATTCCTTGTTGGTATATTAACAAATTGACTCAAAGAATTATCCTCAAAGCATTCTATAAACTTACAACTTTCTCTATCCTTTCCTATCATATTTTCCCAATCCACAGAGCTTAAATTAAACTCACCTAGAATAACTGTTTCACATCCTTTACTTATTTCCCTTATCATTAGCTCATCTATAGCATCAGTAGGTCCAAGTGTCTAAAATGCTGCCAAGTGTAGGATCATATTTTTACTGACCATCATATCTATCCACAGTGACTCATCTTCCTGCCTGCTTTATTGAATTATTTAGATTTGAAGCAATGCTATTTCTAATATAAATAATTATCCCACCACCAGTCTTTAGCCAGTAGATCAAATTCACCTTCATTGTCATTAAATTTAATTTCATTAACCCATGATTCTGTTACACATAAAATATCTATAACTTCATAAATGATCTAAATAAATAATTCAGCCCTCCTATCCCTGAAGCACATCTTTTAGCTTGAATACCTTCACTTCTATCACCTCCACACCTCTTCCCTTTTCCCATACTACCCTGTCTACCTTCGGTACAATTTTGTCTTCATATATCCCTGACCACTACCAGTACTTATTTTCCAACCCGTAAAGACCTAAAAACACAATCATACTCCTTCCACAACACATCTACCTCATCCCTACTCAAATGCAGTCCATCCATCACATACATTTCTTTCTATCCATAAGACCAATCTACATATACAAATATCGCACCTTCCATCTCATACACTCCTTACTCGTACATATTCATTCAGCCCAATTGCATGATAGATCCATTTCAACCCAACATCAATTATCGGAAGCACGCCTGTCGCAACACCTATGAAGGGGCACATCTGCGTGAAAAAAATAATGGGTAGCTTTAAAAAGGGCATAAAGGGGTTGGAGGGAGTGGTTCTTTTTAGTGGTATTGATGTGCACCAATCTCACTGTGGAAAAGTGGATGATAATGATGAATGTGGGAAGAGACAGCTTGGCCGGAAGCTCTGCGGGTAGCACCCTGAGATGCCCCTTCGCGGTTTTGTCAAGGAAGGGAGGGGGCAGCTTAGCGTATGATGGAGCTTCTCTCGAAGTGAAGGCGTCGAACTCATTTCCACACTGCACACAGCTAGGAGGCACTTCGTCGTGGGCATCAGTGAGGTGTAATGAAGTGCCGGCCACTACCCAGTCATCTCCCTCTTGGTGCCATCAAGAGTGCCTTGAACCACCTCTTGCATCTAGCCTTATCTTAATGCTAGACAGGCACTGCGAGGGTCCAAGTTCCGAAGAGCACTATATAAGTGCATTATTAAACCACCCCGATCGATTCTCAACCGGGTGGGATCAGCATACATCAATGCCACTAAAAACTACCCACTCCCATTATTTTTTCAATGCAGATATACCCTCCTTCATATGGATCGGAGGTGCTGTGCTATAACATCTCTCGAGATGAGATGTATTATTATTGTCTTAAGTTACCTCTTGGGTCGTCACAATGTTATTTACCTCCTGCCTCCAGTTTACATGTTTCAATAAGTGGAGATCCATATTTACCCTTTTTCCCTGGCCCTAATTCTACAGTCTGTCAATCCATTAATGTCAATTATCGTCCTTTAAACACAATTCTATTAATAAATTTATCTAAGAGTTACTCACATCTGAAGGGACGGCACTAGAGACGGAGTGACCCAGGCTAGGAATTGTACTTTGGGAAGGCAATTCTTCATCACTGTCTTCTTTCTCAACTTTTGCTTTCTGTAATACAAGAATAGACTCAAGTTTTATCAATAGTTTAACTATCAGTTTAACCACTATCCATTAAAGAATAACAATTTTAGTTAAATGTTGTTATTATCAAGATTTGAAATATATCAAGCAACTCAGGGCATTAAAAAAGATTCAGAACATTCAGATATGTAAACATACTTCATCTTTATAACAACACAGCCCTTTACAACTAATATGCCACTTATCACTCGAAAGCACTGCCATAAACTATACTTCTAACACCTTGATCCACATTCTATCCTACACAAACTCTTCATTCTCTTTCATGTTCGTCTCCCAATGAACAAGCATATGCAACCTCCCTGTTTTAAAGACATTACCACCAATCCCCCCTTTCCTACATCATACATACTCCTCACACTCCCTATACCCACTTAAATGACACTGACGCAGATTAACTGGACTAGCGGTGAGGTCAATGACAGCTCCACCCAAGAGCATTATTGCATGTCATGCTTCTAGGATAAAACCTTCAGGAGTACAGCTTTCCAGGCCAGTACCCTTTAACGAGGCTTAGTCCCCTTTTACAACACACTGGAGGATGGTGTGGGTATTTTTTGTGACCCACATCCGGGCAACATTTTGGGTTTAACTGCCTTTTAAGACACTCACCAGAGGACAGTATGGGTATATTACTTGCCCCATATAACAGACAATGAATACTAGCAGAGATGCTAAAAAAAATGGCAGCAATTTTCTGCCATACATAATAGGCTATGTCTTAGCCAAGTGGAAACACCACTCCTGATTATGAAGTTAGGCCCAAATGGGAGTGACAAGTTGCTGGATGGAGTCACAGTTTGGGTTCCTTCATGATGGTTGCCATATGCTGTAGATACTTGCGGTCCGGATCTCTCATTAAACTGTAAGTTCACGCTCAGAAATAAAAGGCATCTTAAAGGAGCGCAGATCAGTGGTTACCAATTTTTTTTTCCCCTATACACAACAGTTTGTTAATTCACTCAGTCCTCAGAAGAAAAATTTCTCTCTTCTTGGACATCTGATTCATTAAAAGTATTATTTTCACTATACTCAGCTATCCTGTCATAAACCCTTCTGACCATTCTTTTCGAATGCCAAAGCCCACCCAACACTTCTTCAGCCACACTCACAGCTGGTACATCCTTCACATATTTCCATTTGACACAATGGAATTAACCAATAATAATGTACAAACACACCAAACCACTTCATCCTCATTTTACCTTTTGCATCCTAAATCATCGTCAGACACCTTTACAGAATAGTAGTATATTCATAATTGACACCCCCAGTTCACCCTAAGGAAACTACGTTGATTTTGAATCTATGAATGGTTCAAGAGAGTCCCCCGCCCTCCTGACGATTAAGAACGTCTGTGCACGCTTACCTCTGAACAACGACTGCAACGGAGCGGGCACCCGGCCGTTGAAACAATTACGATATTTGTTACTTGTGGCTTTTCCCGCTCTACTTATTACCTTACCAGAGACAAAGTCATCGGTAGCTGAACTCACACCTTGAAATCATTGTCTAACTTTGATTTGGGCTCCGGAGTTACCGCCGATGTCAATACAACTATCTTCATGTTGATTCTCATTACCATCAGCCAGCTGATACACTTCAGCAGCTTCATCACTGCCGAGGTCGTCGCTGTCATGGATGTGATCATCCACAGGAAGATAGCAGTCATCTTCTCTAAACCGCTGTTGCTCTACACCATCTGGTGTCGTGTCACTGGACATGGTCGTGCTAACTGGAGCATGGGTTAAGTGACAAGCATGAACTCTCACATAGATATCACCATGACGAACCAACACCTGCTTTCTGTCGCGTCCGATCATAACACCGGGCTCGTACCACTTGTTATTGTCATTACCTCTGTAGAAAACTTCATCACCATTACTTAGATTTTCCACATTAGTAGTACGCACATTGCTTCTTAATGCTCTATTCAGTCGCTCGTTTGACTCCATCTTCAAAAACTGCTGCCTGGCAGAGTGCACAGCATTCAAATTATTTCTTACACTAGTGGAAGCCATCACCGGTTCACGCGCATTTAGTTTATTGCAAAACACATTAGGCATGGCAGGGTTAAAACCAAATACTAGTTGGTTAGGTGAAAATCCTGAATATAAAGCATTACATGCAGAAATTGCCCGCGCAAGCGCGGTCTCCAGATCACAACTAGAATCAGCCATAATTTTAATTACTAGATTACGAATGACTACAATGAGCCGTTCACAAGTCCCGTTACTCAACGGGCTCTCTGCTGCTGTAGTCATCACCTTTATAGTGAATGCTTCACCAAGGGCTCTCATCTCATTATTAACCATCCCCCGTTATCAGTGAGGATCTTCTGGGGAGAACCAAATAGACTAATCCAACACATGAACCTTTAATAATTGTTGAAGCATTTTGTGTTTTTGATTACTGTTGCTGTACAAAATCCCGTAGCCATGTCAACTATCACAAGGAAGTAACATTGACCCCACACTTTCAAATCCATTGCAATACTTTCGTTAAAACTCGTCGGCAGAACTAAACATACAACTGGTCTAGGAACAGGTCTTTTATATTTAACATGTTTCAGAAATGCTTGATAAATCATTAATTTCCCGTTCAAGATCAGTATTGTTGCTACCCGCATTTCTAAGAAGTTTTATCAATTTTTAGATTGCGGGATGTCCAAATTGTTTGTGTAGCTTCAAGGCAACTTTCTTCACATCAGCATCAGTAGAAGCCAACACCAGCTCGTGAACGTTAGCCTGGTCTAGTTATCTACACAACTGTAGTACATAGTGTCCAGATGAAGTAGAACCTAGCTTGACCCATTTGTTGGCAATCTTCAAGGTGTCGTTCACAAAATCCAAAACCATGCCAGCAGTTTTCATAGACTTCTTGCTCAGCCGCAACGGATTATTAGCCTTGACAACATCGGTAGTAATTTCCACACGCATGTTATTAATCCAACAAGGAATTGTTAATTTCTTCAATGAAGGTACAGAGGCGCCATCTCCAAACGTAAATGTTGAAACAGATGGCTGCTCTCTAATCAATGACTGGTCAGATTCAGATTGGGAATTTAAGTATCGCTGCAGCCACAAACTACCACACACTGTAGCAGAACAACCGGTGTCTAATATAGCACAGCCTTCAGACTCTTCAAGTAATGAAAGCAGCTTAGTTTCCCTTACTTTGTTGTGTACATCACCGATAAACATTAATAATTACACACTTTCAGGTTGATCATCATCTTCAGTGACCCTATTATTATTGTTCTCATACGCGTGTGGACACTGACGTGCCCAATGATATTTCGAATCACAAACTGCACACCAAGACACTTGACCATCACGTCCTATAGAATTAAGCTTAAGAGTTCGTTAGTGCAAAGGGTAGGATTCTTGTCCAGCTACCGCACGGTCCACACGACCATCAAGGTAAGAACCTCGACCATGAGTAAACAATGCCTCACCACCAGTTGGCTTGTCAACACAAAACACTGGCTCACTCTTGATACTAACAATGGGTATCATAGTCGTTGTGCTCGAAGCATCGATCTCATGAGGAAAAACACGTTTTACAGTAGATTTCATATTAGAAGAGGAAACCTCACTGATGGCTGACATGACTAACTGCACTTAACTTTCAGGAAGTTTACAAGACGCCAACAACATAAACGCCATCACAGGATCAGGAAGATTCATATCTTCCTGCGAAAATGTGAAATACATGTGCTCAAAATCGCTCACAAACTGATTGTTTACACTTTCCGACCTACGACAATTGTACAAATTATAAAAAGCTGTAAATTGCCGACGACCCTTTTCGGGTAAGAACAATCCATTTATTTTCGCCAACAAGATTTCGACACTGTCATCCTTTTTTTAAATCATCAACACTGATTTTTGAACAGGCTACTCTAGCCCTTCCAGTCAAGGAAAGATAAATCACTAACGTACGTTTAGTTTTCTGCAATTCAGTGAGATCGCACCAAATACCAATATCTTTTTTCCAACTGTTATAGCACCCATCATTGTCAAGTTTAGGCGGTCATTTGGATGAACAGGAACCAGTATTAACGCTTTCCATAACAGAAGGCATAACGTAAGAGCTCTGCTACCACTGTTAAGAACATATACGCACGCTTACCTCTGAACAACGACTGCTGCGGAGCGAGCACCAGGCCGCCACACCACCACCGGCTGTGACGTCACACTCGCCGGCCGAACGGCTATGACGCCATGTCACACCACGCCATAAACAAATGAACAGCGCAAAATTATTACTGGCCCCCATCCCATGTATATACAGTAATCTTCTTTGGCTGTTAGGGCATTCTCCCTTTCACACACTTTCTCATAGATTCATCAACGGGAAAGCGGACAACTCTTGAGTCTGTCCACATCCTAGTTCCGCAAAGAGAGGTAGGCTCACTTGCAGGTCCACAGAGCACAAACTAAAGAGTTGGATAGGAACACATCGAAACAAGAGAGCAATGGGTGCACCTACCTCCTCCTCCTTCTTCCTTTGTTGCTCGGCTCCTGGACCCAACCCTGCGGCCGTGAGCTGCGAAGCCAGAAGCCTGGCCACATGCTGCACTTGAGCATAGCTCCCGGCAGATGTAACTGGTGTGTAGGCGACACTGAATAGGGGAGGAAGCGTGTCTGGTAAATTCAACTGAAAAAAATGCAATTTGGTCAATGATTCTATTAGTATCCAATCAAATTTTTTACTTATTAAAAATGAAGAGCAAATGTTTGACTTTCTCATAACCTTCAGGCACCAAGAGTAAGTAGGCGTTAAGAGGCTGATGAGTCCCAACAGATTTCTAGCCCTCCAGTATATAATTTTTTTAGTGAAAACCGAAGCAAATATGAAGTGAGAGAAAGGGTTTCTACTTAGCGGAAACCAGCGAGAGCATCTCCGGGGTGTGAGGCCAAAAGAAATTGATGCTCTCTAGTAGCTAACCTCTACTCTGAGCAGTGAGTGGGTAAAATGATTCCATCTCCTGCACTCTTTTCTCCCTTGGGTCATTGATGCATGCAGACACAGTGTACAAACCACCCTGCGTTCATGGAAGAAGCATATCAAAACAGTGGTGAGATAAGCACACTGTCAGTCGACTAAACGAGACCACAACAATATGTAAAGATGCCTGTACAGGGGAGGGGGGTATTCCATTGCATGATGACTGTCTCACACTCGATCGACCACCAACAAGTGGACAATGTACAAAATGACCATACATTTTAAGAATAGTAGTTAGGCCTATGTCAATGAGGGTGCTTAGGGAAAAACTCAAAGGGCAGAAATGCGGATCACCAGACCTGCTCTAAGCACCAACAGGGCAGTTTTTTCAAGCGTTAGTGGGCCAGAAAATATATTTGAATGAGAAAGTCGTCACTAACACGAAGGTCATCAACCAACTCTCACACAAAATCATGCCGTGCATCCGGAGAGAACAGGGACAGATCAAAGCAGGAAAATGAAATGGTTCTCGGGCAATAATGCCTAAACTCATCCATATTTATGACACCTATTTCAAGCTCATTGATCAGGTTGGTAAGGACCTGACCCCTAAGATTGATCTTGTAGTACTCCCAGAGGGGTGTCTATCATTCCAATCCCAGAGCAGGAGAAAGAGCACAGGAAACTGTACCATGATGAGGCAGAAATCCCCTGTGTCAAAGTCGGCTGATGGTGGATTGTACGCAGAAATGACAGTAAACCGCCTATCTAGGTGTAGCTGCCCTGCCAAAGCCTTAAAGGAAGTATTTATAAATTGTGCATCCTCCTGCCCGACCCCCAACTCATGGTGGTGGGGTTGCAAAACCCTTATACCCTGGGAGTGGGCAGGGACATGCGCCCAGCTTTGTCTAATGCAGAAAAATAGGTAACAGGGAAAAAATGGAGACAAGCCTCCACAGCTCCTCCCAATTGACACAGACTTCTCAGCAATTCCATTAAAAAAATATGCCATCCAGGCCTAGCTCAGAGATGCGGGCGCCCTCTTCAGAGAAGACCTTCACAGGAATGGCCATACGCTCCCGGGAGACAGAACTCCGGGCGCTGTTGGCCAAACAAGGCGGTTTCACAGTCGAGGACTTATCGGGTCAGATTATCGAGTCTTTTCCTCCCTCCGCCTCGCAACTTTTGGATGGTGTGGAGGCTTCGGAGGTGGGTTGTTTTTTTTTTGTTTTTTTTTAAGAGCCCATCTGGCAACTGCCCACTTGGGCATAAGTCGCCGGAAACACGACACAGCCTAGAACTAGGCTATTTTAAAATAAAAATATGAAAATATAACTGATAAAAATGAGAAAAAATTAACAATTAGGAAGCAATCTCCGGCAGCGGGGAGAGGTCCCCCTCACCCCGGTGCAGGAGAGTGCAACCTACAAACAAAACAATAACAAACAAAAAACAAAAAAGAACCTTAAATAAAGGGGAGAAGCCCGGCCTCCCCCCAAAAGTCAACAAGTCAATGTGCACGAATCCGTCCCGAGTACAAGGGACAGGCGGTAGCGATCCCGCCCATCCCGGTACCGGGACAGGTATCGTGCGCGAAGATCACCCAGACTGGGACATTCGACAAGAATGTGCCGAAAAGTCTGGGGGACGACGCAGTCGTCGCAATAGGGCGCAGGCGAGCGCTTCATCAAATAGCGAAGCGTCACACGAGTGTGTCCGATTCGGAGACGACAGAAAGCAACCTGAAGCCGCCACGGCATTGGGGGATAGGTCCATGGGAACAGTCGCGGCGCAATGGCACGCAACTTTAAGTTCCCTTCGACCGTCTCCCATCTTCTTTGCCAAGCAGTCCGAAGAGCTGCCCGTATTCCTGCCATGTAGTCGGTGTGAGGAAGAGCGAAACGCTGGTCCGGTCGCAGAGTCCTCGCGGACTCTTTGGTGCCCTCATCGGCGCGCCCATTCCCCGCAATTCCTACTCGCCATGCGAGTCTTTTCCTCCCCCCGCCTCGAAACCTTAGGCGGGCGTTGCAGCTTCGGACGCGGGGGGGGGGGCCCTCTTTTCGAGGAACCACCGTCTCCGAGCCACTCGCTCCACCACTAGGCGTGGGCGAAGGAGCTGAAGCTCCTTTGTTGCTGTCCTCCTTTTGGGGGACAGCTTTAGGAACTCCAGAAGATGGCCTAGCGACCAACTTCAAGGGTGTTGCCTCCTGTGAGTCTAACGAATCGGTGGAGGCGCGTGGCCGTTTCGCCTTACGGGAAACGGTCACGCTGGGGGAAGAGGGGGGAGCCCTGGTTTTAGCCGGGGCTGGGTGTAAACCCTTTTTGCCGCCAGCTTTACCAGGGGCGCGGAAACAACCGTGCTCGTTGGCCTGGATGGGCCAGGAGCAGAGGGTGCCTTTCTAACTATCGAGGCATATAACGTCTCAGGCAGAGCTGGGCGCGCCAGGACCAAGTCCTTAGCCGCGCGGAATGAGATTCGATCCTGGGCCTGAACAGCCAGGATTTCTTTCTCGAGGAGATATGCAACACATTGCTTCGAAGAAGCGGGGTGCGGCTCACCGCAATTGACACACTTGGCCACACATGATTTAGACTTATCGTGTGCGGCCTTGGAGCAATTTAAACAGACTTCGGGTGACCCCGACTTTGCACGTCTACAAGATCGATTTGTATGGCCGAAGCGGTGACAATAATAGCACCGCCGCGGCAGTGGTACGAATGCCTTCACGCGGTAGCGGTACCAACCAGCACGCACCGACTCAGGGAGCTTGTCACAGTCGAACGTGACGAAGAGTGTAGGGTGGGTCTCGAGGCCCCTCCCTGTTTTCTCATCACACGTTCGACCTTGACCGCCCCATGGTCGGCCAGCTCTAAGGTGATGTCCTCAATGGAGTAGTCAACGAGTTCCCTCGCATAAACTACTCCTTTCACAAAGTTCATGGTAGAGTGCGGCATCACACTCACCGGGGTGCCATGAAGTGTCCAAAGAGCACTTATCTTGGCCGCCTCAGCGGGATTCGCCGCATTCGCCAGAAGGCTCCCGTCCGAGAAACGGGTCACCTTCGGCTCTCTACCAATTGCACTAGCTAATCCTCTCCTCTGATGGATCATGTTACCCTTGGCCAACATGGTGCCATCAGTGGATCAAATAACGAGGAAGTGTTTGAAGCCAGCGGGCTCGAAAACGCCAGGTAACCTCTGAATGAGGGGCCCCGATGTCATCGAGGCTCCGCCCTGTGCACTTTTGGTCGTAGTCAGGGGCTCCGCAACCGGGGGGGCAGAGGGGCCGGATGTGCCGATCTTGGCTTGGTCGCTTACCAAAGTGGCAGCAGACCCATCCGTCCCCATAGCCCCCGCGGATGGAGAGGAGCCCCGAGTCTTTTTTGTCTTTTTCTTTTTCTTTTTTGGAGAGGAGGGCGGGAAATGAACCCGCTTCTCGCCTCCGCCGGAAGGAGCCCCCAGGCCAGATGGACCGGCCTCAGCCAGGTCCTTCTCCGAAATGAAGAAGGTCCTGGTAGTCGTGGGGGCACCGGTCGGAGGAGATCCCCTCTCCTCCTTGTACTGCTTCGGAAACCCTAGCCGTTTGAGGAGGACCTTGCATAGGGGCGGATTCGGGTTCGGTGCTTGGAACCGAGCGCGGATTGGCCCCCATGGAAGGCCCTACCGTCTGAGGCTGGGTTTCCTCAAGGTCCATGTCTATCTCAGGGGGGGCCTGCAGTTGGCCATCCCCCCCTCCCCCAAGACATCGCAGGTCCCGTTGGCAATATCGTCACTAGTCTTGTGTGGGGAGGCACAGGCCTTGACCCCGGCAAGGTTCAATATTCTTGCCAGCGGGTCTTTTGAGGGAAGCGACCAAAGTGGCCTGGCTTCCCTCTCCCCCCTAAGGGGGTTTGCCCTACCGAGCCGCTTCGATGTGGAGCGGCTGGCTAAGGGCTGCCTGCTGGCTTTCTTGGCAGTCCCCTTGGAAAGAACAGAGGGGGAGTCCCCTACACCCGTAAGCGAACGAGAGGAGTAAGCCTCCTCTCCGGTTAGAGAGATATGGAGGGTCCCCTGCGCAAGCACAGGGGGGGGGGGGACCTCCATTTTTTCGGTGGAGCTGCCCGAGGGCGGCTCCGTTGGTGACACAGGGGGAATTAAGAGGAGATTTTTATATTTCTCATCATTGGGCATGGTGACCCTATTTGTTTCATGGGATGCAATCGCTCATCACCTCTCGCAGTTGCCCGCACTGCAAGAGGTGCTTACAGGCCTGGCAGAGCCAGGCGCCGCCATTTAGAACCACCCCTCCCGCCTGATGGCCTGGCAGTCCATCGGCATGGCGGCTCCACCTTAGACGCGGCGTAAAACTGAGTGTGAAGAAGAAAGGAAAAGGGATGTGGGGATTAAGCAGGTTGTTAAAAAAAAACCCATTCCGAACCGGAGCTCAGGGGTTAGGGAACGTTGTCCCCTCCCCCCTCAGCCCCGATCCGGGACGGTTGGTTTGGGAAGAAGGTCAGCATCTACCCTGTGAAATTAGAGGCTGACCATTGAAAGTTGTGGGAGAGGTTGTATGAAAAGCGACGAAGTAGGGGAGAAATACAGGCTATCTGAAGGAAGGAAGAGAGACTAAGCTGGGGCCGGACGGAGCACTGGATCCCGTCAGCATGGCGGCCAGGTGGGGGTTACTATTTTGGAGGGTTCTGTAACTTTGAGTCGCCTAGTGCAGCTTTGGGTGGGGACGTATGAGCTGAGGCTCCTTTAGTGCTGTCCTCCTTTCGGTGGACAGCTTTAGGAACCCCGGAAGACAGCCTCATCTCCACCTTCAGTGATTTGCCTACTGAGTCTTCCATCTTGGCGGAGGGGCGCAGTCATTTCGCATTACGGGAAATGGTAATGCTGGGGGTAGGGGAGGTCAGCCCTGGTATTGGCCTAGACTGGGTATGAACCCTTTGTGTGACAGGTTCTACCAGAGGAGCAACCAGTGTGGATAGAACCCACCGAAGGTATCCGAATGGGCGTGGAAGCGGCCGTGCTGCTCATAGATCTGGAGAGGCCAGGAGCAAAGCGTGCCTTTTTTAAAAATTAAGTCCTTAGATGTCCGAGGCTAAGGACCAAGTCCTTAGCCTCGCAAAATGAGAGATGATCTGCAGCCAGATCTTTCTCCATCTCGGAGAATGATATATCAGAGGCTGGCCCAATACTCCTTGGGACTCCTTCCTAGGAGGGAGAAGAGCATACACTCCCTGCCCCCCTCTCACAAAATAAACAAGACTTGGGAGTTTCTCCTTCCAAGTGTGTGCCATGCAACAAATTGCCCCAAATCTTTGATTCTCCCTGTCCAGAGAGAGAGAGACTTACTTAGCAGTGCCGTTTCCTTGCCTTGGCTGCCCTCTGTGAAAGAGAAAGTGGGCCGCCGCTGGTAAAAATAGAATCGCCCCGGGGGCTAACAGGGAAGCCCCTTCTTCACTGTGAGAAGATTTGAGGGGCTTTTCAGAAAGCACAGGAAGGGGGGGCGTTAAAGAGGTGGAGATGCTTGAGGGCTGCTCAGATGGTAAAGAGGAAGCACCTTTACCGGGAAACCCCTCCACAGTTTCAAGAGATGCCTCGATTCACCTCACCCTCCCCAGGACTTACGGGAGATGAGGCTCTCCTTTTACTTGTGAGCGCATTTCTTGTGTTCCCTCACTTCTAGCTATAGGAACATGAAAAAAATGGATACTATGATCATCCAATGTCTTGTAAGTGGAAACATGTAGAGTGCGATCATTTACACATACTCGTTCTGCAGATGGGAGCTAAGATCTACTTGACAACTCTACTCGCCCTACTCATCGATTTTGTCCTTGCACTTTAACCCATAAAGAATAGGGTCGTTGTAGCCACCTCATATGTGCACTGGATGTAGTGAGGAGAGTCGGCAATCCAGCACCCCCACACTTAATACCTCCTCTTGCCATCAGGCTTTCAGCCCTCTTAGCAGGTAGGGAGATCATAGTGTATCCTGTCAGTCGGCCAGGTTCTAGTGACACGACAAAGTGTGCCGAGCCACTAGAAGCTCTCTAGATAGTAAGAGGAAAAGTTGTGAAGGAGTAGGATAGGGTATGTAATAAAGTAATAGAGATAGGCTGGTCCACAAATGAGTAGGATGGATGAGCACCTATTATTATCATAGCCAGGCAGTGAGAGTAGGAGAGCGTGCCTGCCCTCCAGGTTTCAGTTGCAGCATGTGTGTTAACACCGGCGCCATTATCCACCCATTTGTGGGTCAGAAGGCACGAAGGAGAAATCTGAAAGGAAAGTGAATATAGACATGATGGAAAGTGGAGGGAGAAATAAAGCTATAGGTCATGCAGTGTAGTAATGATGTTCAAATGTGGGCCCTCGAACCGGGAGGACGTGTGGCTTCTGCAGATACCAGGGGGAAGTAAGTCTACACAGAGTTCCCCACCTCCAGGGCCTTAAGGCTGCAAATGTGAGACTTCCAGGTGACACGTCGATAAAAAAAAGACTAAGGAAACGATTCGACCTTATAACATCCATGCGAGCCCCATTTAAGAACAATTACAGGTTGGGATGAAACTGGGGCTTGAAGCAGACGTGCACCACATTAGCCTTGCCCCCCCTCCCCCAAACCGAAACCGGTGCAGTTCGGCACAGCGAGATGCGGTTCAATGCCTGTTGGAGTCGACGATCCAGGATATGTATCTTGGGAGGACCAAAAGAGATCGAAAGGTCGTCTATGTCGAGTTGTGAGAACGCCTTATCTTTGCCCTTTTGGACATAAGGCTCGCTCCAATCATAGGCAGAATTGACCATCTCACAGGAACTCTAGAATAGTATGGAGCGTCTCCATGATACTCTATCTCCATCCAGTATCATAGGCCTTCAGATCAAAGAACACTGTGAAGTGCTGTCAATGAAGGAAATCCTCGCAGCTAGCATTTTCCAGCTGGAGCAGAGCATCCCACATGGAGTGGAAATTGCGAAAGCCTCAATGTTCAGGAGACAGACGACTTCTGCTGGCCAGGGTAGACAGGGTTGGAAAAAAAGTTGTTTTTTTTTTAAATGGCTTAGTGGGTTTTATTGAGCTTTTGGGGGTTATATTGGGTTTTATCATTTTTCATATTTTATTCTAATTTGAAATGTTGTGAGACTTTTAACTAATGAAAACAACTTTTAAAAGTGAATAATAAAGTTAAAAATGGTAAGTAAATTAAAATAAATACTAATACAAATAAGCTAATATGTGTTCAATTGTTTATACATTGACATAACCACTAGTTAGTTAGCAAATCTTAACAATAAACACATCAAACTTGCACTCAGAGTTGCCCCACCCACAACGTGTATTGTACAAGTTTATAACTGGTCACTGTCCATTGAGATATGAGCATGGTGTACACTGTTGTTGATTAAACAGTACAGCAGCAATATGCTCCACTCCCATAGTTTTTCAAATTTTGGCCAGCACTAAATTACCAATAAGTAGCAATATTTAGCTAGCTAATTGGTAATAGTTACTATATACTAGTTAGCTACACTAATATTTATTATTATACGTTCATGTCTGCAACTATACTGTTTACTAAATATTTGTTGAAGATGATTGATCAGCACTGAGTAACCATGTTTCAAATGCATACAAAACAAGTTCAACCCCATTGCACCACTTTCAATGTCCAATAGCTTGCAGAGCAAAAAATCATACCTGTACTTTAATTGATCCAATTTAATCAATTAAGTACATATATAACTATTTATAAAATGAGATTTGCTATCATTTATATATTATTAATCCCTATTTATATTTTCCGAAGATAGGAATTTAGATTTTATTCAAATTCTTTGTACCATTTAAGTTAAGAATGCCTATGGGAAGTGGTAGGAAGAAGGGGATAGAATGGAAGCAAGTGTCTGAAGTTGAAAACAGTACAAAGGTATCCTGTGATTATTGCCATGATTTACTTAGCAAGGAAATAGAAAGAGTGAGAGTCCATTTAAAAGATTGCAAAAGAAAAAAAGATCTTTGGAAAAAAATGAAGAGGATATTCTTGATCTGCAAAGAGCTTCAAGCAGAAAGAGTGGCACTGGATTACAAGCCAGTGATTCAAATATAAGTGATGTATCTGTCCCTATGGCACAAACAGGACCTTCACCTCAACCTGGACCTAGTTCTTCTGCATCTGTGACAGACCTCATTTTTTTCATCAACACCTCATAAGAAACAATGGTTGATGTCATCATACAAAATAGCAACAGATAGGGACCAGAAAGCAGATATTGCTATAAAAATTGCAAACCTTTCTATAGTGCAAATATATCATTCAATACTGCTGAAAACCATGATTAATTCATTAAGACCAGGAATTAAGCCCCCAAACCGTAAAATGATTAGAGGAGAGCTCCTGAATAAAGTTTGCAATGAAGTAAACCAAAAAATGATGGATCAACTCAACAAAGAAGAGAACAATAATAATTATGCAAGATTGATGGAGTAGTGTCACTACTGACCCAATTATTGCTCACAGTGCACATGATGGACAAGAGCCCACTTTTATGCATAACTGATTCAGGGTCAAATCAGAAAAAAGCAGAGTATTGTACTGAACTCTATGTAATGTAATAAAAGATCTGAAGGAAACCTGCAATAAAAAAGTATTTGCAGTGGTGACAGACAATGAAAATAAAATTAACAAAATGAAGGAGTTAATCAAAGAAACCTACCCTAATCTCTTAACTTATGGAAGTTCTGCACATTACTTAAATCTTTTGGAAAAAGAAGTGATGCACCCAGATGTCATCAAACATGGGATTGAGGTGCAGGAATATTTTTGAAACACAAATCAACCACACGTAAGTAAATATATAAAATAACCTTAAAATAACATTCAAAGTATATAACTATTCTATTGATTAAAGAAAATGTATGATTTGATTAGCAGCTAATTATTAATTTCAAATCTAACCAAAAAGTATATAGCTACTTATTGTTTTGGATCAACTTCACATCTTGTTGGGCTTTTCATTTTATGTTTTTTTACATGAGAAAGGAGGACACACGCCTCAGCTTCCAAATAAAACCTGCTGGAACTCCCAATTAGACTGTTTGGACAGATATACCAAAAACTACAAAATCTATGTTGAAATCATTGATGAAGATGATATTCCTGCCAAGATCAGTAAAATAATTGAAAACGGGGCAATATTTAGAGAGGCAAATAATCTCCAATCCCAAGTGAAAATATTTGGTGGAGTGTTAGACCAGGTAAGCTTTTTATTTAATATTGTGGTTACCTAGAATGCTTGCATAGTAAAATAAATATTCACTTTTATGGGAACAATTATTTTAATATCTAACACACCTTTATTATCTTGACAGTTTAGCTAGTTATACAAGAAAATAAAAGACAGTATCAATGGGTTTTTTTATAGATGCAAAGTGACAGTTGTCACTTGTGAGACTGTGTTGAATTGTGGTTGTCCTTGCTCAACAATCAAGAACTTAAGCATTACCACGCAGCTATCAAGAAGAGATATGCCGATGCAATGACACCTTATTGTCTCGCATACATGACTGATTCTCGCTTTTTAGGTAAAGTTTAAAATGCATAAATTATTTTCCTATTAAATCATATATAAAACAATACATTCAAATATAAGTTATATATTAATATATATTCAATATTTGTGTAGCTAAATTTGATTTATATTCTTTTTCTTGAAGGTCATGAGTTAAGGACTCAAAATGAAGATGAAGTGGAGGAATGATTTTTCAAGCAATATCCAGAGTTTTTTCTGGGCTAATGTTACTTAAACTAAAGGATGCTGATGCATTTCCCACAAGAATGTTAACTAGCCAATTACTAACTACGATATCTCCTAGTGAATGGTGGTCGATAATTGACAAAAGGAACGATAAATCAACCAACAAAAAGCTGCCTCAAGATTTTTGTAATTCTTTCTAAGCTACAAACATGTCCTGCCAGCTCAGGTTCAATTGAACCAGTATTCTCATCATTTGGACTTGTCTGGTCTAAAGTAAAGAATAGGTTAGGCAGTGAGTGATAAGGCACAAAAACTTGTGAAAAAATATATAGACAATATAGAAACTAGATCTACTTTTGTAAACAGAAGTCACGCCTTTTTTTTACTTGTTTGCAAATAGCTAGTTTATAGCTATTCTTTTTATTTTTAATCCACGAGGTGCAATAAATGCTGGCGGGGCAGCATCCTGGCTAAAGAATGTGGCCGCGGAGAACTCTACCACGGATGCGGGGTCCGAGATTGCGGTCTAGCTCTCTCCTTGGGTGTTAAAACACAATACCACCCATTGCCCCAATGAGGACTAGTCCCTGGAGCCTTCGAGCTTGCCCGCGATTGTCATTTTGATTTCTATGTACATTTCATTATCCGTGCGACGATCACGCAGAATGTTTGTAAAGAAAGTGAAAATGTGTGGAAGATATATAGCCGGAAATAGTCCTTCAGGGAGTAGGGGCTGGAAGACAAACTGTGTGTTGTGCGTGGAGGACACAAGCTTCCAGATGTCACCTGACATCCCATTGTGAGTACTTCCATAACGGGCACTAGTACTGCGTCGGCAGGACTCATGGACATAGTAGAGGTTGGGCATTTTGGGCTGAGGAGGCAAAGGAAATGATAGCGGTGTTGTGATTGTCTATATCTACATGCTGATGACTGCACATCATCATTCTTAGGCCCCGAGGGGATAGTGATCTCAGGGTAGGGCATCCGCCAATGGGCGGCGAGCTCGTGACGCAGTTGAATGTTTTGCATCCACGCTCGCTGGGAACGAACCCGTGCCTCAACGCTAGAAGTCCTACGCCGTATCCAATAAGCTAGTTGGAGCTCCCAGAAAGTTTGTAAGAAGAGCTGTATAAAGTGGGGAAGAAAAGCAACGGGGCCGGGAGGGAAAGCTATTTTTCAGAATGGCGTATGGTTGCCATACTACAGCTGACACCCACTCCTGAGGGTGTGAACCCCACCCGAACCCCCATAGATCAGTGGACAAAAGTTGGTCAGTGAATAGCCTTCAAAATTAGCTGTTGCTCAAGTTAAGAAAGTAGCTAAAACCGGGTGGAATTGAAATATATGGATGGGAAAAGCCCAGGTAGTTTCAATCTAGTTTAAAACTAGCGGAGACACTGGAGCCGAGATGATGTGCCACTCCTCCAGGTGTCAGGTATAAGTCTACAGAGTCCCTCCCTTGCGGGGCTGGAGCATGGGAGAAAGAGTATCTACGCTACAACTTTTAATGATGTGCTTTTTAGTGCCCATCTTGTGACCAACATTTAGTGCAAAGGAGACAATGGTGAGAAAAGGTTGTATGAGAGCAGGCAAAATTGGACAATTAGAGAGAAGTGTTTGGTGTGAGAAAGGAAGGTAAATAAAGCTTGAGTGGGTAAGGGGTAAATATTGTGTGAAAGAAAAAGTGTGGACATACTTGTTACCAAGAATGATGGTGGTCTGAGAATGAAGAAAAAACATAAAAAGGGGTGAGGTTAGAGTTGGGAAGAATCGAGGCGCCCCTTACAGGGAAGAGACTATATTAAGAGTGTACTGATGTGTGAAGGGTTGGAAGCACCCCATCGCTATGGAGAAGAGGCACTCGCTAGCCTAGTGGGTAAGGCATTGGATTTATAACGTTGAGGTATCGGGTTCAAATACAGTTAGTGCGGACACAAAACTTCAGCGTTATCAAGAGATGACCGCCTATTAGCGGATGTGCAGTGACTACTAGATGGTCACTAGTTTCTGTAGAAAAAAAAAATTACCACCCGGGCACCTTCCCCACGAGGACCGACCCCTGCTGCGTTCCAGCTTATTACCAGCGATTGTCATTCTGATCTAGATAGGAATTTCATTATCCAGTTGGGGGAGAAGTATACTTATGAGTAAAGGATGTATGGCCCATCTACATATATGAAGGCCTGCCCCCCTTTTAAGCTACGAAATACCCATAATGGGAGAAAGAGTAGCTTTATGCTGAATATGATAGAAGGGTGAAGCCTTTTCAATGGCGTTGATAAGCGCCAAGACAAATTTATGTGGGAAAATGTTGATGATGAAAAATAATTGTTGTAGTTATTAGTAGGATAGTACAAGGAGCAAATAAATGTCTAGTAGTGGTAAAACAACGGATGACAATAATTGCTTAATTAAATCTTGTGTAAACATCTAATGAAAACACAAACTCAAACCACGCTCGTTACCATGGTGACCATGACGAGATTAGCGACGGAACTGATCTTGAGTTTGTCTACGAGCCACCGCTTCGTGACTTCACCGGCGGACAGAGACTCCGAAGAGGTAGTTTCACGCGGCGCTTCGGCCGTAGAAGATGTCTCAGCAGTCACGGTCTTATCCGCTCGCAGCCTCTTCTTGGGAGCATCGCCGGACGAGGGACGGTCGTCGATGGAGCGGCCTCGCTTTACACGGCGCCGGATCTCATCTTTGCTCGGTAACGCCTTGCTAATCTGCAAGCAAGCAAAGAAAAGGTTGGGATAATGGAGGGGGCTCCACCACCCCCGTTTAAGGCCAGACGAGGGTAAGTCCGCCGAAAGAGAATTAAAAAGAATATTCAAAACAAAACACAAGAGCGCATGCCAGGGGCCCTAGGAGAAGCCCTCCTTTCCTCGGGACCCAGTGAAGCATTAAAATTGAATAGGGGGTTCAACACAACCAATCAATAGTGTTGGAGATGACGCCCAAGTACTAGGGACAAAAGGTAGGGACCCACCTACCATCCTGATATTATAAATACTGAACACGAAGCCCCCCCCTCCCTTACTTTTTTTGCGCTAATCTGGCGACTGCCTCCTAGGGTATAAGTCGTCGTAATCATAATCATTTATAGCCTAATCCTAGGCTAGATTAAAAAAAAAGGTGCAAAAGAGAGACAAAAAAAAAACAAAGCAAAAAGCAAGAAGGAAGCAGATTCCAAAGTTGAAGAGAGGACCGCCTCACACCGACTTTGGATAAAGGGGAAGACATTTTATTCACGGATGTCCCCCAAGGAGCCATACTATCACTCCTCTTTTCAACTTATTCATGCATCACATCCCACAACTACTAATCATCAGAACCAACACTTACGGTCAATCACTGCATAAAACCTATCATTCCATACAGCAAGCAGAACACACTAATAATACATATACACACTATAATACTCAAAAACCCACATAACAGTTTCAACCAATAAATCAACCAGCAACAAACACCCTAAAATCAATTAAACAGACAACACATTCACCAAACAAAATTCCCCCTCTCTGAGAATCACACTACACAACCACATGACATTTAAAACTCGTCACCATCATCACAAACAAAGCCATAAGGAAAATCAAAATCTTCAAAGCACCATCAAACATCCCATTCGGAAAACACTATACAAGAAATTCATCTACACCACCCTCAACTACCCAGCGCCAACATTGCACCCAACCCTCGCTAACTCCCACTCAAACAAGCTCCAAACGGCTCACTCTTCACAGGATGCACTCAACACCAAGTCCACACCTACACACTCAAACAAAAAATACTCCCACTTATTGTTCACTTGGACATGATCGGAACCCAACACCTTAGCAAAATACTGAACCCATACCACCCCAACCACAACCTAGACACAAAAAAGAAGCCCCAGCATGCTACTTCCAACACCTGTTCTGCAACCTACTCCCACCATCACTAAACCACAACCTAATAAAACACATCCACACCACCTCACCCACAAACGCTTGAATACTCTACAACCAAACAATAACCTAAATGACCCCCCCTTCCCCTAAGCCAATCCTGTTCCAACTAAGGTCAGGCTACTCCACATTACTCCCCAACAGTATAAACCTCACCCCATTATCAACATGCACCAGATGCAGCCAACACACGAACACCACCTTGACTGCCCAAACTTCAGACACGTGTGCAACACACACAACATATCCGACCTCGAGGACCTGTCGAGGGGATGCGGTGGCTTTCCTATGGGCCACCCACCTCGCAGAAGAGAGGTAAGGGAGTTGGCAAGTAAGTTGACGCAGATTAGCCCCTTCACTGGGCAGGAATGGGGCCAGCGGCCCATATCCGGGCTCAGTTGCCTTTTACGACACACACCTGAGGACGGTATGGGTGTTCTTCCTGCTCTAGAGAATAAAGTGAAAATAGAGTGGAGGGTTTCTGTTGTTATTTATTATTGTCCGTGGGGTCCCTGACCCAATAATGATACCAACAAAGATCAGTATGACAAACACTGACAAGCCACTTAGTGGCTCATTGAACAGCCACCTGTTCCAGGTCAGGGATGTATGGATTTAAAAACTCGTGTAATGCAGATAGAAGTGGTGTGGTGTGTGTGCGCATAGAAAAGAAGTGAGACAGTAGTATTGTAAATGACTATGTGTGTGATGATATATGTGGATAGAACAGATTGCACACATGTGCCTGACTCGGCACGAGCGATCTAAGAATTCTGGGCTAAGATCAATTTGTATGGAAGACAGATTCTTTCACTACAAAGCAGTGTGTATGGGTAAAGAAGAATATGCCATGGCAACGGTTTGATGTGAAAGCTGTGATGTGTACAAGTATGGCCTTATCTGACCATATGACTGCAATGTAAGCTTAAATTGGATGGAGTGTGGATGAAGCAATGCAGAAGTATGAGTCAGAGAAAGAGGGGACAAGTATGTGATAATGCTTGCAACCAAGAGATAAAGAAAATATAAGAACTTATGGAACCAGCATTTGTAGAACAATTTTAAGTGATAATGGACATTGTCAGAGGCTGGAGCTAGTTGTGCTAGAAGTGCAAGAGAGAGTGAAGTGATGGAGAGCAAGCTCGATGTATATGTAAAACGCAAGAGCAACGAGGGCGTATCCCGCAGAGAGTGAGCAATGAGATATCTGTAAAGAAAGTGATGAAGCTGAATGGAAGACTTACAGATCTCCCTGAGGTATTGAGGCCAGGAGGGTGCACAACAATGGACACTAGGGCTAGGAGAGCGTGCCATTCCTCTAGGTTTCAATTGTAGCAGGGGCATTATACTCCCTTACAGAGGATAGAAGATATAGCAAGAATGAAAATGCTGGTGGAAGCTTTTAAAAAAAGCAGTGCAAAGGATGACCCTAGAGAGGGCACCACTTTCTCTTGGGCCGGGAGGGCGTCCCGCTCCTCCAGCTACCAGGCGTCACACTCTATAAATGGAACTCCTGCAGAGCTTGGTGAGAAGGAGTGCATTAGAATAAGTGGTGTGTGCTTCTGAGCAAGTGCAGTATGAACAGATTGCAACAACGGCGATCAGAGCGTTAGTGAACGCTCGTGGTTTAAATGTGGAGGGGGCAAAAAGGTTATATGAGAGTGTACTAATACCAATGTTATGGTATAGAAGTGAGACTATGGCATTGAATAGATCGAAAGAGAGCAGTGCAAATGGACTATGTGAGGAAAGGTTTGAATGAGCTCATTACTAAAAATGTTGTGCTATGGTTCAGGCATATAAACACAAGAGATGAGATTAGACGGACATATTTTAGAAGGGCGCAAATGAGTGTGAGTGAACAGTAAGTGTAAAAGCACGAGAGGAGTAGTCTTATTATCAGAAGAAACGAACAGTCCTAAAAAAAACCCTTGCAGCTTGCCTATACTGCTCAGCTTTCCGAATAGCATACAAGAACCCAGAGGAGCAGTGAAATGGAAGTGTTCAATAGGATAAAAAAAAAGGGAGAGAGAGAATGTGTGCATCTTAAAAATATGGACCCCAACCGGAGGCTAGATGGAGAGGGTGAAGTTACCCCCTCCTTCCAGCACCTACAAGAAATGAGTGGATAGAGAAGATGGCATAGAAGGGTAAATGGGTGTCAAAAAGCGGGGACACTGGGACTTGGAAAGTATGCTATTTCTCGAGGTTTCAATTGCAGAAGGGTTTTTTTTACCCTTCCTACCTACTTGAGGGGACCCACATCAACAACGAAAGCAGGTCTCTTAACTCAAAAATGTATATTAATAATGCCAACAAATGTGATAGTTCCAATAAGAAAACTGGTGGGAAAAAATACCCTCAACATTGTCTCATTTGTGCATCGTATGAGATTAAATGTGACTGCACTCAGCCATGAAATGGGCAGACACATCTTGAAAGTCACTCTCATAAAATAATCCCACCAATGTATTCAATTACCATGGATAGAGTTAAGGGGTTCTCTTACCTCCGTTGGAGTGACACTAAGATCATTGAGGATGGTAATAATATTCTCATTAAAGTCATAAGAAGCCGAGTGGCGCAAAAGGTTGAGCAACTGGATCTTGAGGTGCTTTCTCACGCTGTTAACTTGCGACTTGGTCAATGTTGGAGGAAGATTGGCTGAGAAGCAGGAAAACAAGGAGACTTTCAGTGCATCGCCTCAACAGCCAGAAAGGGGGAGGGGGAAATAACTTCACCTAAACAATTGAATTTTAGAAATTGAGAATGTTACTTAAGCATTGAATAACTTTTTATTTATTAATGAATTTTTAATTAAGAAACTAAATAACATTATATGTTATAATTTTTTTTTAAGGTAGGGAGACTTTTGGGCCACCCTGTAGTAACCAAACCATAGTGAATTTTATCCATGAAGGATTCAAAAGTGTCATCCTATTTCTCTTGTTGGATTACAAAAGTTTTAAATTCAACTGGAGGAGTATGAATAACACCATCAATGGTGTCCGCTGCGCATGGCTGATGAATAAATATGAATGAACCCATCCAAGAAATGGGAAGAGATGGAATGTTGGCACCCCACCCTCCTGTAAAATAATTCCATGAGCAGTTAATGATCTTAAATTGCATCAAAGTCAACACTTCTGAGATGCAAATATGTGTGGACATGACTTATGACCACCACACATCATCCTCACAACTTTAAGCCTTCATTGGTCACACTGAACCATAAGGTACCAAGTACCCATATAAATCATTGCCAAAGATGCCTATTATACCCAATTCTTCCAACTTGTCCAGATGATACAATGTAGTTTTTAGGTAGGAGTTCACCTCCCCTGGCCGATGTAGATGCCTAATCCCTTTCTTCTTGAAAGAAGGGATGGGAAGATGGTTATCTGGGTAGAGGAGCAGATGAACTTCCATTGTGCCCCACATTTATTTCTTCCTTTCCACAAATGCTTGCTAATATTTAATGAGAAGAAATTTTGTCTGTGTGAATAAACAAAGAAAAGGAGCTGTTGAAGTTGCCAGCTGTGGATTTTGTCTACCTGTGTGCATAATTGTGTATAAGTGATTGGTGTGGATATTTGAGAGTAGTTTGATGGCAAGTGATTGAAGATGTCTTCTCCATTCCACCTCCTTAGGGGTTGTGAGTGTTGGCACAGAATCGACTCCAACATCGTCCTACCAGTTTTGAGTGAATTGCCAAGGACGGCAATTTCCTTAGAAGAGTGGAGCCCCCTCCAATGAACATGAAAGCCCAGAGCTAGAATGGGTGAGAATAAAATTGCGTACATCGTTACAAACATAAAGTGCTCAATTATATTGCGTGTGGACATACAGTGATTGTCATTGTTCGATAAAGATACTGTACAGAAATTAGGATTAGATTGTAGAAAAAGGTTTTAGAAGAGGATTGAATATTTTTGTATTTCGTGTCTATATATATATAATTTGTTTTGTAAATAAAGGTTCTACTAGATCCCCCTCCCCCTTTCATTCTCCCTTGGAACAGCCAGGCAGCCATCCTGTGACATGGCAGGCAGTGTGACTGCAGGTAATCCGGAGCCTAGTGTCAAACAACTCTCACAAATGTTGCGTTTTTTCTCAAGCAACCACAATTATTGTGCCAGTACATAACATACACCTTTTCACTAGCACTTCAAGATCCCCCCAAAATCCCATTAGGCAAATAATATGTTAAGTAAGGATACCGTGGAGAATTTCGAGTGCTTCAACCACAAGGCCCATGAACTGAGGCCTTGCTCGAGCGACAATACTCAGAGAAGACATGCAGGTCATCAAGTTAACAGAGCTGATATGAAGAGAACCCTGGAAATCTATCAGTTTCTGCAATACTGATCTGAAAGTTAAAAAAATTGCTAAATTACACTGCACTAATCAAGGATTTTAATTTAGATATATAAAAATAATAAATTTGTAGGGGGTTTACTAATGATCTGGACTCATTTTAGCTGCCTGATATTTTGTAGCAGGGAGCTACAGTTTAATGTGGGATCCAAACCATGGGTATCTACAAAGTATGGCAGCCGCCATACATCTAATATGTCTCCACTTTGGTATAATTGGAATCAGTTTTTCCTCAGCTAAACTGTAGCCCATACCAATAAAAAGAGTAAACACCTAAATGTAGTGAGCTTAGGTAAATGTAAAGGTGTGGAAGGAGCTATGGAGCAACAGGGTATGCAATTCAACTAAACCAGCCTGCATTCAACAATGAAGGAAGGTCCATGCAAGGCATTTAAGTATGAATAAAATTGGAAAGCAGAAAGTTTTTTGTCTCTAACCCACGAGGGTGTATGTTGGGATGTGACAATACAGAAGTGACTAAATCGAGGAAACTACCCCTTATACCCTCCCCTGCTCAGTCATTCTTCACTCTAAGCTTTCAGCGGTCACACTGAGCAGTTAATTACCTTAGATTGGATCAGTCAAATTAAACAAAAGCAATTGATATGTGGCAAAATTTACCCCTTGCAGTGAGCAATGAGAGTATAGCTTAGATAATAAATGGATAATCCAATCATTTTGATTTTCTATTTATATTATTTTCAGGTGAATGCCCAAACATATAATTCAATAGATTCAGTTGCAAAAGTAATACAAAAACAAAAATGCAACCAAACTTTAAGAAAAAAAAATTGTAAGCTCTAACCTGGCTTCTTCTTCAAGCTTTCTTGGTCTAGTTACTTTGAGCGTAAGAGGAACCTGATCCAGTGAAAAATCTCCAGATCGCTGCACAGAATCAGATTCAGTATAGGTTTGTATCAGAATCATTGACTCTAAAAACTTTATAGCTTGAGTTCGAACTCTGTAACATAGCAATTATTGAAATAGTTCATTTTATTTCTACTATAAATTGAAGGGGGTTTTTCCCTTGAATTTAAAGCACAATACTGACATGGGTGTATAATGAGTTAAAATAAAGGAAAGAAAAGGAGAAAAGGGTGGGGAAAATGGTGAAATTTTAAAACTCACCCAGCCAACCAGAGCTCCCCTCCTAAGCCTCAACCATAAATTAGCTGCCAGCCTAGGTAGTATCAATCTATTTTATAGTTACTTATGTCACTGTGACTGGGGGACATTTGTCCAGATGATAGGTGTAAGTCTACATGCCCTCCCCCACCCCCTGCAAGGTGTGAAGGAATAAAGCCCACATAGTTTTTATCTATTATGAAACTACTGGGGGCAGTCAGGCAGGAAAGTATGTTGCTTCCCCAGGAATAAAATTCAAAGGAAAGTTCTAAATTTTTAAGAAATTAAGTTTGTAAAGACAGTGTGATGCAGGTCAGGGCAAGCAAAATTGTGTTCAAGGTACATAACCAAAAGAGCCAAAATGGAATGCTTGTGACAATAGTAATCACAAGTTCTTCTGAACTTGGTTTCATTCCAATGATAACAGATCTTTGTACAAGCATATCCCCGTACAGGCCCACTAAGAAGTAAACACCAATGAGATAATCTCCAGCAGAAAGTATATGGGAAGAGGTTTATAAAGAAGGTGCTAAAGATAAAGGAAATGACAATATAAAATTTGAAATTACTATGTTGATATCTTTTTGTGGATTAATAATCAAGATTTAAGAAAATATTTTAGTTCTTTCCCCAAAAATTATTGTTGAACTAGAACAAAATGATTCCTTGCCATTTTTAGATGCATTAATCATTAGGTCTTGGACATGGTTTTAAATTACAAGTTCATCCTAAAAAACACAAGTCAAAGTTCATGCCCATGAAACACTATCTCAATCTCATGGAACACAATTTCCTCATAGAACAAGAAATCTAGGAGAAACATGCCACCACTACAGGCAAGACCCCTACACATAGTAAGCAGAGAAATCCATTAACCACTTTGCCACACATTGGGATCAGCGCACTTCAGCACCACTAAAACAAACCAACCCATCCCACCCCCTTATTCTCTTATTATGCAAAATGCCACTATAATTTGTCCATAGTGATGAGGGAGGGGGGGGGGGGGGTTAAGCTTATAGTGGAAAGCAAAAATGTGGCATACCTGTAAATGTTAATAATGAGGATGTCAGAGTGATTGGGTTAAATACATATAATTATATGAAAAAAGTGAAGCAAAGTGATTAAACAGAGCAGGAGAGCAGCGAAGGAAGCATTTGGAGTAAAGATGAATGAGGATCCTGATTGGAACAAGAAGCTACTTGTGAAGCAAGTGAGAAGGGTGAAAATAAATGTGTGAAAACAAGGACAAGAATGGTAGGGTACTTATGGGTAATGAAGGTCAAAAGTAGATGGCTAGAATACTTTGATGAGATAAATAATGTAGGTATGCAAGAGTGTAAATGGGAAAGAAGGTCGAGTAGATGATAGAGTTACTGAGATGCCAAAATTGGTGGTGATTGTGTTAAGGAATGGATCTGGTGGCTGTCTTGTAAGGTATTTTAAAGTAGAAGATTGCAGCAATAGTGCAATTTTATAAGGGTAAAGCAGAGAAATGTTAATGTAAAACATAGAGGGGGATGACAGTGTGCTGTAGCTATTTTTTTTTAAGGGAGTGCATTGGTAATTGAGTGTTGTAGCTAAAATGTATGGACAAATTCTTGTGGGGAATATAAAGATGATCAAGAGATTTATAGGGGATGAACAAGTGGGGTTTAGAGTGAGTATGGGGTGTGTGGATCAAGTATTTGCACTGATAGAGCTAGCTGAAAAAAACACAGAAAGCTTATGGTTGTATAGATAGTGGTAAGCTATTAGATGGTGTGATAAGTGTTGGAAGTAAGCTATGCCTTAGAGTGAAAGAGAGTCAGTGTGCTTTGACATATGTGCGGGGTAAGACAAGATTGTGTAGTGTCACCATGGCTGTTTACTATCTTTATGGATAGAGTACTGAGAGAACTAAATAATGAAATGAGGGCAGGAGTGTGAGATTGATGAAAGATTAGTTTTATCTATGTTGAGATATGCTTATGACCTGGGAGTGGTGGCTCAGAGTGAAAAGGAAACAGAATGGGTGATTGAAGGGTGTGTGGGAGAAGGGGTATAAAAGCAAATACAGAAAAGAATAAGATAATGGAATTTGTGAATAAGGTGGGGTGTGATATCAGGGTTCATGGCAAACTGGTGCTGCATAGTTGATGGAGGTGCAAAAAAATTGTTGCCCAGTATAATAACAATTTCTTCAGTTACCTAAAGGTGATGTTTGCTTGTGTTTTCATAGTGTTGAGTTTCTTTGTGACTTTGTTACGTGTGTTATACATGTTTTGAAGGCAATGTGTCAAGTGTGATTCCCAGGAGGAGGAGGGGGAGATTAAGCTGGTAAAGAGGAGAAAAGCACTAAAAAATAACCTAAGGCTTGAGGAAACTCTGTTTAATGAAAATTAACCAATTTACTTTTCATAGGTGAGAAAAGGACAATTATTACTTACCCATCATTATCATGGTCAATCATTTTTGAGATTTTGGCCTTGATTGTGCATATGATTTCCCATGTTTGCTCCATCTCTTTGGTTGTTTTGCGAGCAGAAGATAACCAAACTAAGGTTGATTTGTAGAGCTGAGCAACAGCTTGCACCACCCTCTTAACTACAGCCATGGCCTGATCTTGTAACAGCAGGCATATGTTAGGCACCAACCGGGGAAGCATAGCATGGTCATTCTTGCTGTTGGGGAATTAGATAAGATTATTATTTATTTATTTTTAATAAAGAGGCCATTAAGGTTTTCTAAATAGTGTATTGAGGCGGAAAATAGGACTATAGTGTTGTGCTTCATTAAAAACATTGTTAGTTAAAAAAAGTAAAAAGGTTATCATTGAACACTACAACTCATATGTCATGCCTCATTTACTCTATAAAGGCATGGTGCTCACATTTTAGACATGTTATCACCTTGTTAGTGAAAATGAGGGACCTTGAATATGTACGATAGACTGAGGTTACTATGTTTCATTTGAAAGGTGTGAAAGGGGATATGATCAAGCATTTTAATTGTTTTTTTCTGGGATAAGTTGGGTATTGGCAACAATATCCCAAGGGAAACCTAAAACACTATAACCCAGACTTCCCATAACTCACAAAAACAATCTTATTCTTCTTTCACTGAAACAGTCTGGTCATCCACTTCAACTCTACTAAAAATATTTAGACTAACACAAAGAGAAGTAAAAATGAAGTCTTCTATTTCACATCAAGCCTTATAAATGCAGCATCTATGAGCTTTTGACAGATTCACTTAAGGTTCTCCCATTGATCCAGCATAACATGTACCGGCATGTTTTGTCTCAATTCTGCTTGTGTTGGGCATGTGAATATGTGCTTCACTATCTGGTTCCTAGTGGCAACATAGGTAGATGACTACATCAGTCAGACTAGTAGTATGTGTATATTTAGTATTGAGTGGTGAGCATACAGGAAGAGCCTTACCACATCCTTTTAAAGAAGGGTTCCATGAGTGTTTAGAAAGGGCTCCATGAGTGTTTAGAAAGGGGTTCAGGAGTGCCTAGGAAGGGGTCCAGGTGTGTACAAAGTGGGTTGCAAATTCTCCACCAAAACACTACTTTGGTTAAGGAAAGGATATGGGAGAGTTCAATAGGTGATAAGGGACAGTTTAATGGGTGATTTGGGAGGGCTCAGCAGGTAATATAGGAGTCATTAGATAATATATGAGTGCTCAATTTGTATTACGTGAATGCTAAATCAGTGGTATTATAGTAGTTAATAGTAGTTCACCACCCTGTGTCTAATCCCTTTCTTCTTTTCCAGGGTTGCTGGGATGACCAAACTCAGTGATTGTGACCAGAGTTAGGGACCCGATGTACTTCCATCATGGCGCCGATTCATCTCCATCTCCTCCCACAGGCATATTTTGCAGCACATTCATTGAGTTCAAAGTGTAAGCTGATGGACTGTAATTTTGTGACTGACTCTTGAAAATTAGTGTCCAAAGAATAAGTGAAAGCAAGAAAAGGGAGCTGGATAAAAGACCCTGTAAGCGATGGTCTGTGTGAGTGAGTGTGGTTGTGAGTGTGCTAGCGAATAGGCATGTTTGAGTGTGGCAGTGAATCTTTGACTGAAATACATGAGCATTATTGTTGCGACTGGTTTTTGTATATATATATATATATATGGGTTATTGTTTTGTATATATATATTATTTGAGATAGTTGGATGTCATTATTTATTTTTTGTCTGGATATAAATAAAATTGGAATTAGATTACCCCTCATTGTCCTCCCCTCAAACACCCAGGCAGCTGGCTCTACTTGTGCGGTAGGTGGTGTTACTGCAGGCCCCCAGA
This sequence comes from Ceratothoa steindachneri, assembly GCA_963969495.1. Lineage (NCBI taxonomy): Eukaryota > Metazoa > Arthropoda > Malacostraca > Isopoda > Cymothoidae > Ceratothoa > Ceratothoa steindachneri. Next base: position 92,721,719 of record OZ018326.1, read on the forward strand.
ACCTGCCAACATAGTATAGGAGGGCTCAAGGAATGAGATGGGCCAATATCTATATAATTTAAAGGAAATATGAGGAAAGGACTGTTAGCCAGATGAGAGCCTTCAAAAGAAGTTTCATTAACTGGATGGTGGTTTTAAAAAATGTACAGTGGATCTGGATCTATGATGCACAAACAGCTTCCAAAAAAAAAAAAATATTGTGCTAAAAATCAAATGTGTGGAATAAACTAGGAACTGAGATTTTTCACAAATTATGATGTGATTTACTAAGTCTGACCATATGGTTGTGCATACCTGATAGCTATTAATCATTATCAATTCACCATTTCTGGGGATAATTTTGTATTATTTTATATTAAATAATTAGTGCAATTTGTGTGAAACTATGGCACCAAAAGTAAAGAAAGCAAAAAATGTAAATAGTTTCTAGACATCTACATGGAGCTTGATTCACACACCAAGCAATAATAGTTCTACCAGAGCCTTTTCTTCATTATTTATTAATTTAACATTATAAGTATTTTTTTGATTATATATTAATGCTATTTACATTGGAATGTTAAAATAATTTAACTTTAAGCCAGATTTGGTGATTCATCATTTGGTTCTTGGTACTTAGGAATGGATTAGACAATTTATGCTAAATTTGGTTTGAGGAATGAATTTTTAATGCACAAATAAATTAAGTTAATTGCATGGAGGTCAATTGCATACATTTTTTAGCATTATAACCTACAGTTATTATGATTTTGTTTCTCTTACCATGCCTCTTCAATAAATCCAACAACAAACTTTCGAACTTCAGAATTTCTATCATTCTGAAAAGCGACAACCTCTTCAAAGAAGACATCAAGGAGAGTTGAATCACAATGTATGACTAGCTCTTGTACCACTGCTAGAGTTTCAACTCTCTCTTTCTCAGAAGGCAAAAAGGATACCTTGTTTAAGTATTCAATAACCTGTAAGATATACATAAATGCTTATTAGAAAACATCCTAATGTTCATTAAAGATATTCACAATCATCCCAAAATAATGAAAAATACATACTCTATCTCTAATTGATGTGTTGTTTTCTTCATTCATTTTGTAATTGAACACCAAGAGTGGAGAATTCTATAAAATGGGATATTCATATACTCATATGTAGTATTTTGGCATAATTTTTTTTCTAACCTAAGAATTTATGGGTTTTTATTTATATTCTGATAAAAAGAAAATAAAAATATTAAAGTAATACAAATAATACATTCTACAAAAACAAGAATTTCATTTTTCAACACTGGTAGATATAAGATAGTTATAAATCAAGACATGTATAGTGGGTAGAAGATGGCATTTTGACTACAACCTTTCAAAGTATGGAGGAAATATATTGAAAGTTGTTAGTGAAACAACCAGCTCTGACCAAAAAAGGGGTCTTAATACTTCCCAATAAGTGCTCATCTTCATATGGCAAGGATGGCACAACAGCAAACAAACCCAGTTGGAACTTGAGATCTTCCCCCAAATTCTCAGAACTTTTATCTACAGATTAACATTTATTTTTAAACTAATAATATTTTGAATAGCAAATACATTCAAAACAAAGCCTCTGCAGAAAAATGCCTTCAGTTTGTTTTTAATAAGTATTTTTTACCAAAGGGCCATAAACTCCATTTCACATGGCAAAAGTATACTGAACCAAATGCTACTTAATTTGATAATAAATGTATTGTTTCTATGGTTATCTATCCTGTGGATATATATTCTTAAATAATGAAAACTTAACTACTCCTGGGATATGATCCACAAGCCTTTTACATAGCCCCTATCTAACAGAAGTTAATGCTAAAATATTAATATCAATTATTATTTTATTATTAGAAAACAATACAGAAATAGGGGCTTTTTGTACTCTAAAACCATTTCAAAACTGCCAAAACTATAAAATATAAAAACTACCAAAATTATAAAGGAGAACAAAATGAGAAAACTTTAACTAATTAATGATTATCTGTGCCCACCTCTTCAAATGATATCAGTGAGCAATGAGACTAAAAAGAAACGCAGTTGACATTGTTAAGTCCTGAGAGGAGATATACAAAATTCAATGATAAGAAATCTTAAATATTTCCCTGTCCCCACTTGGGTTCTGGTTGACAGCTTAAATCAATAAGAGCCACTGTAACACTGCAGCCATTGAATAAAGTCAAGGCATAACAGTGTGCTTTACCAATGACAATAAAAGGCAGTGTACACCCGGATTTGATTCAGTAACTTCTTGCATAAAAATTATATGGAGTTCCACTAAGCAATGTTAGATTAAAAGGAAATGCAAATTAAATTAGCCACGTTAAATTATAATTATCTTGTAATACTTGCTTAGAGTTTTTAGATCTTTTAAACTGATTTGTAAAATTGTAGCCTTTGAGGGGTTTTTTTATCTGGATTGCACAATCTTAGCAGATATTATCAGGGTTTAGCCTATAAATGTTGATAGTTCCTTTTCTAAATGATATTTTTGCTATAGCAAAAAATTATCAAACATAATGCCTAACATGCTACCTTTCACAATACTGAGGTATTTTATTATACTCTGCCAATCATCAATCAGGCAAGAATTAATAATCATTATTCAAGGACAATGAAATTTCAGCTATCAAAAAATTACATCCATTCATAAAAAATAATTGTCCTTTTATTTTCTCAATGGGGAACTACTTACACTATAATGTACAATCTAAATCCTTTAAATTTCCAGCATGTCTATTTAGAAAAATTTAGACTAGCATTGTACCAACAGCATGGAAGAAAGCTAATGTGATACCTATATTTAAGAAAGGAGATAAAATAAAATGAATATGTCCAATTACCAGCCAGTGAGTTTGACATCAATGATGGGAAAAGTGATATGATTTGTAATAGAAAAATCTACTAGAAATCACTTAGCCAAAAGTTGATTAAGGAACCTTCACAAGGCTTTAAAAGGTGTATGATGCTGCTGATAGAGATGAAAATTATGATATCCTTTATTTGGATTTTAGTATGGTTTTTAACAGGGTGCCAAACTTATACCTTTTTAATAAAAGTGCACGAGATCAATTGAATTATTTTAGGTGGATTTACCAGTGGGATTCCTCAGGGGTCAGTGTTGGGGCTGTTGTTGTTCTTGATTTATATTAATGATCTTGACTTAGGTATAAGTAGCAATCTGAGAAGTTTGCCATGACACTAAGTTAGGTATGATTATAAGGTCAACTCTGATGCTAAAGCATTACAAAATGAATTGACCATACTATTCCAATGGGCAAATGGAATTTAACATAAGCAAGTACAAGGAATCCTTGACTTATGTCAAAGTTGCGTTCCTACAATGCAATCAAACATGATTTTCACTGTAAGTCAGAACTCATAAGCATAAGTGCTATATATATTTGCCGGCACATTAGATGTACTTTTTCTTGAGAATAACCATCTAATAATTACTGTGCATCTAATGCAGCCATAGTACAAATATCTAGCCCTGTAAGCCTAGATCTATAGGTGTGGAGTTGAAGCAGTAGTACACTAAGCCAATTTCACTTCTTTAGAGATGGCTTTCCTTTTCTTTGAAGCTCTGCCATCAGAAAAACCTGGCTTAAGCTTGGGAGCCATAATGAAGAGTGAGGAGTTTTCAAAAAAACAACACAAATGAAAGAAAGTGAATGTAGCACAATCCAATATGGCATACAACTGGTAAATATAAACAAAGCACTGTTTGGCAACAAAACCATGAAATGCCAAAGGTCAAGGATGCCATAAACCAAGGACCCCCTGTATAGTGTACTTAATATATTTAGGTATAATCCACTGAATAATTATAAACTGAATGGGAGAGTTTTAGGAAGGTCAGAATGTGAGTGAGACTTAGGTGTCCTGGTAAGTTCTGACCTACCACCTAGAAAGCAGTGCATAAGTGCTAGGAATAGAGCTAATAGGGTATTGGGGTTTATTGAGAGGAGTAAAGTAATAGGAGTGCTGATGACATTCTAAAATTCTGCCTGGCATTAGTTAGGCATCATCTTAACTGTGTGGTGCAATTTTGATTACCATATTATAAAATGGATGTTGGTTTGCTTGAGTATTGCTAAGAAGGATGACTAACATGATATGGGTTGAGCAGCTTACCTTATAGTGAATGGCTTAGGAGACTAAATCTTTATATGTTAGAAAGGAGAACAGTTTGAGGGGGACTTGATTGAACTCTTTAGGTGGGTAAAAAGTTATAAGATGGTCGACACAAGTATGGTTCTGATTTTTAGTGAACGGAATAGGAGACGTAGCATTGGATTTAAGGTGGACAAGTTTAGGTTTAGGAAAGAGATTGGTAGAAATTAGTTTACAAATCAAGTGATAGATGAATGGAATGGGCTCACTAGTCATATGATAGAAGTGTCCTCCCTGATGGTGGGACTGAATGTACTGATGGGAACAGGAGCTGCCTCATAGCAACTATTGATTCTTTTTGCAGACTCTTTTTCTTCTTATGTTCTTATAACTCATATGTGGGGCCAGATCTTGAGTTTTATATACAGGTATGGTTCCCACATCTTAGAGATGATATTGACCTCCTAGAGTCAGAGCAGAGGAGGGCAACAAAGATGATACTTTTGTTGAAGGACCTAGAATATGTAGATAGACCAAGAGTACTGAATATGTTCTCACTTAAAAGGTGTGAGAGGGGGGATATAATTGAGTTTTTTAAGATTTTTTTCTTGGATATACAAATTGGATATTAGTAAGTTCTTGGATCTGGAGGTCAGTAATAGGACTAGGGATCAGTACTTGAAAATTAAAAAACAACTGTGTAGGTTAGATTTGTGAAAATATGTTTTCACCAAAAATGGTAGACTTGTGGGACAAATTACTGCATGAGGTTGTGAATAGTCCAAGTTTAAATGTGTTCAAGAGCAAGTTAGATAAATGGATGGGCAAAGAAGATTATGGGGTGCTTTGAGTTTTATGTTAGGCCAAATGTACATATTTTAATATTGATGTATTTATTGTAGCTGAATGCTTTAGTTTTTGACAAGCCTGAATTGGTGACACTTTAGAAGCAATATTCCAGATGGAATCGTATAGATGTAGTATTTTGATTTTTGCAGAGCTTTGATCGATTCAAATGACCTCTGATAACCTTGGATGACCTTGTGGTTTTTGTCATCTATAAATTATGTTATGTTCAAAAAGGAAGTTAAAAGTTCAATTTATCCTGACACAAAAGGATCAGATCCCAAACGTTGAAACAACAACCTTGACACACTGTTTCCATAATGAAAATGAAAGTTGGATGAAAAAAGACAAAGAACCACACAAGCAAGCTTAACTTAGTCTCCCTAATAACCTTTCAAGATGACATTCTGGAAGAATTCTTGTGTTGCAAAAATCAAGTTAAAAGTCTTTTTGAGACTTTACAGCCGTGGCAAAATGACTTGAGACCTACCACGCTTTTTGAGCGTCTTAATGTGTATCGTGTTTAGCATGATGCAGTCACAGTGCGTATAATTTTTTTTCTACAAGTATCTGGCATCTTCAGCAATGGTCTGTGCTGCCAATGACACTCAGTACTGCACTAGACGTGAGTGGGGAATGTTGTATCTCCTCCATACCTGCATCAATAATCTGCAGCTTTTTGTTGTTAGTGGTTCCTGCTCAGTATTTTCCTAAGGGCATTTTGAAATGCCTGGAAAGTACTGCACTGCTGAGGAGAAAGCCCGCATTCTTGCGTGGAGACAAGAAAAGTCCCGATTAAGATGATATGTGAACGTACAAGAAGAGCAAAAGCAAGTATATTGAGGCTGCTGGCAGCAGCCCGGGGACTCCCACCCAACACCATTACGGACACAAATTTGGCGGTGGAAGGCGAAGGAAGACTTCTGCTGCTACAGATGTCCTCATGAAGAGAGAATTGGAGAAGGACCCTCGACTGACAGTGCCCATTGAAGGAATTGCATCGGGGAATGCTACAAAATATCACGATTCATACCATTCGGCATCAGCTGCTGAAGGACTTGGGGCTTCCATGCTGTGAAACCGCTTATAAATGACCGCATAAAGAAGCAATGTCTTGCATTCGCAAGAAATATGCACATTGAACATCGGCTCAGTGGAGGAAGGTGATGTTTTCTGACAAAAGCAATTTCCAGGTGTTTTGGACAGGGTCTATCACGGTTCAACGCCCGTATCTTCCCATTGGTACAACCCAAGATACACGATTCTGACAGTTAAACACCCCAATTCAGTGATGGTTTGGGGTTCTTTTTCTGGTGAGAAGGGAAGAGCGGGCCTTTACTTCCTTCCAAAGAACCAAAAGATGAATGCTGATCAGTATATTGACGTTCTGAATTACCATATATTGGAATTGTTCATCATTCACAAATGTGAAATATTTATGCATGACAGTGCTCCCTGCCATACGGCCAAGGTCACGAAGTGGCTCCAGGAGAGACAGATTGAGGTGTTAGAGTAGCCTGGGAATAGTCCCGACATCAACCCCATAGAGAATTGTTGGCAAAAAATGAAGAAAACCATGTACGGGAAGAAGACTCCAAACCTGGATACCCTCCAAGCAGAGCTGATGAAGGTGTGGTGCACAGTGATGTCCTTGGATTACTTCAGGAACCTAAGCGATTCCATGCCAAAATGCATCAACATGGTCATCAAGAATAAGGGCAAAATGACTAAATACTAAACTATGTGGTTATTATGCATATATATATATATATATATATATATATATATATATATATATATATATATATATATATATATATATATATATATATATATATATATATATATATATATATATATATATATATATATATATATATATATATATATATATATATATACATATATATACATATATATACATATATATACATATATATACATATATATACATATATATACATATATATACATATATATATATATATATATATATATATATATATATATATACATATATATATATATATACATATATATATATATATATATATATATATATATATATATATATATATATATATATATATATATATATATATATATATATATATATATATATATATATATATATATATATATATATATATATATATATATATATATATATATATATATATATATATATATATATATATATATATATATATATATATTTATATATATATATATATATTTATATATATATATATATCACTCACTAACTCTCCATCTGTAGTTTTAATTGGGCCTATTTTATCTCTAGTATTAGCTGTGTATAATTGAAAAAAACCTTTGGGATCTTCCTTCACCTTACTTGCTAATTTAATTTCATAATTTCTCTTTGTTACTCTAATACACCTTTTAATGTCGGGAGTTAGCTTATTGTATCTGCCTTAATTGACACTGACCATTTTTTTATTTTCTATAAATATTCCTTTTAATGCGTAATTTTATCTAATATCCATTTAGGGTTGACAGCCTTGGGTCTAACTTCCCTATATGGAATGTTCATATTCCTGATCTACACTATTCCTCCCTACCTGAGGGTTATCATTACCTTTGACTGATCTCATTGACCTCACATTTCCTGACCTGACCTCACTGGCCAGTCCTAAAACAACTGTATCCAAGTACCTCCTCAGACCACTATAATCTGTATTTCTAAAGTCTGGGATATTTCCCAAATTTCTGTTTCCCTAATACCTTCTTCCCTATTTGTCAGAACTAAATCTAATATATTTTCACCCCTAGTAGGTTGGAATACAACCTAAAAAAATTATCCTGCATCATTTAAAAAATTATGCAGCCTCCTGATCATCTACAAGAACTTCCTAGTCTAAATTTCTGTAATTAAAATCACCTATTATACACACGCTTACTTCTACATGAACATTCTAAATCCTGCAACAAAGGACACAAATCTTCCTTACTATGATTTGGAGCTCTATATAATAATCCTATGACATTTATCCTTACCCTCCTTAACATCTAGCTAAAATGACTGTGTTTGAACAACACTGGAGATTATCGCTAATATAAATAATCACCCCTCTTCTTTTCCTCCTGCTCCTATCTCTACGAAGCATATTATAACCATCAATCTGGACCTCTGGTCTATAGTTCTTTTCTGATAAATCAAGCTATGACCCAGACTTCCCCACCTTTGTCAGAGGAGGGAGTGCCATTAAACCAGACATATGTCTGGCTAATCATCAGCTGCCATTTAATTACTACATGGAACCAGTCATATAGGGATCCTGCTTACCATCAACAGGAACCCTATACAAGTCCCAGATGTAGTTAGAAAGAACTACAGAAAAGCAGACTGGGGACAGTATGCACGCTTTCTCGAGGCCTACCATCCACCCAACTTGGATAAGGCAATTTTTGAGGAGATCGATGAGGCACTCGACCTTAATAACCATCTAATCAAAGCGGAAAGAGCTTGTATCCCTAAATCCCAGGATAAGTCTATCTCAATCTACAGTTGGACTGAATACATGAAGGATTTATACTGCAAGTTGAAATTATTGTATGAAGTTAACATCAGAAATGCATCAATTGACTCAATACAATGAAGTAAAGAGATCAAAGAAGAGCTCAACCAGTTGATCCTTTAACAACAGTGGAGACGTTGAGATGATGCAATCGAGAGAATTGATCACGATGCATCTACCAAGGACTTTTCGAGTAAAATCAGGCATCTCAAAGGATCAACCAGGTCAAAAAATAAAATGGTAATACTAAGAGAAGACAGAAGAATAGAAGAAACATTCCGAAGTTATTGGGGAGAAAATCTTGCCACAGTCACTCTTGTGACCAAAATTGGGTGCGCACATCTTAAGGACCTGGCATCTCCGAGCTTAATATAATCTAATAATGAGATCCGGTCGCGGTATTGAGGTTATAAAAAAAAACCTGTCCCAAGAATCATTAACCAGTCAAGGATGATGGCAATTTCAATTATATTACTTGCTAATCTTATAATGCCAGCGATTCTTTACAAAAGGAAGTAATATTTACAAAATTTAATAGAGTGGCTTTTCGCAAAATTTACTTAAAACAAAGTAATATTTTGTTTTTACTTTTTAATATAATGATAGAGGAAACTAAGTCCTGGAAAGAAAAAAAAAATTCAAACAAAACATGAAATCCATTATATATTTATATAAAAAAAAATCTCTCTATTCACATTCTTACAGAGGGAGGGAGAGGTTCGCTAGAAGGGGGGGGGGAGGGAATGGCCCTACAAACACTCACAGTCGCTCCACCAGAGTCACTGTGGATAGATGTAAGGGTCAGTAAAAATAGGATAATACATTTGGGAGCCTTTTACAGACCACCCGGACAGACTGACTGTATTGATGAGCTAATGATCAGGAAAATAAGGAAAGGATATGAAGTAGATAGTTATTCTTGGTGACTTTAATTTAAATTCTGTGGACTGCGAAAATATGATAGGAAGGGATAGAGCAAGTTGGTTCAGGAATTGACTGTTGGGAAAGCATTGGGAAATAGTGATCATCAAATGGTTCGTTTTAACTTGGGAATAGTGAAAGGTAGAACATCAACAAACTCCAAATTTTTTATAGGGGAGATTATGATAAATTATGAAACTTGCTAAATTAGATTAAGTGGGATATAGAATTCGGGAAGAAGAATACTTATATGTGGGACACTTTTAAGAATATACTAAACATAGTCCAGGAGCAGTGTATTCCAATGAAGGCTATTAGGAAGAAATGTAGGAAGCTGTTGTGGTGGAATCAGGAGATAGCTAGGAAAATTTCTGAGAAGAAAAGGGCATACCATAGATTACAGAGAAAAAGTACTTTTGACAATTTAAATCATTATAGGTCAACCAGAAATGAGCTAAATAAGATTATTAAGAAGAACAAAAGGGCGGCAGAAATTAAATTAGCTCAAAATAATAATAAAGATCCAAGAAAATTCTTTAGCTATTATAGAATTAATAAAAAATCTAAAAGTGATCAAATTGGGCCTATTAGATATGAAGGTGTTTGAAAGAATCTGATGAGAAAATGGTAGATGTTCTTAATGATGATTTTTCTTCAGTATTTACACAAGAGAATCAAGAGAGATTAATTGATGATAATTCTAGGTCAAGGGAAGTAGTGTCGAATACCGTAAATGGAGTTAAATACTAGTAAGTCATCTGGTCCAGACAACATTCATTCTAGGTTACTCAAAGAAGGTGTAGATAGTAGTGCAGTAGCTCTTGAGAAGATATATACTAGATCACTAGGGTTTGGAGAATTACCTAATGATTGGAAATTAGCGAATGTAGTGCCAATTTTTAAAAAGGGAAGTAAAGAGGACCCAAATAACTTTAGGCCGGTAAGCTTAACTTCTATAGTTTGTAAAATTCTTGAGAAGATAGTTAAGAAGGGGATTTCTGACCAACTAGAGTGTGATATGTTAATAAATGATGCTCAGCATGGGTTTAGAAGAACTAGATCGTGTTTAACAAATTTACTGGATTTTATGGATTATGTTACTAAACAATTAGATAAGGGAGAGAATGTTGATGTAATTTACTTAGATTTTAGCAAAACTTTAGATAAGGTTCCACATAGGAGATTAGTTCACAAATTAAAAATGCATGGGATATGTGGTAAGGTTTTGAATTGGATAACTGAATGGCTGAAAGACAGGAAACAGAGAGTTATGCTGAATGGGGTGAGTTCACATTGGAGGGACGTTATCAGTGGCATACCTCAGGGATCCATTCTAGGCCCTTTATTATTCATAGTTTATATAAATGATCTTGGGGAGGCTGTAAATAGCAAAGTGTCAATTTTGGCTGATGACACTAAATTGGCAGCTGTAGTTAAAGAAGTTGAAGGTAGCTTTAAAGTGCAGAGTGATAATAGGGAATTTAGCTATGAAATGGATGGGCATTGGCTGAATTCAGTTGAGGATGAGAAGGAATTAGGCGTACTAGTAGATAGGTCAATAAAGTTTTTAAAGCAGTGTATTGAGGCAAAAAATAGAGCAAATAGGGTGCTAAAATACATTAACAGGAATGTTAGGTACAAGAGTAAAGAGGTTATCCTTAAACTCTACAACTTGTATGTTAGGCCACATTTAGAGTACTCTATACAAGCATGGTCACCACATTTTAGACATCAACATGATTGAGTCAGTACAGAGGAGGGCAACAAAAATAATACCTTCCCTGAAGTACCTTGAATATGAAGATAGACTGAGGGTACTAAATATGTTCTCATTTGAGAAAAGATGTGTGAGGGAAGATATGATTGAGCTTTTTAAAATCAGTTCTGGGATAGATAAGTTGGATTTTAGCAAGTTATTTGAGTTGGAAGGTAGTAATAGGACTAGGGGTCACCACTTAAAAATTAAAAAACAGAGGTGCAGGTTGGATGTTAGAAAATACTTTTTCACCAATATAATGGTAGATTACTGGAATAGTTTGCATCTGAGACAGTAGACAGTCCAAATCTGAATGTATTCAAATGCAGATTAGATTATATGGGGAGCGAGGGTTAACTTTGGCGGGTATTCTGGACTCATTCCTGTAGATGCAGTTTTTTATTATTGTATATTACAATTGATTTGGATTTCAACGCGTCTTGATGATGATGCTTTTTGTTTTTTACACATTCCTGTGTATGGTTTGAATTGTATATTGTAGATGCATTATCTGACACAATCCTCTAGATTGTTTAAATTGTATATTGTAGATGCATGATCTGACACAATCCTATGGATGCATTTTGTGGGTGGGTTTTGATAGATGCGGATGACCTTTGATAGGCCCTTGTGGCTTTTGTCATTGATGTAATTATGTTATGTTATCCTCCTAGTCCCCCTATGCCTAGCATTACCCCTCCCTCCTATTCTCATTCAAACTACCACTTATTTCACTTTCTGCCACAACCACCTCAGATAAATCACTTTCAACCTCTTCCTCTCTCAGGGCATAATCTGTTAATCAACCTAACAGGATTCATGTCCCTCTTACTCACACACCTAAGCTGTCCTAACCTATCTATTCTATCTATATTCACTCACATCAGCCACTTCTTTCTCTCCAGTCCCTAATCTAGACCTATCTTCCACCCTCTTGATCCCAGCCACATTCTTCATGTGTACACTCACATCTCTTCTCACTTCATGCACCAACTTACTTAATCTCTTGCACTCATCACGCAACCTACTCACCTCCTCTACCAAAGCCACATTTGCACTAGTCACATAACACACCAGGCATTCAGATACACTTTTCTTGATTGCTTAATTACTTAACATAAAATAATTTTACCGATGACAAAAGCCACAAGGGCCTATCAAAGGCCCTAGCAAGAGATGTTAAAAAGTTAGTTAGAGTAGCAAGGAGAAATTATGAAATTAAAGTGGCCAATAGGGCAAAGGAAGATCCTAAAAGTTTTTATCAATTATACAAAACTAAGGTTAGAGATAAAATAGGCCCACTTATAGATTCCAATGGAGAATTAGTGAGTGATAGGGACTCAATGGCTGGAAGGCTAAATGACTTTTTTCTTTCAGTATTTACACAGGAGGATACTCTAAATATACCTGAGGTGTCAATGATCTTTCAGGGTAATGATGAAGAGAAATTAAAGGATATCTTGATCACAAAGGAGATAGTGACAAAGGAAATTGATAAAATCAAAAGTAGTAAAGCACCCGGTCCTGATGAGCTCTTTCCTAGAATTTTGAAAGAATGTAAGGATGTGTTAAGTGAGCCCCTAGCATGCATCTTTAGAAAATCATTGGAGAGTGGCATTGTGCCAGTGGCATGGAAGAAAGCCAATGTGATACCTATATTTAAGAAAGGGGTTAAAACAAATATGCCTAATTACAGACCAGTAAGTTTGACATCAGTGGTAGGGAAAATGATGGAATCTATTATAGCAAGGAATATTAGAGATCACTTGGATAAGCATAAGTTGATAAAAGAATCACAGCATGGCTTTAGTAAGGGTAAATCCTGTCTGACTAATTTGCTGTCTTTTTATAGTAAGGTGTATGAAGCAGCAGATAATGATGAAAACTATGATATTTTATACTTGGACTTTAGTAAGGCTTTTGATTGAGTCCCACACTTACGGCTTCTGAGCAAAGTTAAAGCACACAGGATCGATGGCATTATATTTAGGTGGATTCAGTCATGGCTTGGTGACAGACAGCAGAGTTAGTATAGATGGAGTTAAATCTGAGTGGGGGTGTGTTAGCAGTGGAGTTCCGCAAGGATCTACATACATTGGAAAGGAGAAGAGTCAGAGGGGAATTGATTGAAGTCTTCAAATGGGTAAAAGGATATAATAAAGGGCATCTGGGTAAGGTTCTTATACTTAGTCAACATGACAGGACACGTAGCAATGGGTTTAAGCTTGATAAGTATAGGTTTAGGAAGGAGATTGGGAGGAATTGGTTTACAAATCGTGTGGTAGATGAATGGAATAGGCTCACTAGACATGTGATAGAAGCCTCCTCTCTGGGTAGTTTTAAGAATAGATTAGATAAATATATCGATGAAGCTGCTAGATGGGACTGACTTCTTTTTTTATGTACATATGTATTTATTTTTCTAAGGAGTGGGGAGATTATATTTTGCGGTTGCATGAATGGACATAATCCTCTGGATACATTTTATGTATATTGTAGATTAGATCTGACAAACTCCTGTAAAGGGTGACAATGTTGATGACTTTTCTCTGGTAAGAAATCTTTTGTGTGTTCAATGGAATAGGAGCTGCCAAGTGTAGGCTATGAATGGTCTTTTGCAGTCTCCTTCCTTTCTTATGTTCTTAGGACATCTACATCCCTTCTAAATATGTTCTCATTTGAGAGATGTGTGAGGAGAGATATGATGGAACTTTTTAAAATCTGTTCTGGGATAGATAAGTTAGCTTTAGCCAGTTATTTGAGTTGGAAGGTAGTAATAGGACTAGAGGTCACCACTTAAAAATTAAAAGGCAGAGGTGCAGATTGGATATTAGAAAATATTTTGGTAATTACTTCAGATTAAGGGTGCACGGTAAGTGGCGCTGTTAGTAGGCTACAATATATCTCTTATGACGTCAGACAGTAGCTTCAGATGTGACCAATCACAGCGTAATATATTTTTTTGTTGTTTTGGGGATTTGTAACTTTTAGTCTGTATTATTTACTAAATATCTGCGCCTCTGCTCGTTTATAGTTTTTTCTAAGTTAGGTAAGGTTTCTTGATGTCTTTTATTGTTTTGTTTTTTTTTGTTTTGCAGAGAACGATAACAGCTTCTTACTGGCAATGGCATAGCTATAAATAGAACCCGCTTAGCAGTTGTTTCTGTTTCGTTATGGCTTTTTCGTGCTCTAGTTGTGCTTCTTCGTTATTTAAATTCTGGTTTATTTTGCATGACCACGAAAAACTTTTAGATTATTTAGAGGCGCATAAACTAATCAAGAATCCTATAAAAGTAAGTATTGTTTGTAATTAGGTTAGGTTTTTTTGCCAGTAAAAAGCTGTTGGGAAAAAAACCCAGTAGATTCAAGGCGATTGCTCATGGGGGAGATATCACTGCAGGGGGACCACCCTGCGATGATCCTGAGTTTCAATCAATTGGGGGGGTCTGGGGGGTGCAGCCCCCCAGTATATACTCATATACAAAAATATATAACGCCGTAATTATTCACATCTGATGCTACCGCGTGACATCATAAGACATTTATTGTAGCCCAAAATTATAGCCCATAAACAGCGCCACCTACCATGCACCCTGAAACTGAAGTGTTACCAATATTTTTTCATCAATAGAGTGGTAGATTACTGGAATAGTTTGCTATCTGAGACAGTAGACAGTCCAAACCTGAATGTTTTCAAAGGCAGAGTAAATGATGGTAAATATGTAGATTAGCGGCACGGCCGAAAAAAAAAATTCTGTGTAAATATTATCGTTCACTTGTGTCGGAATATTCATGCGTGTTTGAGTCCTTTTTGAATTATTATTCTATAAACAATTAGGATTATATACTGGGGGGCTGTGCCCCCCCACCCACCCCCCCCAAAAAATTTAATGAAACTCAGGATCATCCTAGTGTAGTCCCCCTATTGTGTTTACCCCCACACGAGCCATCAACTTAAATGTACTCCAAAAACGTGAAACATTTTGGAACACGGTCGAAATAGTACATCCCATCGTTCGCGCCGATAATCTACATATTTACCTAAATGATTATATTAGGAGGGAGGGTTAACTTTGGGGAGAGGGGGTATTCTAGACTAATTCCTGTGGATTCAGTTTTTTATTATTGTATATTATGATTGATTTGGATTTTAGTGAGTCTTGATGATGATGCTTTTTGTTTTAGACATATTCCTGTAGATGGTTCTAATTGTATATTGTAGATGCATGATCAGACACAATCATCTGGATTATTTATATTGTAGATGCATGATCTGACACAATCCTATGGATGCATTTTGTGGGTGTATTTTAATAGATGCGGATGACCTTTGATAGGCCCTTATAGCTTTTGTCATGGGTGAAATTATGTTATGTTAGGTAATTAAGCAATCAAGAAAAGTGTAAACAAAAACGGGGAGAAAATTAGGCCGGTCTGAAACGTAAACAAACTGGAGCTATTTCAAGATTTAATTTAAAATATAATTAAAAATTCATTTAGTATTATGTCTAACACTCAAAGTTAACTATCTTCCCGAACTTAAATATATTACACCGAAAAATCAAAAATGAAAAAAACGTCCCTGAATATAGAGCTCGCTAAGAACACGGACGATCGCTAGCGTCGCTACCGTCGGTTTCTGAGATTTCCTGGGATGCAGTTGAAGTATTGTTTTCTTAATTTTATGTACTTTTTTTTGCTGAATATGAACCTTTTTCCTTCGAACATCGTTAATAAGTGTATTTTTATTGTTTCTATGCGTTTGGCATTAAATAAAAGATAATCGAATATTTGGAAAGCCACATTCACCTGTCCATTCATTTAAGAGTTAAGGGTATTGCATTTGCATCGGTACCTGTAGTAAAGCAATGTTTTGATTGCTTGTTTATGGCTGAGATCACCTCAAGTTTGTTGGTAAGCCATCTAAGGTCTGGCAACTTGGCAAGTAAAATCGCTAAATTCCTAGTTCGTAGTGGGCTCGCGTCCTTGTAACTAGCTATCGGCGTTAATAGACTCCGTGTTCCTTGTATTTATCTCTTACAAGGTAAACTTACCAAGTAGGGCCTCGTATCTATTACAGCTTAGTCTGGAGGTGGAAGGAGCCCAAGTCTGGAATTCGGGTACTCCAACCAGGTTTTAAGGATGCAATAATACCACAAATTCGTTAATGTATGAATGATTTAATGTACTCTAATTGTGTAGATAGTTTTAGCTGGACATTTTAGGAGATAAATAATTTATTCTGTATACTCAGATAATGACTTAGTAAGTTCCGCCTGCAGCCTATGTTTGAACGTTTGAATGATTGGGGCAGTGAAAGTGTTCTCGGATAGTGCATTTCACTTTGCTACTACACGGTTTGAGAAGAACCTCCGTCGAGAGTCAGTGTTATAGAGGGGGCTCAAGTCACCACTTTATGGCAAGGAGGTAAAGTTAACCGTCACCAGTTTATGGAGGAATGAGGAAACCCAGCTTATGGGAGAGGAAGGACATCACCAGTTTGAAGATTAAAATGACGCGGATATTTTGGAGAGGTCCCTCAAATCCCACGAGTGAGGTGATAGGTTGCATTAATCTCGTATCTTACTCCAAAGATACTCAAATAATATTCCGGGTCGGCTGGGCTTACCGAAGCTTGTGCTCGAGAAAGGACTGAGAGGAATCTCGTACAAAATAAATGTTTAATTCCGCCAAACCTAACAAGCAAAGCAAAAGGAAGGCTCGCATTTACATGATTACGGTTAGGGAAAATTTCCCTATCGGTCAGGAAAGCGAGTGGTACGAGAACAAGACTTAGGCGGGTACAACGGGTCCTTCGCTACGCTAAACGAACCGTAATTCGTTCTTTACTATCGATCGTCTATCTGACTTAACCGTCTACCCAAGTGTGAATCAACCTCCTTCTTCATTTTTCTTCCATAAATAGTACAGAAGGCGTGGCCTCTGAGATCACGATGTTCTTAGCTCTGCCCACTGGGCAGGATGTTCTTTATCCCATGGTCTCCGACAGCCATCGAAATTTACACTTTTTCGATATAATTTTACCATTCCCGAGACGCAGATAGCAGTCTCGGCTTAATTTCATTTCCAGACGAGAAATGTTCGTTTTTATTACACTGTCGTTAAATTTTACTGCTATCTGAATTCTCGGATTCCCGCTTACTTCCTTAACTGGTTTACAAATAAATATATATCTATATCCGCTTGGTCATTTGTTACAATTCTTCCTATTCCTGCGAGGCACTTTGCTGGTGCAACTTTACCGCCAGGGCCATGCTCTCCACAGAACTCCTCCGCCTGTAACAGAGTTACAAAGAGAATTGCACATCCTAACTAGACAAACAGGTATATTTTTAACACACGCACAGGGCAATGAAGTTTACATCACTTATACATTGATACAACTGTGCTCAGAGAGGGCCTGTGCAACCTCCCCCCCCAAAAAAAAAGAAAATACATGAAATAATCACTAAGTTGTAGCTATAATTATTACATTGCTCAAAGTTACAAGGCAAACATGGTCCAGCAAGGCATATATGTATATTTATGCCTCTCTTAACATCCAAATTCTAAGGTACATAAAACAAATAACATGGATCAGCGAGGCTTGTATATGTATTTAGGCTTCTTATGATATACAAGAGTGGCGATTTATTTATGATTACGCAATGTTAAATAATAATAATACAAATTATTCCTGGCAAACGAGATCCTTCTCCCGGATCGCGTGATCATTCCCGGCTGTTCGTTTTCTTCTCCGGTTCTCATTGTTGTGTATTGCATGTTGCCAGAAGTCGCATCTTCTCCTGATGCAGGTTCTCCACGCGGCGAACTGCGGCTGGTCCTCATGTGCCCATCATGGGTCCTTGCGAGACGCTGATTACCCGGGACGTCATCATCGCGTAAGGTGGGCGATTTCGCTGGTTTTAATTGGTCTATTGTGACAGTGTCCCTTATTCCATCAGAGTATTCCAGCTTGAATACCTTGCTGCCACGCTGGATCACCGGAAAAGGGCCAGCATATGGCGCTTCGAGTGGTTTGTGAACGCGGTCTATCCGGACCCAAACATGCGTTGCATTCTGCAGGTCTCGGGGCACGAAAGGCTTAGGCACCGAGGGCAGGTGTCCTAAAGATACTCTCGCGAAGTCGATCTGTGCCATTGGCGATGCCAGCTCTTTAAGGTTTGGGGCACAATGGTGTGGTGCCCATTACTGCCGTGAAAGGGAAAAATCCCGACTCGGTGGGCAAGGCACGAATGCCCAGGATGATTATTGGCAGCACCAACAGCCAGCCTTGTCGACGAGCCATTATGGAGCCCTTCAGGGCCCTGTTAGCGCTTTCTACCGTCCCGTTCGTAAACGGTCTGTATGATGTAGTGCGGAACCGATAAAAACCAACGAGCGTTGACAACTCTTTGAATAGCTCGGATTTGAACTGGGCGCCTCTTTCGAGTACAACGTAGGCGGGACACCAAAGCTGGACATCCACCCGTCCAGGAAGGCCAAAACAACCGTTGTGGCACTTATATCCGGGATCGATATTGCTTTTATCCATCTTGAGGCTCGGTTGATACACGAAAGTAAATATCGATGGTGCGAGGGGAAGGAATGACCAAAAAGTGTGTATGGTGGTAGTGGTCCGACTATATCAATATGCACACTTTCTAACCTTGAAGATGGAATGTCAATGGGCAAGATCGGGGATATAGTGTGACGGCTAATCTCCGAGGATTGACATGAGTGGCACTCCCTTGTCCAGGAGCGAATATCCCTGTCTATATTGGGCCAGAAGTATCGTGCTTTGATCAGACGAAGCGAAGCTTTGATTCCCAGGTGTGACAAATTGTGTGGTTGATTGTAAATCGTCCTCCTACACGCCATATGCACGAATGGTCGTGGGTATCTTGATGTAATTTCATACCATAGCTGAGCTTCTCCGGGAAAAGGGGAAGATTTTAACTGCGAGCACAGTTCCTCGGTTTCTTCGTCATCTCTCTGCGCTGTTGCCAAGGCTTGGAGGTCAAAGGAGTTAACCAACCTGGACTGAGTTGACGTCCCTTGAAAGGCAATCAGCGACTACGTTGTCCTGACCAAGCACGTAGGCGATATCGCTGATATACTCCAATATGGCTGTCCAATGACGTTGTCCATTGACGAAAATGCAGACACTAATGGCTTGTGATCCGTGCGCAAGGTTACCTGGCGCCTTTCAGTCATGTGCTTGAAGTGGACGACAGCAAGATACGCAGCTTGGAGCTTTCTGTCGTAGGTGGAGTATGCTCGCAGCGTCCGTCTTAGCTTGCTCGAGAAGAAAGCAACTGGACGTGGGGATCCGTCAACCATTTGGTGCAAGGCAGCACCTGCCGCGAACTGAGAGCAATATGTCACCAGCTGGTATGGGAAATCGTTGGGCAGCGGGTGGTGGAGTTTAATGGATCCAATTAAAGCTGATTTGGTCTCCTCAAATGCTATATGTGCTTCTTTATCCCATTCGAGCTCAAAAGCCTTGGGTTGCTGGCGTATAAGCTCGGCCAACGGGGCTGCAATTGCTGCAAAATTGGGGATCATTCTGCACTAATATCCCAACATGCCCAAATAACGGCGCAGTACATTTGAGTCTTTTGGCAATGGCATGTCTTCTATTTTTTTTACCTCTTTTTGGCTAGTGGAAAGATTCCTTCCACGAAAATGTGATACCCGAGAAAATCAATTTCTTTCTTTGCGAATTCGCATTCCTCCCATAAAATTCTTAGCCCATTTTCTACCAAAATTTTGAATATTTCCTCCAAATACTTCAAGTGGTCGTTCATGTTATCCGAAAAGATCAGAATGCGTCTATATATACATAATCGAACATCAATCCTTGAAAAAGGTTGTCCATGTGCCGTTGAAATGTGCTACTTGATTCTGTAGGCCAAAAGGGAGCATGACGAATTCCCACAGACCAAGAGGAGTTGTGATCGCGGTCTTCTCTATATTCGCCGGATTTACGGGAATCTGATTGTAGGCACGGACCAGATCCAGCCTTAAAAGATTTTTTTCCATGGAGGTGGTCCGTCAAACTTTGAAACCGCCGCAAGAGATATCTATCAGGTTTCGTAATTGCGTTGAGCAACCGGAAACCTCTAACCACCTTGTAGTCTCCGGCTGCCTTCTTAGGCACTAAGTAGATTGGTGAGTCCCATGGCGAGCTCGACGGACGCACGACCCCCTCCTTTAATAGCTCTTCGAGAGTTACTTTGGCAACCTGTAATCTCTCCATTGAAAGAGGCCTAGGCCGTGCAAAGGACGGTGGGGGCACTATCAGTATCGATATTGTGGGCAACTGAGTGTGCCAACGATGGTGATGGCTGAGGGTTGAGTGGGTCCTATAGAGCCCCATATTCCTTTAGGATGACCCTGCCTGGAGGGGGGGGGTATGTTCTGGTCATTCCTCAGATAATTTAACACTTAATGCAAGTTTGGTATGTTCGTCCACCAGTACGCCGCGTGCGCAATCCACAAGCAGGTTGAAATTCCTTAAGAAATCAATCCCTAAGAGCGGGGAGGTTGTATCCGCGACTATAAATGACCATCTAAGGGACCGACGAAGACTATGGATCGCTATATCCGTGTGAACTTCGCTGTGCACATTGATTTTTCATCAATTTGCTCTTGATATGTTCACGTTGGATTCGCGCAATTCACTCGACCTTGCCTATTCTGCCGGAATAATTGAGACACTTGCCCCGGCATCAATTAAAAAATTGCACTTTTTATCATATATTTTCGCGGCGACAGTGAAAACTAATGGCATACCAGCGGCCACGCATGCTAAGGCATGTTTGACTAGTTTTCCTGTGGGACTGGCGAAGATGGCCTGGAGGAAAGTTGCATTTGCAAGCGTTCTCCTCTTTTTGGCTACCTGCACCAGAGCTTACAAAATTGATCTCCTCGCCAAAGTACAGGTGCGAGCGGCAAACCACAAGTTTCTGTTTTCTCCGGAATTGTCGCAATCCCTCCGGTATATTACGCACACCGATCGTGCAAAACACGCCGAATTATTTACGCGCTTATCAATCGCTTCGTTATAAAACGCACTGGACGCGGACACGGCACTGCATCTTCCATAATTCACATTACGACACCGCTCTTTAACGAACGCAGTAAGTTCATCCACCAGTTTTCCCAATTGGGCCAGGGTTAGTTCTTTTCGTGTAGCAATTATAGGCCTAATGTTTGGAGGTAAGGATTGTATAAATTTATGACGCACGAGGTCCTCGCTTACTCCTAAATGAAGGGCAGTTCTTGTAGATTGATTGAGGGCCGGCCTGTGAGTGTAGAGGATGCTATTAGCTTTTCGAATAGCTCAGGTTTGGTCTTCTAGAAAAGGCCGATCAGTTGCGTTCGTAAAGTCAAGTAGTTTTGCTCGGCCAAAATGGCGCAGGAAGACGGTCGACAGTCTCAGGCGGAAATGAGGCTAATACGTAAAAGAACTTGGTCTCTTCTCTTTTTTTAGCCCATAAATGTGAAACTACGTCTCCACAATGCGAAACCAACCTGAGCTTGCTGATTCATTGAAGATGGCCGGCTTGATGTTAATGACATTCACGAAGTCCCGTTTGCCTTTCTTGCTTGATGGTTGCTTGCAGAGTCCATATCTTCGATGACTTCACTTTCGCGACGTAGGGGTTATCACTTTATAGGGGGGTTCGAGTCACCACTTTACGGCAAGGAGGTAAAGTTAACCGTCACCAGTTGATGGGGGAATGAAGAAACCCAGTTTATGAGAGAGGAAGGACGTCCCCAGTTTGAAGGTTAAAATGACGCGGATATTTTGGAGAGGTCCCTTAAGTCCCATGAGTGAGGTGATAGGTGCCGTTAACCTCGTATCTGACTCCAAAGATATTTCAAATAATATTCCGGGTTGGCTAGCCTTACCGAAGTCTTGTGGTCGAGAAAGGACTGAGAAGAATCTCGTAAAAAATAAATGTTTAATCCCAACAAACAAAACAAGCAAAGCAAAAGAGATGCTCGCGTTTACACGATTACGGTCAGGGAAAATTTCACTACCGGTCAGGAAAGCAAGTGTTACGAGAACAAGACTTAGGCGAGTTTAACGAGGTTTTGCTACGCTAAACGAACCGAATTAGTTCTCTACTATCGATTGTCAATTTGACTTAATCGTCTAACCGAGTGTGAATCAATCCCCTTCTCCATTTTTCTTCTATAAATATTACCGGAAGCATAGCCTCTGGGATCACAATGTTTTTAGCTTCTTCCACTGGGTGGGATATTCCTTATCTCATAGTCCCCGACGGTCATCGATTAATGGCCCCTACAAATATACATTTTCTCGATATAATTTTACCATTCCCGAGACGCAGACAGCCCTCTCGTCTTAATTTCATTTTCAGACGAGAAATGTTCATTTTTATTACACTGTGGCCAAATTTTACTGCTATCTGAATTCTCGGCTTCTCGCTTACTTCCTTGACTGGTTTACAAATAAATAAATATGTATATCCGCGATGACATTTGTTACAATTCGCCTATTCCTGCGAGGCACTTTGCTGGTGCAATTTTAGTGTCAGGGTCACGCTCTCCACAGTGTCACTGTGTTGGACAAGGGTTTTGTGACAGTGGCCTCGGGTACCTGTATGTGGAGTTAGAGTGAAGAGATATGTTGGTGTGATAGGGGATAAATCATTAAATATCTTTTTTGCAGGGCCGGTGCTAGGAATTGCGGGGCCCAATTAGAAAATTGATGGTTGGGCCTCTACTCTACAAAAGTAAAAATTCCTGTATGTTTATATTTCGTGTAGTATACTTGTTTTACCCCCCCCCCAAAAAAAAATGCTTGATATACTTAATTTTAAAAGACTATGAAAGTTTTATTTTTTTAATACAAGGTAAGGCAACTACCAACATAGCAATAAAAAACTATCTCTCCACCAGTGTTCTATTTTTTTGTAGTGTCAGTTATTCATGCACGGGACCCCCCTTAAGGCGTGGGGCCCAATTTAATCAAATTGGTCAAATAGGCTTATATATGTAAATGAGGTAATGTCTGAGAAGAAGTCCTTGCCCTGAATGGAGGTTATGTTGTTCTAGTCGTTCGTGGTATGGTCTGTCACTAAGTCCAGTTATCATTTTGGTCCCCCTCCTTTGTACAGATTCAAGTAGTCTTGTGTCCATTTGGTAGCCAAGGTTCCAAAAAGGAGAGGCGAAGTCAAGAATTGGTCTAATATCAGTTGTCAAGATGGATGTCATGAACTGTGGGGAGCGGTTGACTGTACTCTTAATAAGTTTGAGGGTCACGCGCCATGCTTTATTTACCGTCTCTCTAACATGTTGGTGAAATTTGAGGTCCGTCGAGACGTTGACTCCGAGGTCCTTATGGATGGTAGCTGTTTTAATGTGGTTGTTGCCGAGGGAGTATAAGGATTGCATGGGGTGCGTATGTCTGTATCGAGAGAATCTTAGGTGGACGGTTTTCTCTACGGCGAATTTCAAGCACAGCGAAGAGGCGGTGCCGTACAGTGTAGTGATATCACGTTGAAAGGCATCGATGCCTCTGGTTGCACTCAATGAGGAGGAAAGGAGGTTAAAGAATAACTTGAGGTCATCTGCGAAGATGCCATACTTGCAAGTCAACTGTGAGCCAATGTGATTGATGAATATGAGTAACAATAGTGGCCCCAGGACTGACCCCTGCTACACATCACTCAGGACCTGCCGTTCTGTGCTTACCAATCCGCTGATGCAAACCCTCATTGTTCGACCACAAAGGAAGCTTCAATCGATCTGGACAGGTTTCCTGCAATCCCAATTGCCTGAAGTTTGTCGCGAAGAATTTGATGGTGGACTTTGTCAAAGAGAATCAAGATCAGTGAGTATGTGCGTGTATTAGTGTAGGCGCGTATACAACAAGAGAGTGTTTGAATTATAAAATCTAGCCGATTTTTATCAGCCCGATATCTGTAGCAAAATAAGATTTCGTCTTTCACGGGCTTATATCAATGGCTGGTGGGTCGGACTTTCCCTCTATAACAGATTCATTACTTTGGGTGCACATCTGTTTCAATTGTCTTTGTTATCTCTGCGGCCAAACTGTCGGCTCGCACCTGTTTCCTAATGTGTGTGAACGTTTGTCTGTTTAGCGTGAGAGCACAGCAATTTCATCTGCATTCTTGACAAGTATTTTGCTTTGCAATCATACATTGATTATTGACTATCGGCTTAGTGTTATTTACAAGTATGTGTTGTATTTTGCATTAATTAATTGTTAACACATAGCCTATGCCACCAACTGTACTTTCTTCAACCACGCCATCACCCCCCCCCCCTTATCCAGTGAATGGCTTTATCACATCCGACGATAATTCGAACTTCCCTTCCATCGTTGAAGCCTAGATAGCTGGTTGCCAGATCCTACAATGTAGTAATACACCGGAGAAACAGTCTTACTTACTCAAGCTGCAGCGTGAAAGACGATCGACGGCGTAAACGTAAACATACCTTTTCCAAACAATAACTCTACTGACCGGTGCCGGTAAACCTCAATCCTCACTGCTTCTCAACACCTTAATCAACTTTACAGCAAATCAGGACATCCTAGCCAACTTCAGGTTCTGCCACAACGATACAACCTCACGACCAACGCGCTTTTCGCTAACTACCAGTGAACCCGCGGTGAATTCTTCCTGTTCATCTGAGCCTCACAGCTGCCGTTTGTAAATAATATCCAAGGGTTAACGGAGCGGATTTTTTAAAATGAAGAGAACGCTGTTTGGAAATGTTATCCAGGGGTCAACGGAGCGTATTTTAAAGAACTGAAGAGCCCACCATTTGGAAATGTTATCCAAGGGTAACGGGTTAACGCTCCCCCTCCCGGGTCTGGGCACCATTGTAGATAGAGGGAAGTAGAAAAGTAGGCAAAGACAAGATAATAGCGTAGGCAAGTTGCGAACAGCTTCCCGCGTCGCCGGACCACTGTGAGCCAGCGGCGAATCCACTCGGTCATCTTGAATCTCAAAAATGGCCCATTCAAGCGAAGCTTTTAAGCCGCTTGCCTGCAATTCTCGTAGCCCTATAAATACAGGTATCATGCCTTCTTTCCCTTGTTTCAAGCCACTGGGCTCTTGCGAACCCTGCGTGTCTTCAGGGTTGAGCTAATTTTAATACACCGTTCGGTGCATTAGATTATCCGAAAGTTAGGCGAATAAATTGTGATTTATACCAACTCATAGAACAAGCCGAGTGCCCCTGAGTCATTGAAATATCCGCACCATGTTGATCGTCTTATCAGTCTTGCTACGGTTGCTACAAACCGGCGGGGTGTTTAGATTGTCTTCTGCTGGGTTCCTGTACCTGTAGAGATTTTGGAAAATGAGCATGCTGATGAGGGGGCCAAATGCTCCACGTAGATTATGCGGCTGGACCATCTTTTTGCTCTTCCCCATTATGACTGCTTGGTTGGAAACAGGCAAGGCGTTCTTATACCACGTAAGGAAGATGGGACACATCTGACAGGAATCTAAAGTTTGGTGACTATGAAAAGGAGTGTAATCCAATATGTACATGAGTATTCCTTTGTAGTTTAGTCATTTTGCTTTAGTTTATTCTTCTTTTATTTAATTTTAATCGTGTAGAGACAGGCTATGCACGATTTCGGCAGCTATGCCTTTTCGGGTAGGCTACAAAAAGGACTAGGAGAAAAAAAATCAGTATAATAGTCAGTGAGTGATATTCTATCCGGGGCCAGAGTCTTGACTCATAGGGTTAGTCAAGTAGCAGCAGTAGCAGTTAATTAAGTAAGCAATTAGCAGCGTACGGGTAAAGAAGCTGTTAGAATAAGTGAGAAGCGGAATTTTAAAGGACAGTGTTTGCGATGTAGAGGACCACACAATCAGGTAATGAGTGAGTAGTCAACCAGGATGCGCCTGGAAGGACTGTCTGGCAAATCGATCTCACGAACGACGAGTTGAAAAGAGTGCGTGTCATCATCTTGTCCATGGGGAAGCGCCATTGCCACATGGTCGATGGGCACAATGTAGGAGAGTTGCATGCCCGAAATCGCTGAAATGCGAGCGCGCGCGTCTGGTACGACGTTTGAAGAATCAAGAACATAGCGAATATCGTTCGTCAACTGCAGGATGAAGTCAACTGCACTGTGTACTGACGAAGTACTACGAGAAGAACAAGCACCGTTGAAAGGCTTAGGGTCCTTAAAAATGGTAAAGTCACGTCTTTCCAAGTATTTTCGTAAGGGACGGATTGCGAGTTATATTCTAAGGAGATCTCAAGAGAACGTACGATACCTCTTTTGAGAGTCTGAAAGAGAGCGAGAGAAGAAAGCAACAGGTTGTCATTGGTGACCAACTTTCTGCTGCAATGTTGCACCTAGGTGGGTTGAGGATGCGTCGGAGGCAACGCTGATGGGGGCTCCTGGAGAAGGAAGAGTCAATTCCGCAGCTCGGGCAATAGCCTCTGTGGTGCGAGAAAACGAATCGCACGCTTCAGCAGACCATTCAAGAGGAGAGTTCTTTGTGGTTTTGCTGAGCAGAGAGTTGATAGGTTGCATGACCTTGGCACAATTAGGTATGAATCTGTGGTAGAAATTAACCATGCCACAGAAACGCCTAAGTTGCTTGCGTGATATGGGCTAATCCCTATACTCGAGATATGGTGACCCAAGAACGAGAGTTGGGGGACACCAAATAGACACTTGGAAGTGTTGAGTACGATACCGTACTCTTTAAGTCGAGCGAAAACCTGACGAAGGCGAGACAGATGCTCCTCAAAGACAAAGATGCTATCAGGGGGTCATCTATGTAGCAGAAGGCGAAAGGCAGACCTCTCAGAACCTGATCCATAAAACGTTGGAATGTCTGACCACTGTTATGAAGACCATATGGCATCCTGTTCATGACGAAAGAACCAAATGGCGTGGTGATAGCCGTCTTTGGGATGTCATCTGGACGAATAGGGATCTGGTTAAAAGCACGTACCAGATTGAGTCGAGAAAAGATCGAACAACCGAAAAGAGTAGAATTGAAATCAGACAGATAAGGCAGAGATATCTATCGGGGATAGTACAGGTGTAGATAGAGGAGAGTAGGAAAAGGGGCAGAGAAAAAATAATAGCCTAGGCGAGTTGCGAACAGCTTCCCGCGTCGCTGGACCACTGTTAGCCAGCGGCGAATCCACTCGGCCATCTTGAGTCTCAAAAAAGACTCATTCAAACGAAGCTTTTAAGCCACTCGCCTGCACTTCCCGCACGCTATACAGGCATTGAGCCGCTTCTAATCACCTACAACTCTGTACTCACCGGAAGTAGATTTGAGTACAATATGAAGCGGAGAGGCCCAAGGAGAAGTAGAGGGGCTAACTATGCCAGCTTCTACCATGAAGGTGAACTCCTGCTTCATTAAGGCGAGATTATCTGGGGATAATCGACGGGGGGGCTGAAAATACAGGCCCTCCAGTCGTTTCTATCCGATGAACCCCATTGCGTTTAATAGACCTGTCTTTAGAGGATGATATGCTAATTGCAGGAAATTCCTGTAGCAGGCGCTGAAACTATGGATTGGCTGAAGGAAACTGGATAGAGAGAAGAGAACTCTGCGACGGAAAAAATGAATCCGAAACTATAAGCATTGTAGTGCGACCGATAAGCTTTCGGTTACGAGAGTCGACCAAAATGTCGTGGGCAGAGAGAAAATCTAGGCCCAGAATAGGAACGTTGACCTCGGCAACAATAAAGGTCCATCGAAAAACTCTACGGAGGCCGAGAGACAACTGAAAGATGCGCCTTCCATAAGTCCTTATATCCGAGAATTAGCGGCTTTAAGGACAAAATCAGAGGAGGAACAAGCTTTATCGTCCAGAGACGCTGGAATAACACTACATTGAGCACCAGTGTCAACTAAATATGAGAAGCCAGAGAGTGGGTCATAAATGCATAATGGTGGATCGACCTGAGATGAAGGAACGGCAGAGGTGATAGACCCATTGATCACTTGTGTTCTCAGTTTAAATTAGTCGAAGAATTTGAATTAGAATGAGAAGAGTGAGTTGGAGCATTTGTTTGAGGAAAGTGAATAGATTGTTGAGGTGAAATTGGTGGAATAGCGTTAGATTGAGGAGGTACTAGTTGTAAATATGTGCACGGCTGTATACATTTTACGGCTTGTGCACCATATTTGTCTTTCAGAGACAACTGAAAGATGCGCCTTCCATAAGTCCTTATATCCGAGAATTAGCGGCTTTAAGGACAAAATCAGAGGAGGAACAAGCTTTATCGTCCAGAGACGCTGGAATAACACTACATTGAGCACCAGTGTCAACTAAATATGAGAAGCCAGAGAGTGGGTCATAAATGCATAATGGTGGATCGACCTGAGATGAAGGAACGGCAGAGGTGATAGACCCATTGATCACTTGTGTTCTCAGTTTAAATTAGTCGAAGAATTTGAATTAGAATGAGAAGAGTGAGTTGGAGCATTTGTTTGAGGAAAGTGAATAGATTGTTGAGGTGAAATTGGTGGAATAGCGTTAGATTGAGGAGGTACTAGTTGTAAATATGTGCACGGCTGTATACATTTTACGGCTTGTGCACCATATTTGTTGTGATACCAGCACCAATTAATTGGTTGGATGAAAGTAACATTATAATTAGAAGGACGAATTTGTGAAGAGCGAGCATTTGATTGAGAGTGAGCATAGGATGATACGTAGTATTGCCAAGGCTGTGTACAGTGTACAGCCTCACTACCTAATTTCTCATAGTACCAGCATAGACTCCAAGTTTAAGAGTGAGAGAATTTACGAGTAGGGGGATAGGCGAAAATATGAGCAGGAAAATGCTGCGCCTCACCTCTTGTGCTGTAATGATCTCGTTGGCTTCGTCCTCGAGAGGGCGAACGGTGGCTGTCGCTCCGTCCACCCTTGTGACCGTGCAGTCGCTTGGTCCCACATTGGAGTTTTAGTGTTTCAGCTCTCCCTCTATCCTCTCCAAAAAGGCAGCCAAGTCCGGTGATGAATGCGAAAATGAGGCGTTACACAGGTCCGGCCTATTGCCAGAAGGCGTCGTTGTTAATCGAACCTGCGAAATAGATGGAGTAGAAGGAGGAATGGGACATTGTGGGACAGTCCTCCAGTTTACGTAAGGATTGAGACATATTATCTCTGCTGCTTTAGCGAGTTCATCTACGCTCTTGTGCTCACCAATCATGATGAGGGGCCTAATGTGGTCAGGGATCCCACGCATGAAAATCTCCGTTAGAAGCGAGTCAAAAAGCTCTGACAAAGCGCCCTTCGCCCTGATTAATTCTTTGAGATGCCCAAGGAAACGCGTGGGACGCCTATTACCCATTTGTTGAGTATTTAGCAGTTCCCTTTAGTCTTCAACCTGGGATATCCGAAATTCAAGCTTGAAAGCTTGCCTCAACTCCTCCCCCATGCACCATTTCTCCCACTTTGTAACAAAATTCCCCGAAACAAAGTAAAGATACTTATTCGGACTTTTTACGTGATGCTCATTATGCGCTCTTGATCGGTTATGGCTTGATGTGCCATCAAAACCTCGCATATTTTGAACCACGTGATCGGATCGGTCGCATCGAAAGCGGGAAGATTGATTGAAGTGTGGTTGGTGCATCGGGCGCTGAGATCCTGGTTTATAGCTGCAGGATGACTAATCACCACGGGTGACGCACATGTGGTCGTGAAAGTTGAGGATGCCTGGCTCGCTATCGTGGTCGAGGCAGTTGATGTAAACGTCGTGGCTTGACTATTCATGACTAAGAGCTGTGTGCCTTTGAAACTTCCGGTTAGGAAAAAAATTTGAGGTTTAAGTAAGATGAAAACAAACTTACAACTAAAACGAGAGGGTCAGCAGGCTTAAGCCAAGCCGGCTGAGTCTGTGTTTGCCATTTATGGATGGGTTGCAATAGCGCCTCCTTGAAGTGCCTGAACTGCGCAAGATCGCATAAAACGTTATCAATGGCGTGTCCGATCAAACAGGATTTCTTAAAGAAAAAGGCAAACCAAAAAAGATTAACTGGAGAGGCAAAAGCGAATAGTACCTACGCCAAGGTTGATAAAGCTGCTGTGGCGGAATCGAAGTAAATGAAATAATACCTCCACGTCAAGAACGAAAACTCGACAAAGATTATGTGTTGCATTTATTATGCTCACATTGCAAATTCTTTCCCTCCAGGGAACTTTGCGAAGGAGCTTAATGGAATGCTGACGCATAATGGAATGGAGGAAATGTGGTTTCCTCATAATCCACGGTGTGAGGAGATTCTAAAAATTATTCTCAATCCCCAGTGCGAGACTAGTTGCCAGAATATCCCTATCCCCGGCAGCGCCTCAGCTCCTTCTAGGGACCCCAGGATCCAGACATAAAAAGAAAGAGACACGAACCCACGAACCGAGAAAAAGAACAACGCTAAAAACACTAAACAACAAAACACATATACGCGAGCACAAAGTATGTAAGTTACGGAGACTGACACTGCGAGACCCGAGTTAGGAACACGATCCCCCTGCTCCCGGAAAACCTCACAGTCTCAGAGACGTCCGAGGTCGGCCTCTTCTTGTAAGAGGGAACCTAGGCACGTATATCATTTAAGGAAATTAAACTTGAACGTATACGCTGCTGAAAGGTCCCCTTTCCCTAAAGAGATGACAGCTCTTGATGTAACGGAAAGATTAATATCCGGAAGGTACAAATGGGGATTCACATCGGACGACTGCAATTAAAAGGAAGAGGAGGAGGCTTTACCTCAAGGCTTAATTACATTGGCTCCCGAAGCTTTCATCACTCTCACTGACGGCGAATTCAGAAAGAAACAATCAGACAAAACAATTACGCCCCCATGCACTCCACAAAGACCTAATTCGTTAGAGAATAAGTCTAAAACAACATAAACACACACAGGAATCTATAGTGAACAAGACAATGGACACATTGAAAATATTACATTTTAACTCTAACGGTTGGACGGACAAAAAAACAATATACGGTAACATAATACGACAATGTGACCCAGACGTTGTATTTATCTCAGAACATGGGATAAATGACACAGACGGGATACAAATTTTTCCCTACGAAGTCTTAACCAAAAATCACGGTGGAGAACGTTTTGGCAGATGCGCGATAGCTGTGAAAAGAGGTATTGACTTCAGATCAATAAGTGGACTCGATGAGTCATACCTCGCTGTGGAGGTCCGTACGGCAGTGGGCCTTCCTGGTCCTGGTAACAAGGTACCAGCCACCAAGGAGAGGGTACATACCCCTTCACAATCTTTTGCAACTTTGAGTTCACGGCAGAACCGTTCTTTTTACCGGCGACCTCAATGCGAGTAGTGCTGCCTCAAATTACACGTCGAACAAGCCAGCAGGAATTAATTTGAGATACTTATTGACAGACAAATTATTACTAGAATTGGACCAAATTTCTCGACATTCATTACACATAGATCAGTCACAAAACCATACATAGTTCTCACCAGCACTGTGTTTTCCATTCAACTACTTAATTGAGCAGGGCCCTCCTGTCCCCAGCGACCACCAGGCTATCCTTATTAAAATCTCAACCTCCCCTATTCAGGTCCCCATCCTAGAATTCAAGAGCTGCACTCACGCAAACTGGGATACTTATAAACAACTTATCGAAAATTACGACTCCGACCCCTTAATCAATGCCACTTTAGAAGAGATTGATGAAGAGTTAGATAAAATTACTGATTATTTATTAAAAGCTGATAAGGAAGCCATTCACCGAGTTAAATATAAAACTCTTCCTACCCCTTCTTGGACACCTAGAATGAAATCCCTCGCAAGGGAATACGGGGAACGGATCAATGAAGTAAACCTCACTAGCCACAATATCACTACGCACAGATGAACATTACAGATACGCGAAGAATTAATGACTCTTATTAGGGACCAACAGAAGGTACTTAGTAGCAATTTAATAAACAGACTGAATTTAGATAACGACTCATGTACATTCTGGCAGAGAGTAAAAAGACTAAGTGGAGGACAGACACAAACGACAATAAAACTTACACGAGACAATACAGAAATTACGGACACGGAAGAAATCGAAGAAGAATTCAGACTCTTCTGGGCATCTAAATTTAAGATATCTCCGGAAGAGAATGATAACTTTGATTTAGACTTCGAAGACAGGATTATAAACGAACTGAATGACCAGATACATAGAACCTATCCTCACCATTATGTATCGAAGGAAAGGAATATGGAGGGACTCGGCGGTAGAATTACTGTCGAAGAACTCACGGAAACTTTAAAATCCTTTCGTCAACGAGCACCTGGGCGTACAGGACTGACACGGGAGAATTTATAAGAGCCCCACCCAACATCTTTCTGGGCTTATGAATATCATGAATGCGTGCCTAAACGTGGGTTACTTCCCTGACTACTGGAAGGTAGCAAAAATGATATTTACTCCCAAAGCCGGTAATCCAACGGACAGTCCAGCTAACTTCAGGCCTATATCTCTCTTAGAATTTACAGGGAAAGTCTTTGAGAAGATATTGGCCAATGCAGATATTCCTCGAAAGTAATATCTTTACAACAATCAACAACATGGCTTCCGAAGGAAGCGAGGAACGGACACGGCGCTATCCGTGATTACCGAGAAGCTAGCAAAAGTAAAAGCAGAAAGACGTCATGCAAATCTGGTACTCCGCGACTTCAAAACGGCCTTTGATAAAGTATGAAGAAGAGGTCTGCAATACAAAATCTTACAACTACGCCTCGTCCCTATACTTGAAAGGATTCTATGCGAATACATAATGGAGAGAACAACGTTTGTGAACATTAAAGGGAAAGTCTTTGAGAAGATATTGGCCAATAGAGTGAACACGTTCCTCCAAAGTAATATCTGCCCAACAATCGACAACATGGCTTCCGAAGGAAGCGAGGAACGGACACGGCGCTATCCGTGATTACCGAGAAGCTAGCAAAAGTAAAAGCAGAAAGACGTCATGCAAATCTGGTACTCCGCGACTTCAAAACGGCCTTTGACAAAGTATGAAGAAGAGGTCTGCAATACAAAATCTTTCAACTAGGCCTCGCCCCCATACTTGACAGGATTCTATGAATACATAATGGAGAGAAAAACGTTTGTGAACATTAAAGGATTCAATGGCCCCGAGTTCGAACTCGAGGCAGGGGTGCCACAAGGCGGGTATATAAGTTCCTTGCTTTATAACGTATACACCATCGACCTTCCCCAAACTCTGACTGAAGGCTCGTTATACGTCCAATTTGTGGACGATATTACGATGATCTGCACGACACCTTATCGGAATGTGAATTATATGGCAGAGAGTACGGTGGTATAAATCGAAAACATCAACTCTTTCGAAAGAAGATGAAAGATATCTACCAATGCTCCAAAGTTCCAGGTAATACCACTATTCCAACGGACCTTCGCAGACATCCGTGTGGGGGGTGAACGCATCCCATACCACACGGAGGGCACGGTTCTAAGACTGCGGATTACGATTGGTGGATATGAGAGACATGTAGAGAGAGCTACGGCGAATGCACGGAGGGACTTGGGTGATTTTTTCCGATTCTTAAACCTTAGTGCCTCCAAAAAATGGAAGATCTATAACGTATGCATTCGCTCAAAACTCCTCTACCCCCGAGTCCCTATAACGCGAGTCCCAAGACCCGAGTCCTAAAACTGCAAAGGGTTCAAAATAAGGCTGTCTTAATTATAACCAGAACCCGAAGAGAGAAAGAGAGGACAAGGAATAGTGAGCTCCATGGTGAACTAGGGTTGGTCCCCATAAACGCGGAGCTCCTGTAGAAACCTACGTGTACGTCCAAAATAGGACACACGCGAGAGTCACTACACACATAAAGTACAGAGAGAGAGAGAGAGAGATAGAGAGAGAGAGAGAGAGAGAGAGAGAGAGAGAGAGAGAGAGAGAGAAAAAAAAGAAGTAAAGTTAGCGCCGTTTACAAGAATGTCACACAGTAGTAAACGGAGGACAGTTATCTCTGTTAGAGTTGGTCAAGGCAATCTTTGGCAAACATAATAATCAAAGCAGAATCCAGAATAAACCTGTTAGCTATCACTATTAAATAAATAGAAGCCAAGTCAGAAAGCTGTCTCCATGGCAACATGCCACTGCTCACAGAGAACTTTATCCAATAGTCGGAGTGCCTTTCTTATCAATATGTTCGGCAGTAGTCAATCAAAGGTCGGGTTATGTTAATACCGACAAATCAACAGGCCGGTACATAAGAGAGAGGTGTGGCTTAGTTGGACAAGGAACTTGTAGGGCGTGGCTTAAATTGAATATATATAAATATATATATATATATATATATATATATATATATATATATATATATATATATATATATATATATATATATATGTATATATATATATATATATATATATATATATAATATATATATATATATATATATATATATATATATATATATATATATATATATATATAACTGTTTGGAGCCAGAACAGAAGAGAATTAAATTACTGTTTTATATAGCAATATATCAAGTTATATATCGTTCAGTTCGATCTCTCGGATTCCCGTAATTCATCTTTGTATATAGTCGTGTACATAACGCAGACATTAAGGTGTAACTCTTAAAGGCTTTATTTGTCCGGCCTCATTTGACCTCGAACCTAATTTAGGTCATAACTTAGAACTTAAACCTTAATTAAAGAACTTTTGTAAAGTGCAATAAGATCTAGTTCAATAATAATTCTATTTTTGCTTTGGTGACTTCAATATCCTGACGTTACTCAATCTTCCTGCTTCAAGGCCTTATTAATCGGGAAAACAACCGTTGCGCATTCTCCTCGTTAATCGCAATTCCTCGCGATTACATAACTCCCGAAATACCGGTGTTCTACCCTGGTGTGGTCTATCTCCATCCTCCGGGCTATTTGACCCCGTCGCTAGAATAAGACCGCCCCTCGGCTTAGGGCACCCCATAGCAATCAACAAATAACTCTCGTTAGAAATAAGGAAGGGCAACGCAAACCAACCGGTGCATCTGTATCAACCGAAGTCCTTGCCAAAAGATTACGCGATAACTCGGTAATCTACCCGTATTACTGGCAACTAGCGTTTCCCTTCCAAGGCTCTTGGGACGTCCTCACGGTTACCTTCAAGGTTCCCTCATAATTAGAGACTACGTTCAAGAGTCCCCCATACTCCAACGAAGAGCAAATAAGATCTAGGACGCCTTACACCGGCCCTACCTCCCAAGTTTGTACTCGAACACATAGACTTTAATGACGTAGGAAACGCTAAATCTTTTAGTTGACAATGACGTAGACCTACTGTTCACTTACTTTTTCCAATATCAAAAACACAACAAAGCAAAACACATTCTCATTTCCCTTCAAAATTAGCTAAGTGCTAATCCACCCATTTCAGCGCGACTAACTCGCCAAAATAAAAAATAAAAATAAACAAAATAAAACAAAAACAAAAAAACAACAAATAATGCAAAATCCATGCGTAAAACTCCCATTTAAAAAACAAAAAATTCTCCACCAAGCAGTAGGGACCAAAAAACCCTCTGCTGCAAGGCTTCAATGCCTTTCATATATATATATATATATATATATATATATATATATATATATATATATATATATATATATATATATATATATATATATATATATATATATAAATATATATATATATATATATATATATATATATATATATATATATATATATATATATATATATATATATATAAATATATATATATATATATATATATATATATATATATATATATATATATATATATATATATATATATACACCAAAACACAGAGAAAGCCAGAGATACCCTATCACCAGGGACTTGTCTTTTATTCTACTTTTCATTTTCGCTTTCCTATTATTTTTCCCCAATTTTCCCCATATTTCTCCATTAAAGAACAGCCAGAAGACCCAGACCTGGCTCCCGCATAATCTTTTCGTTCTCAAAGCACCTGACATTTGGCTTTTCAACTCGTCTGACTGCAAGCACCTAGTATTCTTTATGCCAGGCGCGGTAGAAGTAAATACCAACAAATCCAGCTGCAACTCGAAGGACGACTTGAATGTTAGTATTACTAGGGCCTTGAGGGGCTTACAACGGGTCCTGGGTCGCCCTGCGACTGTCATTGACGTTACAGTCTGTTTTATTGAGCGAGATCGAGACCGAATATGGCATGAAGATAAACTGCCCCAACTGTACATGCATCCATTATTAGTGGAAAGGAGAGCGACGAGCCTTTCCATCAGCAAAAATATCAATAATGTGGTCATATTTCAAAGTAGACGCACAAGTAGTTTCAATTGATAGCAAAACTAATGAAAACAGTCATTTTCCATCATTGATGATCTGTGAAATGTTTAAATTAATTTCAGTTTGTTGAAATAAAGTGTCAGCGGAAGAAGTTATGTCCCATTTACTGAAATATGAATTGGAGACAAAGGTGCCAGAGAACTTAGATGATGATACGGCTCTGGGTCCCCCGTTGCTCCGTGGAGTAGCAGGGAAACTATTCTTTCGTCTGGATAGCGAAATTCATGTTGTTAATACGAAACCAGGAGAAAGCTATTTTCGCCTTTTCTTGATATACGATAGTTGTTTGACTGTGGTGATGACGAAATTGTATATGACAATGATGATAATACTGAAGTTCGCCAGAGACATCAGCCTGCGGCTATGACGGATGAAGATGAACGGAGGGAAGGTGATTTACTCTTGCTTACGAGGCCAGTTCGTCAGCATCGAGAGCTGGTCTGGATATGGGACTACGAGCGTTATTGATGCGGAGATCACGGAAGGTGTGTGTGGTCGTGGGTGGGGGGGGGGGCGATTATCGATTGGTTAGCAACACTGTGGTAGTATCGTAACCAATGAGGTTATGGTGAGCTGCGACATTTAGTTGGTCAAAAAGGAATCAGTGTCATGAGCCGCTTGTGGTTGAGTTGTTCTCGAGTTGAAGCCGGTTTTTTTTTGTGTGTTCTGGTGAAAACGCGCACGTTTTTTTGTGGTGATTAAAAGGCTGCGGAGATTATCGTCGTGTTTCCTATCATAATATACAGCATAAGTATACAACTCTCCGATAACTTAAGGTAAGAACTGAATTTATGCTTATTGGGAAAGCATTTATATAAGATATGCCCCAACCTTGTTTAATAAAGGTTTTTTATTCGCAGATCCACCAACCGGTCAGGATGTAACAGTCCTTTCATTGTCGGCAAGAAACACCCATTTAGGGAAAATTTAAAGGAGCTCCGCGACCTAAAGTAGAGGCATGAATGGGACTGTAAGCATCGGCACGAATAAGCAAGGCATTGCGGGAGCCGCGAATCGCCCCCCATCCTGAAGCAACATCTGGGGCATTTCACACAAGAGACGAAGCAAAGCATTATCATTCGTTTTCTTCTTCAAGCAAATGAAAGCAGTTTCTCTTCTATCCATGTTTTTCTTTTTTAAAGACCAGGTTGAATTTTGACTCTACCAATTTTATTTTAGAACGTTCTAACTGGCGAACATAGTTTTTGGTATTTGGCTGGAGAATAAAAATCAGATCTTTTTCCGCTCGGAAAAGTATGGCTTTATATAGGGGTTCAGTTATGCGTAGAAGCTAAACCTCATTCTAAAATAGTTACAATCAAAGTGGGAATAAAAAAAATGAGTATCAAAAATAAATAATTTTATTAAACAATCAACGTTCGAATCCGTGTCATAGAAGACGTATCTCCGGAAACGTTTGAGGTGCGGAGCTGTGATTTTGCATGTCAAGTTCTTTTGTGACATGTGTCAGCATCCCCGAAAGTGAAGAGGATCCAAGATGGTCACCGGTTTGGCATTGTCTGATTTCATGCCGAATGACTGGTAATTGTTAAGATTAGCGGCCCCTGATTTTTGCCTTTTGAATTAGGAATATTACAATGGGTTTTTTTTAAGTTGTGGGGGTCAACCCACCTGATAGGTCCTTACTACCCTCTGTCCACACAAGACTGGGCAGGAGGAAGAGCAGGTCTAGAAGTCCAGATAGATACTCCAGTCAGGCTAGCAGGCAGTAATACAAGACATTATATTTTATGATTGACTATCTTTCAATAATTGAAATGCATTCAAAATATCAAAAGTAGAAAAAATAATCAGGTAAAAGTGCAAAAATTATTAATGGAATTGACAAGATATAATTATAAAGGGAATAATTCATCACCCCAAAATGACTGAAGTTTAGACTTAAATACAGGGAGACTGGGTGCTTTGGGGTAGTGAATTACATTTCAGGATGACACGACAAGAGAAAAACCATCGATGAGCTTCCAGTTGAAAATGTGGCATTAGAATTTTAAATCTATGGCTCCTTGGGCCAACTGATGAACTCATGTGAAAATGTCAGCTGGTGAGATGCTACTAAGGCCATGAAAAATGCGGTAACAATCTGTAAGGTTTTGTGGGGGTATAGGGGCGAAGCCCCCTGTGAAGGAACCCCACGTGGAATCTCTTGAGCAGACGGAACTTCCATGTGCTGCACACGGCCCGGTTAGGCCTAAATTGGTAAGCCAAACCACCCCCTTCCACAAGCGGTAGCCTCAAACCGCGTCCCCCACGATTCACCTTTACGCCGACTAGAATAGCCCCTACAAGAAGATTCGAGGCCATTCGAGAGTAGAGCTGTTTCCCGCTAACCCCCCTCGGGGAGAGCCTCGAACATAAATAGAGTTCGACTCCCATGAGGAGACACAGAGTTGAGAATTCTCGCCCAGACTCCAGAAGATCCCCCATGGTTCCATGTCAAGTGCTAGCAACAAAGCAAAGCGACAACTGGACTATTTTGTGTATTTGGAATTAGCCCCAGACAGGAGGTAATTCCACTGAACGATTGCCCCGAGGGATTTTCCTGACTTCTCTCATCAACTCCTGTCTAAGCCCTCCTCATTTCGGGTAGCCGAAATACTCTCCCCTGGACCGGAAGTTACCCCCCCCCTTGTTTTTGGAGAACCGTCATCACTCCAACCTCCCGCTCAGAAGTTCCGAACGGCCTCACCTCAAGTGCAGAAGACATCCGTAAGCCAACCCCTCTCCCCCTTTCAGTAACCCAATTGAGTTACCCCCCCTCCCCGTATTTGAATAGTCTCCTCCGGGAATACCTTAAGTTCTAACTTCATAGCCTGATTTATAACTACAATTCCCCCTTTCATTTACTGATGTGATTTTGCCCGTTAATTCTCTGAGGTAATTTTACCCATCAATTCTCTCATTAATTTTGTCCAAATAAAATTATATTTTTATACATGCCTCTTTAAATAACCTTGAGCTTTGCCATTGTCCATAATTTACCTGACCTCGTTGCACTCTCTCGCTACTCAGCCCGTCTAAACTCGTGGTTTTCCGTCCCTTTTGTCGGTTCGCTTTCAAGTTATTGGTCCCTCCCTCATAGATATAATATGGTATTGATATAATGTAATGTCATACCACGACACCCCCATTAGCTAGAAAAGTGGCCACAAAGATCAGGGGCCACTAATCTTAACAATTGCCCCAGATTCTTGGTGAATGGCTACTGTATTTTCTTTTTGCAAGCTGGGGAGAGATCGCTCTACCAAGGCTGCCTTCTTCCCAATTTCTCTAACTCCTGCATGTGCAAGTTGATAAAGAAATTGGTATAGTGGCAAGTTTGGTAATCTTTAAGTTCTTTTTGCCTATTTTTCCATCATTATGAATTTAAACCTTCATTAGGTGTGCATGAATACTTTTTTGCTTTGCTTGGAATATAAAGTAATTACGAGGGGCGGTCAATATGTTTTGCGAATCGGTAGGGCAAAACAGAGGAAGGGGGATGGCTGTTTGTGGGGGTGTTAGGACAAGTTATGACAAGTCAGCACCTGCAGGCGCACGCTCCTGCCTCGTCTATTTAAGAAGCAGTACCTGATCGCAGATCGTCAGTCACAAATTTTTCAACAATGGAGAAGGTTGAGCGCCGCGCAGTGATCCATTTTTTGACCAAGGAAGGCAAGAATGCAAAAGAGATCCATGAACGTATGGTTGCAGTGTACAGCGACACCGCCCCTTCCTATGCAACCATTGCTCGCTGGAATAGGGAGTTCCGCCATGGTCGTGAGTCCCTTGAAGATGACCCCAGTCCAGGACGCCCGTCAGACGTGACCAACGAGGACAATGTGGCCCGTGTAGAGAGGATGATCCTCGAGAATCGACGGTTGAAGGTCGAAGAAATCGAGCTAGAACTTGGAATACCACATGGAAGTGTTATGAACATCATCCACGACTTGATCGACTTTAACGTCGTCAAAGCCCACAAGGCCAGAGTTGCACAAGCTGCCCTGCGCGAGTGCGGATTCGAGGAGTTCAACCATCTCCCCTACAGTCCAGATCTAGCCCCTAGCGACTACTTTTTATCTGCCAGCTCAAGGCTGCCCTGCGTGGACGCCGGTTTGGGGACGATGAAGATGCCCAGCTCGCCGTCCAGGAGTGGAGTGAACAGCAGTCGGGATATTTCTGGTTGTCGGGAATTCGAAGCCTCAGGGACAAGTGGCGCAAGTGCATTGAGGTCGAGGGTAGTTATATTGAAAAATAATAAAACACTTTTCCTCATATCCGAATTGCAAAACTTATTGACCGCCCCTCGTAATTCTACTAAACTTAAATTTTCAAAAACGGAAAAATGCAAAAAAAAAAGTAACCAAATCCTAATGAAAAATATTTTAAAACTAAGAAAAACTAGTTCCAGTAATAATGGTGGAAAAATACTGGTAAATATTCGGTAATTGTTTACTTTGAGAGAAGATGTGTGAAAGGAGATATGATTGAGCATTTTAAAATCTGTTCTGTGATGGATAAGTTGGATTTTAGCAAGATATTTGAGTTGGAAGGTAGTAATAGGTCTAGGGGTCACCACTTAAAAATTTAAAAAACAGAGGTGCAAGTTGGATGTTAGAAAATACCTTTTCACCAATATAATAGTAGATTACTGGAATAGTTTGCCATCTGAGACGGTAGACAGTCCAAACGCAGATTAGATGATTTTATGGGAAAGGAGGGTTAACTTTGGGGGGTATTCTGGACTCATTCCTGTGGATGCAGTTTTTTATTATTGTACATTACGATTGATTTTGATTTTGACGAGTCTTGATGATGGTGCTCTTTGTTTTTGACATATTCTTGTGTATGTTTTGAATTGTATATTGTAGATGCATGATCGGACACAATCTTATGGATGCATTTTGTGGGTGGGTTTTGACAGATGCGGATGACCTTTGATAGGCCCTTGTGGCTTTTGTCATCCGTGAAAATATGTTAAGATAGGGAGTTAAAGGCGAAGAAAAATGAAAATATTTGAGATTGAAAGATATTTAAAGTTCGCTCAATGTAATACTCAGATTTGAACTTAAGAATTAAACAAAGGGATATTTTAAGTAAGTATTTGAGATTGACATAAATTACAGGGTGATAATTAACAGAAGCAATAAGATGAACGAATGAAAAAAATTGGAAATGAACGATATAAATGCTGGACGAATAAATTAACTAATTAAATTCATTGATTAATTTTACAGATTAAATTCCATAATAATCACAACTTTAAGGATCGGTTGAATGAAAACACAATTACAATACCTGGATTAATGGGAAAAAGTGAAATTGAAACTCAATATTTGGTTAAATGGAAAATTGAATGATGCACACCTAAATTAAATGGATAATTGAAATATAAAAAACATTAAACATAGACCTGTTGAAAGCGAACCATGCTATCAAATGTGGATCTATTGAATTAAGTCGTTCTATTATGGCATGGCTCTAATATTTTGGTGAGTCTCAACGACACTGAGTCAGGGCTGCCGAAATAAAAAGAATGGTGAAAAAGTACCAAAAACCTACCAAATATATACAGTATATATAAAAGTTTTACGGTATAAATAATTAATAGTTATTTTACTTTTTCGTAACTAATTCCTGAAGAAATTTTTTTTCATTTAGATATCATCAGAAGTCAAAATATTAGTTTTTTTCGAGTTCTTAATTGTTAATTTAAAAACTCAGAAAAGTAGTTTCTTTAAATACAGTCATTGGGAAAACAGTTGTTAGTTAGTTAGTCAGCGCCAATCCTTCCACTATACTGGGAGGATCCCCGACCGGATAATGAAATTTAGATAAGGTCAGTATGACAATCGCAGGTTGGCCCGAGGGCCCCAGGGGCCGGTCTTCTTTTGGGGAGAGGTGCCAGGAAGTATTATGTGTTGACACAAAACTGCGTTCAGGCGGAAGCCTTCGTCACCTCGAGGGAAAGGGACCTGTTCCGCGTCAGAGGTACGTGGATATAGATACCCATCGGCAGAATTCCTTGTAACAGAGAGAGTGTGTGTGTGTGTTGTGCTGTGAAGGCGGGAGAGGAAAGAAAGCAGTGTTATGATTGGCTATGTGTAAGGTGTAAGATCTACCCACCTGAAAACGGGAAGAGCACAGCGCGTCCACCAATCGGTAGCCAGATCTCTAGGTGCGCTGACGTTTGTGTCCGCCCATGCCGGGATTCGGAATCGAACCCGTTACCGCGACGTTGGGAGGCCAACGCCGTATCCACTCGGCTAGCATGAGCCGAGTTGTTATCGTTTGTATATGCTAGACAGAATAGGATAATGAAAAATAAGTTTTCAATATATTTTACTATTGCATCATTTTATAGGAGGGGTGGGAGTTACCCTATGAGGTTACCGGTTTGTGTAGGTGGTATAGGTTACCGGTTTGTGGGTGTGTATTGAAGAGTCCTCGTTGCTATTGCGCTCGACGGGTGACGAAGACTTTAGGCAGTGGGCCTTCTTTACGCCTCTGTCGAATTGGTTCTGACTCCTTATAATTTATTACGAGGGTTATGCGTTAGGCTGGGCTTACCGAAGGTGGTTCGGTAATCAGGGTAAGTAAAGGACTTTGAATCGACGCGGTAATGAAAATATAACTTTATTCTTAAATTAACCTACAAAAGGGTCAAGCAGAAACGTCTCGAGTTCTTTGTGTAGGCTTCCTGTTTTACGCGAAGACATATGTACTAAATAAACAGAAATACATGGTAAACTGACA
This sequence comes from Ceratothoa steindachneri, assembly GCA_963969495.1. Classification (NCBI taxonomy): domain Eukaryota; kingdom Metazoa; phylum Arthropoda; class Malacostraca; order Isopoda; family Cymothoidae; genus Ceratothoa; species Ceratothoa steindachneri. The sequence goes on from OZ018326.1 coordinate 92,765,057, forward strand.
ATGTGAATATAACTAAAGTACTCTAAATATCATGAGAAAAATTAAGATTTCTTTTAATTCAAATAGGGTGAAATAATTAATAGCTCCTAAAACTTGATTACAATAATTTTTAACCATTCCGTTTTTACGAGCTACTTATATGGCTTTGCATTTGAAATGAAACTCCAGCTTCTCCATCTGTCTCTATATACCAATGCTTTTCCTGTAGATTGCGGGAAAGCTCTCTAGGTGTAGTCCATGAAGTGCAGTTTATATTTTTAAGCAGTGATTTTGATCGCAATAGTGCGTTTAATGTCGTTGTCTTTAAGGCGTTATAATTTTTCGTTTTGATGTTATTAAAAAGAGAAAATACTCTTTCTGCAGTGGCTGAAGAATGTGGTAGTGACATGAGCTCCATCATGAATTTAGAGAATAATCGGTAACGATGCTGATCACCACATTTTTGGGGGGGAAACTTGAACCCAAGTTTTCTATAAGGTGAAAGAAGATTCCAAACGTTGGCTATATTTCACTGAAATAAAAAAAAAATACACAGCATAAAGATACAATGAAAGTACATATAAAAAACACAGCCTTGCATTAGCGCACACAAAGAGGCACACATAATACAGAAAATGAATACACTCTCACATATGCACACACACAAATATCAGAACATGTACGTACATTTCACAAACAAAGAACTATTAATATCAATATGTATAAGTGGCATAATGTTGGTTTAACAAACCTAGTAGTCCAGTTAGTAGAGGAACTGCAAGAACTTTATTTTCATACATTATCGTCAGTTATATAGCAATAAATCTATTTCATACTTTTATTTAATATTTGAACCTAATAAACCAAGAAACACAGGTTAGTTATGAACTTGACCCCAAACTAAATTATAACAATCTTCCTCTCTACAAAAAGCAAAGGCTAAAATATAATGAAATACTAAATCAAGCGTCTAATGCGAGTATTTAAAGGATCTAGCAGTTTTCAATGTAACGTTCAACAGGATTTCTAGGTCGAGTAGAGCGACGAAGAATAGTTTCAGGGAAGGTGTCATGGAAGCAGCTGGAGGAGGAACATCATGAGATGCATCGTTTTCAATAGAACAGTCAACAAGTTTTCTATATCGGGTAGATCGACGAGGGATATTTTCAGGGGAGGGTTCAGGGAGAGCAAATGGAGGAAGAAAATCATGACAAGATGAATTAGGATCTCGTTTAGTTTCAACATTTGCAGGAGAATCAAGAAACGGAAAGTGGGATTTTGTATCGGAATTAATATTAGGAATATCTTCAATCTCGTTAAACTGGCTCTTTCCGACTGGTGCTAAATCGTAGAAAGTCACCGTATCTTTTGGGCCGTCTGGAAATCTGACGTGTGCATATTTAGGATTGGCTTCGATTAGTTCCACTTCGCGTACTAAGAGATCGTCCTTATCCATACATGTCGTTTTAACAGTACTTTATTAGGTGAAGGAAGCCAGCTAGGTATACTGAATCCAGTCGTGATCTTTCGAAAAAATGGAACAGACTGTTCGTGAGGAGTTGCATTCGTTGAAGTACATAACAATGAACGCAAGGAATGAAGATCATTCGGGAGGACGTATTCCCAATGGTTAATGCTCAGGTTTCTAGACTCCAATGTCAAGGTAACAGTTTTCCATACAATTCCTACATAGAGCTCGCATTGTCCATTCTCGGTAGGATGGTAAGGTGTTGAACCACTCGTTGGAACCCCTATCTTGCGCAAAAATGATTTTATTTCGTCAGTCATGAAAGAAGTACCTCGATCTGAAAGCACGTACCTTGGTAACCCGTAAAGAGAAAACACCGTAGTAAGACACTGTATAACAGTTGATAAAGAAATATCTTACAAAGATAAGCAAATTGAAAACGCGAGTATTCGTCTACCAGAAATAATAAATACTTATTGGAAGAAGGGGATTGAAGAGAACAATAGCATAGGCCTCTTTTTCGACAGAGCAGTGATTTCTCTCGGAGGAATTTAAGGATCTCGAAAAAATGCAACGGGCTGACCATTCTGGTTCAAAGTGGCCCCAATGGCGTTATTTGAGGAATCAGTTTCCAGTGTAAACGGTAATTTTTTATCAATTTTCACTCTAACAGCGTTAATAAAAGGTGATTTTAATCCCTCGATTGCCTTTGTAGCTTCCTCAGAAAGTGGAAACGGACAAATAATTAGGGGACGAATTAGTTGAGAGAATCTTGGAACCCATCGCGAGTAGTATGCAACCAATCCGACTAATCGAGATAGTGATTCTTGGCTGATTGGTACAGGCATATCCTTGAGAGCAGCAAGGCGTGAAGGATCTGGGCGAAATTCATTCTGTCCAAACTGATAACCTAAAATACATATAGTATTAGTTGAAAGGTGCATTTGTTTTTATTTAAGGTAATTTTATGTTTTTCGGCAGCTTCGAGAAAGTGTTAGGTTCTTATCATGTCCCGCTTGCGTGCGGCCGCAAATAGTAACATCGTCTAGATAAGTGTCGTAGAATGGACTCTCGACGATATACCATATATAACTATTCGTTGAGGGAACTTATTTAATTATCTTTAGAATGCGTGGATGTCTGGCTGGCCGATAAAATGTATCTTCGATATGCTTAAGAAGTGGAACTGAGCTCAAGGATAATAATATTGCTATCATTAATAAAATAGAGTTTTATTAATAATAACTATCAACAACACACAAAACGGAAAATATTGGCATAAACAGAGAATGGAAAGGGTCGTGGGGACTCGAGCTAATCCGAGGATTAAAAGATTTAACAAGGTAAAACAAATATAAAGTTAAAGAGATGGGATGGTTCGCTAAACCATTTAAAGCACAGGATAGAATTGACAAAAGGGTTAAATACTCAAAGGTAACGTTCAGCTTACGTAATTTATACTTGTTGTGCAGAGGAAGGCGACGTGAAGGAATTTTCGGTCCGCTGGAGAGTTCCAGCCGAAAGGGGGGGGGGAATAAAATGATCCTGACGTGGCGTCTTGGGAATGAGAACCGTTTCTCGACGAACGGCTTGAAGAACAATGGCTGTTCTTCGTTGCTCTCTTCTGAACAACAAAGGGGGGGGGGTAAAAACCGTCTCTTGTCTACGAGCTCAAGAATAATGGCTGTTCTAATGTTGTTCTCTTCTGAACAACAAGGGGGAAGGGTGATAACCGTTTCTTGGCGAACGGGCTCAAAAGAACAATAACTGTTCTACGCTGATCTCTTCTGAACAACAGGGGAAGGGGTGAGAACCGTTTCTTGTCAACGGGCTCGAACGAACAATGGCTGTTCTAACGTTGTTCTCTTTCTGAACAACAGGGGGAGGGTGAGAACCGTTTCTTGGCGAACGGGCTCAAACGAACAATGGCTGTTCTACGTTGTTCTCTTCTGAACAACAACGGGGGGGGGGGTGAGAACCGTTTCTTGTCAACGGGCTCAAGAACAATGGCTGTTCTAATGTTGTTCTCTTCTGAACAACAAGGGGGAAACCTTGTGGACTCGGCGTCACGAAGGCTCGAACCTTGGCACTCAAGGGATATTGTCCTTCTTCTGGACAAGTGATGGTGAATCTCGAGGTCGAGGTCCCTTGGCGCACAAGGTGAGAGAGGGTCGTAGTGATGTTTCGCGACGAAAATCTGGATCTCCAATCTGATCTAAGTGGTAAAGTTTCCACCTAAATAGTCGAGACATCTCCTTGGCCTGGGGGACAATGGTGTGGGAGCTTCGAGGGAATGCACAGCCGAGCCTGAGAACAAGCCTTATCTGCCCATAAGCCTAACTCAATCTGGCGTGATCGGCAGATTGGGCGAACGGATGGGGGATGATAAACCTCCTTGTTTAAACATTGACTCAGGTGGCTGCGATAAGGCACCCAGTTCAAAGCGAAGATGCACGTGGGGAGCATCGTGGTTTTAAATAACATGTGATAGTGGTTGAAATTAACGCAGCCCCAACCCGTTCTATCACACCCCTCCATTCCGGGGGAAGTTTTCACTTCGAAAAAAAGAGAGAAGGGACAACGATAGAGCTCCGTTGTGGGGAACTCGTTTCCTTGTAGCAACCGTACCTTCATGCACCTAACTAGAATTACTCAATACATATGATTATTTTGATCTTTTGATTAGAGGGGAAAATAACCTCTAATACAACTTAATAAAAAAAAGGGCATGGAACAATGAAATGATATAAAATTAGTACATACGGGACAAAATAATTTATACGTAAATTAATGGGTACAAATATATATACATACAAAAAAAAATAGACATTGAGCGTTACAAAATTCAGACATATACATTAACTAATTATATTACAAGAGAATCTAATTTAAGTCGTACAAGACGGTATATACCTACAAGGAGATACTAATCCTATGAATACAATTACTCTACGCTATTCGGTAACGCATTCCTACTGAGTGCGTCAGTGACCTGGTTATCGGAACCTTTTATATAATTTATTTTAAATTAATACTCTTGCAAGAGTAAACTCCAGCGCATGATTCGGCCGTTGGAGTGTCGCACATTCCTAATATAGGCTAACGGACGGTGGTCGGTTCCTATTTGAAATTCTTTTCCTATCAAGTACATTTTGAATTTGTCTATAACCCAGATGATTGATAGAGCTTCCTTCTCTATAGTAAAATATCTCTTTTCGCGTGGTAATAATTGACGACTAGCATATGCAACTGGATGACTCGTTCCGTCATCCTCGTATTGAAGGAGTACACCTCCAATGCCCTCGTTGGACGCGTCGGTCTTAATCCCAAAGGATTTTTCCGGGTTGGGCAACTTTAAAATGGGGGCAGAAATGAACTTACTCTTGAGCTGATTAAAATGGGAAACAGCGACATCATTCCAACGTAAACGATCGGGGAAATTCTTTTTTTGAAGGGGGCTGAGGGAAGCCGAAATTGCAGCGAAATTTGGAACAAATCGCTGATAGTGAGAAGCTGATCCTAGGAACGATCTTAATTGCTTCTTTGTAATCGGGAGTGGCATGTCGGCGATTGCCTTAATCTTGTTCTCTTGGGGACCTAACTTGCTTTGTCCTATTTTAAAACCCAAGTATTTTATGGTTTCGTGGGCAAAATGGCATTTGCTGGGGCCAATGGTGAGGCCATTTTCGCGCAGTCACTCGAAAAGAGCTAATAGGGTGGTTAAATGATGACTCCATTCAATTAGTTCTAGTAGCTGACTCTTTTGATGTGGTGTCAGCTGCGCGTCGATATCCAGGTCAGAGGGTTCAAAAAGCTCACCTGGTAGGAAAGGAAGAGGGTAATCAGCATCGGGTTGGATGCACACTGTCTGGATTACATTAAAGGACTCCGCGGGGTAATCCTCTTCAAGCGCCGATGTTTCGTCCAGTGCTACGAAGGTATCTCCATGGGCGCGTTGGGGGTACTTTTTTTCTTTGGGTCTACGGACAGTCTCCGTGTCCTTGTCTTGGGCCTTATCACCTAAGGGTGTTAGTGATTCACACTCCTTTTGTGCCGTCCTAAAGTCCTGGTTAAGGATCTCCGAGAATTCGGACGGTATCGGGGTTCTGATGGGGACGGGCTCCTGGGTTTCTTTCTTAGCTTGGCCTCGAGGAAGGGCGGCCTGAGACACAGGGTCGGAACTTACTTGGGGGCTCTGTCCTATAAGTACGAAACAGAATTGTATGGGTGCTGAAATGACTTCAGCCCAGCCATCATAATATTGAAACTGCAGGTAACATCTAACGACGGGGAATTGGTTCGCCCGCCCAAGGTAGTCATGTACCACCGCAAATTTTTCGTGGTTAGGGTCCACTGGGGGGGGGGAGTTCATCGGACACGATGAAACACGTACATCCTGTGTCCCTGACGAGAGACGATACTCGGCAGCCGTTCACGCTGCCCTCCTCAAATTTCAAGGTTCCCGGTAAACTTTTATCAAAAATAAAATTTACCTGGTGGCCTGACGGAGGGGGAGAAGTTGCTGCTTGGGTCTGCACCACCGGGGAAGCCAGGGTGGCATTAATCTGGTGAACTTGGTGGGCTGGTCTGCTTTTAAGCCTAGAATTTTGGGGGCAATTCCAGCTCATGTGGTTTTCTACACCACAGGTGAAGCATATGATTGGTCGCTTCGGGAAGAGAGATGGAGGAGAAATCTTAACGGGAGGTTTGGAGTCCCGTTGTTGTTGTTGGGGAATGAAGTTTTGGGGTTTTACGGGGCTCGGAAACTTCGTCGACTTTCCTGTGAAGGGGTGCGAATCCTTCCTTCTTTCCTTGTAGGGGGATTGGTGAAAAGTTCGATTCTCCTTTGGGTATAAATTATGGCTTGCGGCATAGACATCCGCTTCTTCGGTATATTCTTTAAAGGTCTGGCACCGACGATCCTTGACGAACGCGCGGATCTCCGTCGGGAAAGACGACAAAAATTGATTTCGCAACACGAAGTCTGTTAAGGACTCGTAGTTCGGATCAACCTTTGAGGATTCTAACCAAAATTTAAAATTCCTCTGAAGAATGTATCCGAATTGACGGAACGTCTGTCTGGGTTTAATACGACCTCCTCGAAATTCTTGGCGGTAGAAATCGGGAGTCATATTATGAGCGGCCAATAACTCAGCTTTTAAGGTGATGTAGTCAATTGTACACTCAGATGGTAAAGATAGAAAAATTTCGCGCAATTTACAATTTAACAAGGGAAGTAATCTGGCTACACCTTCAGTCTCCAGATCCATGTTATTGATTTCGAGGATCTTTTCGAAGTGGGCTAAAAATGCTCCAAAATCCTCTCCATCCTTGAAATTGGGGAGCTTTAGTGAGAGATTGCGGGGGAAGGGGGCTTCGGAACGGGAACTGGCTGACTGTATCTCTGCTTCAACACGAGCTAATTCAATCTGATGGTGAAGCTCAGCTTGTCTTTTCCGTTCCTCTCTTTCTTCTTCTCGTTGGATTTCTCTTTCTTCTCGTAGGATTTCTCTTTCTCTTTGTTCTCGTTGGATTTCTCTTTCTTCTCGTAGGATTTCTCTTTCTCTTTGTTCTCGTTGGATTTCTCTTTCTCTTTCTTCTCTTTGGATTTCTCTTTCTCTTTCTTCTCATTGGATTTCTTTTTCTCTTTCTTTTCTTTGGATTTCTCTTTCTCTTTCTTCTCTTAACTTTTCTCTCTCCGTTCTTTGCTCCTCTTGAACGTACTCAATTAGTTCTTTTCCGGAAAGTCCCAAGTACTCTCCTTGCGCTTTAAAGATTTCGAACTGAGTCATCTTTGCACTTGGGGTCGCAATAGTCAACCAACTAAAATTCCTTGCACAAGAATTATGCCTCTATAGAATTAGCCTACCTAAATATGGGCACTGACCTATTCGTACTTGGTTTCTGGATCTAAATAACCACTGACTAAAATCACAAAAAAACACAAACAAATTTTTATACAGTTCCTTGAGCTACCCCACCTTCTTAAGTTTCAAAAAAGGGGATAGCAATCGTTAAAACAAAAGGGAACTACTATACTCTATTATTATAACGAATAACACTATGCTTTACTCGACTGAGACCAGTGTTTGCAAAGATATAGCGTTAAACCTTACACACTTGATACCAAATTTAAATAGCATATATATATATATATATATATATATATATATATATATATATATATATATATATATATATATATGTCGTAGAATGGACTCTCGACGATATACCATATATAACTATTCGTTGACAGAACTTATTTAATTATCTTTAGAGTGCGTGGATGTCTGGCTGGCCGATATTATGTATCTTCGATATGCTAGAGAAGTGGAACTGAGCTCAAAGATAATAATATTGCTATTATTAATAAAATAGAGTTTTATTAATAATAACTATCAACAACACACAAAACGGAAAATATTGACATAAACAGAGAATGGAAAGGGTCGTGGGGACTCGAGCTAATCCGAGGATTAAAAGATTTAAAAAGGTAAAACAAATATAAAGTTAAAGAGATGGGATGGTTCGCTAAACCATTTAAAACACAGGATAGAATTGAAAAAGGGTTAAATACTCAAAGGTAACGTTCGCCTTACGTAATTTATACTTGTTGTGCAGAGGAGGCGACGTGAAGGAATTTTCGGGAAATAAAATGATCCTGACGTGGCGTCTTGGGAATGAGAACCGTTTCTCGACGAACGGCTTGAAGAACAATGGCTGTTCTACGTTGTTCTCTTCTGAACAACAGGGGGGGGGGGAGAACCGTCTCTTGTATACGGGCTCAAGAACAATGGCTGTTCTAATGTTGTTCTCTTCTGAACAACAAGGGGGAAGGGTGATAACCGTTTCTTGGCGAACGGGCTCAAAAGAACAATGGCTGTTTTACGCTGATCTCTTCTGAACAACAGGGGAAGGGATGAGAACCGCTTCTTGTCAACGGGCTCGAACGAACAATGGCTGTTCTAACGTTGTTCTCTTTCTGAACAACAGGGGAAGGGTGAGAACCGTTTCTTGGCGAACGGGCTCAAACGAACAATGGCTGTTCTACGTTGTTTTCTTCTGAACAACAGGGGGGGGGGGGTGAGTACTGTTTCTTGTCAACGGGCTCAAGAACAATGGCTGTTCTAATGTTGTTCTCTTCTGAACAACAAGGGGGAAACCTTGTGGACTCGGCGTCACGAAGGCTCGAACCTTGGCACTCAAGGGATATTGTCCTTCTTCTGGACAAGTGATGGTGAATCTCGAGGTCGAGGTCCCTTGGCGCACAAGGTGAGAGAGGGTCGTAGTGATGTTTTGCGACGAAAATCTGGATCTCACATCGGATCTTAGTGGTAAAGTTTCCATCTAAATAGTCAAGGCATCTCCTTGGCGTGGGGGACAATGGAGTGGGAGCTTCGAGGGAATGCACAGCCGAGCCTGAGAACAAGCCTTATCTACCCATAAGCCTAACTCAATCTGGCGTGATCGGCGGATTGGGCGAACAGGGGGGGGGGATGATAAACCTCCTTGTTTAAACATTGACTCAGGTGGCTGTGATAAGGCGCCCAGCTTCAAAGCAAAGATGCACGTGGGGAGCATCGTGGTTTTAAATGACATGTGATAGTGGTTGAAATTAACGCGGCCCCAACCCGTTCTATCACAGTAAGCATACGTGTAAAGATTAGATTTGCGAATGAAATTTTCCATAATTCTCTGGAAGTAGGCAACGCCGTTGGTTAGACCAAAACTTATGCGTTTAAGTTGAAAAAGGCTCCCATTCGCCTCAAAAGCAGTGTAAATTTTATTCTCAGGGTGAAGGGAACACAATGATAAACACTACTTAGGTCGATGGTGCTAAATATCTTATAGTTCGATATCTTATTAACAAATTCTTCAACATTAGGTAATGGATCCAGATCCAAATAAGTAAATTTGTTAATCGTCTGGGAATAGTCAAATACTAACCTTTTCTTTGATTGATTCGACACAACATGAACTTGAGCTCGCCAGGGAGAGGTGTTCGGTTCGATGATGTCTTCCTTGAGCATGTGTGCTACTTCAGAACGAATAAATTCAGAGTCAGACGTTTTAAATTTGCGTGACTTCGTAATGACTGGTCTGCACTCAGATGATAAGCCGGTGAAAACTCTTGGAGGATCCGTAATCATAAAAGCCAGAGAGCACACTTCGAGGTCAAGTTGAGGACCTCCAAAGTTTAGCTTAAAGGAGAAATGTTTACTTAGGAAGGGGATTCCTAAAATAATGTCAGCGCAACATTCAGATAAAACAGGCAAACTTACTGTCCGTTATTCACGGCTTCAAACTTTTATGTTAACTTTGCAACATTCCTTGATAGAAGATGTTAAATTTGTAGAGGCCATAGATATAGTGCCTACATTAGGTTTAAGATGGAAATTAAAGGAGTTCGCAACATCTTTTGAAATGAAGTTCTCGGAACTGCCGGTATCTAAAAGAGCCGTGAGAACATAGCTATTCACCTCCACTTATAGAGATGACCTTTTCAAAATTGATGGCACACTAGCGAGAACGGGATCGAGGTTAATGCTGAGACTTCATACAACGAACAGGTTTCTGGTAAGAGGAATTTCCGCAATAATAACATTTTTAATGTTTTTGAAGCGAAGGAGCTGAATTCGAACCCTCATGGTTTAGGATTAGAGCAGTCGACTTCAGCGTCCAGCTCATGCGATTCTACTGAAGCTACAGGACCAGAAGTGAATGATGCATAGGCCTCCGAATCCCTTGTCGCAATCTCTAACGCTCTCGCTCGATCAACAGCTAAAGATAATATAAGTTTTGTTTTCTAGGAGGCTCGTTCGGAATTTTGGTGATGAAAGCCCAGTAATAAGGGCATCTCGAATATACTCGTTTCTATACGTTTCGGCATTCACAATCTGGAAATTGCAATCCAAACTGAGTGTCTGAAGAGCACGTACATATTCACGAATCTTTTCACCATCTGAATGTTTATGAGTCGCGAGCTTGTGTCACGCCACACCCTCATTAGTAGGTTGAACGAAGGCGCTTTTAAGAGAACAAGAGCATCGTTGAAAGTAGTACATTCGGAAATTATCTCGAAATTTTCAGGAGATACTGAATTGGCTAAGAGGCTCAAATATGAATGGTTTGTACTTTCAATTGACGCTTTGTACATCGAGAAGACAAAAAACCAATGTTTAAATCCACGTGCAGCTTCTGGTGTAGTTGGGAGAACACCCAAACGACCGGGTGGAAGACCACGTTCCATTCTTCTTAGGGAAATAAATTGAAGTAGCCCAAAGGTTAAGCGAGGTTTCAAAGTTCGACTTTATTTCACCGAAATAAAAAAAATACAGAACATAAGTATACAATGAAAATAATACATGTAATAAACTCATTCTCACATAAGTACACATAAATATAAGCACATGTACATGGCACAAAATAATTAATATAGGTGGCATGATGTTGGTTTCACAAACCTAGGAGTCCAGTTAGTAGAGGAACTGCAAGATGTTCATCTCCATACATTATGCACACCATCGCTCATTACGACACACTATCTGTTTTAATTTTATTTAATAATCAAACCTAAAGAAAGAAACACAGGTTAGTTATAAACTTAATTAATTGTAACTTAATAAATTATAACACTTAAGTAGGTCGTTGTTTATCTCTATAGAGTGGGTGACGGGCATAGACTAACTGTTATTTTTACATGACCTTGAGAGGCCACCTAGTATCGAAAACAAGTCTATAGTTAACCGCAACAATTGATCACCTCATTACATACGTTTTCCCTTAGTTAGAACATAAAATAAGATTCAGCCTATCTAGAGTGTGATAGAACGATCTGAGGCCGCTTTAATTCAACCTCTATCACATGTTAACCATGCTTACCCACATGCATACCCACGTGCATCCTGCCTGCGAGAGGAAGCAGAAGCGCGTTATCTCCCATCATAGCCAATGTTTAATCAAGGAGGTTCACTCCCCCGTTTCGACTCCATACGTCGATCTCACCAGATTGAATTAGGCTTATGGGCAGATAAGGTATTTTCCCAGGCGCCACCGGGACATTCCCCCGAAGTCCCCCACTCAATTATCCCCTACGCCATGGAGATGGCTCCGGGTATTTATACCATAGCTTCCCCAATTGAAGCAGATCCAGATTATCTTCGCGAGGCATCAAGCTGATCCGGTCTCCCTTGTGCACCTAGGAACTAAACCCCATATTGTCCAGAAGAGGACAATATCCCTTGAGTGCCAAGGTTCGTGCCCTTCGAGACGCCAACTAAACAAGGCCCCCCTGTTCTTCAGAAAGAGAACAACGTTAGAACAGCCATTGTTCTTTGAGCCCGTTTGACAAGAGACGGTTCTTACCCCTTCCCTGTTGTTCAGAAAGATAACAACGTTAGAACAGCCATTGTTCTTCAAGCCAGTTAGCCAAGAAACGGTTCTCGTTCCCAAGACATCACGCCCGGATAATTTAATCCCCCCCTTTTAACGTTCTTCAAGAGAACGCTTGGTTTCAACAATAACCTCCATTGTTCATCTAGAACATCTTCGATTTGCTGTCACAAAGATCGCTCGTACTTCCGAGCCCCACTTAGCTCTCACTCCTCGAAGACAGTCCTTCCCCCTCGTTAAGGACAACCCCCCGAAGAACCCTTCTGCTGGAAATCGCCAGTGGACCGAAGATTCCTTCACATCGTCTTCCTCTGCACAACAACTTTGTAATTACGTAAGCTGAGCAATACCTTTAATCATTTAACCTTTTGTCAACGCAACTCTGTGCTTTAAATGGTTTAGCAAACCATTCCCCTCTTTAATTTTTGTTTGTTTACCTTTTTAAATCTCTCTAAATCTTAATCTTCGGATTAGTCAGATATTCCCACGACCTTTTTCATTCCCCATTTATGTAAACATTTTCTTTGTGTGTTGTTGATAGTTTAATTAATAAAACTCTATTTTATTAATGGTAGCCATATTATTTATCCTTGTGCCACGTTCCACTTCTTAAGCCTATTAAAGATAAATAAGCGTCTCCAGGCCCCCTCATCCTTTGGACTAACCTCGGTCAATCAGATTACCACGCACTCGAAATATTAGAATAATTCCCTCAACGAATAGTTATATATGGTATATCGTCGAGAGCCTATTCTACGACATACAGGTTTCTTCATTCTAGAAGACATGCGTACATTAGCTGATAGACCACCTATCACCTGCAGTGAAGAGCCTACCAAAGGGGGCACAGGAGTAGGAGAAAGTAGGAGGAACTGAAGAAGTAGGAGAAACAGGTTGTAGCACAGAACCTTCTCTAATAGGAGCCCTTGTGGATCTAGGAATCACCTGATCTTGTTGTCTTTTTACAACATCCTACGTGGATACACTACACTTATAAGAAAATTGACCAGTATGCTCCTGTACCTCAGCAGGTATCACAAAACCACTAAGAGTATAGTTCCTAATCATCGATGGAGATGATGGTGGCAGGGATAAGTTTCGAACACTTTGAGTGGTTGACTTTCTGACATCCATGTAAATGTGCCACTATAGCAAATAGTTGTTCTGTAAGCGACAACAAATCTAATCGAGACCTCATGCGCCGACCAAACATCGACGACTCAGCTGGGGAGACTCCACTACTAGAGTATGTTGTGAGTCAATATTTAAACAGGAACCTATTTATAGTCGTCTGGAGGGGTTCGGAAGATGTACGGAAAGCTTTCTTGAAGGTCTGAACCATCTTCTCAGCTAAGCCATTGTAAGGTTTATATACTGCTGTAGTAATGTGATGAATACCACAACTTGTGACAAATTCCTTAAACACAGCAGAAGTAAAACAAACACCATTGTCAGAAACAAGTGAAACTGGGAAAACAAACTGAGCGAAGGAATGTCTAATAACTTAATAGCTTCTCTAGCAGTTGGACCGTATGGAGGGTAAACATCCATCCATTTAGAGTGAGCATCCACGATGATGATAAAATGCTTCCCATCTACTGGCCTAGCATAGGACATAAAACCTGTGCCATGGCGACTGAGGCCACAATCAATGATGTAATTCAGCCTTAGGAAGTGTAAAGTGTAGAACTAAGCACTGGGGACATAACCTATATAGTTCTTCGAGGTCACTAGATCAGATTCAGTGTTTAATACACTACGTGCCATTGAGTGTCCGGAGACTACTTAATTTTGCACTTCAAAAGGTTAGCTCCACAAATCCTCACTGATCCATTTGGCTTGAATTGGCCCTCTACCAAAAACTGGCTAAGCCCTGACGCTGACGGAGCATGTATCCCTCCGACCAGTGGTGGCTGGTGTATAGGCACTGCAGAACTGCAGCACACCCTATTCCCACTCGATATTATCGATAACATTCAGTATAATGAGTCTTTTTTTCTTTAATTCTTTCTTTATACTTGCACATTATGTCATAGTATGACCAGGTGTACGCGATTATACGAACACTGGCCTACTGGCTGACCGAAATTAAGGCTCTACTTGTGGATGGCTTTAAGAGTGCTTTAAATACACAGTTGCTAGGCCAAGGAATATTCAAACACGGCTACAAAAATATACTTTAATAAGACTAAAAATTACATATACACATAGGGCAAGTTAAATAGCAATGCAATTAAATATTAACGGTTCACTGCTAAGTTGATTAACACTATCAATTAAGTTTCACCCGAGGGATAATTAATTAAGAAATGATTTTACAATTATGCAAGGCATCAGTAAGAATCCCAAACTTTTTGTTCGGATTCGGGAGTCTCAAAATAGGAGCAGAGATCAGCTTCTCCCTCAGCTGGTTAAAGCTAGACACCGCGGGGGAAGTCCAACTGGCAGGATCGGGTCCCGTTTTCTTTAACATATCATTAAGGGGTGACGCTATAGTGGCGAAATTGGGAACGAAGCGCCTGTAAAATGAAGTAGAACCTAGAAATGACCGCCACTGCTTCTTCGTCCGGGGAAGTAGCATTTTAGCTATGGCTTTAACTTTGTCTTCTTGGGGGACCATCTGGTTGTTTCCGATCTTAAAACCAAGATATTTAATCGTATCATATGCGAACTGACACTTCGACAGACCTATCGTGAATCCGTGTGCGCGCAAACGGATTAACAAAGCGCGAAGGCACTCTACGTGCTGGTCCCATGTACGTGTGGCAACGTACACGTTGTCAAAATATAAGGTTACTTCGGCGTTAAACGTGGGGCGTAAATCAACGGGAATATGGTAAGGCTTAAACCTTACAAGTTCTTGCGCGTTTAAAACAATCTCATGAGTGAATTGAGTTGAGCAACCTAGGGTTTTGGAGACTACGCCCGAGAATTCACTTAGTGGACTCGCCAATTGAGCCTTCTCGATTGGTCGGAGATGGTGGTTAAAATCGAGCTCCGGGGCTGAGTACAAATGGGGGGGGGGGGGGAGACAGCCAAGGATATTCGTCATCTGCTTCCACGTAGACCATTTGAACGAGGCAAAGCGGTTCGACCGGGTAATTTTGCCTCTAAGACGAGTTCTTCGTCTAAAGCGACCGCATTATTAACCCACGCGAGTCGATGGTACCTTTTTACAGGTTGACGTGGTACACTTTATTACCTGAGGGGGTTTGAATTAAGTAGTCAACCGGGCCTCAGGGTTCTACTACTGAAAAAGGTCCTTTCAACTGAGATAAGAGCTTATTAGACTCAGAGGGCAACAGAAGTAGTACTTCGTCGCCTGCTTAGAATTTCCGTGCTTTGGATTTTATGTCAAAATACGTTGTGTATTTTTCCAAATTCACCTCAGAATTCTTCTGAGTCTCAGCAAACTGATCATTACAGGATAACTCGACGACCGGGGTTGATGAGGAAGTTAAAGGTACCGTGGTAACGGTATCTTTCGCAGCTTGGGCCTTGTCCGATAAGACCAGAGCAAAACTTTATCGGGGCGGCGACTACATCGGCTCATCCTGTGAAATACTGACACTGTATGTAGCACTTTACCAAAGGGAACTTAGTGACGCGACCTAAAAAGTCGTGAACGATCGCAAATCCTTATGCTGGGGACTTACTGGGGGAAACAGCTTATCCGAGACTACTATACATGTTCAACCCATGTATTTTGCAATGGTTGACACTCGGCACCCATTTATCGTGCCGTTCTTAAACTTGAGCCTACCGGTGGAGAACTTATTGAACAAGAAATTTACCTGTTGTTCCGAGTGAGAGGAGCAGGTGGTGACTGCGATGACGAGGCAGAAGAGGTAGGGGGAGAGAAGCGATTACCTGGTGGATCTGTTGATTATGGGTGGTCCTTAGCTGCGAGTTCTGGGCGCAGTTATAACTAAGGTGACCAGGGGTGCCACACGTAAAGGATACGATTGGTTTACGCGGGTAGTGAGACAGCACAGAAGGGAATATTGGCGGCTTTACGTCTTTTTGTTCACGCTGAGGATGAGGCTTGGGCTTATGGGGCACCTGAATCTTCCCGAAGCTACCATTATTCTTAGTATGGAACTTATTAGGCCCAAACTTATGTTTAGGGGACCGACTTTCTTGATCTCATTGGGATATAGGTCGTGGCTGGAAGCGTGAAGGTCGGCTTCCTCTACACGCGCTTTAAACGAACAAGCTCTTCTATCTCTTACGAAGGCCTTTAATTCTCGGGGAAGGGTAGCCATGAGTTGATCCCTTAAAATAAAGTCGACTAATGACTCATAGTCGTTAGTCACTTGTGAGGAGTCCAGCCAAAACTGTAAATTGCGGCGAAGGGTGAACCCAGATTGCTTAAACGTTTGTCCCGGCTGTATCCTAGCCGAGCGGAATCTAACCCGAGAGAACTCCGGATTTATATTAATAACAGAGACGAGCTCTGTGTTTAGGGTTGAATAATCTATGGTTGCTTCCGCGGGGAGACAAATGAAGATTTCACGCAGGCGAGTATTTAAGAGGGGAAGTGGACGGGCAACTCCATCTGATTCTAAATCCCAATTGTTGACTTCGAACTTTTTTTCAAAGTGGGTCAGATAAGAACACAAAATCTTCTCCGTCTGTATACGCAGGGAGTTTTAACGAGGGTGCTTGTGGCTGATGGTTACATGATCCCACCAAAGTCATTTCGACATGATCACGGCTTAATTATCTCTCGTGCTGTCGTATTTGTTCTCTCTCCCTCTTTCTTCTGCTTCTCTCTGTGCTTGTTCTTTCCTTTCTGCTCGTTCGTTTCGTTCTTTCTCTTGAACGTAAGCGATTAAATCCTTTCCTGATAGTCCTAGGATCTGTCTCTGCTTATGAAAACGATCGAACGTAGACATCCTGAATATGCTGCGTTCGTTTTTCGGCACGCGAGAAAGCTTACCAAAGCAAGTGAGGCTCTTCCTAACAAATCTAACATACTTATAATTAACAATCACCCCCCCCCCCCTCCCTCCCAAAAAACAAACCTTACTAACGTTTCCAATTAATTATGCACACCAGAAAAAGAAAATAACTAACGTGTGAATCTGACTCAGGACTGAGTCTTCTGGTAATTTTACCACAGCAAAACCAAAATTTGGCGGAAATTCTTGCCGTTTAATTAGTGGTATTTTGACTCACGTAAATACGCTCAACTAAAAAAAAATAAAAATAATAATTACCTATTAAAAAAGAAATGTCCTATTATTTTTACTTGAATATTCTTGACACAACTGTATGGACTGGAAATAATGATATTTAAGGAAATAGCAAAAGATCAGGTAAGGGGGAATCTTTTACAAAGCCTACACCTGACACAAGTTTTATGTCGTGGTATGACCAGGTGTACTCGGTTATATATACGCACACTGGCCTACTGGGGATGATTTTAAGAGTGCCTTAAATAGACAGTTGCTAGGCCAACGAATATTCAAACACAGGACTAAAGATTCCATATACATATAGGGGAAGTTAAATGGCAATGCAATTAAATATTGACGGTTCACTGCTAAGATGATTAACACTTAATTAAGTTTGAACTGATGGATAATTAATTAAAAAATGATTTTACAATTATGCCAGTTCTAGGGCAAATGGGATATTTGAGGTTCGACTCGGTAAAGGTGGGAGGAGTGTGACGAAGCAGGGTGTTAAATCCCGTTTACATTGATGTGCGGCGAGTGGGAACGGGGAGGTAAGTTCGACTTTGAATTTGTGGGCGTCTCACCAGACGCCCAATCCAACTTCGGGAAACTGAAGTTGGGGGCCTCTTATCCTTAAGAGGCAAACGGAGGGTGCTTCGGGGATGGCTTTTCCGATCCTTAAAACCGGAAGACGTGGTGGGAAGGGTTGAAGCGCGACAAACTAACTCAACGAACAACAGTGAGTGACGACTAGTTCGTCGACAATCACTCAATTCTTCTCTGTACGAGAATGTAGTCGATTCCCTCTCGACTGTCGAAGACATTACGGCTAACGTACTAACGGCGGCTTCAGACACAATCTGCATGTGAACTCTGAAATGTTGAATATATACTCTGAAATTACCTAGACGGGGATAGAGATTCATTGCTAACAGACTTCCTTAATTGCCTTGGGTCGCGATAAGGGCCCATAGTGAGAAGTCGCGATGCCTCCTTAATGGCATTTCCTTTGTTATAATGTTTGCAGTATATAGGGAAGACGAATTTAGAGCGGTCAACGGCGAACTGGGAAAATCAGAAGGGTGGGAGAATTTCTTCTCTCTCTCTCTTTATTCTTCCACACATTATATAATCCTTAAGCTTAATGTCAGTACCCTTCCCCTAGTTTATGAAAAAAAATCCCCAAATCCTTGTATAGAACTGTGCGCTTCACAGTTCCAGCGACGAGGTGTTTGGCTGTTGTGCGCATGTTCAGATGTGCGAAATAGGATGCTGCGCGCTAGGAAGACAGGGAATAGTGCGGCTCACGCAGTCACGACCCTGGTGTGCTGGTGGAAGGTAGTGTTTCTTTTTGACTCCGCGTGTGTTGTGCTTAAAAACGTGTTTATATTCTTGAATGTGTTAAACTGAAGAATATAATTCATATTTTTAACGGTTTTATTAATTAATTAATTAAGCTACTGAAATTTATCTTGGAAAATAATCTAGATGATGTTCTTAGTGAAATTACCAAACCGATAAAAATCCTCTTGGCATTTCCCATGACTATATCCGAGGCAGAACGCTCAACATTTTCAACATTGAAAATAAAAACTTTTCTTGGGAGCACTATGAATTCTGAAAGACTAAATGCACTTGCAGTACTTTCAATGGAGAATAAAATCCTCAGTAATCATCCAAAGATCAAGGAGCAAATAATTAATATTTTCGCGCAAATTAAAACAAGAATAGATTTTGTTTTTTAAATGAATGGATCAAGCTTGAACTGTAACAATTTAGGCTATTAGTATGTAAAAAATGTTTGATTTTGTTCTGTTTAGGAATTTATCAACTTTATCTATAAATTTTCTTTTTATATATTTATTTCCTTTTACAAAATTTTTAAACAATGCTAAAATAATCTGATGCAGCACCCCCACTAATTTTAGCTAAGAACTGCCAATGCAGCTCCGACAACATTGTTCCTTTAGTGACATGGACCAAAACACGCTTGAAGCCAGTGGCTTCGAAGATTACTTGGTTTACTTGGAGAAGTTTTGAGGTCCGTCCTCATAGCCGTAGTGATCTACCGCTAGTGCCAGTCCTACTGTCCCTTCTCACGAGGTCCAGTTGGTCTGTTATGGTGTTGGAGGGGGCCCTTCTGATGGTGGTATACCCTGGCACTGATGGCTCATCCGGCACCATCCTCAGAAACTTGTCCAGTGCGCTTTTGAAGCTGTCCACCGGGCAATTGGTCCTCCCTCTCACTTCTTTTGGGAGAGCATTGAAGGTTTTTGGTCCTTCATACCCCAGGCTGGATGCAAGTAAGGTCTTGACCCTCTCTGGAGCTCTTGGTGGGATTGTCTGTCTTTCACACTTGCGCCCATGCCTCTCACTGAAGTATGGCTTGATTTTTGAGGGTGTAGGGTCAGGGACTAGGCCCTCCAGGATTTTCCATGTGTAGATGACCCTATACCTCTCCCTCCTTCTTTGCTGGGAGTAGAGACCCAGTGTTTTCAGTCGGTCCCAGTAGTTGAGGTCCTTCATCCCTCTAATGTGCCTGGTATAGTATCTTTGGACAGCCTCAAGCCTCTGGATGTCTCCTCGTTTGTGTGGGGACCAGAGTTGGCTACAATAGTCCATGATGGGTTGGATTAGCGCCTTCCAAAGGGTTAGCATTATCTCTGGGTCTCTTGAGGTGAAAGTTCGCAGTACCCAGCCAGCCATCCCCCGAGCCTTTTAATGGTCTCCGTGATATGGTGCTGGAAAGTGGCGTCCTCCCCTAGATGAACCCCCAGACATTTTACGTGCGGTTTTGGCGTGATCCGCAAGCCTCTCTCCGTGTAGAGGTCGGTAGTGTTTTTCAATGCTTGGTTTGTGCCATATCTCATCATCTCGAACTTATCTTCGTTGAATAGCATATTGCAATCGGAAGCCCAGGCATATACAGCATTGAGGTCGTCTTGTAGGTGGCACACGTCCTCCTTCTCCATTACTGCACGACTGATATGGGTGTCATCGGCAAAGGATAGGAGGGTTGAGTCCACACTCCTACTCATGTTGTTCATATGAATTATGAATAGGAGTGGGCCAAGGACCGAACCTTGTGGGACCCCACTTTTAACTTTAATTTTGTTTGACCCTATGGCCATCCACTGCGACTGTTTGGGTGCGGCCTGACAGAAAGTTATGAAGCCACATTCCCAGCTTGCCCGCAATGCCTAGGTCCCTTGCTTTATGAAGTAGAACTCCATGGTCGACCATGTCGAAGGCTTTGGCGAAGTCTAGGAATACTACGTCAACATTCCTCCCCTCCGATAGGTTCTTTAGCAGCCAGTCGTGGTGCGTCAGTAGATTTGAAAGACAGGATCTACCTTTTCGAAATCCGTGCTGACTCTCTTTTATAAGGTAGTTCATCTCGAGATGTGCGATGAGTTTGTCCCTTACACACTTCTCGATAACCTTGATAATGTGGGATGTGAGGGCAACTGGTCGATAGTTTTTCGGCAGAGTCCTGTCTCCTCCTTTAAATATTGGACTTATTATGGCTTCCTTGAGTAGTGCTGGGATAGTGCCTGTGTCCCAGGAGGATTTCCAGAGCATGTGGATCGGGACTGCTAGGACTTCACCGCAATTCCGAAGTAGGATTGCAGGAATGCCATCCGGTCCAGCAGCGGAGTTTGTCCTTAACTCCTTTATTGCTTTGGCGATGTCTTCAATCGTGACCTGAATATATGTGAGAAGGTTCTGATTGGTTGTCCCATCAGTGAAGAAAGTTGTGGGGTCATGGATAACTGCTTGCGCCCTTGGTGTGCTGAACACATTATTATATTGGCTTGCTAGCAGCTTGCAGGTATCTCTCGGGTCATCAATAGTGATTCCTTGTTCATTCACTAAAGGCCCAATCTGAGATCTGGTCTTGGAGAATTTCTTACAGTAGCTGAAGAAGAATTTTGGGTTACGCTTTATATTTTCTATTGCCTGGTATTCCTCATTCTTCCTATGGCTCTCGTGTGATTGTTTGATCCTTTGTTCTATGTCCACTATCTTTGCACTGATTGCGAGCCGGTGGACTGCATTGTTGCTCTTTCTCAGTTTGGTGTTGAGATTTGCTCGATTTCTCATAAGTATTTTTCTATTTTTGGGGATGGTTCGGCTGTGATCTTTTTTCTTACTTTTTCTTGGGACATAAGTAGTGCACACCCCCAGTAGCGTGCTTTTCAGTGCATCCAGTTTGTTATTAGGGTCAGGGTCCTGCAGCACTGTTTTCCAGTCTATTTCCGTGAGTTCTTTCCTCAACTGCTCCCAGTCTACCTTTTCACTAAAGAATTTTAAGCATGCAAAAGGAGACATTTCTGGCAGCGGCATGCGTCCCGGGGATGTCCTACTCTTCTTGTAAGTTGTGCCGACTAGTACTAAGTTATGGTCTGAGAGGATTGATTTCTCTACCCTGTAGTTGCTGATAGAGTTCTCATTGTTGGTGAAGTAGAGGTCGAGAATGTTCTTTTGTCTTGTTGGCTTCATTATTTGTTGGTTGAGGAACAGTTTGTCGGCAATCTCCAGGAGTTGGGCTTGAGCTTGGTCTTCTAGTGTACCTCCACACGTTCTACCTTCTGGCCAACTAATAAAGGGAAAGTTGAAGTCCCCACACAATATGATATCCGACATCGCGGGAGGGGTGGCAGCGGTAATTTTGGTTAGGCCATCCATTGCATTTATAAAACTTGTTAGGCTACATTGGGGTGGTCGGTAGCAATTAATAATAGTTAAATTTACACTGGTAATTTGTAGGGCCATGAGTTCTACTACTCCATTTGAGTGGGATAACAGTGTCATGGTGTGTGCAGCTAGGTCATTTCTGACATAGATCATTGCACCACCCTGACGTCTTTCTTCTCTATCAGCTCTAAAAGGAGTGTAGTTGGCTATAGCTATCTCAGAGTCTCTCACATCCTTTGTCAGGTGTGTCTCGGTCAGTGCAATAAACATTGGATCTTCCTCTATTGCTAGGTCTCCCAAAAAGGAAACTTTGCTCCTGAGGTCATCGAGATTCCCGCTGTCTCCGATTTTATGGTTTATTTGGGAAATGATTTTTATACCCTCCTCGCCCGAATCCAATGTGGCCCGTAGGCCGGACGAGCCAGCTTCGGGCCTAGTCCTTAGCCCTTCTCTGGAGCGAGACCTGGCTGCTAGAATAGTGTAGCCACTGAGCCTAAATCTACTCCTAGGAAGGAAGCTTTCAAGGCATGCCCATCGAATGTATTGAGAACTACATACCAAAATTGGCCAATGTGCGCTACGTGCATCCAAGGGGAAGGCGTATCGGTCTCCAGCGGGAACACGGGGAACCTCTATGCTGCCCCTCTCCAGTCGATCGATGGCAGAAACCGCTGGTGGCTGCTCAGAGATAGCCCTCCCTACCAGGGGGTTTATATTAGACTCTTACTCTTATGGAATCGGAGAGGGGCTCCTCTTTTGATTGCTTTTACCTTTCTTTTGGATGGGATACTACAAAAGAGGACCCTCTTCAAAAGGGCAGCTCGCAAAGGAATGAGTTAAAGGAGAAGCCCTTTACACAAAGACATAGAAGTGGGGGACACCCCTTGACATAAGATTACTTTTTTTGCTTTATAAAAATTTAGCGTCCATCTAACGACTCCCTACTAGGGAAAAAGTCACCGTAAGTACCTGAAAGCCTAATACTAGGCTATATATAAAAAAAATAAGAGAATAACAAAGAAAAAAAGAAACAAAAACAAATGTAGAGGTTCTAACAATTGCATGAATATTTTAGCCTTAGCTAGCGACGCAATAGTCAGGACGTGCATAAATTATGTTTTTGGCTTGGACTGAAGGAATTTGAACTGATAAAACGATTTTACAATAATTAATTGGATTGAAGTTATATTTATAGATATTGAATTTAGTAATGCATATGATATTTAAGGGGTACAATTTGAATGCTATACAGAGATAATGTCTAGTGGTCGAACTAAACTATAAGTAGGCTTTGTGCAGGATTCAATAGGCCCCCAAAACACCTCCACAAAGTGGACGCGAATTGGTGCTATTTTATCCAAGTATGACCTACTAAAATGTAATGTAAAGATTCAATATTGTATTGGTTTGTAAATGTACTTATATATTTGTATTTAAGCATGCGACCGTGAGACTCAAAGGGAGCAAAAGCCAAACGCTCGAACACCTGTTTGATAAGACTGCCCAAGTCGTATCTCGAGATAAAATTATCAGACATGGAAGTTTACTTAGGAGACTGAATAAATACAGCTACTAAGCGCACGTGGCGATGCAGCGAGAGGCATATCAAATGACACGAATAAACATTGGATCCAAAATGTAGACACGGTATACAGGCAGCTTAGCTCCTTCCATGGGGTCGAGAGTTGAGACTCCTAATATGGACGCGGAACCTTTCTGGCCACGCCCTCTGTATTTCGAGAATATATAAAGAATCGGGAAAGGAAAAATATAGAGATCAGATAAGACTACTCTTAATCGTTATTAGTCGGATCACCATTGTTACTTGCCTTTCACGCTCCTGGTTAATCACCGAGTCTTGTCTCGCCTTCATCCCGTATTCGCGCCGCTTATAATATAACTATCGTTATTTAAATAGTTTTTATTTTCGTTAGTCCATATTTGCCTTAAGCCTTCGTTAAGCCCACCCCAGCCAAGCAAAAGAACACCTGAAAATTATTGATTTTGGAGTCGGATTAATAAATCACCGCAACTACACCCATCACTCAAAATTAGGACCTCGTCGCGCCACTAAGCTTGTGCCCGTCCTTTGCTCCCTACAACTGGTGACCGTGTCGTTCCTCAACCATAACTGGTTACCATATTATATATTTACATATACAGGGTGTCGCAAAAAAAAGGAAACCGACTTTTAAATCAATATAGCTCTTAAAGTATTAAAGGTAGAGTTTCTAAAAATTAATTTTGTTTGTCTACTTTTGTGTATCTATGTTGAAAATTTTATAAACTTACATCTATAATTGTAAATTCTGCAATGAAGTAGATGAAAGACAAAAAGTGTGCTTGCGCAAGCAGGTAAAATACAGAATCAAACTTCAAATAGACATATTTCAAAACCATTTAGTAGAAGGGAGCAGAAAATAATACAATTTAATTTCTAATATTTATTACAAAAACAGTTATTATTTATAATGTAAGAGGCTAATATCAGTTTCCTTCGGTATGGCCTCAATTTCTTTCTACACATACTTGTATCCTTTTTCACATTTCTGCCGTAATTCTTTTAACTAAATCCTGATTTTCTTTTAGTAAATCAAGTTCATTTATAATTCTTTGCTTCAAATCGTGTGTTTTCTGCTGGAAAAGTACACTTTACTCTTGAGATAGCCCCGCAAAAAAAATCACAAGGTGTTAAGTCCACAGATTTGGGTGGCCACTCAATTTGATGGTTTAGTGCAATAATGCGGGTATTAAAAATACGCCTAAGCAATTCCCGCACAAGAGTTCTATGTGCTGGAGAGCCATCTTGAATCCACCACAGCCTATTAAATGTTTCCATAAATTTGACGCAGTTCAGGAACTATCCTTTCTGTAATTAGGTTCAGGTATCCATCTCCAGTCAAGTAATTGCCGTTGAAAAAAGGGCCCACAAGACTTCCGTTTCCACACATTCCAACCCACACAGAAACTTTTTCCTGGATATGCCTACATTAAAGTTAAAATTTGGAGGATTGCTTTGTGGCGCATACTGGCGAATGTTATGATTGTTGACTCTTCCATTCATATGAAATGCGGCTTCATCGCCGATTACAATGTTTTCCAAGAAGCGAACATTTCTTTGCAGAAACTAGTTGGCAAAATTTAGGCGGCGAGGTAAATCTTGTTCAAAGAGTTCTTGCCTTACACGCATTTTGTAAGGATACCATTTCAAATCGCGTTTAATGATTCGGTGAAACGTATCCTTCCTTACTGATTGTGGAGAAATGGCTACATTAAGCCTCCTGGAGGAGTATAGGTACATTCAAGCCCCCCTCCCTTCATGAGAAGCGTGGGAAAGGTAGCCGGCGAAAATGCTTACCATGTGTGATCTCCTCGCCGCTGTGGGCAGTTGGAGCTAACATATGTTTGAAGGCGACCACCTAAGGTCCTTAAACGACGCTCTAATGATCGCATGACCTACGAGACCCATAAACCCGTGGTTAGGAAAAAAAAACGGTGCGAGTCAGAAGGCACGCCAAGTAGCGGTGCGGTTACGAGCCTATAATTTGCGAGCTGACTTGGGCACCCCAGTGCCACCTCAGGAATTCTCGCTCCCCCCCCCTTTTGCATCTGTGGCCTGGTCACTTTCCCCTTTAGATGGGGCGGCAATCCGCCTATATATAAGCCCCGCAAAGAAAGAGAAGACGATTATTATCTGAAGTCGATACGCCAGAGTAGGATTAGGTCGTGAAGATCGATCCATCGGCTAGACAAGAAGATTATTAGAAGTCGATTCGCCAGAAGAAAGATTAGTTCGTAAAGATCGATCCTTCAGCCATACAAGACTATTTCCGTGAGAAACGATAGGATCAGATTGAGAAAATCGATCCCCCCTTTCAGGGCCGTATTAACCTAAATAGTCAAGTTTTATATCGGTGCCATACCGAAGAAGCCTTTTCCGTCTGCAAAGAAGCCCGACTGAAGAAAAGCAAAGCCGCTCACACGCGAGTGATTCTCACATCTCAAGCACCGTAAGAGTGAGAGGAGAAGAACCCTGCCCCAACGAACTCCCGTTCTTTAATTACGATTGAAGAATCATCCCCCGGCACAGGTGACAAGCAATCCCTCCTCGAAAATTCAAGCAGCGACGAAGCAACACTTCAAAGCGAGAGATAAGTCCTCCAGCGACATCCGACAATCCCTAATACCTACCTGTAAGTTAACAATAACATTTATATCTCTATTGCGATAGTAGAAGTTTAGTACGTCCCACGTTTTAAAGGAGAGTAGAAACCATTATTCTTGAACCTAGGTCATATGTGTTTGTAGATGACAGTACATTAATTTAATGTTTTATGCTAAACAAATAGGGTCGTGATAAAAATACTAATTGGCAATTGGTTTGTTTATTGAAAGCCTACTTGTTTATGTTTTGTCATTTAAAATTCTTTGAGGCCAAATATAGAAATGCTTTTACTGTTGGTTTGTAATATATAATTTAAAATACATGTTTATTTTTGGTAGATTCTGGTGTTTCCTCTTATCCTTATGTGTTTAAAAATAGCTCTTCCTTAAGGACTAAGCCACTAAAATAGCACTCTTAGAACAAAGCCTACTTCATCATAGAAGTAACTCACGCCCCTTAAAGCATACCGCGACTAAAAGGGTGTCAAAGCGCAGAGTGATCAAAGCCAAGGGTCATTCTACGACACTGATGTTCAAACCATTCTTTCTCACTGATATTCTTGGATCCTGAATAAGATTTTCTTGAACAAGATTAATGGTTTCTTGTGTCCGTTCTGTTCTCCTGCGACCCGATCGATTTTTGTTCAAATTTAAACTTGTTCCTTCACTCTTGTAATTATTAACAATTGTCCAGATGTTTTTTGGGGGGTTGGGTTAACAATCCAGAAAGCGTTGTTCAAAAAGTTGTTGAACTTGTTTAAAGCTTCCAGTCCTTAAATAATTTGTGAGCACAAAAGTTCGTTGTTCACTTGTAAGTTGCATTTTAGGGTGCTGGAAGAATGAATAAAAATGGAGGCTTAAATTGACTGGTGGCGATTCTCCAACAACGTCTTAGCAGGAACCATGCTAATAATTTTGGTAAGCCTAGGCTTTAGACAATTGTATTATTTTCTGCTCCCTTCTACTAAATGGTTTTGAAATACGTCTTTGAAGTTTGATTCTGTATTTTACCTGCTTGTGCAAGCACACTTTTTGTCTTTCATCTACTTCATTGCAGAATTTACAATTATAGATGTAAGTTTATAAAATTTTCAAAATAGATGCACAAAAGATAAACAAAATTAAGTTTTTAGAAACTCTAGCTTTAATACTTTAAAAGATATATTGATTTAAAGTCGGTTTTATTTTTTTGCGACACCCTATATATATATATATATATATATATATATATATATATATATATATATATATATAATCAACTGCTGCCGGTCAAAGTTAGGAATAGCGTAGCTGTATTAATTCGGAGGCCATTGGAGGTTTAAGTTTCGTGGAACGAGAGTTAATATTTTTCCCCATAAACTAAATAGACTTTTACTTCACCAGGAGGGATCACCCCCTTACACTGAACCCTACATGGGAAGGCACTAGGATGGCGAGGAAAAGGCTCATTCCCAACGGCCCCAGTGATAGCTCGCCTGGTATACTCCGGTAACCACGTGGCCCAGACGGCAGCACTGGACCAATGGCGTGCCAGGAGCGAATTGATCTCTTAAGCATGCGTCCACCGATGGACCGACATATTTATCAACCAGAACCTCCCATTTGCCACCAAACTGACGCGCCAAAGTGTGTTGCCACCTCGAAGTCACAACTCTGGAAGAAAGCTCAAATTCCAGAGGGGATGGGGGTGGAGGGGGGCTGAGCACATCCGCAAGATACTCGAAATTGTTCATGGGCGAGGAGGGAAGTAAATATTTGTTTCACCCAACTCTATGTAATGCGGGAAAGAGGCGGATACTATATATTTTGCATGGAGGGGCGGGGTAAGGGGGCTTTCTGCTAAGGGATCAACCCTGGATGGACGATATTGCTACTGCACATAGTACCCCATCGCTACGAAAGGGTAGTTTGGCGTCAAAATGTTGCGTGGCCTTGTGCATAATAGAGGATAGGAGGACGGGGGGGATGGGGACGTTGAAGTGCGGAATCCTCGTTTATGGGAAACTGGTTGAAGTCTTGACCCCAACTCACTACTGAATGAACAGCCTAAAATGGTTGAAGGAAAAAAAAACCCCATTTCGGAGAATAAACTATAAATGAGAGATCAAAGAGAAGGGCAACCACGACGAACCTTTTAACCACAGCAATAAATGATGCCAAGGGAACCGGACTGAGGACGGCTGCTGGAAGTGGGCTCGCCCTCCGACCGATCCTTGCATAAAGAATTAAAGATAATCTCATTCTCGAGGGCGAGGCTCCATAAGAAGTTTCAGAGGAGTAAGTAAATTTCAATTGATGCCGACAGGAAGATTACCTATACTGGTGGTAATGGGCGGGGTTGACGCGGCCCATGTCTAGTCATGTCAGTTGATCCGCGTAAATCTGTAAACGTAATGCTACAGCACATAGCACTCATCGCTCTGAAGGCTCAATTTTGGTGTGGGGATAATTGCGTGGATAGGTACTTGAGATAATAAAATGGGAAGGGGTATCTCAATGATGAGCTCCGACCACAATTTGCGCGAAAACGATTAATAATAATAGGACACAATTTGCACTGTGAAGACTTTTCCTACGAAGGTTCCTAAATGAGGAATCGACGCTTTTACTCTTTTTTCTTCTTCTTTTTCTTCCTCTTCCGTCTTTCTTCTTCAGACGAAGAATCAGACGAAGAACCCGATGAAGAGTGACGCTTCTTCTTTGACTTTTTTTTCTTTTCCTTTTTCTTCTTCTTATCCTTTGTTTCTTTCTTTATGGAATCGACATTCACTAAAAGGAGGAAAAATAAAGAATAACAAATCTTAATTATTATCAAACACCCTCTAGGTCCCCCAGTTACCCCAATCCCTCCGTTTTCGATCGTGAATAAGATCCCTCGACCGGAAAATGAAATTTGCAAAAAGATCAGAACGACAATCACTGGCAAGCCCGAGGGCACCAGATGGGCAGATCCTCGCTATGGGGTTTGGTGCAGGCGAGCACTGCATTTTGATGACACCGAACACAACGTGGAGAGAACCCTTCTTGACACGGGGTTAAGGGGTGGACCCGTTCCACTTTAGGGGTGTGAGGACAGGGATACTCTATCGGCAAGGTTAGTGGATAAGTTATATGAAGACGGGGAGGGAGGGATAGGTGTTGTGATTTGCGTGTGAAGCAGTGCCAGAAGATACCCGGCTTAGTAAGGGTAGCCCTGAGTATAGCCTAATAGACGGTCTGTTCCCAATACACTGAAATCTTCTGTCCGCTCTTGCTGGGATTAAATCCGTTACCTAGGCGTAAAATATCCAATCACAACAACAGTGTCTTCCCTCCCACGGCTCTACACACACACCATATCCACTCTCCCAACCAGAACTTACCGAAAGGGTATCATGGTATGCATATTCATCTGGACAAGGAAAATTTCTGTGATTATCATGTCAGGATCGTGTAATAGTAACTGTTAGTAACTATTCAATGAACCAGTCCTTTTACAAGGGACAAATGAAGCACCCCCAGACTGGAAAAGTCAACAAGAATGTGACGAACAGTCTGGGGGACAACGGAGTCGTTGCAATAAGGTGCCGCAAACACTTCATCAAATGGCTGTGCCTCCCGAGTGTGCCCAATTCGAAGAGGACAGAAAGCGACCCGAAACTGTCGCGGGATCGCGGGGTAGGTCCAAGGGAACAGTGGTGGCGCAATGGCACGCAACCTAAGTTCCACTCGGCCGTCTCCCATCTTCTTTGCCAAGCAGCTTGGAGGGTTACCATGATTCCTGCCATGTAATCGATGTGAGGAAGAGCAAAACGCTGGTCTGGTCGCCCAGTCCTCGCGGACTCTGTGACATGGATACCGCGAAGCAGAAAATATGTAGATTCCAATGCCCCGAGAGCACTCAGGGCGCTTTGTGACTCGCTATAGATCACAATCCGGTCTCCGAAACAACCCGACGCGTTATCTCACGTACCAAGCGGTGTATTGCAACCAGCTCGACCGTGAAAACGGACGCCACGCCTGGTAGAAACACGCTGACTTAAATTTTTTTTTAATTTAAAGAGTCGATCTGGCGACTGCCAACTAGTCAAAAGTCGCCGTAATTGGTAGAAAGCATAATACTAGGCTATAATAAAAAAGAAAAAAAAATAACAAATATAAAAAGGAACAAAGGCTAGACACAAGCTAAAAAACGACAACAACAAAAGTAACAAGAAGGATCCTTTGACTTCAAACAGAGGTGATACGACATGGAAACAGACCCCCTCCTGGGATTTGGAGCCATTCATATACAGTGGCATGAATCCAACGTGACACGAAGTGTGCTCCACAAAGGCCGAAGGCATTATTCCAGGCACTGTGGAAGCTGTGGGAGGAAGCAGAAGCGTTCGACAAATAGCCAAAGGTGGTATT
Organism: Ceratothoa steindachneri; assembly: GCA_963969495.1. Lineage (NCBI taxonomy): Eukaryota > Metazoa > Arthropoda > Malacostraca > Isopoda > Cymothoidae > Ceratothoa > Ceratothoa steindachneri. The sequence continues at coordinate 92,795,333 of OZ018326.1, forward strand.
CTCTAGGGTGGCGTTCTGGGCAGAACCAGAGGCACAACCCACTCGAGAGTTATACCAAACTCTTGAAAGTTTCCTAGACAAAAATCCAAAGGGCTTAAGGTATGCATGGCGTCTCTCGGAGGCATAGTCACCGCCGAGATCGGCTGCGGATACAGTGAGAGCCGCTGGCGACTGAGGGAGACGCCGGGTTTGCTCGTACAGGCGCATAAGATTTAAGATAAGTTACCGGTGGGTTGCTGCCCAATCCAAGTGGATTCTATATGGCCGCTAGGGTGAAACGAGAAATATCATCTATAAAAGGTGGAGGAGACCACTTTGTGACAAAAATTTAAAAAACGACGGGTTAAAAGATTCCTCCGCCAATATGAATCGAAGACGGGTGTGTTGAGGAATAGTTAAAAGGGTGGGGAAACAGGACAACCGGAGAATGGTAAAATGGCTACAATCCAATAAAAGGTGGGCAACCGATTGGTCCCCACCGCAAAAACGACAGCAAGGGCTGATATGGGCATCACCCGAAAATAGATGGCCGTGGGTAAGTCTCGTGTGGCCAATGCGAACTTGGCAAAGGGCCACCTCCAACGACCGCATTCTATGACGACTCGAGGGCCAAGAGCGAATAGAATTTTTTATTTTGTATAGTTTGGATGATGAACAGTCATCCCATTCATTCTTCTACAGTGGAAAAATATACTTTCTTATTGAAGGAAAGTAGTCCCTAAAAGGCAGAGCCGAGTTCTCAGTGGACACAGAATGTGCTGAGCGGGCCAGCCGATCAGCCTTCTCGTTGCCCAGGACCCCCACATGTCCAGGGACCCAGCAAAAAATAATTCTATATCGGGATGCATTTTGGATCAGCCAGTTGCAAATTTCTGTGACCAGGGGATGGGACGCATTAAAAGATCTAATTGACTTAAGACACTCCTTTAGTCGGAAAAAATAACAAAATCACTAAAAGGTAAAATTTGGATGAGTCTAAAGGCTAAAAGGATTGCTGAAAGTTCAGCGTTAAAAATGGATGCTGCTGGTGGCAAAGATAGAGTTAGGAATTCTCCTCCTGGGTAGATGGCTGCGGCGCCCACGCCACCGTCCGACTTAGAGCCATCCGTGTATAGTGGGCAGCATTGTTTGTGGGAGATCGAATGCTCTAAGAACAGGCTTTTAATGATGCGAGGGTCCATGGAGGACTTCTCCAGGCTCCACATGTTGGTACATACTGTGGGGAGAGGAGCACGCCACCTAGGGTTCAGTAAGGATGGAAGGGTAAGGACCCTTGGAGCACCCAGGTTAGAGAGATGATCTCCTATGCGAAGGTTCAAAGGGTGGGGTAAAGATGGCAACTTATCATATGCCGCCGTTGATTCGGCAGCATACAGGCATCTGTAGACCTCTGATACAGGGGCTTGCTGTACTCGGCAGAGGTATCGCATGCAGATTTGAAGTCTATGGTAGGGCAAAGGGAGTACCCCACTCTCGCAGTAAAGGCTGTTGACAGGAGAAGTACGGAAGGCTCCACTAGAAAGGCGAACTCCAAGGTTTCGAATGGGGTTCAGCATTTTAAGGGCTGAAGGGGAAGCCGATGAGTAAATTTGACAGCCATAATCCAATTTGGATTGAACGAGGGCTGTGTATAATGTCCACAATGTTTGTCGGTCACTGCCCCACGAAGTGTGTGAGAGGACTTTCAAAATGTCTAGAGCCCGCAGACAGCCTGTTCGAAGTCGGCGTAGGTGTGGTAACCAGGATAACTTGGGATCGAGAGTTACGCCAAGGAACCGAAACTCGGAGACAAACTCTATATCTTCGCCTTGTAGGGAGATAGATGGCGGAACAAAAAACCCTCTGCCTCGGTGAAAATACATTGCTTTGGTTTTGGTCGTGGAAAAGCGGAATCCCTTAAGTTGTGCTCTTTTGGATACAGCATCGACCGCCAGTTGTAGCCGACGCGCTGCTGATGAAAGGCGAGGTGATGAACAGTATAGTGCTAAATCATCGACAAACAGAGTTGCCGATACACCTTCTGGGAGAGACGAAATAATATCATTGATGGCAATTATAAAACATAAAACACTTAAAACACTGCCCTGAGGAACTCCCTCCTCTTGGGGTTGCAGGTCAGAGTATGCGTCTCCAACACGTACCTTGAAGGATCGAGATGCTAAAAAACTTTGAATAAGTGAAGGTAAAAGACCTCTCATCCCCCAGATGTATAACTGCTTCAAGATGCCGTATCTCCATGTTATGTCGTAGGATTTCTCAATATCGAAAAATATGGCTAGGACTCGGTGCTTTAATGAGAAAGCTTTCCGGACTGATCCCTCGAAACGTACTAGAAGGTCAAGGGTACTATGACCTTTGCGGAAGTCACATTGAAATGGGGAGAGAAGGTGATTGGCTTCTAGGAACCAGTTTAGGCGCTCCAATATCATTTTTTCCAGCAACTTACTCAAACAGCTGGTGAGAGCTATAGGGCGATAGTGATCTGCATTCAACCCGTCCCTGCCCGGTTTGACAAAGGGAAGGATGATCCCTATGCGCTATGATGACGGGTAAAAACCCTTCACCCATATAAGGTTGTACAAATCAAGCAGGAAGAGAGTAGAGTGTGGATGTAGGTGCCGAATCATGTCGAAATGGATCTCATCAAGGCCAGGGGAAGTAGATCTGCAAAGCGACAAAGCGCTTTGCAGCTCATAGATGCTGAATAGAGCGTTATACGGAAGGTTAGATTTTGTTGTAAAGTTGAGAGAATGAGATTCTTCCTTTGATTTGTAGGATTGAAAAGCCTTATCGTAACGGCTGACACTGCTGACGGCGCGGAAATGGTCAGCAAAAGCATTGCTGACCGCCATTCTCCAAGGAACCGTCTAAGTTGAGTGTGGGGGTATGATGATTAGCATAACGGCCCCTGATCTTATTAATCCTCTTCCAGATCTTAGCAGTAGGTGTCATAGAGGAGATCGATGAAACGTATCTGCGCCATGAATTTCGGCGAGCTTGACGAAGGGTTCTTTGGCGAAGCGCACGAGCTCGGTTTCGGTCGACCTTGTTGCACAAAGTTGGGTTCTTTCGGAATCGGGCATGGGCTAACTTGTAATTTTTGATAGCTGTTGCACACGTCGAAGTCCACCAGGGCACGGTTGAGCGGCCCGTGACAGGTCGCCTCCGTGGGATGGTCTGTGTTGCTGCATTGTAGATAGTCGATGTAAAGTATTTTACTGCCGCGTCCACTCCATTAAAGGTCCCCAAAGATGCGTTTGTGAAGGACGCCTCTTGGAAACCTTCCCAATCTGCATGACCTAAGTCCCACTTAAGGGGCATGGTTGTATGAGGGCTAACTTGAAGGGCCGACAAGACAATAGGGAAGTGGTCACTCCCATGGAGATCGTCAAGAATTGACCATCGAAATTCCGTGAATCAATCAGGGTAACAAACAGATAGGTCAACACAGCTAAAAGAGTCCGTCTGGACATGATAAGAGGTAAAATCGCCAGTATTTAAAACACAAAGAAGGTCAGATAATAAAAGAGACTCTAAAACACTGCCTTTGGCATTTCGAGTGATGTCACCCCAGTATGGGTGATGGGCGTTAAAATCTCCTAGTAATAAGAATGGGGAGGGCAACTGGTCTATAAGTTCTAAAAGGTCGGATCTTGACAATGATAAACAAGAAGGTAGGTAAATAGAGCAAACGGTAAAAAGCTTAGTAAGAAAAACCCTCACAGCAACAGCTTGGAGGGTAGTATGTAGGAAGATGAGAGAAACATGGTAGGATGAAGATACCATGATTGACACCCCTCCATGAGAGGGGCTTCCAGCAGGAGCAATAGAGTTGAAAGTGAGAAAACCGGGTACCAGCGGAAAGGGCCGTATACCCAGCTTATTCTCCTGGAGACAAATAACAGCAAGGTGGATAGTCGTCAAAAGAACTTTGAGTTCTTCCCACTTTGGAAGAACTCCTTGACAATTCCATTGTAAAATGGAAGATATTATGTGTGACGATTAGATACCACTGTGGATATCTTTTTCTCTTTTGAGGCCGATAATGTATTTGAGGTTCTTCCCAAAGAGCTTGGGAGACGGAGAGCTGATTTTGAGGATCCTGCTTTTGCAGGGGAAGAGATCCTAGATGGAGTAGTAACTGAGGGTTTTTTCGTGGGTTTTGGAGAACCGACCGAGGCCCTTGATTGTAATTCGGGCTCGCAACCTGGCGGAAAAGGAAGATCCAGAAGGGATTTTCGGCAGGTAGATCCGGATTCATGGGTCGAGGGTATTTTCGGTGTCTGAGGAGTTGGTCCAACCGCCTCAGTTGGTGATGTTGGAGTATCAACTGCTTCCATCGGATCTTGGTTTGGAGGGTGGGCGGGACGAACAGGTGATCTGAGAGAGGTGTGTGGAGCTGGGTGTATTTCTGCCATCGTTTGGATCAGGATGAGGCCTACGTCCTGTGAAGGGCGAGACGGACTTAAGGGCAGAGAATGTTCAACCATAGGGGAGGAGTCCATTGGAGATTCTCGGGGTTCGGCCGAGTCGGCTCCAGAGGCTGCCCGCTTATTGGTGGTCGATGACCCAGGTGAGGAATCCTTTCTCTTACCACTGGGCTTTGAGTCTCGTGGCCGGGTGGATGAACCTTCACTGGTCGATGTTGAGGATTCTTTCAAATAGCGCCTGATGTCTTCAAGCGTCTCACCCAGCTAGAGCTGCTGGAGAGAGGGGGGCTACATTAATTATCTCGGTATGAGAGCGATGCTTCGACTGCATATTCTGAATATTTTCGACGCTGCGACTAGATCTAGGGTGAAGTGCTTCAGGCTGGTCGGAACTCGCGCGTGATGGTCGGTTTCGTCCAGCATCACGTAAAACGTCAGAGAAGAGCTGGCCGAGTGGCGAGGTTTGTGTTAGGGCATGCTGGCGGGCCTCTCTTATATCTAGACGTAGTGAGTCGCGCAAAGCGAGAACTTCCTTTTCATATAAAAATATAGAGCAGAGTTTCGACGCAGCACTGTGGGTACCTCCGCAGTTGGCACAGTGGGGCGTTTTGGTGCATTCGGGGCCATGGTAGTCAGAGCTACAATTCACGCAGGAGCGAGGGTGCCGACAAGCTCGGCCAACATGTCCAAATTGATTGCAATTGAAGCAGCGTCTGGGTAGTTCGATGTAGGGACTTACCGGGACACGAAGGTACCCAGCTTTAATATACTGCGGCAGTTCTTGTCGTTCAAATGTTAAAATCAGTGTGGCGGTTGGGACTTTAGTGGAGCCTAATATTTTAGTTACCCTGTGTACGTGTGTGACACGTTGGGTACTGAGCTTACTCTGAAGGCGGGTGGGGTCGTAGTCCTTTAGTTCGTTTGAACGGACGACACCTTTGACGAAATTCAGACGCGGATGGGGCGAGACAGTTATTGGAATTTCAGCTATCGAAGATAGATTTCGCACAAGGTTGTGTTGAGAGTGGGATGACACCTCGACTACGACATCACCACTTCCTCTTGACCACATCCGGCGGGGTTCACCACAGCGGGGCTCAAAAGATTCATTGACGTCAAACACATCGACTTTTGCAAGTGGGATGTCGGATGATGAATTCATGACAAGAAAGCGAGGATAATCAAGATCTGGGTCTACTTCGTTGGAATAGGGGTCCAACGAGCGAGGAAAGGCTGAAAGGGAATCTAAGGAACGTTTAGTACGAGAACCCTTACGAGAAGGGGAGGTTTTTGGTTTATGGCTAGCCATTGCAACAAGAAAAAAACTTCGCATTCTCCCTCGGGGCTCCCCACCATGGAGGCCTACAAGAGCCCGGCACTACTGCAACTATACAATCAGTTACGTCCCGGTATGTCCTCTTGGAGAATGGATACGGATCCACCACGCCATCTATATAACCCTAAGAGGCTGCCCGAGTTCTCCTACGCACGGAGAAAAGGGGCCAACGATGGGTTTTCCTTGGGCATTCGGTAGACGAAGGCGGTGGAGATGCCCAGCCTCTTTCACCTTCATGAAAGAACAATTCAGAACCAATCCATTAAACGAGCAGAGGTCGGGTATTGATATGGACCACTAGATAGGTGAAGGAAGAGGGGAAAATAAAGGGCAGTGGAAGAGCGTAATAGAGGAGGAAAGAAAGAGAGGTATGTTAAAAGTCTTGTTGGCAGCACCATGGGTCCCCTAGGGGGCCCAGGGCTGACCCCCCTCGCCACGAGAAGGCCAGAGCCTCTCTGGGAACAACCCCTGAAGAAAAGATCCCAGAGAGGGAGGGGGACAGGCGCATAATGCCCTGCACACGGAGTAGAGCGAGTGACTTCTCCCCAGCATCACCAAGTAGCGTCTCAATGGTGGACGTGCGGAAGGAAACAGTTGCCAGCCGGAGAACGGTGAGGTGGAACGAGTCCACTTTCCTCAATAAACTCTCGTCTGCGGAGGCATAAAACTCGCATCCTTAATAAAGCTTCGAACAAAGGATCGATAGAAAAGCAAGGATGTATCCTTATCAGCACTCCAGGTGCAGAATATCACGCGAGAAAGAATGTCGATGGCGCAGGTACAAGAGACCCTGAGGCTGCGAATATGATCCTCCATGGTGAGTTCTGTGTCGAAAACAAGACGAAGGAAACGGTGTGAATCTACCACTTCCAACCCGTTTAGGAACAAGTTCGGGTTGGGATAAAGCCGTAGTTGGCGGCAGAAGTGCACCATCTTAGTTTTGGCCAAGGAAAATGAAAACTTTGCACTTCAGCAAGGCAAGAGTTGCGGAGTTAACGCTCCTCCACAGTCGGCATCTGGGACGCACCAAAAGAGATCGAAAGGTGTTCACGTAGAGCGTAACCAGAACATCTCCATCTACCTTCATTACAGATCTCTCCTTACTAAATTTCTGTGTAACGTGGCCTCGTTGCTATTGCGCTTTAAATTCAATAATAAACAGATCCTGATTATAAGTTTCTTTTCTATCCTATGGCATTAGCACATGAATTGCAATAATGATCTCTTAAAAGCCTCTCCACTATACTCCAATAATATAACCAAAAACTTTGCCCCTGACACCAACATGCACCAGATGCAAAGAGCCCAGAAAACAATGAACGCAATGAACCTCACATTATAATAATAATAGAGCTTTTATATGGCACCCTTCAAGACCTTGAAGCCTTCACAAGGCGCCCATCCATCGGCTGGTAAAAGGCCCGACAGAATAGGCATTGTTGTTGTTGCTGTTGTTGTATTTACCTTTGCTGACACTTTCTTTGGGAATATCCTCTTTCGGGGGCAACAGCTGGGGTGCACATCCCTCCAAAAGCAACTTCTGTCTCAAGGGATCCATGTCTTCCCTCATCTTTGGCACTTTGTATTCTTCAACATGATCTACACGAATAATCCGCGATGCGAGCTTCAATTGATGATTAAGAATGAGAATAACAGGAGCAGACTTACTACTAAGATTAATATCTCAAATGACATATATAGCAATTAATTGTTGTTTCTTAAATACAAATTTACCTTTATGCCATTAAGGTTATCTACTGCTAAAATTGTTGATCTTTGATCTTCATAACATAAAAAGGCAAAACCTTTCGATTTGCCAGTTTTTTGATCTCGAATGAGGTTTAAATTTGCAATCTGAAAGAGAATTGATTTTTAAGAAAAAATATGTGAAAAGTCATCAAGGCCCATAAATGGCTATGAATATAAGCTGGAGAGAAAAATCTGCAAACCAATGGGACATTTCAACCAAGAAGTGTTTGAAAATATCATCATAGCCCAAAGCTTTGGTAGATGCAGCTTTTATGCTGCCTGGGTTTTATCAACTTTAGAAACAAATCCTGAGCAATGATACTCCATCCATTCTTGGCCTAAACAGGGTCGGGGGTAATCATAATTTGTGCGTTTCTACTTCCCAAATTGTCCTTTGAGGATCACCCACCGGTTCTTGAACATTTTTTTTAACAGTCTTGCTGAAATCATGAACCAGCTTTTCTTTTAACCTTTTGTCAAGATAAAGATTAAAATAGAAGCAAAAAAAGACAAAAAATAATCAATAATATATATATATATAAAATGCTCTGGGGCCCCAGTATACACTCAGAAGTTTAATTCAATATGATGGAGGCCAGCCTCCTCCAAGAACTTAATTATGCAACAGTCCAGTGAGCAGGAGTCCCTCTCAAGGAAATGGGGAAGGGGGCAGTGAACCGACCCGTTGCAGTATTAGGACATCCAAAACTCATGAAACTCCCACAGCAGACTAGAACATTGAAAAAAAAAGGGTGGGGGGACCAAGCAATTTTAGCCAAAAAAAGTTCAGGGAAGTCAATCAAATGCCATGTCAAGCGAGTGTGTGCCCAATTTGGAAAGGACAAAAAATGATGTGAAATCATTGAATCATTGGAAAGTAGGTGAAGGGGAAAAGTCAGGTTGCAATGGTGCACAATTTTAAATTCATATCTGCTGTCTCCAATCTTTGCCATGAAACCTGAAGGGCTGCACATATTCTAGCCATCTAGTCAGAGTGAGGAAGAGCAAAATGCTGGTCCAGTTCGTCTGTAACAGATTAACTGGCAAGTGGCTAGCATGCTCATTTCCTCCAACTTCTACGTGCGCAAATCTGAGGATGCAGAGATTGCAATGCCATGAGGACACTCAGTACATTGTGAGCCACTTAAATCAAAATTTGGTTTCTAAATGGGCCAGGGCACGTAATCTGCTGTACAGAGCAGGGTATTGAGGCCAGCTTGGTCATGAAGACAGGATCGGCTCACGGAAAAGCCCTGCAGGCTTCAAACATGAGGGAGAAAGCATGGAAGCCAACCCTTTCTTTGGATTTAGGAGCCGTCCTTGACAGTGATATAGATAGCTCCAATGTGACAAATTATGTGATCAAAGAAATACAAAAGCAGTACTGCCAGTGCAGTAGAAGCTTTGGAAGATGAGGTATGGTACAAATGTTCAGAGGTTGTATCACCCGGACTGACTCCTCGTTTTGCCTTTACCTGGGCTGATTCCTCATTTTGTCTTTACACTTGGGCAGAACCAAAGGTGATAAGTGCCTGACATACACCACTCTCACAGTTACTTCGCCTTAAGACATGATTAGCATCTTGCATCAGCATCGACAAGGAGGATCTCTATATATGGCGTGTGGAAAGCAGCAGATGAGCAGAACTCACATCCAGCCTAGCTTAGAAAGAACAAATGAGCGGTAGAATAACACAGAGCAAAGAATACCCATGGCATGGACACAAGAGACCATAAGACTATGAATGTGCTCGTCCCAGGTGAAGCATCAATAAAAAACATGTCCAAAGAAATGGCATTACCCAACCATGTCCAGGCAAGCCCTGTTTAGGAATAGGTATAGTTCAGGGTGATGTGGAAGACGTCAGAAGTGTCCAACCCGAGTCTTAGTCAAAGAAAAAAAATTTTTTTAGTTGACTATCTGGCGACCGACACCAAGGGCATAAGTCACCATACCAAATGAAAACCAAAACCTGCGCGCTTTGGCAGAATGAGAGATGTGGTTTAGAGTCAACACTCCAAGGAAGGCATCTGAGTGGCACCATAAGAGATCGGAAAAGTCATCTATATAGAAAAGAGAGAACATCTTTCAACAGAACTGAGGTGATGATGTTAACGCTTCAAGCAGTGTTATCATGGTCACTTCCCTGAAGGATGCCCTTTTGCAGCTTGGCCGTGAAGACAGACGCAGCGCCTGGCAGAGCCCCGCTGACTTCAAACATAGGGGATACAACGTGGAAACCAACCCCCTCTTCCCTCTTGGGACTTGGAGCAATCCGTATACACTGGGCACGGTTCCAGCGTGACAAGAAGTGTGCTCCAAAAAAGGTCAAACGCAATACTCCTGGTGCTGTAGAAGCTTTGGGAGCAGAGGTGTAGTGACAAATAGTCAAAGGTTGTACCCTCCAGGGTGGCGTCCTGGGCACGAGAGCTATACCTAGATCTTTGAGTTTCCTAGCCCTAAACCCAAAGGGCTTGGGGTGTGACTGGCGTCTCTCGGCGGCAGAGACACCGTCGAAATCAGCTGCGGTTGCAGTGAGAGCTGTTGGCGACAGAGGGAGGCGGCGGGGTCACGGGTACAGGCGAATAATGCATGGGGCACGGCGCAGAGCGAGTGTCATCTCCCTAACATCGACAAGTAGGCTCTAAATGGGGAAAGTGCAGAAGGCACCGGTCGACAGGCGAAGGCCAGTGTGGTGGATAGAGTCCACCTTCCGCAATACACGACGGCTGCGGATGCATAAAACTCGCATCCGTAGTCAAGCTTCGAACGAACAAAAGATCGATAAAAAGGCAGTAGCCCTATCAGCGCCCCAAGCGATGAACGTCACGGAACGGAGAATATCCATGGCGCGGGTACAAGAGACCCTAAGGCTGCGAATATGAGCCTCCCAGGTGAGGCGTCGGTCAAATACAAGACCAAAGAAAGGGTGCGAGTCCACCACATCCAGGCGCACCCCTAATGCTCAGGGCAAAGTGTGTGACACTGAGGACACTTTCCCTCAGGACACCCTCTTCCTGCTACATTAGGCCGGAGAGGGCTCCCCCAACCCGTACGCAGAATCGATGATCTCGCAACAATTCAGATATAAAGATTGGGAGGCGTCCTCTCGCTTCCATCGTGTGGACAGTCTCCATAATACCGTATCGCCATGCGGTAAAATAGGCTTTCTGCAGATCGGAAAACACCGTAGCGTAGTGCTGTCTACGAAGGAAGGCCGCGCAGACGGCATTTTCCAGGCGGAGCAGAGCATCCGACGTGGAATGGAACTTGCGGAAGCCGCACTGTGCAGAAGGCAGATGGCCTCCGCTGTCCAGACAAAAAGCTAATCTAACATTTACTAATTTCTTCAAAAACTTGCACACTCAGGAGGTTAGAGAGATTGGGCGGAAACAGGCCGGGGTAGAGTTATTTCTCCTTGGTTTGCGAGAAGCGAGCACAGTAGCAATTCGCCAGGTATCTGGGAGGATACCCTCTACCCAGATCCTATTGAATAAATCCAACATAAAAGCCAAGCCTCGCTCACCCAGCTGTCTAAGCATGACGTACGGGACATCGTCCGAACCAGGGGCAGTGTCCACGCACGAAGCGAGAGCGGAACGCAGCTCACTCAGAGTAAACCTGTTGTTGAAGGATTCTGTCTCTGGAGGTAAAATCCAGTCTCGACGACCTTCTGCGACATCACGACGCGCATTGACTGCTGGCGGAGCAGCATTCCAGCTAGAGAATGCGGGCGCGAAGGATTCCGCCACGGACGCGGGGTCTGAGATTGTGGTCCCATTCTCCTGGAGAACGGCACCCCCTCTGCGAGAACTGACCCCGAATCCTTTTGACACTCTTGCACACCTCTCCTAGAGGGGTCTTCCCGCTAAGTAAGAAGACACATATGCCCGCCAAGAAGAGCGTCGGGCGTGCTTCGAAATATACCGGAACCTAGACCTAGATCGACGAAATAAACCGATAGTGAAGTAGTTCAGGTGGCGCTTATAGCGCATATAGGCATAACGCTTCTGTTTGAGGGTCGCCTCACACTCGGTTGACCAACGCGGGAGCGGTCGGCGTGCAAAACGGCCAGACCTTCTAGGAATAGTAGTTAGGCCGACGGCGATGAGGTTGTGAGAGAAGAACTCAACGGCCTCATCTAACGACCTAAACTCTCCGACTGGGACAGAGAAATCAGTCATTTCCTGAAATGCGGACCACCGCGCCGGCGCCAAGCACCAACGGGGCGGGCTCTAGGGCCGCAGCGGCCCAGAAAATATTTGAATGGAAAATGATCATTACCATGGAGGTCATCGACCCCCCCGCACCCAAAATCAGACTGTGCATCCGGAGAGAATAGAGATAGATCGAGGCAGGAAAATGAAGCGGTTCTCGGGCAGTGATGCGTAAACTCATCCACATTTTGGACACCCATCTCGAGATCGTGGTTCAGGTCGACAAGGACTTGACCCGTGGGATTAATCGAGTAGCTTCCCAAAGGGGGAGGGGGTCTACTGTTCAGATCTACGAGTAAGAGAAAGGGCCACGGCAACCGTGCCACGACGCGGCGGAAGTCCCCCGCGTCAAAGTCGGCTGACGGTGGAATATACGTGGAAATAACAGTGTACCTCCTATCTAGGTGCAGCTGCACAGCTACTGCCTGAAAGGAGGTATTTAAAGCAAAGAGAAGAACAGAGACAGCATGCCTAGTGTAAATCGCGCATCCTCCCGCCCAGCCCACATACCGTGGTGGTGGGGTCACAAAACCCTTATACCCCGGGAGGGTGGGCAGGGGGCATGCAGCCAGCATTGTCTCCTGAAAAGAGATAGCTAACGGGGAACGGGAGGAGACTAGCCTCGGCAGCTACTCCCAATTGACCAGGAGTCCGTGGCAATTCCATTAAAGGATTATGCCCTCAAGGCTTACCTCTGAGGAGACGCAGGAGAACTCTTTGAAGAGAAGACCCTCACGGGAATGGCTGTAGACTTCCCAAAGGAAGAACTCGGGGCGTTGTTGGCTGGACAAGGAGCTGAAGGCGCTGTCGCGTTCGAGGACTTATCGGGTGAAGTCGGCCCTAGGCCCTCTTTTCGAGGATCTACCGTCTCTGAGCCACTCAGCCTACCACTGGGTGTGGGCGAAGAGCCTAAGCTCCTTTAGTGCTGTCATTTCTACGAGGGAAGCTTTGGGAACCACGGACGATGGCCTCACGACCCTCTTCAGGGGTCTTGCCTCTGTGAGTCTAACGACTCGGTGGAGGCGCGCGGCCGTTTCGCCTTACGCGAAACGGTCACGCTGGGAAAAGGGAGGGGAACCCTGGTTTTAGCCGGGGCTGGGTGGGAACCCTTTGTGCTGCCAGCTCTACCAGGAAGCGCCCGGGGTGGGTAGAAGCAGCAGAAGGGTTCCGAATGGGCGCGGAAATGACGGTGCTCGTTGGCCTGGATAGGCCAGCAGCAGAGGGTATATTTCTCAACATTGAGGCACAGGACGTTCCAGGCAGCATCGGGCGCGCTACAAGCAAGTCCTTAACATGCCAAATGAGAGAATATCCTGAGCCCGAACAGCCAGGATTTCTTTCTCAAGGAGATACTCACCATAGTGCTTCAAAGAAGCGGTGTGCGGCTCTCTGCAATTGACACACTTGCAACACACAAGTTGGATTTATCGTGTGCGGCCTTGGAGCAACTTACAGACTTCGGGTAACCCCAAATTTGCACAGCAATTAGTATGCCGAAGCGGTGACAGTAATAGCACCTCCGCGGCAGTGGCACAAAGGCCTTCACGCGGTAGCGATACCAACTGGCACACGCAGACTCAGGGAGCTTGTCACAGTCCAACATGACCAAGAGTGTAGGGGTGTCTCGAAGCCCCTCCCTGTTTTCTCATCACACGTTTGGTCTTGACAGTTCCGGGGTCAGCCAGCTCTAAGGTGATGTCATCTATGGAGTAGTCCAAGAGTTTCCTCGCATAAACTACTCATTTCACAAAGTTCATGGTAGTGTGGCGTCACACTCACAGGCGTGCCATCAAGTGTCCGAAGGGGACTAATCATGGCCGCCTCGGAAGGATTTGATGTATTCGCTAAAAGGCTCCGGTCCGACAATCGAATCACGTTCGGCTCTCCACACTAGCTAGAGCTCTCCTCTGATGCATCATGTTGGCTAAGCTGCCATTGGTTGAGCGAATAACAAGGAAACGTTTGAAGCCAGCGGGCTTGAAAACGCCAGGTAGCCTCTGGATGAGGGGTCCCTCGTAATCAAGGATCCACTCTGCGCAGTTATGGTCTTCGCCTGGGAGTCCCCACCCTGGCGAGCAACGGGGCCAGACGTGCCAATCTTGGTTTGGTCGCTTACCGAAACGGCCGCAGCCCCGTCCGTCCCCGATTTTTTTTGGTCTTTTTAGGAGAGGAGGGCGGGTAATGAACTCGCTCAACCCTCACCCCGCCGGCAGGAGCCCCTAGGCCAGATGGGCTGGCCTCAGCAAGATCCTACTGTGAAATGGAGAAGGTCTTGCCTATCATATGAGCAACAGCCAGGAAAGGAGATCACTCCTCTCCTTGTGAGGCCTCAGGGACCTGAGCCGTCTGAGGAGCAGCTTGCATAGGAGGGGACACAGGTTCTGTGCTTGGCACCGAGCCCGCGTTCAACCTCATGGAAGATTCTACCGTCTGATGCGGGGTCACCTCAGGGACCATCCATGTGGCCCTCCACCCCTCCCAGAGACATCACAGATCCCATTTGAGGTACCTTTTTTACCTAATGCCAGTGAACCAGCAGCCACTTGTAAGAGGGCTCACCCAAGGGTGCCTCCAGAGAAGGGGGTGAGTTCCCTACATCCGTAGGAAAAGGAGAGAAGTAAGCCTCCTCTCCAGAAGAAGAAATTTGGAGGGTCCTTTTTTTAGCACAGGATACAAATGCTCATCACCCCACGCAGTAGCCCGCTCTGTGAGTGAACACAGGGGCCAGCTGCTGCTATTTAAGGTAGCCCATCAGCATGGCTGCTCCACCTTATGCACAGCGTAAAGTAGATAGACTGTGATAAGGAGAGAGAAATGGGGTGGTGGTTAATAGGTTGTTAAAAACTAGGCTCCCATAACTGGTGCTCAGTGGTGAGAGGGCCTTGTCCCCTCCCCTCTCAATCCCGATTTGGCATGGTTGGATGAGAAAAAATTGGTCGGCATCTACCATGTGAAATTAGAGGCCGACCAGAGAAAGTTGTAGAGATTGTATGCAGAGTGAGGAAGTAAGGTTTAAAAGGACAGGGTGTCAGAAAGAAGAAGCTAAGCTGAGGCCGGACAGGGACTGAGTCCCATCAGCATGGCAGGCAGGAAGGCAAATCGCTGTGCCCCTTATGGGGACACATTAAAGGGAACCAGAAGCCCCCCCAGCCTATAACCATTGGCAATGATCATCTGGTTGAGTCAGAGCACTTCACATATCTTGGGAGAATTATATAAAAAAATGGAATACTGGACAGAGAAATAATGAGCTGCATCCAGCTAGCTTCATCAACTTTTGGACAGCTTAAAAAAAAGGTCTTCCTTAACCGCAATCTTAAGTTACATACAAAAATTGCAGTCTACATCTCTACATTGCTCTACGAAAGTGAAGCCTGGACACCTTATAAGCAGCACATAGGAGTAGCCTCCAGAAAATATTAAGAATCACATAGAGGGATAAAATAACCCACAATGAGATCCTAAAAAAAAACCAAACTGCAACTGCATAGAGGGACACATTGCAAAAAGATCATTCAGGTGGGTGGGACATGTGATCAGAATGCCAGAAAACCATCTCCCAAAGAGAGTATTATTTTGTAAACTCAAACAAGGCACCAGACCACAAAAGTTCATGATAATTAGCTTAGTTTAATGCCAAAGATTATTATCATCTTTATCCACCAATCTCTCACAAAAAAGTCTAGTGGAGAAAAGGTTTTGAGAAGGTATCTTCCCATACCAACCCTCTATAAAGGCTGAGTACTTCTCTCTAACCATTTTTTCTGTGCAGTCATTTGCTCACATCACATCAAAAGCTATATCCAAATTCAAAACCGTCATAACACTTACAAACACTAACTTCCAACAGTGAACATTCTATAGTTTATCTGCACCACCCTAAATTACCCATCGCCAGCCTGAACACCATCTATTTGCAATACAAACCTAGACAAGATACAAACAGTCCAAATCGTTTAACAGAACTTTCATGCTGAAAACAAATTTCTCCATTCCCATTAAGCCCTCAAATTATGCCCAATTATTACAATCTCTTTTCCCAACCTCACCAAATTCCAATACAACACATATATACTACTAAACAAAAGTATAAGCGCCGCATATTTATGGCAAATTTACCATGATCCTTCTTTTAGTGTTATATTGACTTTGACATAAGTTTGCGGCATTTTGATGATGTCAGAGCATATCCTTTTGCTGGTAAAATTGCCCCTCAGGTGCTTGCGGGTTATCTTAGGTGAGTGTCGTAGAAAAGGCTCCCGACAATATACAATATATCTATTCTTTGTGGGGATTATTCTATATTCAAGTGCGGGGTTGATCAGATGGCCGAGAATGACTCTACGTAAATAAATAGGCCTGGAGAGGGCTTATTTATCTTCAATATACTTAGGAAGTGGAACGGATCCCAAGGCTTAAATAATATTAAATAAAATTCCAATACAACACATATATACTACAGGCAAACGGGCAAACATTAATAAAATAGAATTTTATTAATTAATCTAACAAAACAACACATGGAAAATATTTACATGACCGGGGATTAAAATGGGAGATACACATGAAACGAAAAAGGTCATGGGAATATTTGACTAAGTGGAGGATTAAGAAGGGAAAGGGTTGGCTAAAATCTGTTTAAAGCACAGAGTTGCGTTGGCACAAAGTTAAATAGTTAAATGCAATGCGTAGCTTACGTATTTATAAGGTCATCGTGCAGAGGAAGGCGATTTGAAGGAATCTACAGTCCGTCTGGCAATTTCTTTTCAAGGAGAAGGGGTTTTTAGGGGGGTTGTCCTTAACAAGGGGGAAAGGACTGTCTTCAGAGGAATGAGAGCGAAGTGGGGCTTGGAAGTACGAGCGATCCTTGAGACAGGATATCAGAGATGTTCTGGATGAACAATTGAAATTATTGGTGTAACCAAGCGTTCTCTTTTAGAACGTTAAAAGGGGGGAATTAATTTACCACTGACGTGATATCAGGGGAACGAGAAACGTTTCTTGTCGAACGGGCTCGAGGAACAATGACGGTTCTAAAGTTGTTCTCTTTCTGAACAACAGGGGGGCGAGAACTGTTTCTTGTCGAACGGGCTCGAAGAACAATGACTGTTCTAAAGTTGTTCTCTTTCTGAACAACAGAGGGGCAAGAACCGTTTCTTGTCAAACGGGCTAGAAGAACAATGACTGTTGTAAAGTTGTTCTCTTTCTGAACAACAGGAGGGGGGGCTGTTGACTTGGCGTCTAGAGGGGCACGAACCTTGGCACTCAAGGATATTGTCCTCTTCTGGACAATAAGGGGGTTCTCGAGGTAGAGAGTTCCTAGGTGAATAAGGGCGACCGGATCGGCGTGATGCCTGACAAAGATAATCTCGATCTGATTCAAACGCGCAATTCTATCGCATAAATAGCTGGAGCCGGCCCCTCGGTGTAGGGGGACAATGGGGGACTTTGATGTAATGTCCCAGTAGCGCTTGGAAAAATCTTATCTTCCCATAAGCCTAATTCAATCTGGCCAGATCGACGCCTGGAGGCAAATGGAGGATTGAACCTCCTTGATTAAACTTGGGAATAGTGGGAGATAAGAACACCGTTCTACGCTCTCTCGCAGGATGCACGTGAGAAGCATGAGTTTCGATATGTGATAGAGGCGAGGCATTGCAGCCTCAGGCCATTTTATCACAGAGAGATTGATCTGTTGCATTGCTTTCTTGTATGTGTGTAGATTTATTGTGACTATGAGTGGTTTGTCATCTGTTATTTAAATACTCTGGCCTAAGGAAGTGAATTATCAAAGGAAACAATAGCTCAAATCATTACTTTAAAAGATGCAGGTCTTCAACCTAAGGAAATTAGTGAGCAAATTGGTGCAGCGAAGTCACCAGTAAGGAAGTACTACTCAAATTTTAGGCAAGGTGGGTGTCAAGAGATGCCATCTCAGAAACCAAGGACTGGTTGCCCTAGAAGACATCCAACCATGCTGATAATGTTCTAAAACATACATTAAAGCATAACCCATATGTTACAGCAAGAGTTGATTTTTTAAAGTTTATCTGGCGACTGCCAGATAAAATCAAATAACCTAGATACAAAAACAAACAAAGGCAAAGAAATGAGCAAAAAAATAAGGAAGCATGTTCCGGCGTCGCCTCCCCCCCTCCAGGAACATGTGACCTACAAAGAAAAGTCAAATAAACGTTAGCGACCCCGCTGGTCCCGATACAGAGGCAGGTAACGTGCGCCGAAGATCACACAGACTAGGACATTTAACAAGAATGCAGCAAAGAGTCTGTGGGACAACGCACTCATTGCAATAAGGTGCGGGTGAGCGGTCCCATCAAATGGCGGTACGTACATGAGTGTCGGGGCATGGGGGATAGGTCCATGGGAACAGTCACGGCGCAATGTCCCACAACTTTAAGTTCCCCACAGCCGTCTCACATCTTCTAAGCCAGACTGCCTTGATTCCTACTATGTAGTTGGTATGAGGAAGAGCCAAAGGCTGGTCTGGTCGCACAATCCTGGGTGATGTTTTGGCGCCCTATCTTGACAACCAGCGGCTCGTGGCATTTTGGCATCACTGATACCGCAAAACAGTGGGGGGAAGGGAGATTCCAATCAAGGTGCTTTGTGACTTAAGATCACAATCCGGTCTCTGAACCAGGTATGAGGCATTACTTCCCGTACTGAGCTGGGTATTGCAACCAGCTCAGTCATGTATGACTGGGGTCTCTTGACGACTTAAGCACCATCGAGATCGACTGCGGATGCAGTGAGGGCCATTGGCGACAGAGGGAGACGCAGGGCTCGCGCGTACAGGCACATAATGCACTGAACATGGATCAAGTAGCCTCTCAATGGGGGACGTGCGGAAGGCACCAGTCGCCAGGCGGAAATTGGTACGGTGGATTGAGTCCACCTTCCGCAAAACACGCTCGGCTGCGGATGCATAAAACTAACATCCGTAGTCAAGCAATAGAAGAGCAAGGTAGTAGTTTTATCAGCACCCCAAGTGCTGAACGTCACAAAATGAAGAATGTCCATGACAAGGGTACAAGAAACCCTAAGGCTTTTTATTTTAGGAGCCCATCTGGCAACTGTCTAATACGGCAAAGGTCGCTGTAACCACACTATAACTTAATGCTAGGCTAGATTAAAAAACAAGTAAAAAGTTGAAAAAGAACCGAAACAAATATCAAAATTGAAAGAAACAAGCAAAAAGGTAACAAGAAGGAAGCGCACTTCAGCATGAGGGGTAGGCCCGCCTCCCTGTGTAGTAGTTATAGTTAGATAGGAGTTCGCCTCCCCTCACCACTCCAAATACCCAATCCCTTTCTTCTTTTCCAGGGTGCCTGGGATGACTGGGTGGTGAACCAGCAATTTGAGTGAGGAACCTGATGGACTTCCATTGCAATCTCCATTCATTGCATTCTTCCCATGTAGGTGGATTTTTCAGGAAATGAAATAAAGTTGAGACACTTTCGTGTAAAAGTGAATTTTTGAAGTGAGATAGTTGGCTGAACTGGTGTGAATAAGTAAAGGAGCTGGATAAAAAAGACCATGTGAGTGGGTATGCTTGAGTGTGGCAGTGAATCTTTGACTGAAAATCCTTCTCCTTTTCAGCTCCTTTGGACCAGCTAGACAAAGTCTTGAGTAAGCGTTGGTGGAATAATAGTACCTCCCAGTTCCCTTTAAGCTCTTCCTGAACTGTACAGAGTGACCTTGGAATCCACAGTCACATTTCCTAAACCGTACAAAATAACCTGCGACAGCTCTCCAAGTGTCGCAGAATGGATTCACCAAGTCTTTGGAGTGTGGAGGGTTCCAAATTGTCCCAGATGTCCTGAATCTCCTTTAAGAGCTTTGGTATAGTTGTGGTGCTACGTCCTCGTAGCCATCACTTAATGAGCCCCCAAAGATTTTCAATTGGTTTAAGTCTGGACTATTACCAAGCCAGTACTTTATGTAGTCCACTCCCCACAAACTCAAACCAATCCTTGATTAATTTTGCTGTGTGTGCAAGGGCACCATCCTGTATGAACACCTCTCTTGCATGCATCAAAGCAATCCTCCAGATGTTCACACATTTCCAAGTAGCGTTCTTTGTTCAGTGTTATGTTTTTAGGCAACACCACTAACTTACCCTTGCCATGGTACCCAAAGGCACCTCATATCATGATGCTATCAGGGTACTTGACTGTCCCCTGTGTGTACTTGGAGTGGTATGGGTCCGTATCTGGCCATAACCTCACCTCGCTTCCCAGTAATGTTAAACATAGCCTCATCACTCCATAATACCTTCTTCCACTTATCAATGTCCAACTTCAGATATTTCTTACAAAATTGCACACATTTTTTCTTCTGTTTCTGTTAAAATGGGTTTATGTCATGGCACCTGATGCTCATAGCCGAGGTCGTCTTTGAGGCGGCGTTGGATAGTCCTAACAGACACCTGTTGAAGGAGGTATGGGTTCAGCTTTCACCTGTCACTGAAGCACCTTTAGAGAGCTCTTAGAAGTCTTCCTAGCCAGCCCAGTCCTCTTGACTTGGAGTGGTGGGTCATCACCTCCCGCAGCCTTACATTTTTTCGGCCATCTCTGTACACTGCGCATTGCTATGCCAATCTGGATAGAGATATCTTTATTGCAGTTTCCAGTCACATAGAGTAATGAAATTGCTGGAATTTGCTCCTTTGTCAACTCTGGACCTTGTGGCATTATCCAACAATGCACAAAAAAACACTGCAAGTAACAGCAGGAAAAACACATGGATTGCGTCACAAAATTGTGATCCACTCACCATGAAACACAGCAGGCAACAGAGACCTTTTTCTTTTGTGTGGAACTTAAGCTCCACCCACTCTACCTCATGCTCTCATGCCAATACCATTGTCATTTTCTTTAGATAGTTACAGGGGGTCCTTGATAATTCATCAGGCAATGGCGCATGATTTAGGTGTCAAAACCTATAAACCTATGATGCTGACTGTATATATCATTCTTCAGATTAGTTTACCGATCCTTGCATATATATATGTATATATATATATATATATATATATATATATATATATATATATATCTTGATTTTGTGTGTGTTTATTTATATAATATTATATATGGTAAGTCTGTTATGTGCACATATATTATTTGCGATAGTTGGGATTATCATTTGTCTTATGTTAATATTTTCTGTTTTTGTAAATAGTCATAATCAGATTACTCCTCATTGTCCTCCCCTCAAACACCCAGGTGGCTCTACCTGTGTAGCAGGTAGTGGACTGCAGGATCTAAGAACCTGCCGTCACACACCACAGGCAGGAAGATGTGACCTACAACAAAGCAAAACAAATAAAATGAAGGAGTCTAGCATCCTCCAAGAAGCCATATAAGCCACAAACGGTGTACACGAACCCATCCCAAGTACAAGGAACCAGCAGTGGTGAGCCCACTTATCACAGTACTAGCACAGGTAATGTGCGCAAAAATCACTCAGACTGGGACATTCAATAATAATGTGCAGAAAGAATTGTCTGGGGGACAATGCAGTAGTTGCAATAAGGTACAGGTGAGCACTCCATTAAATGGCAGCGCATCCCATGAGTGTGCCCAATTCACAGACGAAGGAAAGCAACCTGAAGCCATGGCAGCATTGGGAAGGGGTGGGGGGAAGTTCATGGGAACACTCACCGCACTATGGCATACATACAACTTTAAGTTTCCCTCTACCATCTCCCCATCTTCTTTGCCAAGTAGCCCCGAGGGATACTTAGGTTCCTACCATGTAATCGGATGGTAAGTAAGAGTGAAATGCAAAGTAGGGTCGCACTGTCCTCGCAGACTCTTTGGTGCCCTCATTTCCCAAAAGTCCAAGAACCCAGCAGAAGATAATCTCGACATCTTCCTGGCTAGCGGAAACTGTGGCATCATAGATATCGCAAACTGGGGATGTGGCGATTCCAAGGACCTAGGAGCACTCAAGTGCTTTGTAGGTCACTATAGAAACGAATTTTATCCCGTACCGAGCGGTGTATTGCAACTAACTCAGCAATGAAGATGGAGGCAGCACCTGGCAGAGCCTCACTGACTTCACACAGAGGGGATACGGCATGGAAACTGACACCCTCCTGGGACTTGGAGCCATCCCTATACACTGCATGGACCCAGTGTGATGATAAGAAGTGTGTCTAAAAAGGCTGAAAGCAATACTTCCAGCACTGTAGAAGCTTTGGGAGCAAAGGCGTGGCATCCTGGTAAGAACCAGGGGTGCCACCGACCTGAGAGCTACAGCAAGTTCTGGAAAGAGTTTTCTAGCCCTAAGGTTTAGGGTATGACTGTAGTCTCTTAGCGGCATAGACACTATCGAGATCGGCTGCAGATGGAGTAAGAGCTGTTGGTGCCTGAGGGAGACGCCAGGCTCGCATGTACAGGCAAATAGTGCACTGTACACAGCACACAGCGAGTGGCATCTTCCCAATATCAACAAGTACTCTCAATGGGAGACATGCGGAAGGCACCAGTCACCAGACAGAGGCCAGCGTGGTAGATCGAGTCCATCTTCCGCAATACACGTTTGGCTGGGGATGCAAAAAACTTGCATCCATAGTCAAGCTTCAAATGAACAAAGGCTCAATAGAAAAAAACGGCAGTAGCCATAACAGCACCCCACATGTTGAATGTCACAGAATGAAGAATGCCATGAAGTGAAAACAAGAGACCCTAAAGCTGCAAATATGAGCCTCCCAAGTGAGGCATCTGCCAAAAACAAGACCAAGGAAACGGTGCAAGTCCACCACTTCCAGGCAAACCCCATTTAGAAACAAGTACGGGTCAAGATGAAGCCATGGATGGCAACTGGAAGTGTACCACCTTAGTCTTGGCCAAGGAAACCTGAAACCTGTGTGGTTTGACAGTGAGAGGTGCGATTCAATGCCTGTTGGAGTGGACACTCTAGAGTTGGCATTTGGGCCACACCAAAAGAGATTGAAAGGTTATCCCCTTGCCACCATCATGAGGAGAGTATCTATGATACCGTATCGCAATCCTGTATCATAGGCCTTCTCCAGATTGAAATAAACCTGTGGTGTAGCACTCTATGAAGGGCCGGACTCACAAACGGTATTTTTCATTCAGAGCATAACATCCAACATGGAGTGGAACTTGTGGAAGCCACACTGTGCGGAAGACAGGTGGCCTCCACTGTTCAGAAAAAAGGCTTGTCTAAAATTTACTAACTTCTCCATAAACTTGTACATACAGGAGGTTAGAGAGATTGGGCTGATTGATCTCTTCCCAGTTTGTGAAAAGGTAGCACAGTAACGATTCAACAGGAGTCTGGGAGGATAGCTTCTGCCCAGATCCTGGGGAGCAAATCTAACAGAAAGGCCATGCCTCGCTCAACTAGGGGTTGAAGCATGGCATATGGGACATGGTATGGACCAGGGGCAGTGTCCATGCACGGAATGAGAGTGGAACACAGCTCACTCAATGAAAACCTGTAGTTGAAGGGTTCTCTTTGAGTCCTCAGGGGCCTGAGCCACACAAAGAGAACCCCTTTGCCGCATGGTGATTGTGAGAGGGGACCCCCTCTACCGGTCAATGGGGCGCCTTGATTTTCTTCAGCCTCCCTGAAACCTAGGGAGAGCTAGGCTGTGTTTGGAGGCAGATCTTCATTGCTTTTTGTTGTAACCTTAGTTGCTGAAAAAGAAAAAAAAGGGAAGCAAATGAAAGTAGATACTATGACCTCCAAAAGACTTGGAAGGTCAAGAGAAAAGTCTGCATAGGATCAGAAATTGCAGAATGTAATCATTTACATATAATTGGTCATGGTCTAGCATTGATGGGTTTTGCCAATCCGGCCCACCATTCTGGTGAACTTGTCCTGGAACCTTAACCATAAAGGAAGGTGCCAGCGTAACCATATTATATGTCTACTGGAGGAAGGCGAGCAGAGTCTACAGCCCCAAACACCCCATACCAAATATTTGCACTAGCCAGTGGGCTTTAAACGGTCACAGGAGGTAGGGACGACACAGTATACAACCAGAACCTCTGTGGAAGGAAGAGCATGCTATGAAATGGGTAGAAGGGAATGAAATAAAAAGGAGATAGGCAGGTCCACTAAAGAGTAGGGGGGGATGATAACTTATTATTATCATACCCTGGTGCTAGGTGATCCTAGGATGATTTGCAATCCACTAAGGCACCATGGGTAGCAGACTGAACTCTTTCCAGGTGTGAACAGTCCAGTTAGTACAAATTGCATGTAGAAAAGGTTGAGTGGACACCCATAATGATAAATTATAATAGATATTATTAAGTAATAATAACATACTACTAATAATAATTATAATACATAATAAATAATAATTAATATAAAATCATAATAAATAATATAAAAATAATAAGAAGGTACTAACAGTAATAATACTAAAAATAAAAAGGAAAATTAGTGCTGAGTGGGGGGGGTGGGAGCAAAGTGCACCAACTTTCCTAGGCCCCATCAGAGAGTTCAAGTCAACCCAGTGACGGGGCTCCCCTAATTTTCGCTCAGGCTAGGAGGTATCAAGTGTAGCAGGCTACACTGGGTACAGCCCTCCTCCAGGGTCAATTTGCCTTGGGATTGCTCATCTTTCTTCCTCCTAACATTCAAACATCCTAGGAAACCATGACAGAAAAAGGATACGATTTCAATTTTCATCATCTTCTTGCAATAAAATTTTAGGATGAAATTGAAAACAAAAGAGCTTAATTACATACCTCTCCATATTGTGAAAAGACACAGATAATGTCTCCTTCAGTAAGATCATAATTGAGGCCACCCATAAAAATCCAGGCACTCTCTCTATATTGCTGATGCCATGATTTTTCAATAGGAATATTACGTTCCAATTCTGTTTTATTCAACTTTTGAATGTTTTTCACATTTCTGAAATAAATAAAAATGACGAGTGAATCAAACTGACAATCATTATTTTAATTCTATAAGATAATATGATATTTGTTCGCAAAAATTGGGCAAATGAAAGCCATTTTTTAAGACCTTTTTTTTATCATATATACAGGACTATTTCCAAGCATAATTCTACCTCTTTCAACTGTGCAATAAAGAAAAAATTCAATCAAAACATTTATACAGTGTGATAGAACGTGTTGAAGCTGCGTTTAATTTCAACTCCTATCCCGTATTATTTAAAACCCCGATGCTGCCCACGTGCATCTTCGATTCGAGGCTTGGAGTCTTATCTCAGCTACCGGATGCCAATGTTTAAACAAGGAGGTTATCGTCCCCCCGTTCGCCCCCATACGCCAACCTCGCCAGATCGAGTTAGGCTTATGAACAGATAAGGCATTGTTCCCCGGCCCGGCTGTGCGTTCCCTCCATTTTCCCCCACGCCAAGGAGATGTCCTGGCTATTTATATGGAAACTTTACCACTAAGATCAGATTGGAGATCCAGATTTTCATCGCGAAACATCGCCATGACCCTCTCTCCCTTTGTGCGCCAAGGGACCTCGACCTCGAGATTCACCATCACTTGTCCAGAAGGAGGACAATATTCCTTGAGTGCCAAAGGTTCGAGCCTTTCCAACGCCAAGTCCCCAAGGCCCCCCCCCCCTGTTGTTCAAGGAGAACAGCATTAGAACAGCCATTGTTCGTTTTGACCCCTTCGCCAAGAAACGGTTCTCATCCTCCCCCTGTTGTTCAAGGAGAACAGCATTAGAACAGCTATTGTTCGTTTTGAGCCCTTCGCCAAGAAACGGTTCTCATCCCCCCCTGTTGTTCAAGGAGAACAGCATTAGAACAGCCATTGTTCGTTTTGAGCCCTTCGCCAAGAAACGGTTCTCACCCCCCCTGTTGTTCAAAGGAGAACAACATTAGAACAGCCATTGTTCTTGAGCCCGTAGACAAGAGACGGTTCTCATCCCCCCCTTTGTTCAGAAGAGAACAACCTAGAACAGCCATTGTTCTTCAAGCCGTTCGTCGAGAAACGGTTCTCCTTCCCAAGACGCCTCGTCAGGATCCTTTTATCCCCCCCCCTTCGGCTGGAACTCGCCAGCGGACCGAAACTCCTTTGCGCCACCTTCCACTGTACCACTAGTGCCAAAGTTACGTAAGCCAAACTTCACCTTTGAGTATTGATCCCTTTTGTCAATTCTATCCTGTGCTTTAAATTGTTTATCGAACCATCCCATCTCTTTAACTCTATATTTGTTTTACCTTTTTTCAATCCCTTAAATCCTTGGATTAGCCCGAGTCTCCATGACCCTTTCCATTCTGTTTATGTCAATATTTTCCGTCTTGTGTTTATTGATAGTTATTATTAATAAAACTCTATTTTATTAATGATAGCAATATTATTATCCTTGAGCTCAGTTCCACTTCTTAAGCATATCGAAGATACATAATATCGGCCGCCAGACAGTAAACGCACTCTAAAGATAATTAAGGAAGTTCCCTCAACGAATAGTGTAATATATGGTATCGTCGGGAGTCATTCTACGACATATATATATATACTATTTAAATTTGGTATCAGATGTGTAAGGTTTAACGCTATATCTTTGCAAACACTGGTCTCAGTCGAGTAAAGCATAGTGTTATTCGTTATAATAATAGAATATAGTAGTTCCCTTTTGTTTTAACGATTGCTATCCCCCTTTTTTTTTTTTTTGAAACTTAAGAAGCTGGAGTAGCTCAAGGAACGGTTATAATAATTTGTTTGTGTTTTTTTGTGATTTTAGTCAGTGGTTATTTAGATTGAGAAACCAAGTATGAATAGGTCAGTGCCCATATTTAGGTAGGCTAATTCTATAGAGGCATAATTCTTGTTGCAAGGAATTTTAGTTGGTTGACTAGTGCGCCCCCAAGTGCAAAGATGACTCCGTTCGAAATCTTTAAAGCGCAAGGAGAATCCTTGGGACTTTCCGGAAAAGAACTAATTAAGTACATAAGAGAGGAATGGATAAGACAAGTGCACCTTCACCATCAGATTGAACTAGCTCGGATTGAAGAAAAATATCAAAGAAAAAAGGTAGAAAGAGAAAGGGAAAGAGTAATCCGACAAGAGGAACGAGAAAGAGAAATACAACGAGAGGAACGAGAAAGAAAAATATAATGAGAAGAACGAGAAAGAGAAAAACAACGAGAGGAAC
Organism: Ceratothoa steindachneri; assembly: GCA_963969495.1. Classification (NCBI taxonomy): domain Eukaryota; kingdom Metazoa; phylum Arthropoda; class Malacostraca; order Isopoda; family Cymothoidae; genus Ceratothoa; species Ceratothoa steindachneri. The sequence continues at coordinate 92,822,216 of OZ018326.1, forward strand.
GAGAAAGAGAAATACAACGAGAAGAACGAGAAAGAAAAATACAACGAGAAGAACGAGAAAGAGAAAAACAACGAGAGGAACGAGAGGAACGAGAGAGAAATACAACGAGAAGAACGAGAAAGAGAAATACAACGAGAAGAACGAGAAAGAAAAATACAACGAGAAGAACGAGAAAGAGAAATCCAACGAGAAGAAAGAAGGAAGGATTCGCGCCCCTTCCCAGGAAAGCTGACAAAGTTTCCGAGCCCCGTAAAACCCCCAAACTTCTTTCCCCAAAACCAACAACGGGACTCCAAACCTCCCGTTAAGACTTCTCCTCCATCTCTCTTCCCGAAGCAACCAACCATATGCTTCACCTGTGGTGTAGAAAACCACATGAGCTGGAATTGCCCCCAAAATTCTAGGCTTAAAAACGGACCAGCCCACCAAGTTCACCAGATTAATGCAACCCCGGCTCCCCCGGTGGTGCAGACCCAAGCAGAAACTTCTCCCCCTCCGTCAGGCCACCAGGTAAATTTTGTTTTGGTAAAAGTTCATCGGGAACTTTGAAATATGAGGAGGGCAGCGTGGACAGCTGCCGAGTATTGACTCTCGTCAGGGACACAGGATGTACGTGTTTCATCGTGTCCGACGAACTCCTCCCAGTGGCCTCTAACCACGAAAAATTTGCGGTGGTACATGACCAACTTGGGCGGGCGAACCGATTCCCCGTCGCTAGATGTTACCTGCAGTGTCAATATTATAATGGCTGGGCTGAAGTCATTGTAGCACCCATAAAATTCTGTTCCGTACTTATAGGACAGAGCCCCCAAGTAAGTTTCGACCCTGTGTTTCAGGCCGCCCTTCCTCAAGGCCGAGATAAGAAAGAAGCCCAGGAGCCCGTCCCCATCAGAACCCCGATACCGTCGGATTTCTCGGAGACCCCTAACCAGGACTCTAGGACGGCAAAAGAGGAGTGTGAATCACTAACACCCTTAGGTGATAAGGCCCAAGACAAGGACACGGAGACTGTCCCTGGACCCCAAGAAAAAAAGAACCCCCAACACGCCCATGGAGATACCTTTGTAGAACTGGACGAAGCATCGGCGCTTGAAGATTGCCCCGCGGAGTCCCTTAATGTAATCCAGACAGTGTGCATCCAACCTGATGCCGATTACCCTCCTCCTTCCCTACCAGGCGAGTCTTTGGAACCCTCTGACCTGGATAGTGACGCGCAGCTGACACCACGTCAGAAGAGTCAGCAACAAGAACTAATTAAATGGAATCACCATTTACCCACCCTATTAGCTCTTTTCGAGCAACTGCGTGAAAATGGCCTCACCATTGGCCCCAGCAAATGCCAGTTTGCCCACGAAACCATCAAATATTTGGGTTTCAAAATAGGACAAAACAAGTTAGGTCCCCACGAGAACAAGATTAAGGCAATCGCCGACATGCCCCTCCCGATTACAAAGAAGCCATTAAGATCGATTCTAGGATCAGCTTCTCCCTATCAGCGATTTGTTCCGAATTTCGCTGCAATTTCGGCCCCCCTATGCCCCCTTCAGGAAAAGAATTTCTCCGATCGTTTACGTTGGAATGATGTCGCTGTTTCCCATTTTAATCAGCTCAAAAGTAAGTTCATTTCTGCCCCCATTTTTAAGTTGCCCAGCCCGGAAAAATCCTTTGGGGTTAAGACCGACGTGATCAACGAGGGCATTGGAGGTGTACTCCTTCAATACGTGGATGACAGAACGAGTCATCCAGTTGCATATGCTAGTCGTCAATTATTACCACGCGGAAAGAGATATGCCACTAGAGAAAAGATAGCTCTATCAATTATCTGGGTCATAGACAAATTCAAGCTGTACTTGATATGTAAAGAATTTCAAATAGGAACCGACCACCGTCCGTTAGCCTATATTAGGAATGTGAGACACTCAAACGGCCGCATCACGAGCTGGAGTTTACTCTTGCAAGAGTATCAGTTTAAAATAAATTAGATAAAAGGTTCCGATAACCAGGTCGCTGACGCACTCAGTAGGAATGCGTTACCGAATAGCGTAGAATAACTGTATTCATAGGATTAGTATCTCCATGTAGGTATATACCGTCTTGTACGACTTAATTTAAGATTCTTTTGTAATATAATTAATTAATGTATATGTCTGAATTTTGTAACGCTCAATGTCTAATTTTTTGTATGTCTATATATTTGTTCTTATTAATTTACGTATAAATTATTTTGTCCCGTATGTACTAAGTTTATATCATTTCATTGTTCCATGCCCTTTTTTTTCTTTGATTAAGTTGTATTAAAGGTTATTTTCCCCTGTAATCTAAAGATCAAAATAATCATATGTATTGAGGTAATACTAGTTAGGTGCAGGAAGGTACGGTTGGTACAAGAAAACGAGTTCCCCACAACGGAGCTCTATCGTTGTCCCTTCTCTCTTTTTTTTCGAAGCGACAACTTTCCCCTGGAATGGAGGGGTGTGATAGAACGTGTTGAAGCTGCGTTTAATTTCAACTCCTATCCCGTATTATTTAAAACCACGATGCTGCCCACGTGCATCTTCGATTCGAGGCTTGGAGTCTTATCTCAGCTACCGGATGCCAATGTTTAAACAAGGAGGTTATCGTCCCCCCGTTCGCCCCCATACGCCGACCTCGCCAGATCGAGTTAGGCTTATGAACAGATAAGGCATTGTTCCCCGGCCCGGCTGTGCGTTCCCTCCATTTTCCCCCACGCCAAGGAGATGTCCTGGCTATTTATATGGAAACTTTACCACTAAGATCAGATTGGAGATCCAGATTTTCGTCGCGAAACATCGCCACGACCCTCTCTCCCTTTGTGCGCCAAGGGACCTCGACCTCGAGATTCACCATCACTTGTCCAGAAGGAGGACAATATTCCTTGAGTGCCAAAGGTTCGAGCCTTTCCGACGCCAAGTCCCCAAGGCCCCCCCCCCCTGTTGTTCAAGGAGAACAGCATTAGAACAGCCATTGTTCGTTTTGACCCCTTCGCCAAGAAACGGTTCTCATCCCCCCCCTGTTGTTCAAGGAGAACAGCATTAGAACAGCCATTGTTCGTTTTGAGCCCTTCGCCAAGAAACGGTTCTCATCCCCCCCTGTTGTTCAAGGAGAACAGCATTAGAACAGCCATTGTTCGTTTTGAGCCCTTCGCCAAGAAACGGTTCTCACCCCCCCTGTTGTTCAAAGGAGAACAACATTAGAACAGCCATTGTTCTTGAGCCCGTAGACAAGAGACGGTTCTCATCCCCCCCTTTGTTCAGAAGAGAACAACCTAGAACAGCCATTGTTCTTCAAGCCGTTCGTCGAGAAACGGTTCTCCTTCCCAAGACGCCTCGTCAGGATCCTTTTATCCCCCCCCCCTTCGGCTGGAACTCACCAGCGGACCGAAACTCCTTTGCGCCACCTTCCACTGCACCACTAGTGCCAAAGTTATGTAAGCCAAACTTCACCTTTGAGTATTGATCCCTTTTGTCAATTCTATCCTGTGCTTTAAATTGTTTATCGAACCATCCCATCTCTTCAACTCTATATTTGTTTTACCTTTTTTTAATCCCTTAAATCCTTGGATTAGCCCGAGTCTCCACGACCCTTTCCATTCTGTTTATGTCAATATTTTCCATCTTGTGTTTATTGATAGTTATTATTAATAAAACTCTATTTTATTAATGATAGCAATATTATTATCCTTGAGCTCAGTTCCACTTCTTAAGCATATCGAAGATACATAATATCGGCCGCCAGACAGTAAACGCACTCTAAAGATAATTAAGGAAGTTCCCTCAACGAATAGTGTAATATATGGTATCGTCGGGAGTCATTCTACGACATACAGTACCATCCCAAAAGATCGGAAAACCTGTATTTCTATCACAAAATTTTCCATTACTTATTCTTTGAGAAAATTCAGTTTCCAAAATTGGTGTAGGATAACATACAGGTATAAACTACATATGGGTAAAGATTATGCAAATTTGGATGAATAAAATGAAAGTAATCAGCAGATAAGCAACTTAAGTGATAAATGGTGACTAAAATGATCCGAATGTTTAGGTTTGTTGTAAAGAGAATCAGCGAATTGTTTGCATAGCAACAACTTCAGTTCAATCTTGTCTATGTTGTTTGGTCATTTGCCAGCTATCCTCCAGGTAACATGCCTCAAATATCTTTTAGGTCTCTCTCCTCGAGCTGCTTTGGGTCACCATCATAGGTGCAATCATATGATGTATATACCTGTGGTTCAGATCCAATATTAGTCCCCCAACATGATAAATTAAAGGGATCTTAAGAGTGCAAATCAGTGGTAAAACCATTGCCAAATTCTTTTTTTTCAACCATCATAAAACCTTCTAAAGACGAATCAATAAAATTAAACCCATCACACTCAACATGGCTTCAGAACAAATCACTCTGCACTGCACTACTCAACACCATACATGTTACAAAGCTTCTTAACCAAAATCTGCCCACCCCCCCCTACAATGTAGTCATGGAAGCAATAGACATCAGCAAAGCCTTTGACACTGTCTTCTACCATATCCTCATACAGCAAATATTAGGTCTCAAATACCACACCACTGACAAGAAATAGAAAATTTCCTCTCTAACTTGCACAACCAAGTCCTCTCAACACAGTACCCAATCTAAAAGGAAAAAAAGATTGCAATGGAGTTCCTCAAAGCACCATCCTCTTCAATCTTTTTTATTGCATACCCTTTCCCAATTAATTCACTTAAATATCTATACAGATGACCTATCTATCACATCCCAATCTACCTCAGTACTCGCAGCCTCCAGAAACCTTACACATACCTATAACAACTTCAAAATTGGTTTAAATTAACTCTGGCTGCCACTGTTAAGAAATAATTTGGTTCTCAAAAATTCATTTTAGCAATTACAAAGTAAACGCTTGTACCAATAAAGTAAATTCTTTTTACTGATAAAAAATAAATTAATTATACCAATAAAAGTAAATAATATTTTATAATGGAAAATTAATTTTACCAATAACGAAGTAAATTCCTTTTTGACAAACTAAATTCATTCTACCAATAAACAAGTAAATTAATTTTACCAATAAAGTAAATTAATTTTCCCTTTAACAGGGTAAATTAACAATAAAGTAAAGTTGTAAGAAGCTCTTTGTGATGGGCACTTGCCTTTCTATATATTGTTATAATTTAAAAAAAAAACATCATTATGTGGTGTTTTGTGGCTCATTTTCCACATCAAGCCTAAGGTAATCTAACCCAACATACTAATGCAGGAAGAAGAGGAGAATTGAGTGGGATGTTTGAAATATCAACACATTGTCATAAAATGCAGAGTTGGTGTGGGCAGCAGCATAACTCTTGTCTGCAATATGGAAATGTCCACCTCACTCCCCAAATGTCATCTTCTTTATGACTGAGACACACATCAAACAACCATTCACACATCAAACACTCATGGTCCACCTCTCCCAATTAAACAACTTCACACTAGTGGGTATCATCCTAGACCCATTTTAATTTTTTAAGGAGCACATCTGGTGGCTGCGTACTAGGACATAAGTCACTGTAATCATGCTACAGCCTAGTACTAGGCTAGATTAAGAAGAACAAGAAACGTGCAAAAGCAAAATGAAGCCTACAAAAAAAAGAAGCAAAAAAACAAAACAAAAAAAGCATCAAAAAAAGCAAGAAGATGAAACACGCTCTGAAGTTGGGGAAAGGCACATCTCACCTAGGTGCCAAAAGTCAGAAAGTCTGTGTAGATGAACCAGTGCTGAGTACAAGGGAACATGTAATCGGCCAGATTGAGAGATTCAACAAGAATGTGTGTGCCAAACAGTCAGGGAAACAATGCAGTCGTTACAATAAGGTGTGGACAAGTGCTGCATCAAATGGTGATGCCTCTCATGGGTGTGCCCAATTTGAAGAAGACAGAAGTGACCTAAAGGGTAGGTCCATGGGAGTTTCAGCTCAAAGGGACGCAACTTCCACTCTGCTGTCTCTCATCTTATTTACCAAGCAGCCAGGAGGACTGCCCGATTCCTGCCATGTAGTTTGTGTGAGGAAGAGCCAAGTGCAGGTCTGGTTGCCCAGTCCTCACAGACTCTTTGGCGCCTTCATCAGCGCGCTCATTCCATGCAATTACCACATGTCCAGGAACCCAGCAGAAGATAATCTCCACATTCACCCGGCTCTCAATGACCATGATGTCAAAGATAATGTGAACCAGTGAGTTTGGAGATTCCAATACCCTGAGAACACTCAAGGACGTTTGCGAGTCGCTATAGCTCACAATCCAGTCTGCAAACCGACACATCCTCTTGTAGAACAAAGGAGTAATTTTCTGAAAAGTCACCAAGCATAATTATTTCTTTGGATTTTCTTTAAGATATTTCAGATATACCGATTGTGACTTGGAAATAGGTTGATGTTGTGTTAGAGAAAGAATTTTGGATGATAGAGTAGCTATAAACTCATCTGTTGAAGAAACAATGGTGCTGAGTGTTGACCTATCTGCATTAATGCACTGCAAATAATTAATGTTAGGTCTAAGTTAGAAACAATCAACAAGACAGTCTATATATCATCAAAACTAGATAGAAGATGCTTTTTATGAAAAAGGGTTTATTGAAGAAATCTAAGATGAACATCAAGAGTATAAAATTAACTTCATGCACCAGGTTAGGCAAAACAAATTCTCCTTTTTGTACATGTTAGGTAAAATATACAAAAGAAATTATGCATTTCAAGAATATGAAAAATAAGGAAGTGAGATATAAATTTTTCATTTCCATTTAAAAATTGAGATTGCTATAACTTTTTTTAATATTATTTCAATGTAAAATATTGACAATTTTAAAAAACTAAAACTTCTATTTTGAATGGCTTTTTGTTTAACCTTCTAGGAAAATTAGGGGCTGAGATAAGAGCCTTCATAATTTAGGGGGTTGCCAACCACCCACAAATTGGGATGTCCATAACTTTGCTTCTTGTTAAGATATTGAACAATGGATTTCAGACTACTGATTTCAGCCAAGAATCTACCTGCACACCAATGTTCATCAAAATCTGAGAGGGTGTGGTTCCACCCCTTGCCTATTAATCAGAGAGAATCGGCCTGCAATAAAACTCTCACTTCCTAGCTGTTGTATGGACCATTAGCACAAGTGGGAGGGGAGGGGGTGCTTAAAATTCCCACAATATATGACTCCCTCCCTTCACTCTGACCTGGTCTATCAGGACAGTCTCACAGAAAGCGCAGCCCCACTTAATTGTGGTAATGTTGGGTGAGACAGACAGCAAAGAATCAAAGCGTTCTCCCTTAATCTCCCAAGCAGCAGGAGGGACCAGAGATTCTATCTCCTCCAGGGGAAGGGTTGGCAAATCAAAAAACCCAGCCCTCAAAATACCTGTTTTTTTTTCTTTTCAAAATTTCCCCTTTTTTCAAGAAATGAATGCTACTTATTATTTTATTCAAAATTCATATTTATAATTTCAACAAATATGTATCAAATTAAGGTTATTTCTCTGATACTGACTCAATTCATCTCTCCTTCTAGAGGTTATGGCTATCATGGGTACTCACAATTCTCGATCAGTGATCTGTTACTGTGATCTTTTCTTACTATAATATAATTATTAAACTAAGTAATTATTAATATTATATAAAAATAGAGATAGCTATTCTTTTTCTATGTTATTTTAATATTTGTAGCATTTATTTTTTGAAAAAACCTGAGATTTGAAAAAAACACAGAATAAAACCTGGGTTTTATTGGGCTTTTTCAAAATTTGGGTTTTTTTGCCAACCCTGTCCCGGGGAGCTATAAACAACAACCTGTAAATAAGAACATTACACTCACACTTAGCTGACTTCCATTATTAAAAATATTTATCTAATATGACCTATTCTTTCCTTCTTGTAGTGTAGGCTAGCTCACATAAAGCAATTTGTTATAATATATAAACCCATTCTGGTAATATCAGTTTCTGGAGATGATACAACTACTATCAAAATTTGTGAGTTTTTGCTGAACATATTTATAGCTGAATATATTAATATAATAAAGATGCTAAAAAAAAATAACACTGAATTAGTGAGGTAAAGTGTAAGATAAAACCTTACTTACGTAAGAGGATTCATGTTCTTTTCATTAGTATTGCTTTTGTATTAACACTTTTCCCTGAAAAACAATAAAAAAATTATATAAATACCTGACTTGCCTACAGACTACCGGAATTTAAAACATTTGCAAGACTTTGTTTTGCTATTTTTAGAACAAAAGAAGTGAAAGTAAAAAGCCTTTGTTATCTTTGGGTTTTTTATTAGGTCATCAACAAAGTTAATGCTAGTTTGTAAACTAAAAAAATATATTAAGTAAATTTAATTAATTATATGTGGTTGGTTCAACCTATCCAGAATACCACTGCAGAGAAGGTAAAGTGGGAGCTATGATTTAAGTTTTGTCACTTTTTGTTAGTTGAGCTCAGAGGCGATAGGTCGTGCATATGTCATTGTCCTTCTTGTCAGGTAGCTATGGTTACTTTTGTTTGCTGATTGTGTTGGTCTGGTTTGAGCTAGGTTCTATCTAAAGTTGAAACTCAGTCAATGGATGAAAAAGATCCAACAGATTCATAAAAAATTCAAGAGAAATTAAAGACTGCCTTTGCGGATGGTTCATTTGTAGCTGATGGGAAATTAGTACAGAAAAAGTGGTGTGGCGAATGGGTAGATGTTTTTGCAAATGAAACAAATAGAGGGGAACTTTTGCACTGGTAGTTTGGCCCGTCAAAAGAGTGAAGGTGTACTTATCTGAAATGCCAGTGATTGGGATTAAAGTTGAAGGAAGACTTGTAAAGGCTTTGGTGGATACTGGGTGCAGTACACCAATTAAGATTTAAGATAAGTTACCGGTGGGTTGCTGCCCAATCCAAGTGGATTCTATATGGCCGCTAGGGTGAAACGAGAAATATCATCTATAAAAGGTGGAGGAGACCACTTTGTGACAAAAATTTAAAAAACGACGGGTTAAAAGATTCCTCTGCCAATATGAATCGAAGACGGGTGTGTTGAGGAATAGTTAAAAGGGTCGGGAAACAGGACAACCTGAGAATGGTAAAATGACTACAATCCAATAAAAGGTGGGCAACCGATTGGTCCCCACTGCAAAAACGACAGCGAGGGCTGATATGGGCATCACCCGAAACGAGATGGCTGTGAGTAAGCCTTGTGTGGCCAATGCGAACTCGGCAAAGGGCCACCTCCAACGACCGCATTCTATGACGACTCGAGGGCCAAGAGCGAATAGAATTTTTTATTTTGTATAGTTTGGATGATGAACAGTCATCCCATTCATTCTGCCACAGTTGAAAAATATACTTTCTTATTGAAGGAAAGTGGTCCCTAAAAGGCAGAGCCGAGTTCTCAGGGGACACAGAATGTGCTGAGCGGGCCAGTCGATCAGCCTTCTCGTTGCCCAGGACCCCCACATGCCCAGGGACCCAGCAAAAAAGAATTCTATATCGGGATGCATTTTGGATCAGCCAGTTGCAAATTCTCCTCCTGGATAGATGGCTGCAGCGCCCACACCACCGTCCGACTTAGAGCCATTCGTGTATAGTGGGCAGCATTGTTTGTGGGAGATCGAATGCTCTAAGAACAGGCTTTTAATGATGCGAGGGTCCATGGAGGACTTCTCCAGGCTCCACATGTTGGTACATATTGTGGGGAGAGGAGCACGCCACCTAGGGTTCAGTAAGGATGGAAGGGTAAGGACCCTTGGAGCACCCAGGTTAGAGAGATGATCTCCTATGCGAAGGTTCAAAGGGTGGGGTAAAGATGGCAACTTATCATATGCCGCCGTTGATTCGGCAGCATACAGGCATCTGTAGACCTCTGATACAGGGGCTTGCTGTACTCGGCAGAGGTATCGCATGCAGATTTGAAGTCTATGGTAGGGCAAAGGGAGTACCCCACTCTCGCAGTAAAGGCTGTTGACAGGAGAAGTACGGAAGGCTCCACTAGAAAGGCGAACTCCAAGGTTTCGAATGGGGTTCAGCATTTTAAGGGCTGAAGGGTAAGCCGATGAGTAAATTTGACAGCCATAATCCAATTTGGATTGAACGAGGGCTGTGTATAATGTCCACAATGTTTGTCGGTCACTGCCCCACGAAGTGTGTGAGAGGACTTTCAAAATGTCTAGAGCCCGCAGACAGCCTGTTCGAAGTCGGCGTAGGTATGGTAACCAGGATAACTTTGGATCGAGAGTTACGCCGAGGAACCGAAACTCGGAGACAAACTCTATATCTTCGCCTTGTAGGGAGATAGATGGTGGAACAAGAACCCCTCTGCCTCGGTGGAAATACATTGCTTTGGTTTTGGTCGTGGAAAAGCGGAATCCCTTAAGTTGTGCTCTTTTGGATACAGCATCAACCGCCAGTTGTAGCCGACGCGCTGCTGATGAAAGGCGAGGTGAGAAACAGTATAGTGCTAAATCATCGACAAACAGAGTTGCCGATACACCTTCTGGGAGAGATGAAATAATATCATTGATGGCAATTATAAAACATAAGACACTTAAAACACTGCCCTGAGGAACTCCCTCCTCTTGGGGTTGCAGGTCAGAGTATGCGTCTCCAACACGTACCTTGAAGGATCGAGATGCTAAAAAACTTTGAATAAATGAAGGTAAAAGGCCTCTCATCCCCCAGACGTATAACTGCTTCAAGATGCCGTATCTCCATGTTGTGTCGTAGGCTTTCTCAATATCGAAAAATATGGCTAGGACTCGGTGCTTTAAAGAGAAAGCTTTCCGGACTGATCCCTTGAAACGTACTAGTAGGTCAAGGGTACTATGACCTTTGCGGAAGCCACATTGAAATGGAGAGAGAAGGTGATTGGCTTCTAGGAACCAGTTTAGGCGCTCCAATATCACCCATATAAGGTTGTACAAATCAAGCAGGAAGAGAGTAGAGTGTGGATGTAGGTGCCGAATCATGTCAAAATGGATCTCATCAAGGCCAGGGGAAGTAGATCTGCAAAGGGACAAAGAGCTTTGCAGCTCATAGATACTGAATAGAGCGTTCTATGGAAGGTTAGATTTTGTTGTGAAGTTGAGAGAATGAGATTCTTCCTTTGATTTGTAGGAGTAAAAAGCCTTATCGTAACGGCTGACACTGCTGACGGCGCGGAAATGGTCAGCAAAAGCACTGCTGATGGCGCAGAAATGGTCAGCAAAAGCATTGCTGACTGCCAGGCCGTCATTCTCCAAGGAACCGTCTAAGTTGAGAGTGGGGGTATGATGATTAGCATAACGGCCCCTGATCTTATTAATCCTCTTCCAGATCTTAGCAGTAAGTGTCATAGAGGAGATCGATGAAACGTATCTGCGCCATGAATTTCGGCGAGCTTGACGAAGGGTTCTTTGGCGAAGCGCACAAGCTCGGTTTCGGTCGACCTTGTTGCACAAAGTTGGGTTCTTTCGGAATCGGGCATGGGCTATCTCGTAATTTTTGATAGCTGTTGCACACGTCGTAGTCCACCAGGGCACGATTGAGCAGCCCGTGACAGGTCGCCTCCATGGGAAGGTTTGTGTTGCTGCATTGTAGATAGTTGATGTAAAGTATTTTACTGCCGTGTCCACTCCATTGAAGGTCCCCAAAGATGCATTTGTGAAGGATGCCTCTTGGAAACCTTCCCAATCTGCATGACCTAAGTCCCACTTAAGGGGCATGGTTGTATGAGGGCTAACTTGAAGGGCCGACAAGACAATAGGGAAGTGGTCACTCCCATGGAGATCGTCGTCAAGAATTGACCATCGAAATTCCGTGAAGCAATCAGGGGAACAAACAGACAGGTCAACACAGCTAAAAGAGTCCGTCTGGACATGATAAGAGGTAAAATCGCCAGTATTTAAAACACAAAGAAGGTCAGATAATAAAAGAGACTCTAAAACACTGCCTTTGGTATTTCAAGTGATGTCACCCCAGTATGGGTGATGGGCGTTAAAATCTCCTAGTAATAAGAATGGGGAGGGCAACTGGTTTATAGGTTCTAAAAGGTCGGATCTTGACAATGATAAACAAGGGGGTAGGTAAATAGAGCAAATGGTAAAAAGCTTAGTAAGAAAAACCCTCACAGCAACAGCTTGGAGGGTAGTATGTAGGGAGATGAGAGAAACATGGTAGGATGAAGATACCATGATTGACACCCCTCCATGAGAGGGGCTTCCAGCAGGAGCAATAGAGTTGAAAGTGAGAAAACCAGGTACCGGCGGAAAGGGCCGTATACCCAGTTTATTCTCCTGCAGACAAATAACAGCGGGGTGGATAGTCATCAAAAGAACTTTGAGTTCTTCCCACTTTGGAAGAACTCCTTGACAATTCCATTGTAAAATGGAAGATATGTGTGACGATTAGATACCACTGTGGATATCTTTTTCTCTTTTGAGGCCGATAATGTATTTGAGGTTCTTCCCAAAGAGCTTGGGAGATGGAGAGCTGATTTTGAGGATCCTGCTTTTGCAGGGGGAGAAATCCTAGGAGTAGTAACTGAGGTTTTTTTCGTGGGTTTTGGAGAACCGACCGAGGCCCTTGATTGTAATTTGGGCTCGCAACCTGGTGGAAAAGGAAGATCAAGAAGGGATTTTCGGCTGGTAGATCCGGATTCATGGGTCGAGGGTATTTTAGGTGTCTGAGGAGTTGGTCCAACCGCCGCAGTTGGTGATGTTGGAGAATCAACTGCATCCATCGGAACTTGGTTTGAAGGGTGAGCGGGACGAACAGGTGATCTGAGAGAGGTGTGTGGAGCTGGGTGTATTTCTGCCATCGTTTGGATCAGGATGGGGCCTACGTCCTGTGAAGGGCGAGATGGACTTAAGGGCAGAGAATGTTCAACCATAGGGGAGGAGTCCATTGGAGATTCTCGGGGTTCGGCCGAGTCGGCTCCAGAGGCTGCTCGCTTATTGGTGGTCGATGACCCAGGTGAGGAATCCTATCTCTTACCACTGGGCTTTGAGTCTTGTGGACGGGTGGATGAACCTTCACTGGTCAATGTTGAGGATTCTTTTAAATAGTGCCTGATGTCTTCAAGCATCTCACCCTGAGCGTCTCTCCCAGCTAGAGCTGCTGGAGAGAGGGGGGCTACATTAATTATCTCGGTATGAGAGCGATGCTTCGACTGCATATTCTGAATATTTTCGACGCTGCGACTAGATCTAGGGTGAAGTGCTTCAGGCTGGTCGGAACTCGCGCGTGATGGTCGGTTTCGTCCAGCATCACGTAAAACGTCAGAGAAGAGCTGGCCGAGTGGCGAGGTTTGTGTTAGGACATGCTGGCGGGCCTCTTTTATATCTAGACGTAGTGAGTCGCGCAAAGCGAGAACTTCCTTTTCATATAAAAATATAGAGCAGAGTTTCGACGCAGCACTGTGGGTACCTCCGCAGTTGGCACAGTGGGGCGTTTTGGTGCATTCGGGGTCATGATAGTCAGAACTACAATTCACGCAGGAGCGAGGGTGCCGACAAGCTCGGCCAACATGTCCAAATTGATTGCAATTGAAGCAGCGTCTGGGTAGTTCAATGTAGGGACTTACCGGGACACAAAGGTAACCCAGCTTTAATATACTGCGGCAGTTCTTGTCGTTCAAATGTTAAAATCAGTGTGGCGGTTGGAACTTTAGTGGATCCTAATGTTTTAGTTACCCTGTGTACGTGTGTGACACGTTGGGTACTGAGCTTACTCTGAAGGCGGGTGGGGTCGTAGTCCTTTAGTTGGTTTGAACGGACGACACCTTTGTCAAAATTCAGACGCAAATGGGACGAGACAGTTATTGGAATTTCAGCTATCGAAGATAGGTTTCGGACAAGGTTGTGTTGAGAGTGGGATGACACCTCGACTACGACATCACCACTTCCTCCTGACCACATCCGGCGGGGTTCACCACAGCGGGACTCAAAAGATTCATTGACGTCAAACACATCGACTTTTGCAAGTGGGATGTCAGATGATGAATTCATGACAAGGATAATCAAGATCTGGGTCTACTTCGTTGGAATAGGGGTCCAACGAGCGAGGAAAGGCTGAAAGGGAAGCTAAGGAACGTTTGGCACAAGAACCCTTACGAGAAGGGAAGATTTTTGGTTTATGGCTAGCCATTGCAAAAAGAAAAAACTTCGCATTCTCCCTCGGGTCTCCCCACCATGGAGGCCTACAAGGGCCCGGCACTACTGCAACTATGCAATCAGTTACGTCCGGTATGTCCTCTTGGAGAATGGATACGGATCCAACACACCATCTTTATAACCCTAAGAGGCTGCCCGAGTTCTCCTACGCACAGAGAAAAGGGGCCAACGATGGGTTTTCCTTGGGCATTCGGTAGACAAAGGCGGTGGAGATGCCCAGCCTCTTTCACCTTCATGAAAGAACAATTCAGAATCAATCCATTAAACGAGCAGAGGTGGGGTATTGATAAGGACCACTAGATAGGTGAAGGAAGAGGGGGAAATAGAGGGCAGTGGAAGAGCGTAATAGAGGAGGAAAGAGGGGTATGTTAAAAGTCTTGTTGGCAGCACCCTGGGTCCTCTAGGGGGCCCAGGGCTGACCCTCCTCACCATGAGAAGGGCAGAGCCTCTCTGGGAACAACCCCTGAAGAAAAGATCCCAGAGAGGGAGGGGGCAGTACACCAATTATTACTGCTAATTTGGTAGATGACTGTAAAGGAGGAAGAAGTATTGTTGCTTTTGATGGAAGTGAGATTAAGTGTAAGGAGCCATGTATGGTAAATATGAGAGTAAGGGGAAGAGAGTTGACAGTTCCATTCATGATTTCTAAGAAGATAGTTAATGGCATTGATGTGATACTTGAAATAGATGTGATAGAGATATTAGGAGGTAGCTATGTTGGAAGGCAGGATTGCATTTGGTGATCTGCAGTGTACTACAGGTGTGAAGCCTCTTGTTAATAAAGCAAGTGAGGAAAACAAAGTGATTACAGATGAAGATATTTTGTTAGATAAAGATTTCAAAGCTGTATTTAATGGCAGTTTTTGGAGGGACTGTTGAGTGAGCATGGAAGAATGATCAGAACCCTGTTCTGAAGAATAGGGTAAGTCGTTATGATAAGCAGTTGGAGGGCAAAAAGGAGGAGGAATTAGAAAGAGAAATAGAGAGGTGGATTGAAGATGGTATTTTAGTACCATGGAAAGAGAATGTGGAAAGTGGATTTCTGCCTTTAATGGCTGTGGAGCAACCCACTAAAAATAAAGTACAGACTGTGCTTTATTATAGAACTAAATACTCATATGGAGTGTCATACTGGGGATGAGATCACTGAATTATGCAATGAAAGATTAAGGGAGTGGAGACAAACTGACAGTAATATTGCTGTTGTCAACTTGAAATCTGCATATCTACAAATTAGACTTGAAGAGAAATTGTGGAAGTATCAACTTGTAAATTATAAGGGCAGAACATAAACTGTCTTAGCCAAGAGTGATAGAATCAAAGAGTCAACAAGCTCATATATAGAAGATATACTGGTTAATGAGTCACAAGTGTCTACCAAAGTTGCAGGAACACTTAAAGCATTTTTGATTTGTCACAAAACCCCCTGAAGTTAAAAAGGAATAAGGCTGGGGACCTATTATTCTTTAGAGGAAATGAGATACCACATCTACCAAAGCATTGTACAAGAAGGGCATTATTTTTAATTTGTGGGAAGTTAGAAGGGCATTATCCAATTGCAAGTTGGCTTTTGAGTGTTATGCAGCTATATTAAAAGAAAAGCAGAAGGTACTGGATGGGAGGATTATATAGGAGATATGTCTTTGAGAATGATGGAGACTTTGGATAAAGTGAGAAGAAAAGATCCAGTAAAGGAAAGGTGGTTTGTGCAAAAATGTGTGGTGCGATGCTAGTTGTATTGCTGTTGGCGCTTTGCCTTAAGTCAATGGATTTGGCGTGGAAGATGCTACTTGGTTGAGAAAAAAAAGAAGTGATTTTGATCATATTAATGTTGTCAAGCTGGAAGCTGTATTGAATGGCCTCAATCTTGAGCATAAATGGGGTTATAAAACCTTTACATTGCTAACTGACCCAACCACTGTACATAGCTGGGTAAATATTACTTTGAAGAGAGGAGGATTAAGACAAATGGAGCAGCTGAAATGATTATTAAGCATTGATTGGGAATGATGAAAAACCTAATTGAAGAATTTGGTATAAACATAAGTGTAAAGCTGGTTTCAAACACTAAAAATAAGGTTGATATATTAATCAAAGTGCACAAAAAGTGGTTGATGACATGAGAAATGATGAAAAAATTTATTACTGTTGTGCAAGTGCTATAAATTTGAAGGAAAACAATGACATGCATCACTTTGGAGTTGAGCGCTCTCTATTTGGCTTGAAAGTTAGAACCTGTTGTAAAGAAAGGTGTTCAGAGTTGTGATAGATGTCAGATGATTAATCCTGCTCCAGTGGTTCATAAAAAAGAAGTTAGCATGGAGGAAAACTGGAGACAGATAGCAGTGGATGTTACCCATTACCAACATAAGCCTTATTTATCAGTAGTTGACTTCGGACTTGGGCGATTTGCACTATGGTGGGAGTTACAATTGCAAACAGCTGATTGCATAGTGTCTGTACTTAATGAACTTTTCCTAGAAAGGGGGTGAATGAATGAAATGCTTATGGATAATGCTAATCTATTTCCGTTAGTATATTATTCAGGCAGGAATGGAATTGTGGAAATACATCACAGAACCATAAAAGCAGTGTGTGAGAGGGGTGATATGTTGCCACAAGAAGCTGTTTTTTGGTATAATATCTCGCCTAAAGTGTGCCAGGATGAGACTTCTGTTCCAAAAAGATCAATATACCAGTATGACTGGAGGCATCCAGCACTAAATCCTTCATTGAACAAAAACACAACAGAGGTTTCACTTAAGGTGGGGGAACAAGTCCACACTTGTGAAGCCCCTGCAAGCCTGATGCACAACACGTTGGAAAAAAGGGGAGAGTGACTGATATTTCAGATAATAATGTAACGATAGATGGTGTGCCTCATCACGTACTTGATATTAGTAAAATAGTTGTACCACCAAAAATTCAAGCTCCAGTGAAGCAAGTGAGGATGAGAAGGAAGTACTTGTGGTGGATGATAAGAAAGATAATGATGATGAACCACAGGAAATTGGTGGCACAGGGTACCCTTGTAGAACTAGGCAGCCACCAATCTGGGCAGATGATTAGTTTTATATACAGCAGAACCTTGGTTGATGAACACCCCACATCACAAACAAATTAGTTCACAAACTAGTTTTGGGAACAAATTTTAGCTTGGTTCACAAATGCACATTACCCACAATCCATGAAACCTCATGCTCAGTTTTGCATTGGCGCACTTGGCATAAACATTGCTTGTGAGAGTACTGTGTTCATAAACATTAATTTTTTGAAGGGGGTCCTCATGTTTCACAGTCAAAAAGGTCATGGTCATTTTCTAAAAATCATGAAAATTGACTATATTTGAAACACTATTTCTCAGCTGCAATGATTGTTCAACTGCCAGAAAAAGTTTTAAATACAATGAAAGACATATCATCATATACTATCAGTTATAACTTTTAGTATTGATTCTAAGTATGAATATTTTGAATTGGAAGTTGGTTCAGATTGATGATTTGTTCAATATTTCAGTTTTTGCTAGCTTATAACTCTTTGATGGTTAGAGATAGACTGGTTTTGATTGCTTTTTTGGAATCTATGGCCCTGATCTGTTCAGACTTATATCTTTCAAACTGCATGTTTTGTGCAGCCTCAAAGTCGGCGATTTTGAAAAATCAACTTAGTCTCTAAAAAGCCCCCCCAAATTACATGGGCCATATCTCTGAAACTGTTTGAGGTACAGAGCTATAATTTTGCATGTGAAGTTCTTTTATGACATGTATCAACATATCCAAATGATGAAGAAAATCCAAGATGGTCACCTGGCAAGTGTTTTGAAATTTGCCTAATTTTGTGCGGAATGACCCCTATCTAATCTAGTTTTTAATTTTGCTGTTCTTACCACACCATCTGGGCCCTTATATAATTCCTGTATTAAACCCTATGACCAGTTTTCTTGGTTTTTATCAGAATAATCAACAACACTATGCCCCCTTTCTCAATACTACTACCTATACCATCATCCCCACCTTTATTATTTACACAATCTATGAGAGAGGTTAAATAATTCTATTTCCACTGATCAAACCATTGTTTTAAAACTTTAGATAACTTAATAGTATCTTCTACTCAGTGGAACAGTTTCCATAAATGTGGGATCCTCTATTTGAGGTGATGTGGTTATTGCAGGTAGGGAATTAAGGTGCCATCCATATATTAAATGGTAGGTGTTAAGAGTTTCTGGCTCATTTAAGTTATTATAGGTATAAGTAAGTGGTCTGTTATTAACTCGGTAATACTTCAGTTTAGGGGCGCTGTTTCTGGGATACAAATTTGGGCCTTATGACGTCAGACGTCAAAAGGCAAAGCCCCTCATTTTGAAAGTAACTAAAAATGTTAATTTTTTGGCGAAAATAGCCTAAAGTAGGCGACACTATCATCTTTATTATTTTGATAAATGTGCAGAGCCAATAGCACATTTATCAAAATAACAAAGATGATAGCGCTGCCTAATTTAGGCTATTGCCGCCAAAAATTAACATTTTTTTTAGTTACTTTAGAAATAGATTTCAGCCAAAATCTATCAGGACCAAGTTGCTTTTATGTTTCGTTCAGACACGCAGAAATGATTTGTTAAAAAAACAAAAATATGAGAATATATTATGCGGCCAGGACTGCAAGTGACGCAGATGTTCAGGTTTACCCTATCTTCACCTTTGACTATTATAATTGAGCCACACTTCTTTTAAATGAGACCACGATCAATAGAAAAGTCTATTAAATTGACCAAGGAATTAACACAAACCATATTCACAGGTCAATATTTCGCTCTTTTAATTGCACGGTTTCAGGGTTGCCAATATTTGAAATAAGGTTGAATTAAAATTGCCAGTGTGTGAAATTAATGGTTTAGTTTCACAAAAATAGTTAAATGAAACATATAAAGTTTAATACATTAGTAATTATAAAAAAAAATACATTACTAAATAATATAATTAAGTAGAGTAAATATGTAGATTACCGGCTCAAACGATGGGACATACTATTTCATCCGTATTCCAAAATGTTTCACATTTGAGTACATTTAAGGGGACGGTTTGTGTGGGGGTAAACACAATGCGGGACCATCCTACGATGATCCTGAGTTTCAATTAATTGGAGGGGGTCTGGGGGGCTGTATAATCATAATTGTTTATAGAATAATGTCCTAACATTTACAGAGGTGAATGATTTAACTACATCATGTCAGCGCCTTTAATCGTTTTGCGAATTATAATAGTGGTGGGGGTGGGGACTGATGTCAGAAATGACTGATTTAAATTTTTATTTTGTTTTTCACTTAATATCTTTTTATTATCCTCATTTTGAGTCATTTTTATTTGTCAATATATTTTCCCCCATTTTCTTATTTTTATTACCTTTTTTTATACATTTAAATTTACTTAGCTAGATCTTTTAAAGGAACTACCTTTTTGTTAGCCATTTGGGTGTAGTACATATGCATTTTAAACAGTTTGAAAATGGAATCTGTTTGTAAAAAGTGCCCGTCGTCTATTGCTGAATTATTAACTCTATTTTTGGATCGAGATAAATTTTTAACCTTTTTGGACTTTCATAATTGTATGGTTTACCCCCATACAAGCAGTCCCCTTAAATTTACTCCAAAAACGTGAAATATATTGGAACACGGATGAAATAGTTTACATCCCATCGTTTGCGCCGCCAATCTACATGTTTTTGTTTTTTTCCTTTCGTGGAGGGGTTCACTCCTCTTGGATGGAGTATGTCTTCCCACCAGACCAGTATTTTTTATTATTTTTTCTTCATTAATTCGCGTTTTTTTGGAGGTGTGTTAATGATAGTGGGTCTAAGAGAGTTAGACACTACACAGTTTGCTGCGCACTGTATAATTGGTATAATTATGAGTTTATATTATAATTAGGTGAGCTAATGATTCTCTCTTTTCTTTCCTTTTTTATCTTATTAATTTATTTTAATATGTAAAATCTTATTGATTTCTCTTTTAAAGGTGAATACCTGTATAAATGAGTTTAAAGATATTTATTAATTTTGAGCTACATTTGGTTCCTGAGATAATTGAAAGTGATAGTTATAGTTAATAGAATAGAAACCCACACCAATCTTCACCTATGGGGCTCCTCTCCATAGGGCTTCAGAAAAGAAGTGGAACCTTGTTAGTATCCTTAATATTTGAACCAGAATATGTTCTTGACTGGATTTAGTCAAAGGTAACATTTACGTAAGTATTTATAGACAAGTTAAATTTGTTAATCGGGTATGTAAGGTAAAATAGTGACTAATCAAGCAGACAGTTTATGGATATTGAGTTATTTATATTTATTGTGATAATCAAGTTGGAGTATACTAGGTACCTATAATAGTAATATATTAATTATTTTTAAGCAGTTTTAGTTTTATAATTTTGATAATTTTCTACTAGAAGCAAGAAATATAAGAAGTATTTTTTTTATCTTTTCTTGGGTATGTGGGCTGAAACTACCTCCTCCCAAAAGGGTTTTGAGAGTTATATTTTTTATATTCAGTAAGTTTAGATTGCCTATCATTTTTTGTCTTTTTATATTATAAGCGGGACATTCTAATAGAAAATGTTTTACTGTCTCAGGTAAATTGCAGGGATCACAATTTTGCGAGTTTTTTTAATTTAATTTTGTTTAGGTAGCAATTTAAGCCTACATGTCCTGATCTCAGTCTGACAAGTGCAGTTTCGAGTCTCCTATGTTTATCAAATGACCATGGCCAATGATTGAATTTGTTTTTTATTTCACCAAATTGAGTAGAAATTACAGATCTTTCCCAAATAGAGGAGTATTCTTTTTGTATCTTTTCTCTTAATAAGTTTACAATTTCGCTTTTAAAGAATGGTGTGGTTTCAATGTTATTAAAATTGTGGGAGGCTTTAGCTAATAGGTCTGCTTTTTCATTTCCCACTATCCCTATGTGAGAGGGTATCCATTGGAAATATATTTTATGATTGTTGCTCTGAAGGGAATACCACAATGATATTATTTCATTAACTAGGTTTGAGTATGTTTGGCTTGTCCTGTGGTCTTCTAATATATAAAGGCTAGATTGTGAGTCAGTAAGTATAACAGCAGATGTGGCAGAGTAGTTTTTGCAATGACTAAGTGCCTTTTTAATGGCAAATAGTTCAGTGAAAAGTAGGGTATGATCTCCATCCAATTTCCAAGAGTAACACTGACCAGGGTCTTGAATAAAGATAGCAGCTGAACATGAGTATTTATTGTTTAGGAGTACTTTAGATCCATCGGTAAATATTTTTGGGATTCCAGTAAAATTGTTGTTGATGTAATCTATTAGTGTTTTGCTAATATTTGACATTGATTTTGGGTAAGTTATTGGTAAATTTGATCGTATCGGTAATTTCATGTTTTCCCAAGGTGGTGGTATATTACTGATATAGGATTCCCTATATATGAAGTGGTCTATGCCAAGTTTATTACATAGATTGATAGCTCTATAGTAATAAGGCGGTTTGTTTCAGGGAGTCCACATAACTTCTGTGACAGCTTTTTTGTGAATATTGAAGTTTTCTTTCAAAATATGGTTATTTGGTGATGAGAGTATTTTTAAAAAGTACTTCATGCTAACAAAATCTCTCTGATACTGAAGTGGTAGCATACAAGTTTCAACATAAAGAGAGGCAATGGGAGAAGACCTCATTGCTCCAATGCTAATTCTAATTCCTGCATTAACAATAACATCGTTTCTTTTTTACAGATTGACAGGCGGAATCATAAACTTCACATCCATATTGTATCTTGCTGATAATATATGCCTTGAGAAATATAAGTAATGACTTTTGGTTAGCTCTGTATGATAATTTACTAAAAGATTTCAGTATATTCAGGCATTTTTGGCAATTTAATACAAGGTAATTTATGACATTTCCAGGTCATTAAGGTGCATCAAAAAAGAGACCTAGAAATTTATTTTCTTTAACATCTTTTATTCTTTGGTTATTTATTCATATAAATGGTGTTTCTAAGTATTCTTTGATTTGTAAAATACATTAGTTTAGTTTTATTAATGTTAATTGTAGTTCCCCATGTGTCACAGAAATCTTTTATTTTATTAACGGCTCTTTGAAGCTTTTCTTCAGCTTCCTGTAGTGTGTTCCCACTGGTGTATATTGCCTGATCATCTGCAAAACAGGATATATTGCAGTTTATTAATTGAGGCATGTCATTGTTGAAAATAGTGTATAGAATAGGTGACAATATTGAACCTTGTGGTATTCCTCTATCAAATTTAAAGCTGTCTGATAAGAATTCTCCAATGGAGATTTTAAATGAGCGATTTTTAAGATAATTGACTAGAATAGTTAATAGTCTTCCTGTTACACCAGATTTTGCGAGTTTGTACGTTAGGGCCAGATGTGGGACCAGATCAAATGCTTTTTTGATATCGAGGAATAGCGCTATAACATGCTTTTTTTGTTTTACATTTATCCTAATAAAATTTTCTAATTTCACTAGTTGATAAATTAAACTGTGTTTCTTACAGAAACCACATTGGAAGGATCTTATTATCTTATTTTTTTCAAGAAACCAATAAAGTCTATTGTAAATCATTTTCTCAAAGCATTTTCCCAAAATAGAGAGTAAGGAAATTAGTCTATATGATCCTGGATTTGCAGGATCTTGATCAGGTTTTTTTATGGGTATCAATAATGTTT
The DNA here is from genome assembly GCA_963969495.1 of Ceratothoa steindachneri. Classification (NCBI taxonomy): domain Eukaryota; kingdom Metazoa; phylum Arthropoda; class Malacostraca; order Isopoda; family Cymothoidae; genus Ceratothoa; species Ceratothoa steindachneri. Next base: position 92,845,126 of record OZ018326.1, read on the forward strand.
CTTTCCATGTGGATGAGAATTTACCTACTGACCAGCAGCTATTAAATATTTTTAAGATTTTCTTTTTATATTCTGGTGGAAGATTTGTTAGGAATGCTTTATGTATTAAGTCGGATCCCATGGCTTTTCCTCCTTTTTCTGAGATGCTGATTAAGCTATCTATGTATTCGTCCCAAGTGAATTCCTTGTTAAAATCTTCTGATAAGTCTTTTGTAGCATCACTGATCAGTTTATTTTGTTGTTCATTTAAAATAACTGGATCTCCATCTTTAAGGATATCTTCAAAATTCTGTCCCAAAATATTTGCTTTTTCTTTTTCCCCTAGCACTGGATTACCATTTTGAATAAGAGGAAATGTTTGTTAACATAACACAACATAATTTCACCGATGACAAAAGCCACAAGGGCCTATCAAAGGTCATCCGCATCCGTCAAATCCCACCCACATAATGCATCCATAGGATTTTGTCAGATCATGCATCTACAATATACAATTTAACAATATATAGGAATGTCCAACCATGCATCTACAATATATAATTTAAAGCCTCCATAGGAGTCTTGTCAAAAAAAAATCAAAGTCCCCCAAAATATACAATAAAAAGAAACTGCATCCACAGGAATGAGTCAAGAAACATATCTACATACCAAAAAGTAAGAATTTAATCCTCCATCCCCATATAATCATCCAATCTGCGCTTGAAAACATTCAAGTTTGGGCTGTCTATAGTCTCAGGTGGCAAACTATTCCAATAATCCACCACTCTGTTAGTGAAAAAATATTTTCTAACATCCAGTCTGCACCTCTGTTTTTTAATCTTTAAGTGGTGGCCTCTAGTTCTATTACTACCTTCTAACTCAAATAACTTGCTGAAATCCAATTTATCCATCCCAGAAAAGATTTTAAAAAGCTCAATCATATCTCCCCTCACACACCTTTCAAATGAAAACATATTTAATACCCTCAGTCTATCTTCATATTCAAGGTGCTTCAGGGATGGTATTATTTTTGTTGCCCTCCTTTGTACTGTTCTCTATAAGTGCCTCTGAACTTTTTAAAAAAGAACCAGATATCTTGAATTGGGGTTCTAAAGTTTATATTAGAAATAAATTTTTGTAAAGATATTTTTTTGGCTCTTCTAATTGTCCTTTGTGCTATAGCTTTTTGCCTATTAAAGGCTATGGTGTTCTGTGGAGTGAAGTTTCTTTCATTAGTACGTTTAGCCTTCCGCCTCAGAGCCACCTGTTTGCTGCATTCTTTTGTCCACCATGGTTTGTTATATTTAGTGCTTTTAGGTTTAATACTAAGTTTGAAAGTTAATTTGCTAGTTTCTATTATATTTTCTATTATTTTATCTAATTCTTCAAGTGGATTTTGAGATATGTCAGCTTGAATTGGAGTAAAATTAGTTATCCATTCTGACCATTTGTTATTTTTTATCTTCCAATCTGGTCTTTTTCCTATGTTAGATACAGTTATTAGTTCAGATAAATGGATAAGGATTGGGATATGATCTGAGCCGAGATCTCTACCCAAGTTTATTTCAGTTTTATCCGAAAGAATTGCTGATACTAAAGTAAGGTCAATAGTTGAGTAAGAGTTATTTCTTAGGTCATATCTTGTTTTAAGACCTAGAGGAGTTGCTATAGTTAGATCTGATTGGGCAATATAATTATTGAAAGCGGTTGCTTGTTGCAGAGGTTCACGCTTGAGATGATTATCCCATGCGGGGTGTCTTTGATTTAGATCACCACAAATAATTAATTTATTACCTAGTTGAGATGTATAGAATTCTAGTTCGTGTTCAATAAAATTGTTTGCATGGGGATTGTATAAATTGAGTATATCTACAGCATTATTATTCTTTAGATAAATTCTGATAGCCTGAGCTTCAAGGGCTTTGTTAATATAGTCATTTAGATTTGTTATTTTATCTATCTCTGTCTCTTCTAAAAATTGCATAATTAATAAAATTAACATTTGATTTGATGCCCAATCGTGTTTCACATATACAACACAAGTGGGGTTTGTTAGCATATAAGTAAACTTTGAATTCCGATAGATGAGAAAATAAGCTCTGGCAATTCCATTGCAAAATTTTTATCTTGTTTGTTTTATTATCCATTTTACTTGGCCTTTTTATTTATAGGTTCAGGTGCACTATAAACAGGTCTTTTATTTGATTTGATTAGGTTTGGATTATTAGTTTTGCCGTTTCTTTTATTTTTTTCAGGTTCAGAATTTAGAGGGGTTTTATTTTTACCTTTGAGATTAACTGCATCATTTGTTTCAACAATGGGAGGTTTTTGTCTACTTTTATCTGGGGCTACATTTTTATGAGATATAGTGATGTTTAGTTTATTTTCTTTAGGTTTTGGAATGCTTGTGTCTTGCCTGACAGTTTTGCCCTGATTATCAGCTTCATTGAGCATTTCCTGATTTTTATTTCCTTTTTCACCTAATATTAGTTGAGTTTCATTATTAAACGTTGTATCAGCAGATTGAAAGTGTATAGCTTCTTGTTGCATTTGTTTTGCTTCAACTAATGCTTCTTCGAATTTCTTCTGTCCCAAGAGTCTTTTAAGCAAAGCAATTAAGAGAAAGTTGTAAATATGTGTATCATTTGCATTATTTTGATGATTACTAATTTCGAGGGGGTTGGTAAAGGATGTATTTGAATTAGTAAGAAAATTTGGATTGCTTGTCTTATCATAAACAAGTGGATTGGGGTTATTAATCAAGGTTTGGTGGTGAATTGATTTACCATTTGCTGAATTATTATTGATGGTTCTATCTTGTAGGTTAGTTTTTAAGATATGCGCATAGCTAGCTTGGTTAACTTCTTGGGGGTTTTGGATAATTGCAGCAGTTTCCTTGGAAATAGAGGATGGATAAGAGTTTATATTATAAGGTTTATTATTGTTTTCTTTTATTTGTGTTTTAGTACTTTCATAACTAATATTTAACTTTTTTGCTACGATTTCAACTTTCTTAGCTTCCTGGTATACTTTGCATCCTTTGAAGGTTTAAGTTGCAATTTGCGCAGAGTGGTCATTGCTACATATTAGACATTTTGCTCTTGATCGACAGGCATTAAATGTATGTCCATATTTTTGACATCTGAAGCATTGTATCGATAGTGGAGTATAATCGTTTACATGGAAATTTGTATACAGTATTTTAATTATAGTTGGCTTATTTTCAACTGAGAAGTCAATTTTAATAAATTGTATTGGAGTGTTATCTTTTTTTATTCTTTTATTGATATGAGACATTGATAGTATAGGGTAGTCTTTAGATATTAATTCATTCTTTATTTCCACTACATTCTCATTTAGAGCAATTGGGCCAATAACCCCATAGGATTTGGGAAGATCTGATAGTAATTTACAAGTTACTTTCCACTCACCTAGTAAGAGACCTGCACTATCTAAGAATATATTTTTAATTTTAATACTGGTACTAATAATGCAATTTTTTGTGCGACCAGTAAAAGTTACGTCATGATGTTGGATATCATTAAATAAATTACCGTTTTTAAGGGCAATGCTAAATTGAAGGGGCTTGTCATTAAATTTATGGTAAATATGTAGACGAGCGGGCCGGCCGATAAGACGTACTATTTTGGTCTGTGTTCCAAAATGTTTCACGTTTTTGGAGTACATTTAAGGGAACGGCTCGTGGGTGTTTAAACACGATGCGTGGACCGCACTATGATGATCCTGAGTTTCATTAAATTGGGGGGTCTAGGGGGCACAGCCCCCCAGTATATAATCCTAATTGTTATAATGTTCTGACATTTACAGAGGTGAAACCTTTAACTACATCATGTCAGCGCCTTTAATCGTTTTGCGAATTATAATATGGGTTGGGGGGAGTATGACATCAGAAATGCTTGATCTCAATTTTTTTTTCCACTTAATAGCTTTTTATTATCCTCATTCGGAGTCATTTTTATTTGTCAATATATTTTCCCCATTTTACTATTTTTATTACCTTCTTTTATACATTTAAATGTAATTAGCTAGATCATTTCAAGGAACTCCTTATTTTTTAGCAGTTTGGGTGTCAAACATTCCCCTTTTATGCAGTTTGGAAATGATCAATCAGACGTCTTTTAATTAGTGTGAAAATGGTATCGAATTGTATGTTTTGTCCGTCTTCTATTTCAGAATTATTAACTCTAGTTTCTGATACAGATAAATTGTTCACCTTTTGGGATGTTCATAATTTAGAAAATTAAAAGCGAATTGGACATTTGTGGCCGGGCATTAGATGTAACCCCCTCAGTTTGAATTTAGATGCTCTAAAATAAAAATAGATTTGAGTCAGCTAGATTTTGAATAGGACGCCGATGCGCAAAATAAATAGGCTTTCCTCTTCGCTATTTCGTAAGTATAACCACTGCAATAAATTATGAAAATGGTGTGTTTCGTTTGTTTTTTCTGGCAATTTTATAAATAAAAATAGCCTACGTAAACAGCGTTTTCAGTTTGTTTACTTTTGGGCATTTTTTTAATACAAAAAATAGCGACAGCTATCATTTGAAGAAAACTCAAACGCGTATGAATATTCAGACACGGGTGAACGATAATATTTACACAAAAATATTTTTTTCCAGTCGGGCCGCTTGTCTACATGTTTACCAAATTTGAAATGGTAAATATGTAGATTAGCGGCCCAGCCGAAACAAAAAATTTGTATGTAAATATTATCGTTCACTCGTGTCGGAATATTCATGCGCGTTTGAGTCCTTTTCAAATTATTATTCTATAAACAATTAGGATTATATACTGGGGGGCTGTGCCCCCCAGACCCCCCCAATTTAATGAAACTCAGGATCATCGTAGTGTAGTCCCCCCATTGTATTTACCCCCACACGAGCCATCAACTTAAATGTACTCCAAAAATGTGAAACATTTTGGAACACGGACGAAATAGTACGTCCCATCGTTCGCGCCGATAATCTACATATTTACCGATACCTTATTATCTTCTTTTACAGGTACTATTAAGTATTTGAATGGAAGATTAATATTATCAGGAGGAGACCCATCGGGGTCATCCTCCATTTCAAAAGACATACCGGAAATCAGTAGGCCTGTATAAGCTCCCAATTATAAATAACTGCAGCAAACCTTAATTACTACAAATATATATAGAAAGATTTAGTTAATGAAATATTAGTTATGCGGAGCTAATCAGATACGTAAACACCATCTAAAATGAATCTACATGTTTACCTTGTTGTTGTTGTTGGTTGTTGATGTTGATTTGGGCTGCTTGGATGGTAGTCACATGAGCCCTGCTGCAAGTAGTTTGTTGCATGTAGGTTACTTGGTCAAGTTATTTTAGATGGTACTTAATTAGTAATAGTTGTGACTTAAGTTTATTGTTCATATTCTTGAGAGCTGTCCGCTGATGGTGATGAATTTTGCTGTCTCAATGAGGATTTGTTGATGGATGGGGGGGGGGTCAAAACCGGCTCATATTTACCTTAAACTTATCGCCACTGGTCTGGTTAATAAACGTGAAAACTGTAAATATTGTCAATATAGGCAGATGCGATTTTAGCTTATTTTGTGAGTCGGCTTATCGGGGTGATGGGCCTACAATGATCCTGAGATTTCAATCATTTGGGCGGTCTGGGGGCACAGCACCCGAGTATACAATCGGATATCACCATAAACTTCGTCCACATAGATTTCAGCTCATAAAAATACCCCAAAATGACCCAGCCATACTCTATATAATTATCTGTAAAAACTAGTTTAGTTACCCTCATCAATTTATTCCAACTACTGATTCTGTTGGGATCGAGAATATATTGTATTGGCTCAGATTTCACAGCTAACAATGATTTTACTGAATCAACATCTGACTCATACCTTTGGGGAGGCCATCTATCTTTATTATTTAGCCACTCCGGACCCCGGAGCCATAATCTGGAGTCTTTAAATTTGGCAAACTTTACCTTTCACGTCAGCTGGGTTAATCTCTGTAGGTAGATATTTATAGATACATTGGGAATCTGTAGCATACGCTACAGCTCTGTACGTTTTTTGCGAAGCATCACAAAATATGTGGTCATACGGTTCTCCACTGTGCAGTACCGCCCTTGGATATTCGATAGTATCCACCTCCTTCGCTTCTAAGCTCAGTTCCCCCCCATTTATTTATAATTTCAATGGGAAGATCCTCATCCCACCCCAATGTCCTACTCCAAGTTTCCTGGACTAGCAGTTTCATGGGAGTAATTAACGGGGAAACCAACCCCAAGGGATCAAATACTTTACTTATATTACTTAAGAGTGTTCTCTTACTCGTGACCGCATGCCATTTAACGTTATATATTGAAATAGTATCCTTATTATAATTCCAATTTATTTCCAATATTTTTTCATTTCCATCCCCATCATTACCTATTATAATCCTATGGATTGTTTAAAGTGTATATTCTAGATGCATGATCTGACACAATCATATGGATCATTTTGTAGGTAGGTTTTGACAGATGCGGATGACTATTGATAGGCCCTTGTGGCTTTTGTCATACGTGAAATTATGCTATGTTATGTTACGAGGGGTGATCAATAAGTTTTGTAATTCAGATATAAGGAAACGAGATATGAGGAAAAGTGTTTTATTATTTTTCAATATATTACCCTCGACTTCAATGCACTTGCGCCACTTGTCCCTGAGGCTTCGAATTCCCGACAACCAGAAATCTCCCGACTGCTGTTCAATCCACTCCTGGACGGCGAGCTAGACATCTTCATCGTCCCCATACCGGCGTCCACGCAGTGCAGCCTTGAGCTGGCGGAATAAAAAGTATTTGCTAGGGGCCAGATCTGGACTGTAAGGGGGATGGTTGAGCTCCTCGAATCCGCACTCGCGCAAGACAGCTTGTACAACTCTGGCCTTGTAGACTTTGACGACGTTGAAGTCGATCATGGGGCATGAGGTTTCTAGGGACCCAACGGGCAGAGACCTTGGTCATGGCCAAATTGTCGTAGATGATGTTGATAACACTCCCTTGTGATATTCCAAGTTCTCGCTCAATTGCTTCGACCTTCACCCGTCAATTTTCGAGGATCATCCTCTCCACATGGGCCACATTGTCCTCGTTGGTTACGTCTGACGTGCGTCATCTTCAAGGAACTCACGACCATGGCGGAACTCCCTATTCCAACGAGCAATGGTTATATAGGGGTAAACCTTACGGTGCATACCCCACGAACCGTACTATGGTCGGCAATATGGGTGGCATAGCCCCCCATACACCCCTGCTTGCCCTCAGGAACATGTAATAAAACAAATTAATCACACAGTTGGGTGAAAACATGTTGGGAGGTGGAATAAATATTATGAGAATGCGAGTGGGAAAGCTCACGGGGTATGGATCTTCAGAATTACCTGTATAGGAAGGGTCGGTGTCGGTGTACACTGCAACCATGCGCTCATGGATCTCTTTTGTATTCTTTCCTTCCTTGGTCAAAAATTTTATCACTGCGCGCTGCTCAACTTTCTCCATTGTTGGAAAATTTTGTGACTGACGATCTGCGATCAGCTACTGCTTCTTAAATAGACGAGGCAGGAGCGTACGGCTGCAGATTCTGACTTGTCATAACTTGTCGTAACACCCCCACAAACAGCCATCCCCCTTCCAACGTTTTGCCCTACCGATTCGCAAAACTTATTGACCGCCCCTTGTATATGGTTTAACTGTGTCGAGTTAGTTGTCCAGCTTTGTAACGGCATAGTGGCTTCTTCCAACACCTCGTTAGTAACAGTACATATACAATTTAATTAATGACCTTTCATTTTCTTCCGTTCCTTACAGATTTCGCAATATAGCGCTGACTTTATGCGCTCAGTTATATTACTATTTTTCACTTGATTATTCAAATGATGACTTAATGTCATTTGTAGTAGGAATGGTAAACTAGTAGCTCTGAACAATACTGACTTAAATTTATAAGTATCCATTGGGCTATCTCTTTCTAAAGGGTCACTCGGCCAAAGGAATCTCGTAAAATTACGGTCCTATTCTAAGGAAAGCCTTACCTATATCTGTTGTATAAGCATATTTATTTGTCCGAAATCTAATCAGAATCGTTTTGACTAGTAACATTTTTTAATTTCGCAATACAGTCGAATACTACTCTTAATGGAGTAGTTTTACTCTCCCTTATTACGGGTAAGTGGGGTAAGTAATGCGTGTCTTTAGTTACTTCAGCACTAGTCACCTTTTCTATAAATCCTTTCTCTACCTGCTCTTTAATAACATTATCATATTTTTTTTATAATGTTAGCGTTGTACCTCAGTTTTTTAAAACTTGCTTTTAGCCTGGTTTCAGCTAATCTGTAATTGCTTGGTAGGTTTTAGTGGTCGGGTTTCCAGGGCAGTTTAACCCAATACTTTCCCTCTTTGAATTATACTGTATTTTGTATTGATCTATCACTGCCTGTTCTTCATAACTAATTGTTTCAGGTTGAATCCCTATTGTATCCAACTTCCACAAATTTGATAGATCAGGACAATTATTGGACGGTAGTACACCTTAATTGGTCACTAAAGCTACTTGTGCTTCCTTAGAAACGGGCCCATATTTATTAAGGATGTTTCCATACAATACTAAACCTTCCCTCGTTTTTAGGAAAGTCATACCTTTCAGTTTAACTATGTCCTCTACTAATTTGTTATACTGATCCGCTCCTCCGAATAAATCCACATCTATTAACAATTACTCATTTCATCAATCTTGATGTTTCGGGATAATCTATCCAAACTAGTGCTTGAAATCTTACAAATTTATTGCCATTTTTAATAGTGAATCTCACTATCCCATATTTTTGACTGTGCATTTTGCCCGTGAACCCAGATATTCGTAACTCTACCCATTCCTTTATTTGTAAATTCAATTTTGCTACGAGATTTGCACTGATTAAGGTACGCTGTGAACCCTGGTCATACAGTACTTTAACTGCATATTTTCGCCCCTTAGCCTTCATGAGGCATTTTCCCACTGGGAACGCAGTCAATATTTTACGACTTGAAGACTGCACAGCATAAATTCTGTTCAATGGTTGGCAACTCGTCACAAAAATTTAAATGATGAAACGCCTTTTTTACACTTATTGAGTTTTATTCGTAAGTTTTCTGTAGGGTGTTTACCGCTACATCTAGTACACAATTTTAATTCTCTTATTCTATCAATAAGATTATCATAAGTTTTATACACAGTACATTTATTAGATATGTGTTGCCCTTGACAGAAAACACACTTATAAAGGGTCTTTCAATAAGAACGCTCGAGCTTTGTCAGGCGATAGTGGCCAAGTTGTTAAAGCCACATCTGGCAACCTCACTGTAAACTGTTCAATAGTACTTGGCAAGTCACGATGGAAGGTTATAGCGTTGAACAACGTGTGCAAATCATCAAATGTTATTATCAAAATCAGTGCTCCACTCGATAAACGTTCCGCGCATTATGTGATTTCTATTCTCTCCACAATCGTCCTGCCGAGTCCACTGTTCGACACTTGGTGGCCAAATTCGAGGCAAAAGGGTCGATCAACAATCAGCCAATACCCGTACGACGCCGAAACGCAAGGTCTGCTGAAAACATCGCTGCCGTAAATGAATGTACGGGAAAATCCGAGGCAGTCAATTTCTCGTCGTTCACAAGAACTTGGCTTTTCTGCGACTTCAGTTTGGCGAATTATGCGTAGGGACTTGGGTGTGCACCCGTACAAAATCCAACTTACCCAGGAACTTAAGGTAAACGACCATAGACAACGCCGTGTGTTCGCTGATTGGGCTCTAAAGCAGCTGGAAGTTGCCTTAAATTTCCCCCCCAAAATCATCCTCAGCGACGAGGCCCATTTTTTGGATGAATGGATTTGTGAACAAGCAAAATTGTCGGATTTGGGACGAAAAAATTCCACATGAGATTCACCAGCACCAATTGCATCCCAACAAAATCACTTTTGTGTGCGGATTTTCGTCTAACGGAATCATCGGTCCGTATTTTTTTGAGAACGAAGATGGGATTGCCATAACCGCCAACTGCGAGACCTACATATCGATAATAAGCAACTTCTTGTGGTCTCAACTGGATTATATGGATACTGACGACATGTGGTTCCAACAGGACGGCGCTACGTGTCACACTGCGCACGCCACGATAGACATTTTGCACCAGCGATTTCAAGGAAGGGTCATCTCGCGCGGCGGCGACGTCAACTGACCACCGATATCATGCGATTTAACCCTATTAGACTACTTTCTTTGGGGCTACCTTAAATCGCAGGTCCATGCGAATAATCTGCAAACAGTTGATGTCCTCAAAGTCAACATTACGAACACCATTCAGCAAATTCAGCCAGATTTATGCGACAAAGTCATCGAAAATTAAGCCTCCCGATTACGTTCCACCAAGCGAAGCCGCGGCGGCCATTTGAACGACGTCATATTCCACACTTAATGCCATAAAATGTTCTTTTAAATTTTAAATAAATTGAGTGCATATATCACACACAACTTGTTTTATTTACATTTAAAAATCGAGCGACTTTATTTAAAGAGCCTTTAGTTATTCACGGGTTTTGTTTTGGAGGGGGAACTTTCTTTAATATCTGTACTTATGAGAGTTTTTTTCTCATGTATTTCGTATACCTTTGCTTCTGGCCTACTCCATTTATTAGCTACTCGTGTAGCAGATGGTGAGGTAGCATCCGTTGTGGTCATTTTATGGGAACCTAAATGATTTATTAGTTTTCCCAACCCGTCTCTTAAATTGTGTTATTTCTAGATAATTTTCATCCATTCGGTTTTGAATATATTCTATAGCTTTAAATGGTAATTTTATTTTTACCACCGCTACTATCATTGGTCTGCAACCGTCAACATCACATTTAGTATTTTTTTTAACCTGGCTATTAATATTTCCAAGTTCACTCTGAATTCACTCAAATACGTTAATTTAAAAGAGGCAGCTTTTAGGTCTACTATTTTGTTACAAAGTTCTTCTACTATACGTTTTTCATTATGGTAAATGCTTATAAGAATATCCTTTGCACAGTCCAAACTGCTCTCTTCACTCGGCAAGCCTTCTATTAATTTCCGAGCATTTCCCGACAATTGACCTTTATATAATTGAATTTGTCAACCGGATATTCTTTCTTCACCACTCATAACATCTATTAACTCTTCGCAATATCGGGTCACTATATCTACTTGTTTTTTTAATTGTTGACTCCATACTCGGAGTTTTACGTAGTCACAACTAGCACCCTGCATTTCATCGCACACCCTTGTTTTCAAGGTTGTACAAAAAGATTTATGACCCGCAATCTTATGAATTGTTGACATGGCAATGCTAATTTAAATTTAATTAACGAAAGTGGGAATTATTGAGGGCGAACTAATTTAAATTTATTGACTATTAAGAAATTTTAAAAAATAATTAACGTCTTACTATTGCTTCTTACAACCGCCACCACAACAACTCGTCGTGTACTATCACAGTCGCTAGCAGTTTATCGAAATAATTTTTTTTTTTTTACCATGAACATTGTTATAAATCTCGCCCCTGTGGTATAGTTTAAGCTATTTTAGAATTTTACCATTAAGTTACAGGAGCTAAGTAAGCTAAGATCCGGTTGGAAGGACCACGTCGCGAATTTCCTGTTTAATTTTTAATTATGAACTTGGTCATTGGGAATAATTTGAACAAGAAACTGCGAGAAGAATAATTAAATTAAATTTTAAATGAAAAATAATGGTTGTAATGTAAACTTAGTAAAATAATAAAAATCTCCACTTACTTGGTCTAATATAAGGTGGTTATTAAATATCCCATTCACAGTGTCTAAGTATAATATGCCTAAAGGATCCTAATAGGTAGCTATTATTAATAAATAACATCTAAATATATACTTAGCCTGCGAAATGGTGATTATTCTTGATCATGGAGCGAGATAATGGCTTATTTATCCATTAATATTTATGAGACTTAAATCAAAATAGCTATGTTATTATCATACAGCTTTGCACGCCGTATGAAGCAAAACTTGACAACTTGCGGAAATTTTAGTAGATATTTTACGGTGTCTGTATTTATCTCTTGACACTGAATCGTAGTAGCAGAAAAGAAAAAAAACTGCTTCTCAGTACACCCGCAGCTGTGCTAGGTGGCAACTCGAAACAATACACTTTCGCAAAACGTAACGATGACCACTTATTAATAGTTAATTAACCCAAATCATTATTACTACTACTCCCAACTTACTTTAATATAACAAGGAAACTAAATTAAAAGGAATGTCTATGTACAATTCTTACTTTCATTTCCGGCCGTAAACAAATTTACGACATCCTGCGGCCGAAGAGAAGAATAAAAATTATTGCAATAATATAATCATGCGTCTTTTTAATTTTTCATTAATCTAATCTTTGATCCAATTAAATATTAACACAATTAATATTATAACCCCCCCCCCCCGTGTCATTTCCTCGCCTTTTTACGATTCGCAGACTCACGCAAGAATTATTTTAAAGCTCTTTCTCCAGGCCAAGAAACAGTTAGATGTCACCAAGGTCTTTCAGTGTTTGCCAGTGTTGTTGCGACTTCATGGCGGCATAAGGCTGCTTTCTTTTGTCTTTACTGGACTCTTGGGACAGTGTATTTACTGGTCCATTCTTATTAAAGGTTTCGGGTTCTGTATTAAGATTTTTTAATTCAGAAGGTTTGGTATTAGGCGATTCATCTTTTGTTATTTTATCATTACATCTAATTTCTAGTGGATACAATTTATTAAGGGTGCGTATTACGCTAACTAATCTAGTTTTCAATTTTGCTGTTCTTACCACACCATCTTGGCCCTTATATAATTCTTGTATTACACCTAACGACCTGTTTTCTCGGTTTTTATCAGAATGTATCAACACTACTTCTCCTTTCTCAATACCACTACCTATACGGTCATCATCGCCACCTTTATTATTTACACGATCTATGAGAGAGGTTAAATAATTCTATTTCCATTGATCAAACCATAGTTTAAAAACTTTAGATAACTTATAGCATCTTCTACTCAGTGGAACAGTTTTCATAAACGTAGGATCCTCTATTTGAGGTGACGTGGTTATTGCAGGTAGGGAATTATGGCTCCATCCATATATTAAATGGGATGGGGAAAGAGTTTCTGGCTCATTTAAGTTATTATAGGTATAAGTAAGTGGTCTGTTGTTAACTTTACATTCTATCTTAACTATTAAGGTACGGAGATCATCTATATTAATGGATTTTCCATATAACACTTTTCTTAAACATCTCTTTACTACACCAATAAGCCTTTCTTAAAATCCTCCAATTCAGGGCGCTCTCGGGTGATTAAAATTCCATTCGCATTGTATTTCCTATAGTTCTTTCTGTACAGCATTATCCTCCAATATTATACTGAGCAGATCTGCCCCAGTTTAAAATTTGTGGCATTATCACTACGAATAATATTTGGACAGGGTCTTCTAGCAACAAACCTAAATATATTTAAAAATATTTCTGCTGTCATGTCCATGGCTAAGTCCAAATGAATTGCTCTAGTGGCTGCACAAGTAAAAAGAACTATATAAACTTTTCAAGATTATTTATTACCTTGTTTCCCTCTTTATCAAATTCTCCATTCATTTGATTTAATTTAAATATATAAAGGTCATTGCTTTGTAATTATTTCCTGCACTCGTATACACATATTTTTAGAATTATTCAACATAAACTATTATAGTCCTGTATTTTGTTTCTATATAAAACGATACTAAAGTTCCTCGAGGTAACGGAAAGAAAAAATGATTTATTTAGAGACAATAAGGAACTGCATACGAAAATGAGTAAATTGGAAATATATTATCGAAGCGGTTTATTCTTTAATATTAGGGGACATATCGATTATAATGTTAATAGTATTTATTGTTATAAACATGTTCGCGGCCCATTCGCCTACTGCTTTTCCTATCTGTAGGGCCATGACAGAATTTTTCGTCATTTATAGGAAGGGCAATTTGTGGCCCATGACTGAAATCCCCGTAAATTTTTTTCCATTTGTTTTATTGATAACTTATCGTACGTCTGGCTATGTTGCCAGTTTCAAGAGTACTAAATTTGCTTGGTGCATCTGATAGTAGGCTGACACCAAAGGCCTGGTAGTAAACTACCAAATGACGGATATATCCATCATGGGCCGTGAACGTGTTAAGCTTACTAATTACTTTTTGACGATGAACGTTGAACTTCAGAAGAGCGGTGGTCTTAGCTCAGAGCGAATTATTATTTTGTAGTTTTGAATGTTTACTAATCGTAGTTTGGACCGTTTACACAGATCGAACCAGAATAGGGAACAACAACAACAACAAAAACTCCGCTCATTTCACCACTGTCCATTCGGTATTAAAACTTCTGGAACAGTGCTCTTTTTAAATTACTATTATCCATTCGGATTACCTTAAGCCAAATGTTATTGTTCGACGTTAACATATTATAATATTTCATAAAACATCAAAGTGCTTATTTTTGAGGTTTCTTTGACTCTGTTTTGACATATAATAATATGGACACCATACATTGGACTGAGTGGAGATTCCTCATGTTTCCAGTCGGCGGATTAAAGATGCTAAAGGTGGGATCTGTCCTTAATTTTTGCCCTTTTCTGCCTAAACTTCTACACTTTTTTCATACCCTGTAAGAAACATAACTCAACTATCACAGCACTCAGAAACTCTTATGTAGGGCGTGTGAACCGCGGAAGGAAGCCGTGTTTAGGGATGAGAAGAAGGGGGAGGCGCTCTTAGGAGCACGGGCCCCAAATTCAGTGGAAGAGCCTAGTAGTAGTAGTTTTATTTAGGTAGGGTGGTCGAGGAGTGCCTCTGTAGGGACCACATCGTAGGATGTAATACGACAGCCAAAAACAGGCGTGTAAGAACCATATCGTAAGATGTAATACGACAGCCAAAAACAGGCGTGTAAGAACCATATCGTAAGATGTAATAAGACACCCAAAGACAGGCGTGTAGGGATCATATCGTATGATGGAATAAGACACTCAAAGTGACCTAAATAATGAACAGTGAAGTTTTTTGAAATCTTATAATGGCTTCAAAGGTCAAACTAAAATAATATTTGATGATAAGAAATCCGTATGGATAAGTGCTCTAAAAAGAGCATTGTTCATGTATAGTATTACCTTTCTTTACAGAAAAGTCTGAAGGGACAATAATCAAAATGACCGGATTTTTTTTCACCCCAAGCTGGTAGAATCTGTGCAAGCAATGCCCTACTACCAGTGGCGCTCCTAGCGTACATGGCGCCCTGGGCGAACCTCACCTACGGCGCCCCCCCTTCCCCTCCACAGTGTACATAAGAAGTTTAGGACAGCCATAACTTTCACAAAACAACTTTTTATTGAACTATTTATTGTTACTTAAAAATTTTAAAAAAATGTCATTTATGAATTTTACAAACTCTTCATCACTTAAATAAAACACAAACATAGGAATATAGTTATGGTACCAGAAATAGGAATAATAAAAATTAAATTGCACAACTAACATAAACTACAAAAACAATATTGTAATGTAAATTATATAAATGTTTTATCATACAAGTATAAGAAAGTTGATAGAAGATAATAAATATAATCTACTGCACCACAGCACAACTACCATCTAAATCCTGACTTTTCTCACTTTCCTAGCTGCAAGATCATGAACTAGCTCATCATATGAAATCTTCTCAGTAACTGTGTGATTTATGATGATGGTGGCCAGACCAGTGAGGCGTTCCTGTGACATAGTTGATCTCAGGTAGGATTTGATGAGTTTCAATTTCGAAAAGCTCCTCTCTGCTTCAGCAACAGTGACTGGAAGAGTAATACCAATCCTTGTAGCAGTCCACAAATTTGGATATATTTCAGAGACCTCCCTTTCGTAGATAAATGTTAATTGCTCCAGCAAGGACATAGTTTATAGTGGCATGTATGGCAAGTTTTTCAGTTCCTGTACAAGCTCTCTACAATTCAAGTTAGAATGACCCTTAAACTGTAGTGTAGTGCTAAGGCTCTCACATTGTTTAGTCAGCTCCTCAAATGTGAGATTATGGAAATTAGTCAGCACTCCAAACTTCTCTCCCACATTTTCCAATGTGGAAAATCTTTCCTGAATGGCTGACATTGCAGCACCAACGACTGTATTGAGGAATGTGACCTCCAACTTCTTCAAAGCATCATTTAAGGGCTCATCACATGCTTCATAGGAGAAGTGCCGCTTTGTAGACCTCAGCCGTTTCTGTTTTAACACAGCCTCCACATGCATTTGTTCACAGATATCTTTAGTTGCCATCTGTGCAGCAACAAAACATGTTGCACTGTAATCATAGAGAGCTCTCTCTGTCTTCTTTAGGAGATTTATATGCAACATCAGCTTGCATGTTACGAGATTGCATTTGCTTGCTCACATGCTGAATTTGGCACAATATGTCGTACCACACAACTGAACAAATGGTTAAGTGGTATGATCCAACTTCCTCTGCTAGAGCTTGGGCTGCAACCTTTATTACAGATTCTTTGGTGTGATTTCTCATCTCGATCAGTGCATCTCTCACTCAAGCTGCTTTATATCTTAGGGGATCCACACTCTTGATCTTGCTCTCCTATCTTGTGTCAGACCACATATTCATTTCAAGTAGCCTGGATTGAACACCCTCGTTTTTTCACTTCATGTTGGCCCCATGGTCGTATGATTGTCCTCTACAGTCCATGAAAGGAATTTCTAACTCCTCCAGTCTCTTCAAAATCATAGATGCCAAATGCTGACCAGTGGAGTCTCCCGCCTCCAAGAACCCCATGAAATGCTCCATGACATGGGGCTTCCCCTCAAGTGATACTGCCCGAATCACAACTGACAACTGTTCAGTGTGGCTGATATCCGGAGTGCAATTTAGAATTATTGAGAAGAACTTAGATTGTTTGATGTCAGCCACCATTGCTGAAATGGTCTTGCTGCTCAAAAATCAATGAGCTCGTTTTGTATGTTGCTGGCCAAAGTAGCTAGTGTAACTGGATGTCCCTTGTTGGACACGGTTAATGTGCTTTTGCATTATAGGGTCAAATTGTGCCATAAGCTCAACTTCTTTCAAAAAATTGCCATTTGATGGTGAAAATAACTTTTCTGTGTTTCCCCTTAGTACCAAATTCCTAACTGAGAGAAAATGCACATTCGCAAGAAGACGTGTTAACACTGCTTTCCATCTTGATATCTCACCCTCCTGAAGTGCCATCTCCTGCTTGTCAATGGTCTCCCCTCTTTTCATCCTCACTGCCAGCTCTTTCCACGTTTTCATAGATTTTAGGTGTTCTGGACTGCTTTCGTGTGATGTGAGCAATGAGCCTGCATGCTTCCAGTCTGAAAGTCACAGTCTTATTAAACGTATCTTTCTCTTGCAAAATAATGTGCAACAGAAACAGAAGAGGCTGTTGTTTTTTGATGAATAGACCAGACAACTTCTGGTTATATTCTCATCACTAATCAACGACTTCCTGAAATAATGATGGTGGCAACTTCTTCCATCACTGTCGTTTTTAGGGAATAC
Source organism: Ceratothoa steindachneri (assembly GCA_963969495.1). Taxonomy (NCBI): domain Eukaryota; kingdom Metazoa; phylum Arthropoda; class Malacostraca; order Isopoda; family Cymothoidae; genus Ceratothoa; species Ceratothoa steindachneri. The sequence continues at coordinate 92,862,772 of OZ018326.1, forward strand.
AAAGTCAGATGAAACCTGAGTTGGTCCTCTGGAAGTCAATTGTGTTCTAATTCTGTCTGTCAGAACTGAAGTTCAATTAGCAGGGTCAGTGGACAGAGGCTCATCCTCGGTAGTCAATTCAGCTCCAGGCAGTTCTAATGGAAAGAACAATAGAAATATAAATTAGTATGCACATCTAAGTTAGACAACACAATATTCACAGCATGTGTTATGGTGGTGGTGTTATGGAATGATGGTTGTGACTCGTGAGACACCACAATCATATGGTAACCCCAGTGAATCAGTGATAATAACATTATAATTCATAACTGTTTACATAATTGTTTACACACACACACTAATAAATAATTTACTACTTTATATTTGAAATACATCATTTATTATTTTAAATTATTATTGACCATCCTATGTGCAAAAAGATAAATAAATAAATAAATAACTCACCTAAAGAGTCTTGATGAGAAGCAGTGGAAGCGAGTGGGTCTTCATCCTCTGGATCTGACTGCATTTGTGGAGATACAGGTCTATGTGAGGCTGTAGAAGTAGAAGGTTTCCCAACCGGGTCCGAAGGCTCCAAAACCATTTCTGTAGAGGCTTGTGGGGCTGCAGAAGTAGACACCTTACCATCCTGGCTAGTGGCAGAGGTTTCAGAATATTTTAAAAGGTCCCCTGCAATCAGGAAAAAAAACATAAGTGACCAATGCATGAGTTTGTCAAAACAATAATTTAACTTATTAATCACAAGTTACTAAGCATTTTCCTAGGAAACTAGGCAAATTAGGGCTTAGGCTAAATACATCAGTGCACTTCAAATATCCCAGAAAGATATATGATCACAAAATAGCAGTGAAAAGTACTAGCAAAGTTATATAACTTCATCTTTTGCTCGTTTCTCCGCTTCTTCTTTCCTCTTTTTTCTACATTTAGCACCTGATAGCTTAGACCTTTTCTTATCCATTTGCGTTTCTCAGGCTTTGATGGTTTATTGTTAAGAATTGTTCTCTGTAATAAATAACATATGATACAATACTATTCTTATTATATGATTATATGAGCTTTGTATATATATATATATATATATATATATATATATATATATATATATATATATATATATATATATATATATATATATATATATATATATATATATATATATATATATATATATATATATATATATATATATATATATATATATATATATATATATATATATATGTACCACGGAAGGAAACTAAAAAAAAAACGGATTGGAGTTAGTACTTCCGTCTATTCAACATTTTCAAACTCAATGGTAAGAAAAATAAGACGCCCAGTATTTATACAAAGCACGTTTCCCTGGGATGAAGTCAACATTTTTATGTTATCAGATAAGTCGGATTTTAGAAAAAGTGATAAAATTGGATCTAGCGAAAACAGCCCTGGGCTAATATTGAGATTACTCTCCTTTGTGTGGGAGATTAAAAATGATTCCAGGATATTTATCTTTATAAAATCATTACTATGGATTATAGTATCAGTTTTTGACTAGTTAATTCCGTGTCCCATCTTGGAATTGTGGACAGCTAAGGAATTATTCAGATAAACCTTAATTACTGCATTTTTGTGTTGTTGGGTCCTTATGGAAACATTTTGGAAGTTTGGCCTACATAGAATAAATTACAATCTAAACATGGAATTCGGTAAATTACATTATTATAATATTGGGGCTATGCTTTATTAAGAGATTTTTTTTAATGTATGATTGTATTTAAAGGCTACTTTAATATTAAAATGTTTTAGAATGGGCACTACAGACATAAAATTATCATGATAGGGTAAAATTAATAGGTTTTTACGAGGTTCTATTGTCTCTAATTTACAACTATAAAATGTTTTTTTGGTTATATTCATACATTTTTTTAGAGAGTACTTTGGGTAGCATAAATTGGTAGCAATATCTGCAATTTTTGTGTATTCTTTATCTATATAGTCGGGACTACATATTCGAAGAGCCCTAAGATACTAGGAGGAAAAAACAGCAGATTTTATATTTTTGGCATGACTTGAATAAAAATAGACATAAGATAAATTATTTGTCGGTTTCCTATAAACAGTAAATTTAAATCTATGTGGTTCTCTAATTATTAGGACATCCAAAAATGGAAGGCTCTTATTTACTTCCTTTTCTACGGTGAATTTAATGGACGGAACCAATGAGTTGATAATTAAAAGAAAACTATCGATGTCAAAACTGTTGTTTAAAATTACCAGGAGATAAGGGATTACCCATAGCCATACCAAACACTTGTTCATAAAATTTGCCGTTGAAACTAAATTTACATTTTTTAATACATAAACAAATAAGCTCAATGATCGTATTGGTTGGTAAAGGAAGGTCATAAGCATTTAGAATAGAGGCTAGGAAGTCTAATAAGTCATCAATGGGCACTTTGGTGAATAATGAGGTAACATCAAAACTGACTAGTCTCAGATCTGATGTAACTCTCATATTGTTTAATTTATTGCAAAGGTCAGAGGAATTTTTTATATGCGAAGGGGATACAATCATACATTAAAAAATCTCTTAATAAAGCATAGCCCCAATACTACTAATAATGTAATTTACCGAATTCCATGTTTAGATTGTAATTTATTCTATGTAGGCCAAACAATCATACATTAAAAAATCTCTTAATAAAGCATAGCCCCAATACTGATAATAATGTAATTTAACGAATTCCATGTTTAGATTGTAATTTATTCTATGTAGGCCAAACTTCCAAAATGTTTCCATAAGGACCCAACAACACAAAAATGCAGTAATTAAGGATTATCTGAATAATTCCTTAGCTGTTCACAATTCCAAGATGGGACACGGAATTAACTGGCCAAAAACTGATACTATAATCCATAGTAATGATTTTATAAAGATAAATATCCTGGAATCATTTTTAATCTCCCACACAAAGGAGAGTAATCTCAATATTAGCCCAGGGCTGTTTTCGCTAGATCCAATTTTATAACTTTTTCTAAAATCCGACTTATCTGATAGCATTAAAATGTTGACCTCATAGGAAAATGTGCTTTGTATAAATACTGGGCGTCTTATTTTTCTTACCATTGAGTTTGAAAATGTTGAATAGACGAAAGTACTAATTCCAATCAGCTTTTTATTCAGTTTCCTTTCGTGGTACATATTCATATTTATAGTTATCACGCGCTAACTTTCGTGATATTTCCCATATATATATATATATATATATATATATATATATATATATATATATATATATATATATGGGCTTAACTTAGTTTAGCGAGCATAGCTTAAAATACAGACAGGTCTATCCGCAAATATCGCCTAATTTCGGTTCCCAATGGCATAAATACATTCAATACTTCATGTTCAATTAAAAACCCCCACCACAAAAATCAAATTAATTAATTAATTAGACGGTTTAAAACTCACCGCCGTCAAAAATGGGATGAATTGCGACGCGAATTATCTAGTTGCCAGATCGCTGGTTAAAGGGCAATCATGAAAGACATATTTTAATGATGAAAAACGTTTCTGAGGGGGTGGCATCACAAGTCCTGCCTGGATGACCGTCCATACCGCTCATAGAAAGAACAGTCACTGCCTACTACTATTAATTAATACAAAACTACCACAATAATAATGAATGCCTAAAAGATACTGCCAGGCCCCTTAAAGAAATCAGGAGAAACTCATGCAGTGTTAATTAGGAGCGGGAGCTCTGAAACTATGTACCATTATTTTCCTGAATTTCAAAGCTCAGTCCACAAAAGTTACTAGTTAATTTTATAATATTAAACACCGTCGACATTATAATCTAAATATATCCTAACGTTAAGGAATAAAGAGTTTAGTAAGACCTTTTGAACTTTCTGTTATTTTCTTTATCATTATTATATTTGTATGGCTAAGTGAAACATTGCATAGTTCTGTTAATTCTAAGAACCTTAAAACCCTTTTAAAAGAAACACAAGGAAGGAATATAATAATTTTGGTTGTATAATTATAAAAATCGATTTAAAAGTCTGTAGGTAACAATTACAATCCCATTTCATCTATATATTTAATATAATTCATGTTTAATTGATGAATGAAATGAGAAACTTGTTATTTGAGCATAAAAATGAGAGACATGGGGGCATTTGGCAAACATTGAAGGAATGTTTCCAGATGCCACCGCGTCTGCTAATTTAATATTGAAAACTTCCTCCTTAAATGACTTTGTAGTGTTAGAACCATATCGTAGGGTGGAATATGAAGGTAAAAGATACCTAAAAAAATGAGCACTTTGAAGTTTTCTAAAATCTTATATATGGGTTCACATTTGTTCTCCGAACTTTGGCAACAGCGCAAGAGCAAGATGAAGAAGTGAATTAGTTTTAATCAGAATTGAAATTGTTTCCTTTTCCGGGGAATACTCAACTTTGATGGGAAATAAAATCTAAATACCCACGACCGTTTGTTCCTTTAACCTGCATAATGTCTATTTTCAATCAACTACACAGTATATCCTAGTCAGGGATTAAAGCGTCACTTCGATAGGTAAAAACGAATTATTTCTGGCCTAATATGGATAGAGACATAGGTTCCTGGACGGGAGAAGGCCTCTCATGCCAAACAGTTAAAGTTAATCGCCAGCCTAAGTCACCAATCTTGCCCATTAGTATTCCTACTTGATGATTTGAAACGGTACACATCGACATTGTTGGTCCGCTACCGCCGTGCACACTGCCTGGACAATCCTACATTTCATAACCGTCACCTGCTATTATCCTTTATATGTGATAACTGACAAAGGAGCCCAATTTGAATCCGAACCTTTCGAGGAGTTATCAGCCCTCGTTGGGTTTCATCACCTGCGAACCATAGCGTACCGACCGACCACAAACGGGATAGGGAAAAGGTCAGACGGAACTCTGAAGCTCTATTATGGCTCGTCGGCAAATATGGTTAATGGCTCTTCCAGTTGTTCTTCTTGGCTTCTGAGCTCTACCTAATAATTTGGAGCTTTCACCATTTACTGCGGTCCAAAACACTTAGTTTGATCCTCTTCATCAAAAACTGACTCTAAATTTATCAATAAATTAACTAAAGCCACGTCACAAATTGATTTCACACAAATCTCTGAAGGACATCCGCACTCAGTAACGAAATCATTCGTGGCCAAGTATTACGAGATGCTACGCATGTGTGGGTCCGCGTTGATCGCGTTCGAAAACCCTTAGAAGCGCCTTATGCAGGCCCGTTCCGTGTTATCGAACACGACGACAATGGGTGAAAATTAGAATTCCCTAATGGACATAATGGACGTCAGGCTACGTTATCGATAGACAGAGTAAAACCGGCAAAAAATTGCCAAATCTATTTAATAACAGAAAGGAAAATTGTTCGCAACCTACCAATAGTCAAACAATTGAGAATATACCAATAATTTTAGATTCTCCGGAACAGAATGAAGAAGGATTAACAGAAAGTGATAACAATAATTAGAGTAATGTGGAATCTATTCCAGATACCAATTAGAATGGTAGAAAAGTGGACGTTTATACTCGTTTCGGTCGGTGGGTTACATTTGCTAAAGATCTTTCATACCGTTATTTTTAAATATTTATTCGTGTCGAATAAATTAGTGCATAAAGTCCTTCTTAACGTTAAATTAATTTGATTCCGTTTCCTAATCTCCGGTTAGTTTAAGAAAAGTCGTGTGGTGTATACACACAGAGGGAAAAAATAATGGAAAAGGAGGTTTTGTTCGCGACGCGGAACTGCAGCTCCTACGTGCGAACGCTTAAATAAATGTTAAACGCTTGGCATATCATAGGTTAAATAAAGAATCTCAGGATTGCTAAGCCCCCTGAAATTTATGTTTTGCATTCAAGAATAACAAAAATCAAATAAGAAAGTAAATATAAAGTTGTGGTATACGTACACAAAGCTGTATACATAAAAATAAATTAATACAGAACCCCCAGGAGCGCTTGACATTTGTAATTTATGTTGCAGCCAATAATAGAAATTGAAAGAAGGAAAAATAAAAGTAAATATAATAAAGGCGTTGTGCACACACACACACACAAACAAATTTGTGTTCCCATTGAAGAGCTGCAGCTCCTGCCTTTGAATACTCCAAAGAATCTCGGAGTCACATGAAATATAGGCATATATATATATATATATATATATATATATATATATATATATATATATATATATATATATATATATATATATATAATTCTAAAATATGTGTACGAAAGCTTTATTTATAAATGCATACCTAATCGTGTTTTAAAAACTCCGCTTTCTCGGAGGGTAGTATTTTAGTGTTAGAACCACATTGTAGGATGGAATATGGCAGTGAAATATATCTAAAAAAATGAACACTTTGAAGTTTTCTAAAAAATAGGTTCACGTTAAACCAGAATTAAAATTCAATGGAGGCAGTCCGAATGGTAAGCGCTCTAAGAAGAGCACTGTTCATAAATCGCAAATACCTCTCTCTTGCATTATAATCTAGATTAACACAGCTTAGTCATATTTCTCCAAATTATGTTCATTCTCGCAATCACTTCCAGTAACTAAATATTTTTTTCTTTCCGTTATTAGAAGAAACTTTAAACGATCTTAAAAAAGAAACGAAAGGCAGGAATATAATAATTTTGCTTTAGTAAATATAAAATTTGTGTTAAAAGCTATATGTAATAATTATATGTATTAAATAGAAATCGGGTTTAAATGACGATAGAAATAGGATATTTGTTTTAGAGCGAGAAATGGTAACATTTGGCAACCCTGCAAGGGATAATTTTAGATTTATTAGAAAACGACTAATATAATGGATTTGTTTTGCTTCTGTAAGATTAAGGTTGTAGTAGTTGATACTTGTAGCGAGATGAGTTGGTTGATCTTTGATTGTGCCGGTGGTCACCAGTTCCTAGTTGGAACAATATTCCTTCTCTGCTACCTGATTCGAATTCTTTCTTGAGGGTGTCCACCGGCACCAAATAAGTTCGTATTTGGATTTTTTTTAAACACCTGATGAAAAATAACTTTAAGGAACTTGAGATTTAATGATGAAGGGCGGGAGCTTGGTGAATGCTATCCGCTAAGGTGGACGGATTCACAACGATGAAGACGATTTTTTTTTTTAAGGGGCTATCTGGCGACTGCCCACTTAAGCATAAGTCGCCGTAAACAAACAGTCTAGTTCTAGGCTACTTTAAAAAAATTGAACAGGAAACAACAATAAAAAGAAATAACAATAACAAAACAATAACAAAAACAACAACTAAACCTAGTTAAATGAAAGGGAGAAGGCCAGCCCCCCCCCCGAATAGTCAACAGGTCGAGCAGTTAATGTGCATGCACTCGTCCCGAGTACAAATGACAGGCGGTAGCGACCCCGCCCATCCCGGTACCGGGACAGGTAACGTACGCGAAGATCACCCAGACTGGGACATTCGACAAGAATGTGCCGAGGAGTCTATGGGACGACGAAGTCGTCGCAATAGGGTGCAGGCGAGCGCTCCATCAAATAGCGATGCGTCACACGAGTGTGTCTGATTCGGAGACGACAGAAAGCGACCTAAAGCGGTCGGGGCATTGGGGGATAGGTCCATGGGAACAGTCGCGGCGCAATGGCACGCAACTTTAAGTTCCCTTCGACCGTCTCCCATCTTCTTTGCCAAGCAGTCCGAAGAGCTGCCCGTATTCCTGCCATGTAGTCGGTGTGAGGAAGAGCGAAACGCTGGTCCGGTCGCAGAGTCCTCGCGGACTCTTTGGCGCTCTCATCAGCGCGCTCATTCCCCGCAATTCCTACATGTCCAGGAACCCAGCAGAAGATAATCTCGACATCTGCCCGGCTCGCCATAACCGTGGCGTCACGGATATCGCGAATCAGGGAATGCGGAGATTCCAATGCCCCGAGAGCACTCAGGGCGCTTTGTGAGTCGCTATAGATCACAATCCGGTCTCCGAACCGGGCACGTCGCGTAATCTCCAGTACCGAGTGGTGTATTGCCACCAGCTTGGCCGTGAAGACAGACGCAGCGCCTGGTAGAGCCCCGCTGACTTTAAACAGAGGAAATACGGCGTGGAAGCAGACCCCCTCTTGGCACTTGGAGCCATCCGTATACACTGGCACGGTTCCAGCGTGACACGAGGTGTGCTCCAAAAAGGTCGAACGCAATACTTACGGCGCCGTACAAGCTTTGTTAGAAGAGGCGTGGCGACAAATAACCAAATCTGGTACCCTCCAGGGTGGCTTCCTGGGCAGAACCAGGGGCGCCACCAGCTCAAGAGCTATATCTACCTCTCGAAGGAGTTTCCTGGCCCTAAACCCAAAGGGCTTAAGGTATGACTGGCGTCTCTCGGCGGCATAGGCACCATCGAGATGAGCTGCGGATGCAGTGGGAGCTGTTGGCGACTGAGGGAGGCGCCGGGCTCGAGCGTACAGGCGAGTGATGCACTGCACGCGGCGCTGAGCGAGTGGCATCTCCCCAGCATCGGTCAGGAGGCTCTCAATGGGGGAAGTGCGGAAGGCGCCGGTCGTAAGGCGAAGGCCAGTGTTGTGGATCGAATCTACCTTCCGCAATAAATGCTCGGCTGCGGATGCATAAAACTCGCATCCGTAGTCGAGTTTCGAACGAACAAAGGATCGATAAAATGTAAGGCAGTAGCCCTATCAGCACCCCAAGCGCTGAACGTCACGGAACGGAGAATGTCCATGGCGCGGGTACAAGAGACCCTAAGGCTGCGAATATGAGCCCCCCAGGTGAGACATCGGTCGAATACAAGACCAAGGAAACGGTGCGATTCCACCACATCCAGGCGCATCCCATTAAGAAACAAATCTGCATTCGGGTAAAGCCGTGGATGGCGGCAGAAGTGCACCACCTTAGTCTTGGCCGAAAAAACCGAAACCTGTGCGCTTCGGCAAAGCGAGAGATGCGGTTCAATGCCTGTTGGAGTCGACGCTCCAGAGTTGGCATCTGGGCCGCGCCAAAAGAGATCAAATGGTCGTCCACGTAGAGCGTAGCGAGAACATCTTTCGGCAGCACCGAGGTGATGCCGTTGATGCTCAGGGCAAAGAGTGTGACACTGAGAACACTTCTCTGCGAGACACCCTCTTCCTGCTCCTTTGGGCTGGAGAGGGCCCCCCCCCCCACCCGTACGCGGAATCGACGATCTCGCAAAAATTCAGATATAAACATTGGGAGGCGTGTCCTCGCCCCGATCTTGTGGAGAGTCTCCATGATACCGTATCGTCCTCCGGTATCATAGGCCTTCTCCAGATCGAAAAATACCGTGGCGTAGTGCTGTCTACGAAGGAAAGCCTCGCAGACGGCATTTTCCAGTCGGAGCAGAGCATCCGACGTGGAGTGGAACTTGCGGAAGCCGCACTGTGCAGAAGACAGATGGCCTCCGCTGTCCAGGAAAAAGGCTTATCTAACATTTACCAATTTCTCCATCAACTTGCACACGCAAGAGGTCAGAGAGATTGGGCGGAAACCGGTCGGAGTAGAGTGATCTCTTCCCGGTTTGCCAAAGGCGAGCACAGTAGCGATTCGCCAGGAGTCTAGGAGAAGACCCTCCACCCAGATCCTGTTGAACAAATCTAACAGAAAGTCCATGCCTCGCTCACCCAGGTGTCGAAGCATGGCGTACGGGACATCGTCCGGACCATGGGCGGTGTCCGCGCACGAAGCGAGAGCGGAACGCAACTTACTCACAGTAAACTTGTCGTTAAAGGGTTCTCCGCCTCTGGAGGTAAAGTCCAGCCGGCGGCCTTCCGCGACATCACGACATGCATTAAATGCTGGTGAAGCAGCATCCCGGCTAGAGAATGCGGAAAAAGCAGTCGCTAAGGATTCTGCCACGGACGCGAGGTCCGAGATTGCGGTCCCTTTCTCCTGGAGAACCGGAGGGGGGTCCTGCGAGAACCTGCCCCGAATCCTTTTGACTCGCTTCCACACCTCAGCTAAAGGGGTCTTCCCGTTAAGTGAAGACACATATGCCCGCCATTTAAGCGTCGGGCGTGCTTCGAAATATACCGGAACCTAGCCTAGCCCGACGAAATTCAGCGACAGTGAAATCGTTCAGGCGGCGCTTATAGCGCATGTAGGCATAACGCTTCTGTTTGAGGGCTGTCTCACACTCGGCCGACCACCATGGGAGTGATCGGCGTGCAAAAAGGCCAGACGTCCTAGGAATAGTAGCTATGCCCACGGCGATGAGGTTGCCGGAGAAGAACTCAACGGCCTCATCTACCGACCTAAACTCCTCGACTGAGATAGAGAATTCAGTCATTTCCTGAAATGCAGGCCACCGCGCACACGCCAAGCACCACCGAGCTGGGCTCTCAGGCAGCAGTTGCCCTGAATATTTTATTTGAATCTGAAAGTGATCACTACCATGGAGGTCATCGACCATCCCCCAATCAAAATCAGGCTGTGCATCCGAAGAGCACAAAGATAATTCAAGGCAAGAAAATGAAGGAGTTCTCGGACAGTGATGCGTAAACTCATCCACGTTTAGGACACCCATCTCAAGTTCTTCGATCAGATCGGCAAGGTCTTGTCCCCTGGGATTTATGGAGTAATATCCTCAGAGAGGATGCTTGCCGTTCAGATCTCCAAGCAAGAGATAGGGCCTCGGCAACCGTGCGACGACGCGGCGGAACTCCCACGCGTCGAAGTTAGCTGACGGTGGAGTGTACGCAGAAATGATACTATACCTCCTATCCAGGTGCAGGTGCACGGCCACTGCCTTAAAGGAGGTATCTAAAGAGAAAGAAGAACGCAGACATCATGCCGGGTGTAAACCGCGCATCCCCCAGCCCGGCCATCCCGCGGTGGTGGGGTCGCAAGACCCTTATACCCCGGGAGGGCGGGCAGGGGGCACGCGCCTAGCATGGTCTCCTGCAAAAAGATAGCTAACGGGGAACGGGACGAGACGAGCCTCCGCAGCTCCTCCCATTTGGCCCGGAGTCCACGGCAATTCCATTGAAGGAATATGCCCTCCAGGCCTAGCTCGGAGGAGACGGGGGGGCCCTCCTCGAACTGAAGACCCTCACGGGAATAGCCGTACGCTTCCCCGGGGCAGAACCCCGGGCGCTGTTGGCCGGACAAAGCGCTGAAGACGCTGTCGCCTTCGAGGACTTATTGGGGGAGGTTGGGCTCGCCATGCGAGTCTTTTCCTCCGTCCGCCTCGAAACCTTAGGCGGGCGTTGCGGCTTCGGAGGCGGGGGGCCCTCTTTTCGAGGAACCACCGTCTCCGAGCCACTCGCTCCACCTGGGGGGGGGGGCGAAGGAGCCGAAGCTCCTATTTTGCTGTCCTCCTTTCGGAGGACAGCTTTAGGAACCCCAGAAGATGGCCTAGCGACCATCTTCAGGGGTGCTGCCTCCTGTGAGTTTAACGACTTGGTGGAGGCGCGTGGCCTTTTCGCCTTACGGGAAACGGTCACGCTGAGGGAAGAGGGGGAAGCCCTGGTTTTAGTCACGGCTGGGTGTGAACACTTTTTACCGCCAGCTTTACCAGGGTAGCGCCCGGATGAGTAGAGCCCGCAGAAGGGCTCCGAATGGACGCGGAAACAACCGTGCTCGTTGGCCTGGATGGGCCAGGAGCAGAGGGTGCCTTTCTAACTATTGAGGCATATGACGTCCTAGGCAGAGCCGGGCGCGCCAGGACCAAGTCCTTAGCCTCGCAAAATGAGAGTCGATCCTGGTTCTAAACGGCTAGGATTTCTTTCTTAAGGAGATATGCACCACATTGCTTCGAAGAAGCGGGGTTCGGCTCTTCGAAATTGACACACTTGGCCACACACGATTTGGACTTATCGTTTGCGGCCTTGGAGCAATTTACACAAACTTCGGGTGACCCTGACTTTGCACGTCTACAAGAACGATTCGTATGTCCGGAGCGGTGACAATAATAGCACCGCCGCGGCACTGGCACGAATGCCTTCATGCGGTAGCGGTACCAACCAGCACGCACCGACTTAGGGAGCTTGTCACAGTCGAACGTGACGAAGAGTGTAGGGGTGGGTCTCGAGGCCCCTCCCTGTTTTCTCATCACACGTTCGACCTTGACCACCCCATGGTCGGCCAGCTCTAGGGTGATGTCCTCAATGGAGTAGTCAACGAGTTCCCTCGCATAAACTACTCCTTTCACAGAGTTTATGGTAGAGTGCGGCGTCACACTCACCGGGGTGCCATGAAGTGCCTGAAGACCACTTATCTTGTCCGTCTCGGCGGGATTCGCTGCATTCGCCAGAAGGCTCCCGTCCGAGAAACAGGTCACCTTCGGCTCTCTACCAATTGCACTAGCTAATCCTCTCATCTGATGGGTAATGTTGCCCCTTGGCCAACATGGTGCCATCAGTGGAGCGAATAACGAGGAAGCGTTTGAAGCCAGCGGGCTCGAAAACGCCAGGTAGCATCTGAATAAGGGGGCCCGATGTCATCGAGGCTTCGCCCTGTGCACTTTTAGTTTTAGTCAGTGGCTCCGCAACCGGAGGGGCAGAGGGGCCCGATGTACCGATCTTGGCTTGGTCGCTTGCCAAAGTGGCAGCAGACCCATCTGTCCCCGTAGCCCCCTCGGGTAGAAAGGAGCCGTGAGTCTTCCTAGTCTTTGTCTTTTTCGCCTTTTTCTTTTTTGTAGAGGAGGGCGGGGAATGAACCCGCTTCTCGCCTCCGCCGGAAGGAGCCACCAGGCCAGATGGACCGGCCTCAGCCAGGTCATTCTCCGAAATGGAGAAAGTCCTGGTAGTCGTAGGGGCACCGGTCGGAGGAGATCCCTCCCCTCCTTGTACTGCTTCGGAAACCCTAGCCGTTTGAGGAGGACCTTGCATATGGGCGGATTCGAGTTCGGTGCTTGGAACCGAGCCTGGATTTCCCTCCATGGAAGGCCCTACCGTCTGAGGCTGGGCTTCCTCAAGGACCATTCTTATCTCAGGGGGGCCTCCATTTGGCCATTCCCCCCCCCCAAGACATCGAAGGTCCCGATTGGCAGTATCGTCACTAGTCTTGTGTGGGGAGGCACAGGCCTTGACCCCGGCAAGGCTCAATATTCTTGCCAGCAGGTCTTTTGAGGGAAGCGACCGAAGGGGCCTGGCTTCCCTCTCCCCCCGAAGGGGATTTGCGCTACAAAGCCGCTTCGATGTGGAGCGGCTGGCTAAGGGCTGCCTGCTGGCTTTCTTGTCTGTCCCCTTGTACAGAATAGAGGGGACTTCCGCTGGAAAAAGGGAGGTGCCCGAAAGCACCTCCAGAGAAGGGGTTGTGGGGAAGTCCTCTACACCCGTAAGCGAAGGAGAGGAGTAAGCCTCCTCTTCGGTTAGAGAGATATGGAGGGTCCCCTGAGCAAGCACAGGGGAAAGGGGACCTCCATTTTTTCGGTGGAGCTGCCCGAGGGCGGCTCCGTTGGTGACACAGGGAGAATTAAGGGGAGATTTTTGTGTTTCTCATCATTGGGCATGGTGACCCTCTATATTTCACGGGATGCAAACGCTCATCACCTCTTGCAGTTGCCCGCACTGCAAGAGGTGCTTACAGGCCTGGCAGAGCCAGGCGCCGCCATTTGGGACCACCCCTCCCGCCTTTTGCCGGGCAGTCCATCGGCATGGTGGCTCCACATTAGACGCGGCGTAAAAAGATAGATTGTGAAGAGGAGAGGAAAAGGGATGTGAGGAAGGTATGGGTGGGGATGAAGCAGGTTGTTAAAAACCCCCATCCCGACCTGGAGCTCAGGGGTTAGGGAACGTTGTCCCCTCCCCCCTCAGCCCCGATCCGGGACGGTTGGCTTGAGAAGAAGGTCAGCATCTACCCTGTGAAATTAGAGGCTGACCAGAGAAAGTTGTGGGAGAGGTTGTATGAAAAGCAAGGAAACAAGTGTTTTGAAAGAAGGAGAAGAGGCTAAGCTGGGGTCGGACGGGGCGGAGCGTTTTGAAATGTTTTGCCTCCTTTACCGATGTAATAAGTGGAGTAAGGATCTGACAGAGTGAAAGATGATGGTATACTCAATTTAATAGATGATGGGCTACTAGTAGATAAAAGTGGGTGAAATTTAAAGTGTGGAGGGGGTATTTTGCCCTAGTAGGAGGGCATCACATTATATTCTTTATTTTGATATTTTCCTTTTTGTCTTGTTTGTTGTATTTAGTGTTCTTCTATGTTTGTTTCTTTTTTTGGTTAAATTCTTGAGCATTCGAGCCTTTATGAGCTGTTAGCTCAGCAATTTACATGTGTTGTTTTAATGTTATGTTATTTGTTCTCTCTGTTTTTTGTTTCGGTTGAACTGTGTTAGTTTTTTGTGTTGCTGTTAAGTGTATATTGATGCAATGTCTTCCAGTGAGCAGAACTTAGTACTTGAGAACTTGTTACGACGTGAGACTTTCTCTCGCAGTCGTGCAGGTATGTTAAGTCTGCCCCCAGTTTCCTGTAATTCCGGAATCACATCGTTCGTAAGAGTTAGCCAGATCCTTCTTCCCAATTTCTGGGTGAAGATGTTAATAGGGTCCAGTTTTTTCCTCGTATGGAGACGCTTGACTGTTGATGGCCGGTTTATCTTCATTTATTAATATGGTTTCTAAGATGTTCAGCCTCGCTTTATTAACCTCTTTTATTTTAATAATGGTTTTATCAACTAGCATATCTCTCGTTAGGTTAATATTATGGACACTCTCTGTATGATTCTTATGCCATCCGCTTTGTAGATGCATGGTTAAACGTCTCGAAAGTGTAGTGGTTGTCATGCCAATATATTATGAGTTATTTTGTTTTCCTGTTAAGTGTATATTGATGCAATGTTTTCCTGTGAGCAGAACTTCGTACTTGAGAACTGGTTACGACGTGAGACTTTCTCTCGCAGTCGTGCAAGTATGTTAAGTCTGCCACCAGTTCCCTGTAATTCCGGAATGATATCGTTCGTAAGAGTTAACCAGATCCTTCTTCCCAATTTCTGGGTGAAGATGTTAATAGGGTCCAGTTTTTTCCTCGTATGGAGACGCTTGAATGTTATGGCCGGTTTATCTTCATTTATTAATATGGTTTCTAAGATGTTCAGCCTCACTTTATTAACCTCATTTCTTTTAATAATGGTTTTATCAACGAGCATATCTCTCGTTAGGTTAATATTATGGACACTCTCTGTATGATTCTTAGGCCCTTCCCTTTGTAGATGCATGGTTAAACGTTTCGAAAGTGCACTGGTTGTCATGCCAGAATATTTTGAGTTTTTATAAAGCTTACAGTCTTTATCAGGGCAGATGAGCTCGTAAACTATGTTGGTTGACTTGAGATTCGAGGAGTTTAGGCAGATGTTGTTTTTAATCAGGAGATTGCTGGCTTTTGTTGTTTTATAATAAATGATGAGTTGAATTTTATCCATTTGATTTTTAACCTTAATGTTACGGTTAATAATCTTCTTGATGTTTTTTTAATCTATTTTATAGGCCGTGGACATCTGGTTTCTGTAATACACTTTGATGTTGTTGACTTCTCCATGATTACTTTCAGTTTTATCCGCATGTTTGTAATGGTTATTTAAAAATGATTGGAGTTGTTTGTCAATCATGCTTTTTGAGAAACCATTATTCACGAGTATTAGTTTTACTCGTGCAATCTCTTGGTGGAAAAGTTCCCACGTAGAGCAGTATTTATAAGCTCGGCAGATGTATGAGACGATTACGCTTATTTTATACCTTTCAGGGCATTCGCTCTCCGCATTGAGGCATCTTCCTATGTCCGTACTTTTCCTATGTCCTTAAGTGATGTACCTGCCATTGATGTTTTGAACCTCAACGTCCTAGAAACGGAGTTTATTGCCCGTGCTCAATTCATAAGTGAATTTTAGCACGGAGTTCTCCTCAAAATGCTGTTTGATGTTAGCTAGATGTTCTTCGTTTTGGACATTGATGTAGATGTCATCTATGTATTGGCAATATGTGTGTGGCTTATTTTCCATGATGTCCAATAATCTCTCCTCAAGTTGACCCATGTAATAGTTGGCGAAAGTCGGCCCTAAGGGTGACCCCATAGCCACTCCATCCACTTGCCTGTTTAGATTACCGTCCGGTGTCCTGAACGGCGCCTCTGATGTGCATGAACGTAACATGCTCCTTAAGATGTTTTGGTCAAGATTTGGAGGAGACATTGTAAGATGGTGGAACACGTTTTTTATAATGATGTCGATGGTCTGAGCGATAAGCACGTTCATAAACAGGCTTTCTACGTCAAGAGATGATATTACTCCTGACTGTTAGTTAAAATAAAAAATCAGCTCATGTGACGTCATAAAGGAATTAGATCGCTTTACTTAGGAGAATTCAATTCCTTTCCAGAACAATTCAACATTTTACAGAGATCGCTAATTAAATGGTAGGTATGGTGGTATTGATAAAAATATATACCCATAATTAATACATTTATTTAGGACAATAGCAATGGTATTTCACAATAATCATGGAGCAACTGAATTATATATATATATATATATATATATATATATATATATATATATATATATATATATATATATATATATATATTACATAATTAAAAAGATCTTTTCTTCTGTATTTGTTGGTTGTATTCCTCCGTTATTAATTTATTTGATTATTTGTTTTTTCGTTTGTTTGGTAGGCCTTGCCTATAGTGGTCTTGTAGAAGAATTTTATATTTTCTTTGCCTAGATTTCCAGTGCTATGAGGATCCGTTAATTACCATGGATCCATTTTCTTTCTTATAGCTAAATGTATTTATATCGTGTTTACTGAATCCGTTTTTAACGAGTACTTGGATGTCTCTCTGAAACTCTTTATGTGTTTCTTTGCATGTGAGGCAGGTGCTAAAAGCACAATTTCTATATCATGTATAAATGTTGTATAAAGCTGAAATACATGCACGTCTTTAGAGAGAGGAAGACACCTTCATTGACAAAATGTCTGCCAACGATCATTAGAAGAAATATACCACACAACTCGCAAATAGATCGGTTATAATAGATTTTCAATACTTAGTGAAAAAATGAACATTCGTTAAATTCGAAGAAAGAGAAGTAGACTTTTCTTATTTGCAATTATTTAGTAAGAAACTAATGTGAGTACTGCGAATTAAAAGAAAAGAAAAATAGGAAAATCCGTTGCTATCCAGGTGTGTCGTAGAATGGACTCTCGACGATATACCATATATGACTATTCGTTGAGGGAACTTATTCAATTATATTTAGAGTGCGTGGTGTCTGGTCGACCGAGGTTATTTATCTTCAATATGTTTAAGAAGTGGAACTGAGCTCAAGGATAATAATATGGCTATCATTAATAAAATAGAGTTTTATTAATTAAACTATCAACAACACACAAAACGGAAAATATTGACATAAACAGAGAATGGAAAGGGTCGTGGGAAATCTAGCTAATCCGAGGATTAAGATTTGGAAGTGATTTAAAAAGGTAAGACAAATAAAAATTAAAGGGATGGGATGGTTCGCTAAACCATTTAAAGCACAGGATAGGGTTGACAAAAGGGTTAAATACTCAAAGGTAACGTTCAGCTTACGTAATTACACTTGTTGGGCAGAGGAAGGCGACGTGAAAGATTCTTCGGTCCGCTGGCGAGTTCCAGCCGAAGAGGGGGGGGGGGGATTAAATGATCCTGACGTGGTGTCTTGGGAATGAGAACCGTTTCTTGGCGAACGGGCTTGAAGAACAATGGCTGTTCTACGTTGTTCTCTTCTGAACAACAGGATGGGGGGAGGTGAGAACCGTCTCTTGTCTACGGGCTCAAAGAACAATGGCTGTTCTAATGTTGTTCTCTTTCTGAACAACAGGGGGGAAGGGTGAGAACCGTTTCTTGTCAACGGGCTCAAAAGAACAATGGCTGTTCTAATGTTGCTCTATTTCTGAACAATAGGGGGAAGGGTGAGAACCGTTTCTTGTCAACGGGCTCAAAGAACAATGGCTGTTCTAACGTTGTTCTCTTTCTGAACAACAGGGGAAGCCTTGTGGACTTGGCGTCATGAAGGCTCGAACCTTGGCACTCAAGGGATATTGTCCTCTTCTGGACAAATGATGGTGGATCTCGAGGTAGAGGGCCCTTTGGTGCACAAGGTGAGACTGGATCGTAGTGATGTCTCGCGAAGAAAATCTGGATCTCGAATCTCCTCTTAGTGGTAAAGTTTCCGTATAAATAGTGGAGACATCCCCTTGGCGTAGGAGACAATGGAGTGGGGACTTCTAGGGAATGCACAGCCACGCCTGAGAACAATACCTTATCTGCCCATAAGCCAAACTCAATCTGGCGAGGTCGGTGCATCGGGTGAAACGGGGGAAGATAAACCTCCTTGGTTAAACATTGACTCAGGTGGCGGCTATAATGCACCCGGCTTCAAGGCGAAGATGCACGTGGGTAGCATCGTGTTTCTAAAAACATGTGATAACGGTTGAAATTAAGCGGCCTCAAACCGTTCTATCACAAGGTGCTACGATTAAGAAAAATGACGAGGAGATTGCGAAACTGTATGTGGATAACGAAGATAGTACAGTAATAGTGCATGTTGGATCTAATGATACTTATGTTAAAGATGAAATGGTCGAAACCGAACGGGTCATTTCTTGGTTCGAGTCACTAACAGACAAAATCAGAGCAAAGATGACTAAGATTTTATAGTACACAATTTGCCCAGAATAAATGCATCAACAGAGGCATTAAGCAAAACTATTGGAATTAATTCAAGACTTAACATAATGTATGAAAAAAAATAATTGTTTTCTTAGATTTTCGGCGGAGTTTCATCGATTGAGAAGAATACTTTTACAATGATGGGACTCAGTTAAACAATAAAAGCAAAAAAACAACAACAACAAAACACGACGAATTATTGAACGTCAATGTATTCAACTTTTTTTAATGTTTCCGTAAAAGAGAGCGATTTTTCTAAATGCACGTTCAATCAGAAACAAATTATTAGAATTTAAAGCTATGGTAGCTGTAGAGAAGTATGACATAATTACAATTACACAATCACGGATAAATTTGAATTCGTAATATTTTAGGGATGAATTTGAACTAAAGGGCTACAAAATGTTCAATAAACATAGAAAAGATAAAGTTGAAGGAGGAGTTCTATTATATGTACGCGAATATCTTTATCCAACAGAGATTGGTTTGGATACGAGTCTAGAAATGATAGGAGTGAATCTAAATTTAGATAAAATAAGTTTATGAATTTATTTAATATACAAAAAACCGCACCAGTCCCTGGAGTTTGATGTAAAACTCTAGGATTTCTTGACAAAACAAATAGATTAGAAACTAGCTGTAGTGATGGGAGACTTCAATTGCAGCAAAATAAACTGGTTAACAAAACAAGCAGATAAAGAAGGGCACAGACTTCTTGAGTTATTGATGATAATTTTTTAACACAGTGGGTCATTTAACCAACAAGAGTTAATACCATATTGGACCTTATAATGTCTACTGTGAGCAACATACGCTCAAACATTTGCGTCGGTAAAACATTTGAAGGTAGTGATCAGAATTTAATAAGAGTTCGATATCCAAATAAAGACCTGGGAAAGAATAAAAAAAGTACACATACTTTATTTTAACAAAGGAAATTATAAAGTCATGAAAGTAAGCCTAGCAGGATATGATACAAACGATGATGAAGTAAACGATGCTTGGATATCTTTTAAGAATTATTTTATGGAAAATCAAACAGAATATGTCATTAAAATTAGAAAAATCTTCCACTAAACAAGATCTCACGTGGTTGACCAAGGAAATAAAAATCATGATAAAGAAAAGGAAAAGGACATTTATAATGCTGAAAAGCAAGGCACCCCAACATATTACAGAAAAATATGGTAGCCTAAGACGAAAAATAGAAAGAAACATTAAAAAGCCAGGGGGGAAGAAGAGATAAAAGTGGCAAAAAATTTACAGTGGGGTGCCTTAGGGTATCATTCACGTATTCTGTTCTTTTGATTTTGTATTTTTATACTTTGTCATATTTTAACTTTAGTCTCGCTTCCTTGGCTTTATCTGATTTGACATAAGTTTGTTTTTTCAGTGGGGTTATTTTTAAGCGTTTTTATTATTCCTGTTTGTTTTTGTTTTTATATGTACGTTCCTAAATTGAGTGGCTTTACTGTACTTTAATAGAATTACTGAAGATGTTCCAATGTTTGGAACAAAACAGGTCTGAGAGGAAATAAATGTCCTTTTCATTCTACTGGTGGGTCTTCATAATTTATATTAATGATCTGGACAAAGGTCTCATGGCAAAAATTGTAAAATTTGCAGATGGTGCCAAACTTGGAAACGGGATAGTTAGTAAACAGATGCAGGTGGACTTCAGAATGATATTAATTGTATAGTAAATTGGTCAGGAGAATGGAAACTGCCTATAAACTTAGATGATAGTAAGGTTGTCGTGGAATAGGTTTCTATATACCATACATATATCTACTATATTCGATTTTAGAGTGCGCTGGGCTTCTTTTTTAATACCTTTTGGTCGGCCGGGTCAGATTACGAGGTCAGATTCTCGTAAGAGAGGGCTAATCCAATAGAGCTACTTTGATTCCTTATTGGATGAGTTGTTTAAGTCTCATTTAGTTACAGGACAACTACACGGCTATGATGAGCTCAAAGGTTGAAGCAAAGGAGTCGACAAAAATAGACTATAATAATTATAAATGATTTAGGTTAAAATGGTACACAAATAAGAAGACATACAATAAGACAAATCGTTAAAGTGGTCGACGGGCAAGTAATGAAATTAGGTATTTAAATGAAATAAAATGGGTGGGAAGGACGGGATTAAAATTGGGCTTTACTCGGTGACTTAGTAAACACACAATGGTAATGGGGGAACGGTAGGCGGTAATTATAAAATTGGGTGAGCTAAAATATTTATTACGATACCTTGCACAAATGGAGGGGGAAGACGATGGTCGTGTCTTGCGAAGAAGGGGGAATAGAGGTTGAGTTCACTTCGACGGGGCCCAGGGTCAACTTGCTCGGAGTTGAAATATTCCTTCGGGATGAAGGGGGCGGGGAGGGGAAGAGCCTTAAAGGGTGAGGCTGTGAATTCTTCCGATAGAATTACTTCAAAGAAAACGGAGGGTAAGTTTCTTCTGAGGCGTCAAAAAGGATTGATTTGACGACTGTGCGTAATTAAGGGGTCTTACGCGAAGATCAATGTTCAATGAAGCCTTTGGGACAAGACTTGAGTTCTTCTTCGGAGATGGAGACGTTGCACGGAGTCAGACGGGTGTTCTTAACGGGGAGACGATTCTTAACTATTCCAGGAAGAGGATACTTGACTTATCCAGGGTGGATATTTGATTTATGCAGGAGGGATATTCGACTTACCCCGCAGAGTCCTTGCCTTCGGCGTACGACGACCCGAATCGAGGAGGAGTAAAATAGTCTTTTCGACGTGAGCTTTTCTCGCACAATCTCCTCGGTACCTGGCGACACGGTTAAATATGCACGCCTGGAGTGAGGGAGCTTACCCCATAGAAGGGGGGGGGGGGACTATCATCCATCGTTTGAGTAATGCGAACGAGGCCTCGACTGGCGTTTGCCTTAGGCAATCCCTGCATGGCTGGAAAGGGAGAAGGTCGTGAGGAAGTCTCCTTGGGTAAATGCAAAGTTTAATAAGGGCTGCATTCCTCAGCCCGCTCCTGTTGTTTCTCACGCTTTTAAACTTGGAAAAATGCTTCTAAGCGGTAATGGGGTCCATCACGTGGAGGCAATGCTTAAAAGCAAAACGTTATTTTTTCCATCACGTCCTTGTTCCCTCACAAAGGTAATACATATTGGAATTAGAAATTTGCAAGCTATATACACAAAGGGTTTAGCTACATAGTGTTGTAGAACTAATATAACATATTTTTCAGTTACAAGCTAATTAATCACTTATTCCCTTGGTGAAAATATTGTGATGCTATCAACATGTTTAAAACTACTAGATAATTATTTCTGAGAGATTGGTAAGTTCCATCTTTCAGACTGGTCTTGAGTGGACCACACATTCTTTGCTGGTCCTTATAAACTTATAACACCTGCTATGTCGCATTGTTTTTTCTGCTTCGTTAATAACTTGAAATTTTTGGGGGGGCTGTTCCCTCCTCTTTGAATGGGTCACCAAAACACGAACTTATCCTTACTACGTTTGTTTGTTTGTATCACTTTAATACCTTTGAATTGACACTGTCATGTGGATATGTTTTTATTTTGCCAGTCTGATATTAAACTTTAATTGGATGATGCCAAGAATACTACTATTGGAATGATCCCTTTAATTCTGATTTCGTGTAAATTCGGGCCTAAGTATAGGCTTACCTTCGGATTTCTATTTTTTAAATCCATTTACAGTGACTATAGTGTATTGAATTAACATAAATAGTTGAAACAGGAGTCAGAATGGCGTCTAGACAGTGTAATGGTCGTTAAAATTCTCAGAGTCAATTATTTTTATACCATTTTCGTCTTTTTTTTCTTTTTGTTATAAAAACTAAATTGATTTAATCTTGAAATATTATGAGTAGCCTAATTAAGCCATGGTTGAATATGTGATACTATAATTTCCATACAGAAGCATTTAATTACTTATATGTGGTTAGTTGTAAAAAATTCCTTAAACATTAATTTGTTGGGAAAATCTTTAAGTACATGACAATGTATCCACCAGAGAAAATTATTGGATTAAATGATCGTGCAACTTTAAATTTCCCGGAAGGACAAAAATACATTCCCTTTCCTAAACGTAAACCAAATCAAAATAACTTTTGTTGATAATTCAGAAGCTCTTAATGATAGCATGCATTTTTGACACATGCTATTAATAGGGGTGATTAGTCAGAACCGCATTAGGGTGAGTAATAGTATGCTCGCTTATCCCTCCCTGGACCATTGCCATGGGAATAGTGAAGTGAGTATAACGGAGTAAGAAGCACTAATGATAGTGCTTGTAAGTGAAATTTATGAGATACGAGTATGACAGCAAAACACCCTCTAGCAAAGGTTTGAGCCCCTTTTAAAACTATACTCTAGATTTACGTAAACAAAACGGAAGGAATCAAGACGATTCGTTGAATCATATAGGCCCAAAGGGGTGAGAAGTATCAGAAGTTACAATTTACTAATTCACTAGATCTATTATACCTCGTCAAATTGATGTTTTTATATGAGCTGAAAGATAAAAGAATAATAGTTAAATCTTAAATGTTGAAAAACATTTTTTATACTAAAAATAGGAAAACAAATGGTGAAGCCAATTCTGGGGTACTTTTAATTTTTTTAATGTTACTACAGAGGCCAAATTTGAATTTAGTTGATGCTTCATATCGACTGGTTGTTTTTTAATGCACATATTGTGAAGATGCTAAGGCTGAACTTGAATCTACTTCATATTATCGATATAAAACCTCTTTTATTTCCCCTAGCCTGTTACGTCATAGGGAAACCAAGCCTTAGTGAATAATTAGCCTTCCCATCTTCTTCTCGAGGAGTATTTTAGTGTAGGCGAATTGTGGGTGAGGATGAATTGCGTTAATCCTGGTCAGTAACTCTATGTTTTTTGATGTTATATTCACATCAATATTTATATTTTAATGTATTCTCGTTAATCTGTTCGTGTACTTTTCCCGTATCAACATAGGGAAAGATTCATCGCTGACCTTATGCAGTGGACACGCAGGTGGGACTCAGGTGTAGTATGGGCAACCGTGTTGTAATTTACATCTGTCTGACTGCGTGCCACCCAGCCCCAACGCTAGCAGGTAGATCTACGTCTATATACAAATGTATATCTTTGATACATTTTCACTTTCTTTGCAGATCTCGCTATATCGATAATCAGAAACTCACGCAAGAGATGATCCATCCTATTTGTCCTCAGGTCTATGAACAGCAAATTGGGGTTTGCCATTTCTTTTTATTTACTTTAACTTTCGTTTATCCCATTGGCTTTATTTTGGGGTCAATTCAGTGGACGATTTCAAGAAACAGATATCCGTGAGACATAGTTTATATCATGCATGTAGGTACTAATAGTATCTTATCTAGAAGGTCGGTTAGGTAACCGACAACTGGTGAGAAAGCTGAAGGAAAAGAGTAGGAACGTAGTATTTACAGGTATTCTTCGGAGAATAAGTGCGACAAATTACTTCTACGGAAGAGCTTCATACATTCACAACTCTGTTTGCTTTCTCGGTAGGAATAAAAGGTGCACTTCATCATTCTATTGGACGAGTTTTATGAGTCAGACTGCACCAGAACAGGGTAGGCTCGGCGAGACTGGTGAGACTTTTAAACAGCGAAATAATAATGTCCACAGTCGAACTTCTAAAAAATTGAGATCAAATTTGTTTTCCTTATACAAAAACGAGCGTAATTTTAGAAACAAGATTAATGAATTTAAGGACTTAGTTGAGACATAATATTTTGATATTATCGCAGTTACGGAGGCATTGATATAAAGTAATAAAAGTGACCTGATTAGAGAATTTAACTTATTTGGCTCGAGAAGTTTTAATAAAGATATGCCTAGAGGAAAAGGAGGAAGCGTTATTTTATTAATAGAAAATGAACTATTAGCGATAATGTAAGTCCCCTTTATGGTTATAGATATTAACTGAACATTCTGTGAATGTTTTTACAATTTTTGTCTCCATACCTGCAAAAGGACATTGTCATTTGGAACGCGTTAAGCGTCGAGCATAGAAATGAATTCCGGAACTTAGAAATTGATCGTACGAAAAAAGGCTGAATGAGTCACCTCAATTGGCTTTCACGGAAAAATTGGCATCTCTGCGGTCAACTAATTAAAGTATTTATAATAATAAACGGGTTTGCTAATATAAATTATAATATGATATGTGAGTTACCTAACTGAGCGGCAACAAGAAATAATGGTTTCCAACTCGCCTAAACAAGATTGAAGTCCGAAATAAACTCTAGATGTATTTTATCTCGATTGCCTTGCATGCGATTGTCATCGAATGCACTAGAATAAATCCGCAAAAATAGAATCGATAAGGAAATAAGAGTAGTGAAACTAATTCTTTATCATATCCTCTCTTCCTTTACGTCCTTCACCTCGAACTTTCATCCTTTCCCCCTTTTTGGAGTTAGCATTGAACAGATCTTATGATCTTTGCTGGTTCGTTTTTCTCTAACTTATATCAAAATTTTCTCCAATTTCAACATTGGTTAGAATGACAGCCATGATATTTTTCGTTTTTACAAAATATATGATGTGAAATAATTTATTGTTAAATGTATAAATCCGATAAAAATTTCTTTATTTACTATTGACAACATTGCACTTGGTTAAAGCAACTAAAAGAGGATACATCCGCCTCTATGTTTGTTGTTTGACATGAGTCATTGATCCTCTTGTTGCCCTCCGATTTGTGCTTTTCTTATAATAAATACAAATATTTCTAAATATTGACAGGAATCTGAAACTCCAATCTCTCAGATTTGGAGCATTTGTTATTGGACAAGTTTAAATAGTTTTGCTTCAGTTTATGATCGAGTTTCCTAAATTCATTTATCTGTAGTTTACATAATTCCATTTTACAAATTGTACTTTTATTCTGAAAGCCAACACCCATTGGATTGCTAAAAAACTTATTTTTGATGCAGGGGCATCAATTTTTTTTAAACCTCTCATCAAAATTATTAATAAGTGTAAATTTGAGGAAGACATGCTTGAACATTCTACAGTGCAATCCATAACCAGAGAATAAAATACGATTATTTACATTTTTCTTGAAATTGCTCGTTTAATTTCTATGAATACGGCACAGAATATTCTTTGAAATTTGCCTCTGATAGTGTCCGCGTTTCATTTTATAGAACAGCACTAAAAACTAAAACAGATTTGAACAAGGTAATGTGTATTTGAAGAAAGGATGCTTTCAAAACTAGACAACATGTGAGTATAAATGCAGCCATAACTAGAAAACAACTTAATTACCAAAAAAATAGACGAGAATAAAATATAATAATAAGTATGCAGACGCTTATTCAAAATGACTCGAGCACATCTGCGTCTGCGGGACTTCACCAATTCGTCGCATTGCTCGGGCATCCTTTTATTCAATTCTGCTTCGGATCTTTGCCTGAGATCTTTAACATTCGTCGAGTTTCGAGCCAAAACTTTGTCACCGAATAACATCCCTCGGTTTCCTAACGAGTTTAAATAAAAGTTCTGCTCATGGATGTTCATCACTTTAATATTTTCATCATTAAAGAACTGCTCCACCGTATTTACTGTGTGACACGGAACATTGTCCTGCATGAAAAGAGGTTCATACATTTTGGCTAATCACATTTCCTCTAAATGTCAGATAGTGTCATTCCTTCACTCTTCCACTGGACAACCTGTTATCTGAAGGATTTGTTGTACTTAAGTCTCTCGCCATTCTGATAAATGATTAACACCATTCGCCTTATGATTTTTGTGTTTTTTGTTGGCTTTGTTTTTTGGTTAGTATCTTATTAATTTGTTTTGTTTTGAATGGTGGCAGTCCCCATATGCTGGCTTCACCTCGTCGTACATTTAGACCAATCAGCTCCAATACAGGTGCATTTGTTACAGCTTTGAGTTAGTTGATTTTTTTTTAAAGTTCTATAAGTCAATTTAAGACCCCTGGACAAATAAAATTGCAATTTAGTGCTCTAATAAATATAAAAAAACTGAATGGTTTTTGACTCATGCTATCGAAAAATAAGAGCTATTCTGAATTATCCCTTTATTCTGGATTTCGACACGTGTGTCGATCTTTGCCACACATTGAAATAACTTTTAATTGCTTTTATTACATAAATAATGATTACGAATTCGCTAGTCAAAATGTAATCACTAACTCTATAATTTAAGAAGGGGATTTTTTTTGAGTATTTGAATAATAATTTCATCTTAGTTTGGTTATGACTTTGTTTTTTTTTAATCAAAGTTCAGAAATCAATATAAGTATCGAAATTTTGTGAATTTTTTAAAACACAAAGAATTACAAATGGTGAATTTATTTTTATATATCTCCTTCTATTCTTCTATAACTATATTTTAGCAACGTGATATTTTGAAAGGGGGGAAAATTAGAGTTCCTTTTTAAAATGAATCTTAGTAGCGAAGCGCAAGCTCCCCCGTCGAAGCCATTGCCTGGTTTCATTTATAAATAAAAATTGATTAAAATGAAAGCTTTCTTTCTCAACGCCAAGGGGCTGGACAGTATAGCTGTAACAGTAATATTAACAGATAATTGGGTTTATTTTATCGCCTTTACTACGGTTTTCCTTCATTTCATCGTTTTTGTTTATTCTAACTTTTTCGTCCCATTGAAACCTTCAGTTATTACGTTCAATAATTTGTTTCGATATTTGCGATAGGTTAAGAGTATTTCACTTGGTTGAATTGTGGAAGTAGGTTGTATTTGTCCCGTCTGGCAGAAAAAAGGTGGCAAATTTAGGAAAGACCCTGTTGGAATGACAATGTAGAGCAAACTTCAACGATTGTGATTAAAGACTATTGTATTTGCGTTACTTTTGTTATAAAATTTTCTCTTATTTATAAATAAAAATTGCATGTCAACGGTACACATGTAGATAAGTGTGTACCGTAGAGTTGAAATAGTTAACAAAAAATATAAAAAAAACAGCATGAAAAAAAAGAAAAAAAGCATGATACACTAACCTTAGAATGTGTAAGCGGACTGGCCTTGAGTGGATCTTAGGCTCTTTGCTGGTTCTTGTTTCTGTAGTTCTGTAGTTCTTACCTAATTGAATGGGTCTATTTGCTTCTCTGGCCTCGAAGAAAGTGAAAATTGGTGACTGGGTAAAACAACAGAGAAGTTGTTGGTTGTAAATAAGGAAGTGAAGTGAAAGACATGTAACAAGAAGTTCCACCTATTGGTCCTGAGGACGTACATAAATGAAATTTTACAGGTGAGAATACTCAGGTGTTTTGAACTTTGTGATCGACAAAGGTAAATGAGAGATCACTAAAAGGGATTTGCTACACAAGGCCTTCTCGCCCTTCTAAATTTAGAGTTGCTTTTAATTTCCTGCTTTAATTGCTTTTCGGGATGACGTTGGACGACATTTTGAGACAAGGCGAGAAATAAATCGTCAGCGACAGTTGCTAAAGACCGTCCATTTCGTAATACTAAGTTTGGATTCTCAACTTCTATATTTATAAATGGCATCTTCCTATATCCCCTTGAATGTATTTAGATATATCTTAAATTGAAATGATGACCAATTCGAGGAGGGTGCTCGGAGATTA
Source organism: Ceratothoa steindachneri (assembly GCA_963969495.1). NCBI lineage: Eukaryota > Metazoa > Arthropoda > Malacostraca > Isopoda > Cymothoidae > Ceratothoa > Ceratothoa steindachneri. The sequence goes on from OZ018326.1 coordinate 92,891,096, forward strand.
CCAATCTCGGGTGCACGGTGATTGAGGATTACAAATCTTCGTCGCACGGTGGTCGGGGATTACAAATCTCAATTGCACGGTGGTCGGGGATTACAAATATCAGTTGCACGGTGATTAGGGATTTCCAATATTTCCCAACTTGAAAAATGCATTGAAATCAAAGGGTAAACATGGACAAAAATCATTTAAGTGGTAGTATTGGCTCCAAACTCCAAGGATTTGCTTTGTGTAAGTGAGGATTGGATGAGTAAAATGTTCCATCTCTTTTAATCGCTTCTTCAGTTAAAAGTAGGTGTAAATTATCCTGTCCACCCTCTTTCGTCTACGTGGGAATATTGGCGTTAATTTCGTGGTATAATCGATTTCGAAAGGTTTCAAAGTAATTTGAATTTGCCCGAAGGTAAATTAACAGAGAGTGAATGATATTGAATGGAAATCCATTTCGAACGATAAGAAGAAAAATTCTTTTCCCGAGTGTGATAACATGTGTTATGTAAATATGATTTGTGCATGCATTACGAAAGAAGAGATTACGTTTTGTCTACTTAAAATAGTATTGACAAATTCACTTACACTTTCGTTCACTCTCCCTCTGACATAGGGCAAATGTCAGTTAATCCAATTATATTTGCACTTCATTTCTTATCTATAGCAAGGCAAAGACGTGCCTTAAAAACGTCTGCAGAAATTTACCAGCGCTGCTCTTCTAAACTGACACTGTGTTTCTGACGCTCAACGGAAGGGTATATATTTTTTTCTCTGTGCGCGTGAGTGCCGGAGCTTCATGCTGCTCTCGAAAACTTCCTAGGGGATTAAGAAGAATTACTGTCCCACAACTTTTATACTCCTCAAACCGGTACAGGTAGGAAAAGTACAGGGTGATACATAGAGTGGCGCTGATGCACGCCAACTAAACTGTGTTGGAAAGCAATTTATGATATATATATATATATATATATATATATATATATATATATATATATATATATATATATATATATTAATGACGTTTCAGGATATATGTATCTTCAGGTCTGACAAAGTGAGATAATTATCAATAAAAATGTAAATATAACATATTAACATAAAGTAAGATTAAATTAGATAGACTGATCATTATTTAAATTGGGGAGGAGGAGAAATTGGGAAGAAAAGTGGAGGGGTAATCTATCGGGTTGAACTGCGAGAATGACTCAACTGAATAAATTAAGGATGGGAGGAAGGAAGAAAACGCGGTAGGAGGAGGGGTAGTTAAGCTAAGAGGAGAGGAACAGCAGTTGTGAAAATGATTTTAAATTAAATCTGGGTAAAAAATTGTCGAAGAAGTTTTAGTCATTCTTTGCGGAAGGAGCGGTTAAGAGAACCTAAGTATGGTAAAGATACATAGAGTGAGTCTTTGGTGACGGTACTAATAGGTAACTTGGGCTCATATTGTTGGTTTAAGAATTTCTTACATAGCTTCTCGTTTATATTACTGGGATATGAGTTTGTTTTTTTTTTAAATTACGAAGATATTCGAATTCTTTATGGAGAGAGGAGTAGGTTGAGGATAAGTGATAAACACGGTGAAGGAGTGTTTTTATAAAATTGATTTTGAAGAACTGGTCGCAGAAAATGAAAAATAATTGTCCTAAGCCAGTGAAGGTTGGTTTTCGATATAAGTGACTGTTCAGTTTGTGGCCGGACTTATCTATTAATAAGTCCAGAAATGGAAGGACATTTTTCTTTTCGAATTCAACGGTGTATTTTATCTTGGTGTGCAGGGCGTTGATGTATTCTAAAAACCTGTTTGCTTGTTCTTTATTGTGAAATATGGGGAACCACTTCATCTTCAAAATGACGATAGTAAAATGAGGCAAAACTTTGAGGGCAGTTATAAAATTATTTGTCATGAAAATGTCGGCAGCGATGGGAGCAACTGGGGAGACAATACCAACACCATACATTGCTGTTGAACAATAAATAACTGTCATTAAAAATGAGTTGCAATGACTGTTTAAGTGTTTGAGAGGTTAAGCCATAAAGAAGTTTGAGTTGACAAACGCTGTTCAAAGAATAATTTCGGATCAATTTAGGATTAGTCGTCACCTGAGGTGCCTAATCTTGAATTGAACGAAACGCAGGTGCTTATTCTTGAATTGTAAATGTTTGGAAGGTCTCTTAGTAGATCGTAGCTTACCTTAAATTTAGTTTACTTTACTTTAGAAGTTCTTTTCTTTTATCATAATTTATCTTAACTTTAGTTCAATCCAGACACCATCATGGCAGGATCAGTCTTTTAAACAACAATTTCACCTTTACTTAACCTAACCTCACCTAACCTAACCTAACCCATTTCAAAGCTTATGTAATCATATAACTAAACAATATGATATTTAAATGATCCTTTAAATATTTTTCTATTCAATAAAACTTTCGTTAGTAATTTGAAATATTTTTTTTTCCTTAAAGTCATCTTGTGACTCGTTAACAGAACGTAGGTGCCATTTATTGTATTGTGACCTAACCAGGTGCATAATCTTCAAATGAGTGACTTTAGGTGCCTTATCTTGAATTGAACGAATTACAAGTGCTTATTCTCTTGACTTGAGTGACTTTAGGTGCCTATTCTTAAATTGATCCATAATTTGTTTTACTTTTTGGCATTCAAGCCTTACAATTTTGAATTTGCTAACTTGTTTTACTGGTTGTTTGCTTGCTTTGTTTATTTATTTACTTTATTCCCAAGTTTTGGGCACTTCGCCTCTTTTGTGTTACTTAATTTTTATGTTTACTTTCTTTCAAAGAATTTTTGGTGAGCTTTTGCCTCTCTTTATTATATTTATTTCGGTTATTCATTTGTCATTTCTGTTCCGATAACTTCTAGTTATAGGTTTTTTGATTAATCTTGAAAATCAGGTTTGTGGCTCTCAGGGAGCAATTTCTCCCGCTTGGGAATAGAACCCTCCTGGTGACGATTTGCACTCTTGGTTGTGGTATTCCGATATCATTCTCTAATGTCGGGAGTATTTGTTCTCCTTAACCTCAAGATTTTCATATTCAATGGCTTCAGTCCTGCTCTTTCGTGCAGTTCTGTCTGCCGAATATGATCCATCCTACGCGCGCCAGATATCAGCAGGGTAGCCTTGTTCTGTACACTCTGCATTACAATAAAAGAGGTAAAGCTTGAGGTCTCCGTTACCACTGCCAGGTACATCAATGTTGAACGTACCAGTGCAGTGTATAGCTTGTTGATGATATTGGTGCTGAAACTTTTGAAGCTGTAAGGCTTGCTAAGCTCTCCTTTGGGTAAGGAGATTATATGCTTATGTGCGTCTTGTATCCTGTTGCGATGATGCGGAGTCCCAGAACTGTATTAGCATATGGGTATATTTCTTCATTGACAATCACCTCCTCAAGATTCCACTGGTTCACTGTGTGTATCTTCAATTTTTGGCGGTTGGTCTTTATTTTTCACTTTTTCTGGTATCAGTTAACGTTGTTTATCTCGGTAGCTGTCTCCCTTGCCTGTACTCCCACATTTAGATAGGAACTGGGGATGATTTGTGTGATGTCATTAGAGAATTGGGGGTAAATCACATTTTTCTGTAATTGTCTGGGCAAGTCCAGTGTGTACACTAGATATAACAGTGGACTCAGACAGCTACTTTGTGGAACACCCGCCTCGAGTTCTGTAGTCCTCGATCATTATTCTGGCTCTTATCTCCATCGTATAATCACAGAGGACCCTTTCCGGGATTGAGTTAAGCTGGAAGTCTAAGATCTTATATTGTAGACCTCTCATCCAAAATTTATCGAGGGCCTTATGTAAAACTCGCAGTACCAAATCTACGTAATTCCATTCAGCTCTGCAGCGAGCGTGTTTTTCCTTTAAAAGGGAGAGGGCTGTATCTGTCCTTCGTATCTTGCGGAACCCGTGCTGCTGAGGTTCGTGGACTTCCACCTCAGTTAGCTGATCTTGAAGCTTGTTTGCTAGAAGCTTTTCGTAGATTTTCTCCACGAACTCTACCCAGATAGCGGGGTTGCTACCGCCTGTCCCTTGTACTCGGAACGAGTTCGTGCACATTGACTGGTGGACTTATATAGACTTTTGGGGGGAGGCCGGCCTTCTCCCCTTTATTTAACTAGGTTTGTTTTTTTGTTATTATTGTTTTCTCTGTAGGTCGCACGCTCCTGCGCCGGAGGGATGGGGACCTCCCCCCCCCTCGAGGAGGCTTCCTAATTGTTACCATCTTCCCTTTTTATCGTTGTGTTTTCATATTCTTATTTTAAAGTAGCCTAGCGCTAGGCTGTCGTGATTGCGGCAACTTATGCCCAAAGGGTAAGGCGCCAGATAGGCTCCTATAATTTAAAAAAAAATCTCCGCGAACTCTAGAACGAGAGATCGGCCTGTAGTTCACCAGTTGATCGGGGATTTTGTTCCCTTTAGGTATGAAAATGATTATGGTCATTATTCAGGGAAGCGTTGTAGATTTTGATGATTCCCTGAATGATCTGGAGGGGGGAAGTCATTAAGTTGTTTTTGGAGATACCTGTCCAGACTGATGCTCTTTGTTTAAAGGATTTAACAGTTGCCTTAACCACCTCAGTTGTTAATGGGCGGCCATGATCTTCTATTCCCCTTCTTTCGTTAACGTGAGGTTGTAGGTGCGTTCGATTTATTATCCGATTAAGGGCTTCTATCAGTTAGTCATCGAATTCCTGGTCGAACTCTTCATCGTCCTTTAGTGTTATTGTGAAGGTTTCTTTTCAGAACGTTCTAAATCTTTCCTTTAGAACCGCTGTGTACTCTACGTTTTAATCGTCCTCCTTTATTAGAGTTTTTTTCCATTCTCGGTATTCCTTTTAGTTTCTTAATGTTTCAAGACAAGAAATGTAAGTGTGTAGGTATGGGTAGGGGATAGAGATAGGGTGCGGGTACATATAGTGGTAAATAGACAAGTGGTGAGAAGAGAAAGAAGTGTGGTAGGGCACAAAGAGATGCTAGTGCCTGGTGATCAGGCCTATCGCTTTTAAGTTTTTTTTTCGTTTTTTGGTTCCTTTGTTGTCTTTGAGTTAGTTTATATATATATATATATATATATATATATATATATATATATATATATATATATATATATATAATATGTCGTTCAAGCCATTTGTCTTCAAAAAACAATTAATGTTCTTGGGTATGATATGCGAATTTGCTGTTGTGGTAATAATTACTTTATTAATCACTTTAGTGTTGTGCTTAGTGTCTTTGTTTATTTGTATATCTTATAGTGAGTGTAAATCGTGTTTTTTGTTTTTTCGTGGATGTCTTCTTCGGTAAATTTGGGTTTTCATCGGTGAATTCTTTTAGAAATCGGTGAGGTTTCACAATTAGGTAATCCTTTTCTTGGTCGGGTTTTTTATTTGGTTTAGGGTAAAAGACATTTCCATTCTCATTCGTAGAACGGCACTTTTGCTCCGCCAGCTAAAAGACCACTTGTAGTTTCCTCTTTTGTCTTCGAGACACACAAAAGGGTGGAAGCGGGATATAGCAGCGTTAATCTTACAAGTGCATTGTAAATATTTTTCTTATTGTTTTCACGAAGATTTCTGAACCTGTATAGAGTTTTGACTGTAGCAGTGGCCTTGGTGATTCTCTCTTGGACGTGGTTTTTGTACCCGGTTGAAGTAATCTTCATAAGACAAGAAAGGAACAGAACCGCCGGCTTATATATGTTAGAGACAAAACATTACTCTATCCTAACGTCTAAGTTCCTCATTAGGACATACGTTAGGATAGATTATTGTTTCGTCCTTATTACATATTAACCGGCGAGTGTGTTCATTTCTTATTTCAGTTTTTTGTTACTCCGAGGAAGCTTCAAAGGAACTAACTTTAGAGCTCATCTAGCAAATGCCTACTAGGGCAAAAGTCTCTGTATAAACGTCAGTAAAGAAGAACTTCGTATCACATCCGATTTATCTTATTCTTCCTCTCCAAGATTAGTATTCCATAGATTTCGGACCGGCCTTAAGTGGACCCTAGAGTCTTTGCTGGTCCTAGTTCTGTAGGTGTGTCTGTCCTGCACTCTAAGATAATTTTGCTCTTCTACTGATTTCCTTTTTCATGCTTCCACTGGGACTCACAAAGTGTCAGGAGTATCCCTGTACCTCCTCTAAAAGTTGAATGTCAATCCTATTGCTCCAACTTTTAAAATCTGCGCGTCAATCCTAAATGATCCATCTGCAAAATTATTCATTATTTTGGTCTTTGAACAGTTAATTTTTAGTCAGAGAGTCTGATTGAAATAATTATGGTATCTTTGGCTGAGTTTTTACCCTTCTGAAATTGATGTTGCTAATATTATGTAATCATCAAGAGGAAGGTAACTTGAATACCTCCCAATAATTTTAATTTCATTTTGTTCCCAATCCAAAGACCAAGAAACTTTCCTCGAGCGCTGATGTAAATAATTTGGGGGAGATGGGATCCTCCTTGTTGTCATTTGTTATTGTTAATTTAATATTGACCGGGTGCATCTCCCGGAAAAAATTGCCATATAGAGAAACTACTCACGAGGATAATCCCACGTGGAAAGCTGCCAAAGGGGATATTTCCATGCGGAAAACTACAAAAAGGGAATAATCCGATGTATAAAACTTCCCAATGGAATATTCCTATGTGAAAACCGACACACGTTAATATTCCCATGTGCAAACCAGCACACGTTAATATTCCTATGTGCAGAACTGCCCACTTGAATATTACGATGGAAAAATCTGTCCGCGCAAATATTCCCATCGGGAAAACTGCCTACGGTAATATTCTTATATGGAGGAAAACTGCCCAAGGGAATATTCATATGTGGGAAAACTGAGAACAGAAATATTTCCATTTGAAAAACCTGCTAATGGGAATATTCCTATGTGGGAATCTGCCCACGGGACTATTCTCATGAGAAAACTTCCCACGAGAATATTCCCTTGTAGAAAACAGTCCACGAGAATAATCCCAAGTGTAAAACTACCCACGGGAATATTCCAATGTGAAAAATAATTCCCACGGGAATATTCACATGAGGAAAGTTTTTATAGAGAATAATGCTTTGCAGAAATTTGCCACTGTTAAAAAAAAATTAGGAGTAATTTATTATTGTTAAACATAATTTATCAAAATCACAGAAATAATAGAGATTATATTTAAAAACAATATGCTTATTTTAGGTAATTGATTTTAATAGACTATTTTATCATATGTGGTACTTTCCTGCAATATTTTTCCATCTAAAATTTAAGTTTTTGTATATTTCCTATTTGGAAAACGAATCTCTTCTTTCCAATTGAATATACGCTAGCTGCACTTTTGAGTGCAGTTATGGTTTGATTAGGTTAGGTTAGTTTTTACAGGTCGAGTTGTTAATAAGTCATTTGTAATCATCTTAATTTCATAGGTGCAGACCTTCTAATATTACATAAATTAATATTTAAATAAATTTTAAATGTATTTATAGCAAAATTTTATTGAAAATGTCTTTCAAATATTAAGCAAATTTAAAATTTATTTACGAAAGTTGCCAATTAATGTCAAATTCCGAATGACAGTTTTTTTCTTAGAAAATTTTTCACAAGTGAATATTCACGTGAACAGTTTTCCTATAGGTTATTTACTCCAAATGTTCCTAAAGCTACATAAAGTCGAGGTTGCTTGATTATATTCTGTATATAAGAGAGTATGCCAAGGTAAGTTTTGTTAATTCCTTGTTACTTTAGCGCTCTTAGAGTTGAATCGGTATTTATTGAGTCAAGTTGTTGAACAACCTTCAGGTGATCATACATACTATAGTTGCTTTTGAAACCTGCCTGTTTCGGGTGCCAATTGGGTTATGATCTTTGTAATTAATTTACATGTTGCTGATGAGGAGTGATTGATCCGTAGTTCTTTAGGAGTTGTTTCCTGTCGCCATTTTTAAAAGTAGTAAAACTTAAGTGTAGGACTGTATCAATCGAATCTTAATTTCCTTAAATATGTTCATAACTGACTAACTATTAGTAGTTAGCAAGACTTTCACTCACAGCTTTTATATTGTCAAATGTAATCTCGAAAGGTTTTACCATTTTTCATGCTATAAAGTGCATACGTATTTTCATATATTTTTACTAGTGGGCCTGTGGGGCACACACAAAACACAGCACATAAAAATGCGCAGTTTTGTTCGTAATTAGGAGTATCTGCTCCTACGCGCGAACGTTCGTTGGACAGGGTTAAAAGTCCAGCAAGCGAATAAATGATAAAAAGAACCATAAACTCTGAGTATTTTGAAGTTCATATATTTTCCTTAAAAAACCCAAACTGGCTTACAAAGCCTTAAGTAAGTATATCTTTTCGGGAATTAGTCCACAAAACGAACGAAGGTCGTCGAAAACGACACGCTTTCTTTTGGTCAAATTGCTAAGCTCATGCAGTCATTGAGCTCTTGCAACATGCAAGCTCTTAGCTTAGCCATAATTCTGCCTACTGGACCACGATAAAAAATTTTAAATATATGTTACATGTTTAATATTACATATAACATATTTTCCGTACTAGTCCCTATTTTGAAGAAATAACTAGTGTATTACGAATATAGGACCTCTTTTATCCGCTACAGTAGATTACTAAAATAATGCTAAATGTGTATTCTAAGTATTGAGTTATTTACACTTGGAAGTGAGTAATTGTAAGCAAATTAATTATTTATAGCTAACAGCCAGAATTAGTGGAAAAAAAAGAAATATGCTAGGATAAACACGCAATAACAAGTGCATTCTGCTTGTGGTAAAAATAAACGTAGTCATAAAAATTGATATCGTATACTTTGAATGAAATTATTTTTAAAAGATCCATGCATAATTATTACATATAAATTTACTTGGTTATTCGTTTATATTAACTAATCATCTGTCGCTATTTTTAAGCTTTAACGGTAAATAATGTATTTTTTGCACAAAAGTCGAATTCACACACAGCGTCGGGAATGCCGTAAGTTTTGAGTAGAGATATATTTTACTGATTAATTACAGCAATCTAATAAGAATGTTTGTCTGGAGTTGATGTACAAATAATTGTCTAAAGAAGGATATATATATATATATATATATATATATATATATATATATATATATATATATATATATATATATATATATATAAAGGGTCTTTCAACAAGGACGCTTGAGCTTTGTCAGGCGATAATGGCCATGTTGTTAAAGCGACATCTGGCAACCTCACTGTGAACTGTTCGGTAGCACTTGGCAAGTCAAGATAGAAGGTTATAGCGTTGATCAGCATGTACAAATCATCAAATGTTATTATCAAACTCAGTGCTCCGTTCGACAAACGTTTCGCGCATTACGTGATTTCTATCCTCTTCAGCGACGAGGCCTATTTTTGGATGAAAGGATTTGTGAACAAGCAAAATTGTCGGATTTGGGACGAAACAATCCACATGAGATACACCAGCACCAATTGCATCCCAACAAAGTCACTGTTTGGTGCGGATTTTCGTCTAACGGAATCCTCGGTCCGTATTTTTTTGGAGGACGAAGATGGGATTGCCATAACCGTCAACGGCGAGACCTACAGATCGATGATAAGCAACTTCTTGTGGCCTCAACTGGATTATATGCCTGATATGGATACTGATGACATGTGGTTCCAACAGCACGGCGCTACGTGCCACACTGCGCACGCCACGATAGACATTTTGCACCAGCGATTTCAGGGTATGGTCATCTCGCGTGGCGGTGACGTCAACTGGCCACCGAGATCAGGCGATTTAACGCCATTTGACTACTTTCTTTGGGGGCTACCTTAAATCGCAGGTCTGCAAATAATCCGCAAACAGTTAATGTCCTCGAAGTCAACATAACGAACACCATCCAGCAAATTCAGCAAGATTTATGCGACAAAGTCATCGAAAATTAGGCCTCCCGAATACGTTCCACCAAGCGAAGCCGCGGCAGACATTTAACGACGTTATAACCTATACTTAATGCCATAAAATGTACTTTCAAATTTAAAATAAATTGAGTGCATATATGACACACAACTTGTTTTATTTACATTTAAAAATCGAGCGACCTTATATATATATATATATATATATATATATATATATATATATATATATATATATATATATATATATATATATATATATATATATATTAAGATGGTTAGGGGAGCAAGAATAACATTAATGTGTTGGCTCATGAAAATTAACAAACATAGATTATGCTCGAACTGATATCTCTAAAATTTAAAGCTAATTTTGTATTTTATACTGGACCTGCTTTAATCAAATTAAGATATTATTAAAATCAATTTACTTTTATAATTTTTATAATGATGTTAACAATGTATAAGAATTATTAATTATTTGTATATAAATAAACATAATATGTTCAGATTTAACTCAACTGATCGAGTGTCTGCTGCTTATGGCGTGTGAAATATGTAGTCTAAAGAAATGAAAAGAATAGAACAAGAAGCAAGAAAGAATTATTCGAAGACAATTTCCATCTCACTACTAGGTCAAAAATAAACTACAAAGAATTGAAGAACTGAAGTTATTATTATCATTACTTCAAGAGCACGCTTGGTCCACTCATCTTCCAAGCAGAATAAAATTGAATTCAGAAGCATCTTTCTATTCAACGAATATCAAATTGGAGTCCGCTCAATCTGCTGGTGTCGCCATCTCAAACTATGGATCCCACATACCAGTGTCAACACATTACTTCGAATTTACGTTGGAGAAAGCAGACAAATGGTCACAGTACCTTGCCTGTACCGATAATTCTACATGACTTTGTCCTCATTTATTTAAAAGCAACCATCTGTAAGATGACCATTGCTATATATTATATACCGAGGGGTGTAAGAATTAAATAGACACCCAATTAATTACTGAAATAGCTTTATTTGTAAATTTTAAAAAGATACATACATTTCGAACAATGACATTACATTATTGATACTTCATTGACTTGTCCTTAGTGTTTTTAGAGCTGTAAGTCCCCTAGACATGGAAATAACCAGTTTTGAGATAACAGCCCAAGGTATTTCTGACCACGTTTAGCGCTGGACATACAACAATTCTGAAAGTGTTCCTTGTTCTTTCGGGTTTTTTTTTTTTTTTACTTTTCCGTAGTCTTGTCTAGTATTCCCTACACATGCTATATTGGGTTCATGTCAAGTGACTGACTTTGATTCCGCGTTGAACCTCCCATTATTTTGTCCTATTTGCCGTATACTGGGAGCCCCATCTTCCATGAATAAACAACTTTCTTTTTCAAGCTGACCAGTTGAAAACGTCTGTGAGAATTCCCTCTTTAAGAATGGAAGAATGGAAATGTATTTTTTGAGTTGATATTGCCAACACACTAAATCAACACTGACATTCCAGCATTAAAATTGAACCACAAACCATAATAGAAAAGCAACGATATTTCACCGTTGGTTGTAACCTGTTTATTTCAAAATCCTGAAAGAATCTCCAAACCCATACCAGTCCGCTGGTAGAAATGGCTTTGATGAAAAAAACAATAAAGCAGGCGCGAGAGAGGACGGATCCAGTTGGACTCCGTTAAACATGTAATTTGTTCGTGATAGTTTGCTCTGATGTAGTATTTGTGCTTCTCGATCTGTGTGAATGTACGCAAGCCGGTGTAGCATTGAAGACAGGAAAGAATATAACGAATACCAAATGTGAACGCGTTTCGCTGGAAGAATAAGAATTTTAAAGACTCAGGATCTCAATACTAAAGCATTGAATTTTTCCACGTGATGAATAGCCTTATAAAATAGGAAAAATAAATGAAAGAAAACAATATTTAAATTTTCTTATCTCCTAGACATGCAGTCGTTCGATCGAATTGGACATACAATCCCCTTCAAAGAGAAATATATTCGGAGCATGAGTGTCCATAACTCATACAACCGATATAATGGAGAATTACGTGGAGCCCAAAGTGGTTTTTAGCTATCGGTAGAATAGTCGGCGACCTACCCAGAAGCATGTCATTCGTGGGATTCCAAAAACAAGAGCACAGGAAATTGTGGATGTTCGAATGTCTTTAAAAAACAAAGCTTCGAGTAGTTGAGTGAAATAGTTGATAAAGGTCAGGAGGGAGAGGATCAATAATATCAACTGGAACTGCATCAAATTGTGGAAAGAAATTTAGGTGCTATACATTTTTGCAACGACACTCATGTGTAGCGTTTCCATTAAATGAACTATAAGTTTACCTGTAGTTTGCATACCAAGGTGAAAAAGACCATGAGTTTAATTGAAGACTCTATGATAATTAGTGAAAGCCACTATCAGTTGAATTCATGAGGTAACTTTTCATTCTAGCTGGACTGGCAGGAGCGTTGGTTGATTAATGGATAAATTAACGTTACTAGCATGGTCTCACAGTAGGCAGCCTATTACGTGGAATGGTATGCACCAATTTAGGAGCCTATTTTTAAAAACTTTCTGATAGAGTTTCTGTTAATTGTTTTCATTAATTTCATTAGTCAACCGATGGGGTTTTAATGTTTGTTCCAATGAACTGGTTATGTAATGATCCACCTTTACAGTGCAAAGCTCAGGCAATGGCTAGCTGCTAGGGTAATGAGAGCTTAACTTCAAATGGGATCCTTCTGTCAACAGAAGTGGTACTGAAAGAAGTGGAAGAAACAATTAGAAATATGCACGAGATCTATGATGCTGCAAATATCCCCCCCCCCCCCAAAAAAAAATAACATAGAAAAGCCCAAGCGTTTTCGTCCTTACATATTCAGGGGCAAAGAGAGAATATACTATTTTACTTTACGTTCGAGCCCCCTACCTGTTCTGTGAGGTGGGCGGTGCCAGGACGGGTCTGCAGGTCAGAGATGTTGTGAGTGATGCGTGCTTGTCTGAGGCTCGGAAAGTTAAAGGGAGGTATTTAGTGTTGTCAGTGTACTGGTTGCATCTGGTACAGCTTGGTGATTGGGTGAGCTTGATTCTGAGTTTGTACTGTTGGAGTAATGTGGAATGAGCTGATTTTAGTAAGGAAAGGCTAAATTTGTGTCCTGTATAGTGATTTCTCTGATTGGTTTATAAGAGGGAGGATATTTAGGATATGGTTAGGTGATAGAATATTTATGTGTCTTTGGGTGAGGGTGGTATGGATATGTTTTATGAGGTTGTGGTTGGGGTAGATTGCAGAACAGGTTATAAAAGTAGTGTGCTCAGCCTTTTTTGTCTCTAGGTGGTGAGAAGTTCATTGTCAGGTGGTAGTTGAGATGTGATAAGTTCAGTCCTTTGCTAATGTGTTGGGTTCCAATCATAACCAAGGGAGCGTTGAGTGGGATTATTTTTGTTTGGGCGAGATATTGTAGCTTAGGTGTTGTTCGAGTGTGTATCCCTTGATGAATCTGTGTGCGTTATTCTGAGCGGCTTGAGGCTTGTTTGCGTGGGAGTTGGCGAGGATTGGGTGCCATTCTGGTGCTGCATAGTTAAGGGCAGTGCAGAGGAATTACTTGTATAGTGTGGTGAGTGTATCCTTCTGTAATCTGAACGTGATGTTTGATGATTGCATTGGTTTTATTTATGGCCTTGTTTGTGATTCTGGTGACATGAGCTTTAAATATCATGCAGGAGTCGTGTGATTCCCAGGAGAGTGTGAGTTTTGTTTACGGGAAAGTGTTGTGCGTTTAGTCTGATTTTATGGTGTTTGTTTGATTTGTGTTTTGTGGTGCAAATAGTGTGATAGTTGATTCGGTGGCTGAGGCTGTCTTGCAGGTTTTTTTGTGAGCCACTCTTCTATTCTGCTTATGTATTGCTGGATGGTTCTCTTTGCTGTAAGTACTGATGGGTGTTTGCAGTGATTGATATGTCACCACCGTAGGTCTTGGTTTTGATTGTTGTAGATTGTGAATGTGGGATGTCGCGTATAAATATGTAAGTTGAAAAGTAGAGGTGAGTGTATGGCTCCTTGGGATACAGTATTGTGAAGTGGCCTGAGGTGCGTGCTTTGTGTGTTCTGTATGTCACTTGGCTTTGTCGGACGAAGCTGAAGTTTGTTAGCCATTTTCTTACTTGTTTGGAAGGGCGGTATTCTTGAATTTGTGTGCTTATTGATGCCATCAAGTATGTGTTGTGTATGGTTAGTGATGATGATCGTGGTTGAGTGTTCTTTTCGTAAGCAAGTATGTGTTGATGCACAACACATACTTGATGGCATCAATAAGCACAGAAATTCAAGAATACCACACTTCCAAACAAGTAGGAAAATGGCTAACAAACTTCAGCTTCGTCCGACAAAGCCAAGTATTAGTTTTTTAAGTGTTTGGGGTAATGTGCACAGTAGTGAGATGGGGCGTTATAAGTTGTATTGTGTTGGTGCCGTTTGCCTGGCTTGACTATCAGTATGATGTGTTTTTTTTTCAGAGTGAAGGGGGATTGGGTTGTTTAGCCAGGATTGGTTGAGTATTTGCATGATGGCGGAAATTGCAGAATTGCCAAGGTGTGTGAAGTGTATGTTGGAGATGTTGTCCAGCTTTGGAGTTCTTGAAGGATTTGATGGCGTAGAGTACACTATATGTGATGAATGGATCAGGCTGTTCTTTGGTTATTTATGTTTATTTATATTCATGTAGATTTGTCTGTTTGTTTGTGTGGGGAGAGGATGTTAATACGGGAAGAGAGTTTCATGAGGAAGTTCCAGTGTTAAGTTTAGGTGCTGCATTTTTTTTTATTTCGGCTCACTTGTAACTTGTGTGTGGGTATCAGTATTGTGTGATGTGTGAATTTTCTTTTGGGTTCTCCAGAGTTGTGTCGAGTAGTTCTTGTGGTTTATTTTACTTATGTATTGATTCAAGCTTTCAGAATTTTGTTTTTTAGATTAGATGAATGACGTGAATGTTGAGTTGTTGAATGTGTTGTAACTCATTTTGTGTGAGTGCTTTGTTTTGTTTTAAGTTTTTTATTTTTTATAAAGTCTGCTACTTCTTGTGTGAAGTTATGGTTGTAAGATCTTCTGTAGCATTGGGAATGGATTTTTTCCTTGTCTTGGTGATTATGTTAATGATGTGGTTGCAGTGTTTTTTTCAATGTTTGATAGTTGCTTATGGATAAGTTCTGTAGACTGTAGTTGCTCTTCTATGTAAGTGGTGTAGTTTGCTTCTTATATTTTATGCATGTGATTTTAAGGGATGCTGATTGGAGGTGGGTGGTTTGGAATGTCACGATGGTGGAAAGGCGGTCTGATGGGAGGTCTGCCATTGTGTTCCACAATGTTTAGATGTACATATATGTTAAATAGAGCACGATTGTTGTGGAGATGCATCTTTGTTTGTGTTAGGGGTGGGGAATCGGTTTGTTTGGGATGTGTGGTTTAGGGTGTGTAGTTGATGTCTTATGTGTGTATATGTGTGAGGAGGTGTATTTATTGGTTTATAAGATTGTATCGGGACCCTATGAAGTTAATCTTGATGGTTTGTAATTTTGTGTGTACATCATTATTTAAGAGAGTTTCAGTGTGAGAGGTGCTGTTGGTGCATGGTATTTAGTTGCGAACTATAGTTATGAGTCCGTGTTTGCTGGCTGTGATGCTTCGTCTAAGTGTAATATAATGATAGAAATGGGGAGGTTTTGTTGCGGTGTTAGGTTTGTTTCTTGGCTGAGTACTATAGTACATATATATATGTTGTGTTTCTGCAGGAAGTTATGACGTCTCTGAAACAAACTGACGAAGAAATGCTAATGTGTTTGTTCGGAGGCATCCCGTGCGAATTTACACATTAGGTATTCCAAGAACTCCAGGCGGCAGACGAACACAGAAATTCGAAGAAGGATCCTTAATAAGAGAATTGATTATAATCACGAGTGGAACGTCATAAAATCAAATTCTCTGATGACTGAAGATACCTCAGCTATAAAATCAAACACGGGTGTAATTAATCATTAGTATTTGTACGGACCTAAATCTAATAAAATTGATAATAACAAATTCAAGGGCTAGTGAAGACAGCTTAGTTTTAACATAAGGTACAAAATTAAAGCCTTCTGTTCATTTCCCTTAGAACTTAAAAAAATAATACAAAACACTGGAAGTTAAAAGGAAAATACTATTAGTATTAAAAGGTCGATATCAGCCTGGATATTATTATTATAAACCATATTTAGAGGGATTTAAACATCCTATTTGCTTACCATGATGACTCTATAATTACAAACAAAGAAGAATAACACTGGAAGTTAAAAGGAAAATACTATTAGTATTAAAAGGTCGATATCAGCCTGGATATTATTATTATAAACCATATTTGGAGGGATTTAAACATCCTATTTGCTTACCATGATTACTCTATAATTACAAACAAAGAAGAATAAGAGTATGTTCAATATTTAAATCAGCTCTTTGCATGATGAGACTGCATAGATTTATAATAACTCAATCTTTCAAAGTTCACATATAGCGACTCGTGCGTAAAATTTATTTTCAAATTGATTTGTAGGGGAGAATGTGAGTAAAGACACACGAGATTGGGTTAGTAATAGCACAGTTTGCCAGAAGTGAACAATACAGACACAATGAAGCAGCGTACGTGTTAGTATCGACCTTTCCCAATGTAAGGTGGGCTAGTCATTATTCGTTAATATAGGGTTTTAGAGTAAACAACAAACTCGAATGGATAGTTTCGGTAAAGTTGAATGTCTTTCGAGAGATATATTTATACGAGTTGAATCAGAATTTCTCTCGTTAGTTGTAAAAAAGGATGAAAGATAACTTGAATATTTTGAAATAAAGTGTTTAAGTTTGATAAGAAGAATTAATTTGAAAAAAGGCTGCACGATGGAGTTTGAAAGTGATTTGACTGATATGATACTGTGCAAGGGAATCAAAGTTTCTTGCAACGCAAATTATTTGACAGCACAAGGTTACACCACTACAAATTAATGAAGCTCAGCACTTACCCTATTCTTGAAAAGAGCCCAAATCAACTTACCTTTAATTCACAAACACTTTACAAATATTATACTTAAGAGGAGAGAAGTTAATTGGGAAAGGTGAGATGAAATTTTTAAAGAAAACCGATGATACAGTTCCTTTCCTCTCCATGAAAGAAGGTGCTCACTATAACACGCATGTGCGCTTCTATTGGTGTCTCCTAGCTCTCACATTTGAAAATGTGTATCTGACAAAGATGACCCCGCAATATCCCTCTAGATGTTGGGGAAGGGGAAGGGAGGCAAATCGAGGGAATACCCCTCCTGATCTATCTCACGCTTATAAAATGTGATTCCACCTCACCCTCACTCCAGGTAAGGGGCGAGAGGGGTAGCTCCGCCCAATAATCTCCTCTGGTCAGCATAACAAGAAAGGGTGGGCGCGTTGACCACTCTTCTCAAATTCCCCAAACCGAATTCCTAAACACTTCCCGTAGATCCAAGTCAGAAAAGTGTCAAAAAGACCTGTGATAAATAGACAAGTATAGAGTATAAGGCAAACGAAAGTAGGGCAGATAGAAGGATGCGGGTAGGGAAAAATCTACCGATCGAAAATATTTTTCTAACATGCACTCAAATTACTGCCGTGGGACACTCGTCTTCGCAGAGTGCATGCGGATCTCGCCTGAACATTTCATATCAGTATTGAAGGATTTAAATACCTTCTTACTGTTATTTACTGCTTTATATTATGGAGTGTGGCATTTACATCAACAACATGACACCAGGTTCCATAGAAAAATCTTTTTCAGTAATTACACATCTAGATTAGCTGCACCAGTTTAGGTAATTTCAGATAATGCCTTACAATTCCAGTCCAGATAATTCAACTATTTCTGAAAATTAATTATGACCAAACATGTTCACTCACTCCCTTCAAATCTTCGCGAGAATGCCGTTCTCGCAAAGTCCTCATTCCTATGAAAAGGCATTTCATTGAAGTGGCTAGGCAATCTATATACCCTTTTTTCTTTTAGTACTATGCAATTGATCAAAAACCTACATCATATTTCTCCAAGCAAGTGTGTATAGAAAGAACAGAAAAGGATCACTGTGGAAGACCACAGAAGATCATATAGGCGTAGCGGTAAGGATTGGGAAAAACTTAAGAGGAAATAGGGGAAGGTGACAGGTTTGTGGCTATACACCGATACGTGGTGTTTTTTTGTGTACGACTGGAGCGGTGGGAAGATGGTGGAGGGAGTGGTGGTAGAAAGAGAAGTACGCAGTTATGGAAAAGCTCTGTTCATGTTACCAGTAACTTTTGTGTGGATAGGTATTGGCTGGGGGTGGGCGAGGGCTGCGAGGTATCTCAATGCCATCTCATTGTATTGTTTTGTGTGTATGTGTATGTATATGGGTCTCTTGCGATTTTCATATATTGTCACGTTAGACGGGTGTTGGTGTATGTGTTGAGTGGTGTTAGTTTGTTGTTTTCATGAAGTGTGGCCATTCATGTGTACAGGGAGAACGACATACACGTTTTAGAGCAGAATTTTGAATGCACTTGCCTTATCCCTGCCCAACCCAACTGACAATACAGTACTAAACGGGCTCTTAACTCTGCCACAGATGCCTGTCCTTGACCATGACCCAACTTTTGTAGAAGTCCTCTCAGCAATTAGGTCTCTGAAAAACAATAAAACTCCTGGGCCTGATAATATTCCAGCAGAGATCATAAAAGATGGTGGCTCTCTCTGTTATAGGAATCTTCACATGATTATTTTAAAAGTGTGTACTGAAGAAACTGTTCCTCAACAGTGGGAAGATGCCAACATTGTAACAATCTATAAAAACAGAGGTGAAAATCACAATGTGGAAACAGCACAGGTATCTCCCTACTATTTATGGTGGGAAAAGCCTTGGCTAATATACTCCTCAATCGTTTAATACACCATATATCTGAGGAAATATTGCCGGAGACCCAGTGTGGGTTTAGATCAAATCGCGGAACAGTTGACATGATATTCACAACGAGACAGCTTCAAGAAAAGTGCAGAGAACAGCATAAGGATCTTTTTATAGGCTTTATAGATCTGCCCAAAGCCTTTGATACTGTCAATAGGGAACTGTTATGGGAAGTACTCCACAAATTTGGCGGTCCATCAAAATTCATTAATATCTTACGACAGTTTCACGATGGAATGTTTGCTCGCGTCACTGTCGGGGGACTAGAGTCAGAAGCCTTCGAAGTTTACATTATGGTAAAGCAAGGTTGTGTGCTTACACCTGTGTTATTTAACATGTTTCTTGTCTGTGTTACCACATTACTCAAGCATAATATACAAGAGTTTCAGAGGTGTGAAGATAGCTTACAGGCTTGATGGTAACCTTTTCAACATCAGAAAATTTCAGGCAGTCACAAAAATTTCATTAGGGACAATCTTAGATCTACAATATGCAGATGACTGTGCTTTTGTTGCATTTACGACAAAATCATTACAGGCTACACTAACAGCAGTAACAAATGCTTGTAATGCTTATAGAAGGATCGGACTCTCTGTCAAGACTAACAAAACAGAAATACTATGTCAATGGGCAAGAGCAAATGGTTCCCCATACGATCCACCCATTTCCACTATTAAAAACACTGACTTAACCAAAACCAATGATTTTAAATACCTCGGAATCTATCTCTCCTACAACTGCAGCCTAGATAATGAAATCCAACATCGTCTACGGCAAGCTTCAGCCTCCTTGGGTAGCTTAAAGAAAAGAGTGTATGTGAACAATGACCTGAGCTTGAAGACCAAAGTAGCAGTCTACAGGGCAGTATGTATCTCGACTATAACATACGGATGTGAAGCCTGAACTACATACAGCGGCCACATGAAAATGTTGGAGGCCTTCCACATATATTGCCTTCAACGTATTCTGGGAATCACTTGGCCACATACCAAATATTTGAGAGAACTTCATCTACCAGCATAGGGACTATTATTACACAACACCAGCTCAGATGGCTTAGACACGTAATAAGGATGCCAGAAGACCGGCTACAGCGAAAAATACTCTACAGCCAATTAAATGAAGGTCAAAGTTCAACAGGCAGCCAAAAGAAAAGATACAAAGACAATATTAAGGGAACTTTAAAGAAAATAAATAAAAACCCAGAAAATCTGGAAGACTTTGCCGCCGATCGACATCATTGGAGGACAATATGCCGTTAGGGATAAGAAGAACTGGAAGATAGCATTAGACAATCAATAAATGACAGACGTACAAGGAGGCACGCCCGTCAAGCTAACCCTGTACCACCCGACGTGAAATTTACCTGTCCTGTCTGCAACAAAGTGTGCAGATTAAGAATAGGACTCTATAGCCATCAACGGAGTCACCGATGATCCCGAGGAGAGCAAGTAAGCAAGATTGGAGAGTATGTGATGGATGGTCTAACTAGTGATTTATATAAGTGTAGTTGTAGTTTACGGCTGGAGTCTTAGGAGCTTAACAAATGCTGCTTCTAAGATTTAGGTGTTAGATGATTATGAGAGTCTTGTTTGGTCCGGGTGGTTTTAGTCAGGTATGTGTGTGTGTGTGTGTGTATTTGTATGTTGTGCATTAAGCGATCGCGTGCGCCGTAGAGTGTCACTTGTGTTTTCTGAGGATTCGTAGCTATGAACCACTTATCCTCATACTTTGTCTTTTCGTTCAGTATTATTTGTGTGCAGCGTGTGATTCTCTTTGGTCCCCGGTCTCATCGTCGGCATAGGGGAGTGTTTATGTGTGTCTCTAGTTTTCGGGTGGACGTCGGGTGTCATTTGTGTACAGTATATAAAGTGTAGGTGCCAGTACTCTACCCTGGCTTACGAATGCGCGTAGTGTAAATTGGTGTGATGTTACGTTATTGCATTTTATGTGGTACCTCGGTCTGTAAGGTAGTGAGAGAGAAGCCTTTTGGTGCAAAGAAGGAGCTCCGTGTTGTTTGCTAATTTCAAACGGAGTCTCCCGTGCCATACCTTGTCGAAGGCTTTCTCTACGTCCTTACTGACGGAGAGAATTTTCTGTCGTGCTTGGTCTGCTTTTGTATTGTCATGAACAATGGTCACACCTGCTTGAGTGGGCCGGTCACTCCTGAAGCCTTATTGGCAGGCGGAGAACCAATCTCTCTCCTCCAGAAAATTCCTGAGACGGGTGTTGACCATGTGTTTTAGTATCCACCCTAGGTGCCCTAACATAGCATTCGACTTGTAGTTGTTAGAGTCTTTGGGACTTTTGTTTTTCATGTGTATTTGAATGCTGTATGAGATTTTGAATGCTTGTGGGAATTAGCCAAAGGCAATTGAAGTGTTGAATATGTGTGTTAGTGTAGCGAAGATTTTTTCTGGGAGATGGTAAATTATAGTGGCTGGAAGGCAGGATGGGCCGGGGGTGCCTTTTTGGTGTTAATAATCTCGATCTCATTAGGAAACTTAATGATCTTCCTTACCCTGATAATTTTAGCTTGGTTAGTTTCGATGTATGTTCCCTCTTTACAAAAGTTCCCACACCCGATCTCCTAAATTTCCTCGAAGAGTACCTTGTTAATGTTGTTCTTCCTATACCGGCTTCCACTATTATTAAACTTATTTCCCTCTGTATTAACAACTGTAAATTCACCTTTGACGGGAAATATTACCGTCAAATCTTTGGAATGGCTATGGGCAATTGTTTGTCCCCGGTACTGGCCAATCTATATATGGAGTTTTTTGAATCCAAAATACTTCCCCAGACCAACATAACTCTTATTTTATGGATGCGTAATGTTGATGACATTCTTTGTTTGTGGCCTAATGATCTTAATATCAATACTTTTCTTGAAAAAATCATCACGTTAGGCCCCTCAATTAAATTTACTTTAGAAAATGAAAAAGATAACACCATCCCTTTCTTAGATATTTTGATCCACCGAACAGACCAAGGCTTCAAATATGAAATTTATAGAAAACTTACAGCCATTGACTCATACATCCATTTCTATTCCGATCACCATATTATTATCCAAAACAGTGTTTTCTCTTCCATGTTTCTCCGTGCCCTTAGAATTGTTCACCCGAATATTTGGAAAACGAGGTTGATAGGATATATAATATAGATTTAAATTTGTGTTACCCTTTCTACGTACTTAAAAATTGTTATAATTCTGCTAAGCGTTCATTTTATCAACCTAATCGTAACATCCCTAAATTTCATGCCAAAAATGTATTAGTTTTACCTTTTAACCAAATTTTCATTAAATTACCTCGTTTACTAAAACCTTTGAACATAAATGTTATTTTTGAATATGAAAACACTATCCATCGCCTTCTCGTAAAAAATTCACCCCCTAAACCAGGTATTGTATATTCTATTGGTTGCAATAATTGTGAAAAATGCTATTATGGACAGACAGGTAAAGAATTGAATGTTAGAGTTAAAGAGCACCAAACTAATGTTCGTAATCTTTGTCAACAATCTGCATTATTTTTACATATCTATAGTCAGGATCATACTATTAATTGGAATATTAAATGTACAAACTACATTTTAAGAAATATTTTGGAGTGTATCTCTATTAATACTTTACCAAATTTTAATATTAGCCCTAGATTGTTTAGCCTAGATCCTATCATATCTAATTATATTAAATCACAAATTAAGGTGTTTAAAGAATTTGTATCCCCTAGTCAGGGTTTTGATGCAGGTAGCGGTATTAACCCCCCACTCCTTGCTATTTAAGACATTGTCTGTCTGTCCTGACCTACGGGGGGCGGTCAATAAGTTTTGCGAATAGGTAGGACAAAACAAAGGAAGGGGGATGGCTGTTTGTGGGGGTGTTAGGACAAGTTATGACAAGTCAGGACCTGCAACCGCACGCTCCTGCCTCGTCTCTATTTAGGAAGCAGTAGCTGATCGCAGATCGTCAGTCACAAATTTTTCAACAATGGAGAAGGTTGAGCACCGTGCAGTGATTAAATTTTTGACCAAGGAAGGCAAGAATGCAAAAGAGATCGATGAACGCATGGTTGCAGTGTACACCGAAACCGCCCCTTCCTATGCAACCATTGCTCGCTGGAATAGGGAGTTCCGCCATGGTCGTGAGTCCCTTGAAGATGGCCCCGTCCAGGACGCTCGTCAGACGTGACCAACGAGGACAATGTGGCCCGTGTGGAGAGGAGGATCCTCGAAAATCGACGGGTGAAGGTCGAAGAAATCGAGCGAGAACTTGGAATATCACATGGAAGTATTATCAACATCATCCACGACAATTTGGCCATGACCAAGGTCTCTGCCCGTTGGGTCCCTAGAAACCTCACGCCCCATGATCGACTTCAACGTCGTCAAAGTCCACAAGGCCAGAGTTCCACAAGCTGCCCTGCACGAGTGCGGATTCGAGGAGCCTAACCATCTTCCCTACAGTCTAGATCTGGCCCCTAGCGACTACTTTTAATTCTGCCAGCTCAAGGCTGCACTGCGTAGACGCCGGTTTGGAGACGATAAAGATGTCCAGCTTGCCGTTCAGGAGTGGATTGAACAGCAGTTGGGAGATTTCTGGTTGTCGGGAATTCGAAGCCTCAGGGACAAGGGGCGCAAGGGTATTGAAGTCGAGGTAGTTATATTGAAAAATAATAAAACACTTTTCCTCATATCTCGTTTCCTTATATCCGAATTGCAAAACTTATTGACCGCCCTTCGTATGCTATTCCATGAAAAAGTCTTTTAGAATAAAGACGAAAGCGCTCGGAATCGTTTTTCTATTTTCTTTGTGAGTGTTATTTATCATAATTTTGACTCACGTGCAAGTTGTGAGTTTCTTTTCATATATACTCGTATATATATATATATATATATATATATATATATATATATATATATATATATATATATATATATATATATATATATATATATATATATATATATATATATATATAGATAGTAAGGTAGTATATAGCAAAAAATATTTCCAATACTGTTAAAAATTATTTAGCAAAGACACCCATGGAATTAATTAGAAAGGTCTCGATTTTCTGTAACAGCAAAAGTGTGGCTTATAAAAACTAATAGACACAATTTCTTTTGGGATTGTTAGAGAAGCTCTTCCCTGGCGAGGATATGCTCGTCCCACAGGTTGTTCGAAGTAGTGTTGGTGTTGATTTTTGCTATATACTAATCTTACCAATTGTCTTGAACTTGCATATATTTATATACATTCTTGTTATAATTCCTTACCCTTAGGTAAGGAGATTTTTACACCCTAAATCAGTTCTCGGGAGGCTTTTGCCGTTTTGTTGACCCAACCGTTCTTCCTGAGGTTGAGCCTCTAAGCTCTAAGGTTTTACTCTCTTCTATTATGGCGAGACTCGGTGGCTCCCCCTCAACAAAGTCCAGAGTGATCCGTTTTCTCCTTTTTCCTTTTATTTACCTCTTTCTTTTTATATCTCTTCTTTCCACCGTCATCCTCTTGTGTTATGACAATATATTGAAATAATATGTTGCCTTTTAGAAAGATCTTTAACTCGCTTAGAGCTATTTGTTGGCCTATCCTATATATTGTAAAAGCACTAACCATTATTTACGAGTGTTATTTCTAGCTTAAGCAGATTGAGATTCCCAATAAAATCCAATATAGACAGCAAAATTCCCATTAAAATTCTCACTAGTATTTCATAATAGTTCTATCTTAGTGCCATCCCTTAGATTTGTTGAATTACATGGTGGTATTAATCATATTACTTCTAAGACTTGCCTAAAGGGGCCCTTGGGTCTTTGCTGCTCCTAGTTCTGTAGTACATAGATTGATTTAGTGTAATTTATTGAGTTCATTTCGGAAAACAGACCATTTTAATTGAACTAAGAGCGCTCCCAAGTATGTATTGGTTACCAATGCTACCACAGCAATATAATCGAGTTACCTCTTCATTTATTTTATATTTAAGGGAAGATAATTGACTTTAGACATTATTGTGTTACTCTATCGCTTGATTTGATTTAGATTGAAAGGGATGATCGTAAGAGTATCTATCATAGGTACAATATGGAGAGCCGTGATTTTGAGTGTCTCTGAGTACTTGCTGCCCGATTGCTGAAAAGCATTAACTACCTGACGAATTTGCCCTCATATACTCGGAAATAGATTGCCCGACTCTAGTTTACCCCCACTATATACGGGGTCATAGAAAGGAGTATTTTAGAAAATTTTCCCCGAGATATTACGTTTGGAGACTATGGCATTATAAGGATGAGGGTAAAAATGAAGTTGAAATATCTTTTGGCAACATAAATGACAGAAAAATGTTAGTCAAATAGTTATTAATTAAAACTAGAATTATTGAGAAAATCATCACATGGGAGAAGGTTCTAAGGTAGATAAGTATATTATTATGATCATTTTTTCTATTATTATTACTCATTTGGGATCAACTGGAGAATCGGCCGCCCAGAATTACTCAACTGGAGAATCCGCCGCCCAGAATTACTCAACTGGAGAATCCGCCGCCAAGAATTACTCAACTGGAGAATCCGCCACCCAGAATTACTCAACTGGAGAATCTGCCACCCGAGCTTATATAGATAATTTTAAGGCATAGAATAGCAAAAATCAAATAGTGTTTATCTTTATTATACACAAATTAA
The DNA here is from genome assembly GCA_963969495.1 of Ceratothoa steindachneri. Lineage (NCBI taxonomy): Eukaryota > Metazoa > Arthropoda > Malacostraca > Isopoda > Cymothoidae > Ceratothoa > Ceratothoa steindachneri. The sequence continues at coordinate 92,916,688 of OZ018326.1, forward strand.
ATATGTAACTTAACATAATAAACAATAAATAATTATACAAGATTGAATGATTTTACTTTTTTATAGAGTAAAAACCTATCATGAATATAGTTCGCTTATATGTTCGCATAAATACTGGAAAGCATTGGTTCTAAACCTATCTCGCCACATCATTTCACTTAAATGGGTTGCTAATAAATTTCTTCGACAACCTCGCATTTGTTTAATTTTCTGTTTCTGTTTATTCCAATAAGACTCAATAGCTTGGGTATGCACACCCGTGTGAGGATCTACAAAGTTAATGCTATGATTTACTGTCCTGTGCTTAAGTTCAAGATCTCGTTAAATATGGCGATAAGATTTCCATTCATCCGTGTGAATAACAGAACCGGGTCGTACAACAGCATCCATTATTCCAAGAAGCGTAATGGAATTTCTGCGTTCTACAATTTCCATGTATGGGCAAAGTAAGATTCATTGGCTTGAACAATGATTCCAGGTCCTCTCAGTTGAATTGGATGCCTCTCAAAGTACTTTTGACACTTCACGAAAAAAATTGAAAATGTCGATGACAGTTTTTTCGCAATTGACACCATATTAACTGCATTTTGTACACTTTCTTGGATGCACCACATATACATTATGTGCAACCAAACACTTAATTTCAAATTGGACTTCTCGAAAAAACCTCATTTTCTGATTGAAGTAACAGATGCTTTATACTTTTGGCATCGTCGATTGTAACAACGCCACTGATAGCCGTCTTTCAAAGATTTACGCTTACACAAATTTAACTGCTCGTTGCAGTAAATACAGTTCATTTGGCTCTTGAGAATGCCTTTATTTTGCATAAATACTATGGTGGGCATGACATCTTCGTGTACTAATAATGGCATGAGTGTATCTCGGTAAAAGTTATTAGCTGCCATGGGTTAAAAATTATGAGCAAAAAATACTGTCTCCTTATTCACTAGTATACTACTTATAAGCTCTAAATTCTCGGAGATCTTATATTTATAGAGATTTCTAGGCATATTATCAACTACATATTTGTATTTCGAACTTTTATGATTTCAAATTGTATCTTTTGTCTTATTTTAGTGACTAACTGATAAGATATAACTGATATGACAAATATCAGTTCCAACTGGAGAATCTGCCGCCCAGAATTACTCAACTGGAGAATCCGCCGCCCAAGACATCTGGGCGGCGGATTCTCCAGTTGATCCCTCATTTGTATGTTTGGATTATGTATTAAGTTTTTAAAAGTTAATTTTTTAAAAAGGAAAATCCACCATAATGTTGGGAGGGGAACAAAATTGAATTAGTTTATTATCCTTTCCTTAGCCTTTTTATGATGAGCAAATAGAGACGTCGGATCTCTTTAAGGGAAAGATAGAATGTGTAAATCTTATTTGTTGTATAAGTCTCCCTATTAATTAAATTAACGAAGAAAACGGGGGTAAGTTTGATTTATTTTGGTTTACCCTTAAAATGGGGAAATGTAGTGTTTTTTTATGGTACGAGTACGCGCATTCCCTTCCCCTCTCTTTTCCTCTCCCCATCTCTCTCTTGCATATGCGCATTGCTGCAGGGGACCCTCCCCTCTCTCTCTCTCTCTCTCTCTCCCCCCGCACCTGGAGTATGCCGTACAATTTTGGAGTCCTTCATTTCGAAAGGACATCGCGAGATTGGAACGCGTACAAGCCAGGGTATCAGACATAAAAGTTATGAAGATAGATTAAGGAAATTAGATTTTGTCTCGTTGGAAACCCGTAGACTGCGTGGTCAGCTCATCGAACTTTTCAAAATAATTCGAGGGTTCGACAATGTTGACTACAGGGATATTTTCACACTTGTTGACGGCAGAACAAGAAATCAGGGCTTTAAACTTGAACTGAAGTGTTACAACCGCGATCTGTGTGGAATTTTTTTCACTTACAGTATCTGCGGTAGTTGGAACGCACTTCCAGTGGAAGTTGTCAACAGGGAATCTGTTGACCAGTTCAAGTCAAGACTAGACAAAGTCTTGAAAAGTGACCGTTTAAGGACGTAAAGCATTTCAGCAGAGATGTGCCCCCTCGACTGCTAGTCCAATGTTATCCTCTTTGAATGGACCGTAAGGTCTTCTAGGGTACTTTCTTTCCTTGTAACTCCTTGTAACACACACACACACACACACACACACTCTCTCTCTCTCTCTCTCTCTCTCTCTCTTTCTATCTCTTTCTCTATCTCTCTCTCTATCTCTCTCTCTATCTCTATCTCTCTGTCTTTCTCTCTCTCTCTCTCTATCTATCTATCTATATATATATATATATATATATATATATATATATATGGGCCAAGGCTTAAAGTTCCGCCACTTAAAACAATGACAGACTGTATGTAATAGATTAGCCACTTATTTCAACTTCCATCCCTTCAACTAATATATTTCCTTTCCATCCAACTTTAATCTCTCTTTTCATTTGCTCCTTATCTTCCAACATCCCCCCAAAAGAGGCTTTGTGCCGAAAATCAGGCGCAATGGTTCGTGCCATAGCTTCCATCACCCATTTACTTCGAGATGTAAGCTTAAATTATGCTTTTGATAATGAGCAACTCGTCTCTGACCAAGGCATTTTTTACCAGGCGTCATAATGGATGTTAAAACATGGCTGTGCAAAAGTATATATTTGTGTACATGAATGTTTATGTGAGTATAGGGGGCAGACCCGGAAAGAGCACTACGGTATTCGCATATATTTGGGCATTCGGTCGAAGTGACTACGAGGCAAATCGACCTCCATAAGGTGACTCGCGCGAGATAAGTGCATGAAAGTTTCCTTTGTATGAAAGAAACAGAGATAAAAAGAGAAGGCTCAAATGGGCTGAATATGACAAGTGTCAAGACGAGAAGTAAGACAGGAAACTTCCTCGTGAAAAAAACTGGAAAAGGAGTCTATATATATAAAAGCATCCGCAAATTTCTCAAATGGAGTTGTCATCCTGGAGGGAAAGAAGCTGTCCGCCGTTCATAGGAGAAAGGTCTCACTCACAGAAGCCTTTCAAGATCACGGAAATTGAGGACAAGGATTAATCCAAGGGGGAGTAAAGCATTAACTCCCTTGGCGAAGAGATCCCACCAAAAATCAGGCACCGCGGCACAAGCATCAATACTCAAATTTTCAATTTCTCAACTTTAAGAATTGTGAGATGCTCTTCCAGATAATGACTACCTCAACAACAGCTATTTCTTCTGCCACGACCACCACTAAGAAACGACTACTACAATGCACGCATTTTAATGTCTTACTTATGAAACTAACTTTGGACTTAGCGCATTTTGGTGTTACTCAGAGGCGGAGTGTAATTCTCAGGTTTCCAACCCCGCTATTTGACGTGCTGACGCGGCCGCATTCGTGGACGCAACGCACCAAACCCCAGACTAACGGAAGGTGCCACACTCACTCTTTCTGTGCATTCATTCATTCACTCATCATGATATGTTATAATTTTATGAAAATTAAATTTATATCTATCAATATATATATATATATATATATATATATATATATATATATATATATATATATATATATATATATATATAGGTAATGGTTATGTGTATGAAAGATATTTGTGGATGTATATATATGCTCATGAAGAGGAGAAAATTCATGTGGAAGTCCTTACATGGGTGTATTCGTTAGATTTAAATGAAATACTGACGGAGAGAAACAACAAACGAAAGAGCGAGAAAGAGGGAGGGAAAGAGAGGCTGCGGAAGGGGGAGGGGGAGATGCCACCTGATCAATACGTGTTCTCGCAGCCAAGCAAGTTTCATCCGCCATTCTCTTCCTTGTTCGTACTCTGTCACCTTTCCTCCAAATTGATATTTTACCATTCCTTTATTCTTCCTCTCTAATCTTGCTTCTCCCATCAATTACTTAACGCCTTTTAATTCGCATACGAATGGTGTACTTCGCCTTCCATTATGAGGTCAAACTCTCATTTCGCTATCTCTCACACACACGCGCAACGCCTGTATATGTGCGTGCGTTCGTGAATCTTCCTTTTTAGCCCTATTTGTCTCAATGTATGTCTGTGTAGGTGTGCATACGAGGTTATCGAGTAAACGTTACAAACGAGCAGTGGAGTACATTCCGTTCATATCGGCCCCGCTGCATCGTTAGACTTGGGGGATTTTGGAATATACACTCTGGCTTTGTCCGTTTATTTAGGATCACTGGGGAATCTCCTGTAAAAGAGGAAATTTAGTCAGTTGTGTTTTATGTAGCAGGTGAAATATAAAGGCAGTAGGGTGTCCTCTAGCAGGTGAGATATAGTCAGTATGGTTTCATGTAGCCGATGAAATTTAGACTCAGTAGGGTTTCCTGTAGCAGGTGAGATATAGACAGTAAGGTTTCATGTAGCAGATGAAATTTAGACTCAGTAGGGTTTCCTGTAGCAGGTGAAATATAGTCCGTAAGGTTTAATATAGCAAATGATATTTAGATTCAGTAGGGTTCCCTGTTGCAGATGAGATATAGTCAGTAGGGGCTAATTTAGCAGTTGTGTTTCATGTAGCAGGTGAAACATAGAGGCAGTAGGGTGTCCTCTAGCAGGTGAGATATAGTCAGTATGGTTTCATGTAGCAGGTGAAATTTAGACATAGTAGGGTTTCCTGTAGCAGGTGAGATATAGACAGTAAGGTTTCATGTAGCAGATGAAATTTAGACTCCGTAGGGTTTCCTGTAGCAGGTGAAATATAGTCAGTAGGGTTTCATGTAGCAGATGATATTTAGATTCAATAGGGTTTCCTGTTGCAGGTGAGATATAGTCAGTAGGGGCTCATTTAGCAGTTGTGTTTTATGTAGCAGGTGAAATATAAAGGCAGTAGGGTGTCCTCTAGCAGGTGAGATATAGTCAGTATCGTTTAATGTAGCAGGTGAAATTTAGACATAGTAGGGTTTCCTGTAGCAGGTGAGATATAAACAGTAAGGTTTCATGTAGCAGATGAAATTTAGATTCCGTAAGGTTTCCTGTAGCAGGTGAAATATAGTCAGTAGGGTTTCATGTAGCAGATGATATTTAGATTCAATAGGGTTTCCTGTTGCAGGTGAGATATAGTCAGTAGGGGCTAATTTAGCAGTTGTGTTTTATGTAGCAGGTGAAATATAGAGGGAGTAAAGTGTCCTCTAGCAGGTGAGATATAGTCAGTATGGTTTCATGTAGCAGGTGAAATTTAGACATAGTAGGGTTTCCTGTAGCAGGTGATATATAGACAGTAAGGTTTCATGTAGCAGATGAAATTTAGACTCCGTAGGGTTTCCTGTAGCAGGTGAAATATAGTCAGTAGGGTTTCATGTAGAAGATGATATTTAGATTCAATAGGGTTTCCTGTTGCAGGTGAGATATAGTCAGTAGGGGCTCATTTAGCAGTTGTGTTTTATGTAGCAGGTGAAACATAGATGCAGTAGGGTATCCTCTAGCAGGTGAGATATAGTCAGTATGGTTTCATGTAGCAGGTGAAATTTAGACATAGTAGGGTTTCCTGTAGCAGGTGAGATATAGACAGTAAGGTTTCATGTAGCAGATGAAATTTAGACTCCGTAGGGATTCCTGTAGCAGGTGAAATATAGTAAGTAGGGTTTCATGTAGAAGATGATATTTAGATTCAATAGGGTTTCCTGTTGCAGGTGAGATATAGTCAGTAGGGGCTCATTTAGCAGTTGTGTTTTATGTAGCAGGTGAAATATAGAGGCAGTAGGGTGTCCTCTAGCAGGTGAGGTGTAGTTAGTATGGTTTCATGTAGCAGATGAAATTTAGACTCAGTAGGGTTTCCTGTAGCAGGTGAGATATAGTCAGTAAGATTTCATGTAGCAGATGAAATTTAGACTCCGTAGGGTTTCCTATAGCAGGTGAAATATAGTCAGTAGGGTTTCATGTAACAGATAATATTTAGATTCAGTTGGGTTCCCTGTTGCAGGTGAGATATAGTCAGTAGGGTTTCCTGTGGCAAGTGGGACATAGTCAGTGGAGTTTTATGTAACAGATGAAATTTAGAATCAGCAGGGTTTCCTGTAGAGGCTGATATATACTCAGTAGGGTTTCATGTAGCCGATGAAATTTAGACTCACTAGGGTTTCCTGTATCATGTGAGATGTAGTAAGTAGGGTTTCATGTAAGAGAAGAAATTTAGAATCAATAAGGTTTCCTGTAGCAGGTGAGATATAGTCAGTCGGGTTTCATGTAGCATGGGAAATTGAGAGTCGATAAGGTTCGCTGTTGTAGTTAAGATATAGTCAGTGCAGTTTCATGTAGGATACGAAATTTAGACTCAGTAGGGTTTTCCGTAGCAGGTGAGATATAGTCAGTAAGGTTTCATTTAGCAGATGAAATATAGAGGCAGTAGGATGTCCTCTAGCTGGTGAGATATAGTCAGTATGGTTTCATGTAGCAGATGAAATTTAGACTCAGTAGGGTTTCCCGTAGCAGGTGAGATATAGTCAGTAGCATTTCTTCTAAGAGATGAAATTTAGACTCAGTAAGCTTTCCTGCAGCAGGTGAGATATACTGAGTAGGGTTTCATGTCGCAGGTTAGATATAGACTTTAGGGTCCTTTGTAAGAAATGAAATATAAACTCATTAGGTTTTCTTGTAGCAGGTGTAATATAGTTAATAGGGTTTCATGTATTAGATGAAGTTTAAAATTATTATGGTTTCCTGTAGCAAGTGAAATATAATAAGTAGGGTTTTATGTAGCAGATAATCTTTAGACTTAGTAGGGTTTCCTTTCGCAGGTGAGATAGTCAGTAGAGTTTCCTGTAGCAGGTGAGATATAGTCAGTAGTGTTTCATATATTAGATGAAAACTAGAATCCGTAGGATTTCCTGTATCACGGGCGTTATACTCAGTAGAGTTTCAAGTAAGAGATGAAATTTAGACTCAGTAGGCTTTCCTGGAGCAGGTTAGATAGAGACATTAGGGTCATATTTAGAGATGAAATTTAAACTCATTAGGTTTTCTTGTAGGAAGTGAGATATAGTCAGTAGGGTTTCATGTAAGAAATATAATTTTTTTAAGGGCAAACGCGGAACCCAGTTCACACGACACTATAATACTTTCACAAAATAACAAAGTCGCCAGAATATTTATTCAGAAAGAAACCAAGTTCACTTCGAGGCAGCCAAAAGGTCGCGCCATTAGGCTACACTAAGTAGGTTACTGTTGGTTACCAGGTGGGTCTTATAGTAGCAGCGAAGGAAAAAAACGAAACAAGAAAAATTCTAACCTTATGATCGACCTCAAGAACAAACTCGTTCCCACGAAAGTAAAAATCGAACCTTGTGATGGCTAAAACTATGGCCAGACACTTCCTCTCGATCGTGGAGTACCTCTTTTCACGGTCCAATAGTTTTCTATTGGCGTAGGCAACCGGATGGGGACATTCTTCTTGATATTGACGGAGGACAGCTCCCAGACCATGGAGAGAGGCATCAGTCCTTAGAATGAATGTCTCTTGCGAATTTGGCACCTGTAGGACGGATTCGGACGAAATAGCAGTCTTAAGGTGGCCGAAACGTCACAGGAGATCTTCGTTCCAGGGTATAGGTTCTGGACTAGACCTTCTTAATAGATCGGATAAGGGGCCGGTGTAGTCGGAGGCTCGAGGGGTGATGGTCATGTAGAATGAAATCAGGCCTAGAATGAAACCTTATGGAGGTCGATTTGCCTTGTAGTCACTTCGACCGAATGCCAAAATATATGCAAATACCGTAGTGCTCTTTCCGGGTCTGCTCCCTATACTCACATTAACATTCATGTATACAAATATATACTTTTGCACAGCCATGTTTTAACATCCATTATGACGCCTGGTAAAAAATGCCTTCTTCAGAGACGAGTTGCTCATTAGAAGTTTCTTACTGGTGGGAGGAGGTATATTGTTGATGGCCTTGACCTTGTCATGCTAAGGTCGTAGGGAGTTTCCATCGAGAACAAACCCGAGGTATTGGATCAAACTGGATCCAAACCGACATTTGGAGGGTTTAACTGTCAGGTCATGTTCTCTAGGGCGTTTCAACACGCGACTGATGGCTGTAAGGTGTTCCTCCCAATGCACCGAATGTATGAAAATGTTGTCGAAATAAAAACACACATTTGGTAGGCCATCCAGTACAAGCCTCATTAGGCGAATGTAGGTCGCGCAGGAAGTGACTAAGCCGAAGGGCATACGACAGAATTCCATTAGTCCTAGATGAGTAGCAAAGGCTGTTAGGTGTTTTGAGTTATCCGAGAGAGGCACTTGATAGTAGGCCTTGCAGAGGTACAACTCGATAAAGTACTGGAAGCCCGATGATTTATGAAGGTCTTTTTCCATGCTGCAAGTGGGCTCAGCAGGAAACACCTTAACGGCGTTAAGCTGTCGGAAGTCAATAGCCATCCGATAGGACCCATCTGCTTTCCTGACTATAACGACAGGAGAGCAATGAGGGAAGGAGGAGCATTGTATAATTCCTTGTTTGAAGAATGTCTCCAGCTCTTTATCAAACACAGGCTTAAGGGGTATAGGCACAGGGTACCGCTTAGCCTGAACCCGGTCGGTGATCATGAGGTGAATATCATGGACAAGAGAAGAAGTGCAGCCGGGCTTGTCAGAAAGGACAAATGATGGAAGGCTGGACGCCGGAAAATCAACCATGTCATCAGATGTCAGCGGGAAGCATGCCGTGTCTCCTCCCTCAATGATGCTAAGTTCGTCCTTTCCAGGAGCTGAAAGTGCTTCGAGTGTAGAAGTTTCGTCCAGAACCTCCAATTGCTGCACTCGTGCCCGGTGGTGGTACCTTTTTAACAGATTAGCGTGATACAGTCGTGGTCCCCGAGGAACCTCAATAAGGTAATCCACTTTATTACGCTTCTCCAATACTTTGTGGAGGCCGTTCCACGCGACGAGCAGTTTGCTGGTGTCGATGGGGAGGAGTACCAGCACTTTGTCGCCCGGTTGGAATTGTCGACCTTGAGACTTGAGGTCAAAATAGGTTTTGTACCGGGCACGACTGACATCGGCGTGTTGGGCAGCAATCTGGGAGCACTCGGCTAACTTCTCTTGCAGCTCTATAACATATTGGAAGCTAGTTCTTTCGTCCTCATGGAGGTGGCGGTATTCCCAAAGGTCTCGGAGAACGGAAAAGGGACCTCGGACGGAACGACCATAGGGAAGTTCGAAGGCCGAAAATCTCGTCCGGTCACTTGGTAATTCTCGGAGGGCAAATAAAGTAGGGATGAGGTATCGATGTCACTCGTGAGGCTTCTCCGAGCATAGCTTACGAAGAATAGCATTTAGAGGGTCATGAAGCCTTTATATTCTGCCATTAGTTAGTGGTATATGTCTCTATAAAACGACGGGGATGGTCGTTACCGCATGCCCCGATTCCTCAAGAAGAACTCCTTCATACTGGACTGTGGTGTGATACAGTTTTCAAAGGGACTGGGCCTCCTAAGTGTAGTTGATTACCGGCTCAGCCTCCCGAGGTAAACGGGCCTCCTAAATGTAGTTGATTACCTGCTCAGCCTCCTGAGGAAAACGGGCCTCCTAAGTGTAGTTGATTACCAGCTCAGCCTCCCGAGGTAAACGGGCCTCCTAAATGTAGTTGATTACCTGCTCAGCCTCCTGAGGAAAACGGGCCTCCTAAGTGTAGTTGATTACCAGCTCAGCCTCCCGAGGTAAACGGGCCTCCTAAGTGTAGTTGATTACCTGCTCAGCCTCCTGAGGAAAACGGGCCTACTAAGTGTAGTTGATTACCTGCTCAGCTTCATGAGGAAAACAGGCCTCCCTCCAGTGCCTGAATGTGCCATTTCTTTGTTTTTGTCGTCTTGTCGTTTTATTTTATAACCGTTTTTTTTCTTTATTTTTAAATAGAATAAATATAGAGTTGTCTATGATTTCGGTGTCTGTGCCCTTACGGGTGCCGAAAATATTTTAAGAGGTTAATAAGAATAGTAATGATGCTTAAGAAAATGAAGATGTATGAAAAATATGAAGCCCAAGCTTATAACTTGGGTTCCTAGGGGGTGGAGGGCTAGCATTCCCTAACTCTGCTTCCTATCTTGAACGAAGGCAAGTCCGCTTTCTATAACTAGTTTGAAAGAGGGAACAACAACATATCTAAGGTGTCTAGTTGCAGTCTAGTTCACTACTTACCATTTTCATTTATTTTCCATTGTCATTATATAATTTTTTCTCTATTTTTTGTGTCTCCTGCTTCTTCAATTCCTTTCTTCTTGATCTGTCTAAGTAAATCGATACTTATTTTGAGCAAGTAACACACAAAGTCGCCCTACTCAAGTTCGCAATGCTGGAAGATTAGTGTTTTCTATTATTATTTCTATTTCTATAGATTTATATATATATAAAAGATAGTTTTCTTTCTATATATGACGTCGTTATTTTTCTTCCGACTCGAAATGTTTATTACTAAGTAGTTCCTGTCCTTCTTTACAGGTCTTTTTTACTTCGGTCTTGGCTACCTCTATAGAACTTCTAAGATCGTCAGGAGAGGGATGACCCTCAACCTCCGATTGTTTCACTCTGGTGTGAGTGGAATGAAAGACTTATTTGATAAGAAAGTAGAGAATCACCGCAAATCGCAATTAGACAACCCCTTCAGCGAGTGGATAGGGAAATCTCAAGCCAGGAGACTCTCTAAAGATGATCAGTTCTATGGAAAGTAAGTTTAGATTTATTTGATGTAGGGCGTTGATAGAGACGTTCAGAAAGTCGGAGGTTTTGTTTATAATAGTAGAAGGCTTCTAATTCATAGTTGCGAAGTATAAACTTTCGAAACTTCAAATGAATGGAATTTGATAACACTGCAAAGACCTTTCAGTCGAAATAAATATGCTGCAAAGAAGTGGAGGTTGGAAAACCACCCTTAAGTAGATCTGTTCGGCTCGAATTTTTTGGTCTAACCCTGCGGTTCGTTTGCTTATTTTTGGTACGTCATAGATCATATTTGGTTGATACTGAGATAAATCCTGTGATCTTCGTGGGATTTCCAGGAAAGGAAGAGTACTGCTTTTTTGCATTTAATAATTCACATAGCTTGCAATCATTAGCCTAAAACAAAACAAGGTTTCCTATGAGAATGCAATGGAGGCGATGTAGAGATGGAAGCAGATAGCTGAGAGGGTTAAAACGATTCGTCGTTGAATGAGCTCAAAGTTTGTATATATTTTAATACAAAATGTAACTAGCGATATCATAACAGGAACAATTTTGAAAGATTCATAAGAGAATGGTGAAGTAAGATACGATGAAAATGTATCGAAGATACTTCGACTGGTATTGGAAATATGTAGAAAATTGAGCTAAGTTGCCTGACAAACTCTCTTATTTTAGATTCTCGTTTTTGAGATATTTTTAAATATATTTTTGGCATTCTAACATTTTTTTTCTAGTTTATTATGTTTCATGCGCTTGTGAGCATTTCTTCCGTTTTGTTTCCGTGAATTCATTAAGCTGTAGATTGGTTCAATATCTTGCTGGGTCCTTTGACTAGTCAGTGGGATACTAGACTACAGTTGTATGCTGAACCTGCCCTTATTTCCTGTAGGAAGCAGGCCAAAATGTCCTTAGAAAAATGTATTTTAAGTACAAATTTGGGAATTTCCTACTTAGAATGCATAGCTTGATGTTACAAGAGCTCATTATCTTGTCTTTCAGACCACTTCCCGGCAGCCAGACAGAGAAAAGGGCACAAATTGCACAGCATCACGTCATGATGGACATAAAATACCTCTGCGACATGATTTGGGACTGCGGGGAATGGAAATCTCCCGACGGCAGGGCTGCTATCACCTTCAGGAAGATCTTTAATGCAAGTTTCTCTTGAATATCAATCCTATTTTGTCGAATATCGAAGGAACCATCTCCCGTGAATCAGGATTAGGGCTAGGAGAGTTGTTTGCCTTTCCTGACACTCGATTTCTTTTCACTATTTTATACGAACCTATCCAAAGGCGTTTCGATGGAGATGACCTCGCTCGTTTTCACAGGTGATAGGAAATACAAATAGATTTAAATATATTTAAAAAGCGACTCTCCCCTCTTCTCTTAACTCAGCTCTATAACACCATTTCGGACAAGCTGGTTGGAACTCTGCTTCGAGCGCGCAAACACGGGTTCGTCTACTTCGAGGGAGAAATGCTTTATCAGGTATAGCACACCCGCAAACTCCCCCCCCCCCCTCCATCCTCGAATATGAAGCGAAAACCAACGAGGCAAATTCCACCGAAAGTTTGTAATGAGAGATCTATAAAGAAGGTGGCGAAGATAAAAGGAACATGTGTGGAAGATATACATATAGTTGCAGATCCTTCTACTGGCATTGAGTCTGAAGAGGCAAATTACGAGCATTGAGGCTAAGAGGGTATACAATTCTAGAGATGTCATCTGCAGCATGATTGCCCACGCTACAGCGAAAATCTCCTTGCGAGTTGGGTAAGGAAAATAAAGATAGGGACATTAGAAAGGGGGGGGAAGTTAGAGATGAGTACAGGCGTGTTACTTCCCTTAACCGGAGCCATGAAAGAAGACATAACCCCCATTGACTCAACCAGAGATGAGTAGATAGAAGCTGGCCGGAGACTAGCCTGCAAAATTCCCAATCGACCCCCTCCCCCTTCCAATATTAAGAGGATTGTAATGAAAGGGTGGAACAAAGGGTAAAGAGAAGATCGCTCTAGCTTAAATATTTTAAATCGCGATCAAATTTTAAACTTTAAAAACCTCCAGGATAACACGCAACTGTGAGCGTTGGATGCTGCAGTATGATTTCCAATGCTACACCAGGTACCCATAGGAGGCAACTGGAGGAGGGGCACGCCCTCTCAGCCTCAGTGCCCCAGGTAGACTAAAATTAGATTGTAACTACCCGGATTTGAGGGTTCCTTTTTTTAGTATAAATAATGAAATAGTATATATACAATAAACGTAGCTTTCTAATAGTTCAATTCAGGTGGCGGGAGGCGGGATTAAATAATAGTCTATAAAGAAACGTAATAAATTGTATAACATTTAGAAAACCACTAAAATGTCAAGAATCGAATCGGAAACCTTCATTATCTATCGTCGCCTTGTCAAGGGAAATTTAAGAAAGGCCAAAGGTAATGATAAAAAAGTTATCATCGGAGTTAAAACACGAGCCTAAGCTATTTTATAGACATGTAAATGATCTTAAGCCAATTCTGGAGCTCATAGGGTCCCTCCAGATGCCGATGTAATCCTTAGCGATGATCCAGACCACGTAAGGGAGACATTAAATAGACATTTTGTGAATGTTTTTACCATGGAAGATACAATTAACTTACAATACAAGACGGAATAAATTTGACTAAAGAAGTTATACTGTCAAATTTATAAACAACTGAAAATGAAAATTTCTAAAGCACCGTTCACGATAAAATATATCCAATCAACCTTAAAGAGTAAAAAGATGATCTTTTAAAACCCTTTTGCATAATTAAAAAAAAAATCATTAGTTCAACGAATAGTTCAAAGAAGCAAATGTCACACCAATTTCAAAAAATAAAATAAAAACTGATCCTGAAAACTTTCAGCCCATTTCCTTGACTTCTGTTGTGGGTAAACACCTGAAGTCCATGGATCCGTTAGTGTTCGCTTTTAGTGGAGCCTTTGAAGAGTAGCGTTCCCAATTCACCTATTTAGGCACTGGGGAGGGGCTACTTTTGCTTATTTGAAAATAAGGGGATCCGAGTTTATTTACATTTGAAGAATAGAGGTGCTTCAAAGGTAAGTAGAAAAGTAGAAGTTAAAAAAGTAAAATCGTTTCTAGATTCGATTTGCTTTGGTTTAATGAGCGAGCGAATCGACTCTATACAATAATATAGATAAAAACACAAACCTAAGAAAGGAAAATTCCAACCACACGCTAATAGTAAAATTGCGCTATCATAATTTCTGAAAGGGGGCACGCAACACCAGGCCCTCCCATTTTAATCGGTTATTTAAAAATATTGACTCACTTGAACAATATACATAAGCTCCGATTTTGCCCACTTGAAGAATAGCTGTTCCTGGATCAATTGGAAATACTATTCTGCAAAAGTTCCCTTGATTTCTTTCAATAAATCTCTTTATTTACATTGTATGCTCTACTTTGTTCTTTATCTAGTATAATATATTATTTATACTTTATTTACTACTGTTTACTCTACTCTATCCTCTATCTACAATATTTGCTCTACTCTAGTCTATTTATTACTATTTGCTCTAGTCTACTCTTTATTTACTACCATTTGCTCAACTCTACGCTCCATTTATTATGCTTTACTCTTTATTCTCTCTCTTTGCTCTACGCTCCATTTACTATGCTTTACTTTATATTCTATTTACTGCTATTTGCTCTCCTCTTTATTTACTACAATTTACTCTAGTCTTTATTTATTATTCAGAAAAATGTTTCTTCATCCAATTTTAGAATGAATGAATTTGAAATTCGTCCGCAATCTTGCTACTCACCCATTAAAACCATCAATTTATTAATCATCCTGATTATTTTATGTTTTATAAATTAGAAAATTTTTAAGATTAAAATGCAATTAATTAGGTTTATTTATTATCAGAACGTTTGAAAAACGTCTAAAAATTCTAAAACTTAAGTGTCCTTTAAATATGATAAAGGGGAGATGTTAAAAATTATAGTCATTTATGTTTGGTTGTCCTATTTATAGAACGCTAAGCGTTAACGGATCAATAGCTAAAGACACGACTCTGGCATTTTCAAATATCGACAGGCGTAGTTGGTAACCCGCATTTCTTCTGTGGTATGTAAGGTCTTCGGGAAGACCTAATGATCCGAGCTAGAATTTGCATCAGATCAATGGAATTATAGTAATTTACTTCATAAGAATTGAATTAACGCGGAAGAGTATAATTTCAAACTTGTGAGTGTTTGTGCTCTTTGGTAGCAATATGTTAGTTACTATACTCTTTGTTACGAACTCGGATTTGACTCTGTTCCTTGTTATGAACATTTAAGTGACTAGGCTCTTTGCTACGAACCCGTATTTGACTATGCTCTTTGAAACGAAAATTTAAGTGACTGTACAATAAGTTAGGAACAATGGGAGTGTGCACTTGTTAGGAACTCATATTTGACTGTGTTCTTTGACTCTACTCTTTGTTACGAACCTGTAATTGACTGTGTTATTTGTTACGAACTCGTATTTGACTATGGTCTTTGGTACGAACTTGGAAGTGAGGTTTTTTTTTTGTTACGAACCATATTTGACTGTGCTGCTTGTTACGAACCAGTGAATGACTGTGTTCCTTGTTAGGAAACTATGAGTGCCTCCGATGTTTGTTACGAACTTCTATTTGACTCTGGTCTTTGTTAGGAACTCTTATTTGACTGTGCTTGTTGTTACGATCTTGTAAGTGACTCTGCTCTTTGTTACAAAATTCTGAGTGACTCTTCTCTTTTTTTACGAAATTCTTAATGACTCTTCTCTTTTACACGAACTTTCGAGTGACTCATCTCTTTGTTATGAATTTGTGAGTGAGTCATCTCTTTGTTATGAATTTGTGAGTGACTCTGCTTTTTGTTAAACACATGTAAGTTATTGTACTCTTTGTTACGAACTCATATTTGATTGTGCTATTTGAGCGAAGCCGTATTTGACTTTGCTCTTTGTTACAAACTTTTAAATAAGTGTGATATATGTTACGAACTCGTATTTGATTCTGCTCTTTGTTACGAACCTGGAAGTCACTTTGTTCTTTGCTACGAACACTTATTTGAGTATGCTCTTTGTTACAAACCTTTAAATGAGTGTGATATATGTTACGAACTCATATTTGATTCTGCTCTTTGTTACGAACCTGGAAGTCACTTTGTTCTTTGCTACAAACACTTATTTGAGTGTGCTCTTTGTTACAAACCTTTAAATGAGTGTGATCTATGTTACGACCTCGTATTTGATTCTGCTCTTTGTTACAAACCTGGAAGTCACTTTGTTCTTGGCTACGAACACTTATTTGAGTGTGCTCTTTGTTACGAACCTGGAAGTCACTTTGTTCTTGGCTACGAACACTTATTTGAGTGTGCTCTTTGTTACGAACATGTAGGTGACTGTGCTCCTTGTTACGAGCTTTTAAATGATTGTGCTCTTTGTTAAGAACTCGAATTTTAATGTGCTTTTTGTTACGAACTGAAATTGACTGTGATCCTTATTACAAAATCGTATTTGACTATGCTCTTTGTTACGAGACTTTAGATGACTGTGCTCTTTTGTTACAAACTCGTATTTTACTGTGCTCTTTGTTACGTACTGTAAGCGACTGTGCTCTTTATTACAAACCCGTATTTGACTGTTCTCTTTGTTACGACCGTATAAGTGACGTTGCTCTTTGTTACGAACTCGTATTTGAATGTGCTTTTTGTTAGCAAATTTAAAGTTCAATGCTCGTTTTTACAAACTTGTAAGTGACTGTGGTCTTTGTTACTAACTCGTATTTCACTCTGCTCCTTGGTATGAGACTAAGTTTCTGTGCTATTTGTTACAAACTCATTTTTGTCTGTGCTCTTTGTTATTAATTTTTAATTACGTTATCCGTTGTTATAAATCTGTAATTTATTGGGATCTGTGTTACGAACACGTATTTGATTGTGCTCTTTGTTTCGAGCCTCTAAGTGGTTGTGCTTTTTGTTACTAAACTGTAAGTGACTGTGTCTTTTGTAACGAACTCGTGAGAGACTCCGCTGTTTTTTTACGAAATCCTATTTGACTGTGCTCTTTGTTACAAATTTTTGAGTAATGGGCTCTTTTGTACTAACTCTTATTTAACTGTGCTCTTTGTGACGAACTTACAAGTGACTGTGGTCTTTGTCACGATCTCATATTTTACTGGGCTCTTTATTACGAGCCTGTAAGTGACTGTTTCTATGTTACGAACCTCTGAGTTAATTCGCTGTTTGTTACGAACTCCTATTTGTCTCTACCCTTTATTACTAACATTTTACTATGCTCTTTCTTATGAACCTCTAAGAGAATCTGCTCTTTGTTACGAATTCCTATTCGACTGTGCTCTTTGTTACGATCTTATGAGTGACTCTGCTTTTTGTTAGTGTCTTTTAAGCGACTATGCTCTTTCTTAAGAACTTGTGAGTGTGTGCTCTTTGTTACGAACTTGTGAGTGACTCTTTTCTTTGTTACAATTTTGTGAGTGACTCTTCTCTTAGTTACAAATCCGTATTTAACTGTTCTCTTTGTTAGAATCTTGTAAGTTACGCTCCTCTATGTTATGAACGTTCAAGTGACTGTACTCTTTGTTAAAAACCTGTGAAGGACTCTGGTGTTTTTTTACGAAACTGTAAGTGACTGAGCTCTTTGATGCGAACTCGTATATGACTGTGTTCTTTGTTACAAACCTTTAAGTGGCTGTGCCCTTTGTTAAGAACTCGTGTTTGACTGACTTTGTTACGAACCATTTAGTAATGTGCTCTTTGTTACGAACTGTTATTTGACTGTACTCTTTGTTACAAACTTGTGTGACTCTGCTTTTGTTACGATCTTGTGAGTTACTCTGCTCTTTGTTAGTATCTTGTTAAATCTTTCTTCTCGAGTTGAGGATCCGCAGTTTTCTTCAGGAATTCTCGGGACATGATTTTCACTATAATGTTTTCTTTTCTCTCATTTTCTTCTTTTGTCTGTCATACTCATCAAATTTTTCATACCATGCAAACACGCTGTGATTGAATTACATATTTTTTTCTCATTGTCAATAATTAATTAATAAAGTTATGTTGGTTTACTCAGTTCCATTAAAAACAGTGGTAGAACTATATGGAGTCTATCTATACTGCAGGGGCGATCAATGGTGTAATCCAACGGGAAAAGGTTCAAATGACAAAGAAAGAATGATAGAAATGGGAAAGAATGAAGTAAATAAAACGAATAAGCATAGTATAAAAGTAAATGGTCCCTTACACATACTCAACTTTGGGGTCGGAAAAGCATAAAACTCCAGGGACTTGGGTTCAAGGTGGTCTGGACACAAGTGTAGGACCTTGAACCTTCGTTTGCTCACGTTTGTCTGTAAAGATTGAGTGGAAGTCTTGTAGGTTAGTGATTTTCATATGGTGTTACATGTAGGTTGGAGATTTTTATATGGTGTTACATGTAGGTTAATGATTTTCATATGGTGTTACATGTAGGTTAATGATTTTCATATGGTGTTGCATGTAGGATGGTGATTTCCATATGGTGTTACATGTAGGTTGTTGATTTTCATATGGTGTTACATGTAGGTTAGTGATTTTCATATGGTGTTACATGTAGGTTAGTGATTTTTATATGGTGTTACATGTAGGTTGTTGATTTTCATATGGTGTTACATGTAGGTTGGTGATTTTCATATGGTGTTACATGTAGGTTGGTGATTTTCATATGATGTTACATGTAGGTTGGTGATTTTCATATGGTGTTACATGTAGGATGGTGATTTTCATATGGTGTTACATGTAGGTTAATGATTTTCATATGGTGTTACATGTAGGTTGTTGATTTTCATATAGTGTTACATGTAGGTTGTTGATTTTCATATGGTGTTACATGTAGGATGGTGATTTTCATATGGTGTTACATGTATGTTAGTGATTTTCATATAGTGTTACATGTAGGTTGTTAATTTTCATATGGTGTTACATGTAGGTTGGTGATTTTCATATGGTGTTACATGTAGGTTGGTGATTTTCATATGGTGTTACATGTAGGTTGGTGATTTTCATATGGTGTTACATGTAGGTTGGTGATTTTCATATGGTGTTACATGTAGGTTGGTGATTTTCATATGGTGTTACATGTAGGTTGGTGATTTTCATATGGTGTTACATGTAGGTTGGTGATTTTCATATGGTGTTACATGTAGGTTGGTGATTTTCATATGGTGTTACATGTAGGTTGGTGATTTTCATATGGTGTTACATGTAGGTTGGTGATTTTCATATGGTGTTACATGTAGGTTGGTGATTTTCATATGGTGTTACATGTAGGTTGTTGATTTTCATATGGTGTTACATGTATCATCTGAAAAAATGTATAAAATAAATCATTTTTTTCAGAGAAGAGATGACGACAAGGTTATTGAACTTAGCCGCAATATAAACACAATTCGAAAACGATTCGGTGCCGCTCCTGTGACTAAAGGTGGGGGAGAGGCTGAACCTTGGGCAATTGACGATGGGGATTCTCCTTCAGCCATAGGAAGAATGGAACGTCGACAGTCAAGCCCCGTGATTACCACATCTACATCGAGCAATAGTTTCAAGCACGATTTACAACGGCTACAAGCGCGGAGAAATTCTCTGCCAACTAAGAACCTCGGAAAACGACTTTTCCTAACCACGAGTTTCAACAGTTTGGAGGAAGAGGAAGAGGAGGAAGATGAGTCGATTCTTGAGGGACTGATCAGTAATTATGAGGCGCATGTAAACTCAACTTCCGAGAATTCGACTAGTACTGACCAGACTAGTCTTCAAAGTTCCTCTAACCATGGGAAGATGGCCAGTGAGAAAGGTCATTTATATAAGGGCCAGCCTTCGCTTTTAACTACTAATAGCGTCAAGGGAAATTTCCTGGCCACCGGTTCGGTCTCCACCACAAGAGATTGTGAGAGTTCTCTAAGAAGGGAGGCTGCAGATGCCCAGGGAGGATCCGAGGCTGAACTCGAGCTGTGTGATTAAAGGCGAAGACGCGTTCAAATCACAATTGCTGCTCTTTATCTTCCTTCCAATAACTCACGCCATTCACATACACTCCTCCCCTTGGGCTTTTTCCTCGGGGCTACAACATTTAATGGTTGTATTGGTGGGAATTCATGTCATTTAATTGCATTTTCTAACTTTACGCCCTCCTCCCTCCCTGCCTTGACATATAGAGATACATATATACAACATGAGATGGATCAACACATTACGTTTCCAGTTTCTGTTCAGTTTCGCTGATCAGTTTCCTAAAAAATAGTCGAGAAGAAACATCAAAGTTGAATTTCAAAAATGTAAGATGATTAACCAATATCCTTAAAATAATTATTTAATCAAATTTATTACTTTCATTGCCCTTTCCCCCTGAATTAAGATGAGAGTTAATCTATTTTAGCCCAAATCTTTTTACTTTACTGTTGTAATGAAGGGCGCTACTCCATTAAAATGACCCAGTTTGGCCTGGGATCGTAATGGTTACTAGTCTCGAACTTGAGGAATGACAGTTTCTCCCGGCGGACCTGGATTTTTGTATGTTACAAGAGTGGTGTTTTGGAGTGGTAGCAATGCGGTAGTATAAATGAGACAATATTTAATCTTTGATCGAGGGATACGGCATTGAAAGATATGGTTAAGTCATACTTGACTGGCGCAAGATAGGAATCGGCTGCTGGCATAGCTTGAAATGAAAATTGGCTGAGTGGCTGAGTGGCTGACTGGCTGACATGGCTGCTGGTTGGGTGTAGGCAACACACTCTTAGGGCTGGTATTGATCCAGGACGCAATGGCGGACAGGCGCCTACGGGAGAAATGTGGCAGTGAAGAGGAGAGGGCAAAAATTGCCTTTGCAGCCTAGCTTGACACTTGGAGTCATGTCCTAATGTCGGTGGAGGTGAGTGAAGCCCGCCGGAGCCTTCGTGAGGAGTCCAAGGGCGCCGGCCTCCCCTGGGGCTCACGTTTAGTTCCTTAATCCCGCTTTTGGGAGTGGAGGTCAAGAAAGTTCTGGTGGGTGTAGAAGGATTTTGCGGGTGAGTGGGAATGTGATGGCGGAAGGAGGTGACGGCGCCCCGCTGAGGATACCACTTCGAATCCTTCGTCAGAAACACGGCCTCTGCTGAAACGAGTGACTTTCGAGAGTACGAGGAGGACATCGGTGAGAGGATCGAATACGGAGAAGTCGACGAAGAAGGAGAACCGGCGTCCTCAACTCCACACCTTCGGCCATCCTTTTGGAACCAACCCCTCTTCAGATTACCACTCGCCTTTACCCTCAGTTCCATCCAAGGACTTTAAAAGACTTTTCCCGTTAAAGTCCCGACTTTGTTCCACTTAGAAGAAAATGGTGGTAATTTTGTGTAGTGGAAATCGAGTGCGTTGAAGTGCGAAGTTGTTTCGTTCGGAGGGGAAAAAGTTATGTTTTTATGAGACGAACAGAAAAAGAAATTTTAATTGTTGTCAAAACGAACAAAAATTTTGAAAAATAAAAAAAGGTTCTTTTATGATTTCCGGGCCCAATTACCCTAGAAATTATAAGCCGAATTGAAGATAAAATTTTCAAGAAATATATGTTAATTAGCAATAATTTAACTTTTTATTTTAAATGAGACAAACCGAGGAGGTAAGGAGACTTTAAATATCTTTCTTTCTCTCTCTCTCTCTCTCTCTCTCTCTCTCTCTCTCTCTCTCTCTCTATATATATATATATATATATATATATATATATATATATATATATATGTGTGTGTGGAAAACTCACAAAGAATTACGTGAGTAAGCAATAAAGTCAACAAAGCCCACAAGGGAAATGAAACGAAGATTCCAAGTCCTTTTTTAACTCTATTTCAAGTTCATTACAAGGAATCTTACTTTCGTTCTCCTTAGTGTCTTTGTTGCATTTATACGGGTGTCCCCAAAACATTTCATTTGCAAAATTTACAATTACATTTATTTAAAGTGTGTATACATTTTTTTGGGACACCCGTATATATAGTATATATATATATATATATATATATATATATATATATATATATATATATATATATATATATATATATATTAGAGTAGATGAGTAGCAGTCTTTCTTGGATGCAAATTTTATATTTTATTTCGCCTTGAGCAATTTCCTCTCTGTAGTCTATCTTGTAGATGGTATATATATATATATATATATATATATATATATATATATATATATATTAAAGTCAAAGAATAAAAAATATGCTTGCATCGTTAATTTTGTAAGTTTTATTTAAAAAAAATATTAACCTGAATCAAATCAATCAGAATTCATAGGATCCCATTTCTAAAAAAGGAAAAAAATGAACCTTGATTAGTTTGATTCTGGGCAAATTTAAAAAGTCTAAATATGGATCTTGAAAGTTATAAAATTACTATATTAAAAATCATTATAAATCTTCCGTTTTTCCTAAATGTTCCGTTTTCTCCTAAATTCTTATCTCTATACTTAATACTTAATATATAAATTGTATGTGCTCTCGTGTATATATATATATATATATATATATATATATATATATATATATATATATATATATATATATATATATATATATATATATATATATATATATATATATATATATATATATATATTTAGGATAAATATGAAGGCTACATTTCGGATGTTCATTATGGTACTTTAACTCCTCCTTGGTACGAACGTTTCGGCTAGGAACACGCTCAAACCATTCCTCCCCAAACCAGCCCATATCGTACGAATATTTTAATTATCTCTCTTTTCTGCAACGAAGACACCCAAAACAGATTAATCTCAGTTTTTATTTAGAAAACAATAAACGAATTTCCCATTCCCTAATAATTAAAAATCCCGCATTTTCATAATTTGAATACTGCCACCTCTGCTACTTCACACTTCCCTTAGGATTTATTCATAAAGATCTGATAACTATTTTAAAAAATCTCTTATGTTTACGCGGTTTTGGTCAATCCAGGCGAACATCTTCAAAGCCCCCGACGAGGGGGGGCCTGTGGGTAAGAGGTAGTTTCCGGAATCCGAGAATCTTTCTGTGTTTGTGTCGGTCGCTGACATTGATTGACTCGGACGAAATACATCGACTACTATTAGGGTCATGAACGGTCTTGGTTGGATTGATTTTAATTCGATTTGCCCCCCTCCCGGCCAAAAAGTCGCCCCGGCACGGGGTGATATGCTATCATTGGTTGAAGTGTGTGTGTGTGTGTATTGGGAGGGGGCATAATTGAGAAAAATGAGAGGAAATGGTGGGAAGGTTGCTTCTCCGCCAGCAGAATGTTGATTACTTGAATTTGAGCGGCTCTAACCCGGAAATAATCGACTTCTTCAACATTAGAGCTGCTTTCCTGGTCAAAACCCAGTTCGAAACACAAAGATATCAGTGGGAGTTTTGCCCCGACCCCCCCCACCTCAACACCCCCTAAAATGGGCGGTGTTCGAAACCACCATTTTATTATAATGCGGGACCATTTGGTGTTATCCTTTGTACCAGGCCTATTTCTGGCCGCCTTTTCGCTATGATCGGTTATTTTCTCTATTACTTCCATCACTCTTTTTACACCCCTTTGTTCCAAATCTATTTCCCTGCACAAGCAATTTTACATATGATACAGTCCTTAGGGATTGGATGGGCGGAACTGGGGGAGTCAAGCACTAACTTTTGAGTTTCCTTTAACTCGTTCTTTTTCGGTGAAGAAAAGGGAAATTGGAGTCGCCTACCAAACATGAAAGTCGAGTAGTTGAGAAAGTTAGGAGGGTAAAAAGAAACAATCACCCAACAACAACCAACAAACAACAAAACTCGAGCTTGGGAAGTCGCTATTGTTTAGTACACACCCTTGATATACAACTGGATGGATGTATGAAAGAAAATAAAAATTCCTTATTAGGAATTTTTAAGCAACCTTGCGTGGCTCAGTTCTTCACTTTTAGACAGGCTCAACTAACAGCCTTGGCCAAAATTATGGAGCAGGTATGAAAAAGTGAAGAATATGATTGAAACTCATTTATTTCATACTTGACGTAATACAAATAAACATTTTGCGTATATTCTATCAATAATTAATAATTAATATGTCCTCCATTTGCTTTTACAACCGCATTTATGCGTTTTTTCATACTTGAGAATAAGTTGGCACAGGTGGTTGGCTCAATTTTCTGCTACTCTTCATGAATTTTGGTTGTTAATTTACTTTTGAGGAACATTTGTGCACCCTCACTCTTGTGCCCAAGTGTGACCACAAATGTTCAATGGGTTTAAGGTCTGGAGATTGAGGGAGGCATTCCATCAATGTCACCCAAGTTTCTTTTCAAACCAACCCTTTGAGACTCAAGACGTGTGGCATAGCGCATTGTCTTGTTAGAAGATTACACCATCTTGCATATCATCATTGAAAATTTTACCTAAGGAAGGTTGATCAACCTTGTCCAATAAGGTGGTGTAAGTGTTGGAATTCATTCAGGCCTCAAAGGGAACAACAAACCATAATCATTCCAATCTTCATGCTCTTTCACCCAATAAAATCGCTTCTTCCTCTTCACCTGAGACAGCCACGGTTTCTTTCTAGCCTTACATCTTCTGGGCTCACCTTCTAATAACCTTCTTCTCACTGTGAGTCTTGATATCTCTTTGTTTGTTGCTGCCTGAAACTCAGCAGCTACAGCAGAAGAGGGGTTTTCCCCTATCGGCTAGAGATGTCCTTTTCAGCAACCTCTATTTTCTCGTAGTTGTACACCTTTTGCGACCTTGGCCATCACGAGTTTTGAAAGAATTGGTCTTATTGTACCTTTTAATGGTCCCTCTCCGAACAATGCAATGATTTGAGCTTCAGGAATCTGTTTCCACGTAGAGATTTTTAACAAAAAATTACCACTTGTAAGTTAACAATAAGATAATCACTGAAAAAATATGAATCAACGTTAGTATCACACATTGAATGGCAGAAGGTTGCTCCAACCACTTATGCACAATATTCAAAAACGCATTAAAGTGTTTATAAAAGAAAAAGGAGGACACATTAAATATTAATTATTGATAGAATTGACGCAAAAATGTTTATTTGCATTATGTCAAGTATGAAATAAATGAGTTTCAATCAAATTCTTCACTTTTTCATACCTACCTCATAATTTTGGCAAAGTCCAAAATTATCCAACAAGTTAAACTGTGAAAAATAAAAAGATGAAAGTAGCGAAGGCGAGTTCCGAACAGTTCTGAACGCCAACCTCCGCTATTCGTTTTGTGTATACCTCTTTTCACTCGCCTACACTCGGAGATGTGGAGGTCAAGTATGGAGTTTCATCACCTGAAATGATAATTCCGGTCAAGGGCGTCCTTTGAAATTTCTTTTTTTTATCATAAATCGATCAGGTGTTGATGAATGAAAGAGGCGATGTCTGGCAAAAGTGAAATACGTACGGAATGGAGAGAAGTGCAGATCGATAAAAAAAAGAAATCGGTGACAAATCTGAAAGGAAGAAGCAGAAATAAATGATAATGATTTGAGAGTAGAAAATCATATCCTCGGGGTGTTTAGCATAGGGCTGCTTTCTTTAACGGCCTCTTCTAAAATACTTTTCAGTAGATATGTCTTATTTATTTTCATTAATTTATTAAAATAAATAAAACAAACTTTCTTCTGGCCTAGTTTGTATGGTGGATGTTGAAACTGTCCGGAGCAAACCTCCATAGGATTTTGCTGTATGGGTTCATCTATTTTTCTTCCCTTTGATATGGGAAAATTTATTTTACAATCTTATGGTTGTTGAGATGGTAGGTAATGTTTTTTTTCATATTTGTTAAAATGAAGATTTTATGGTCAATTTGAGACCCGCCCCATCCATGCATGTGTGTATTTCTCATTTTCATGAAACGTTTCCCTCTCACATCTGTAGCTGAAACATCTGAATAGATCATATTTATTTAGCGTATCTTTCAGCCACCTTCCTATTGCATTAGGGAAGTGTCTTATTCAGTCAAGATTACCCCATTATTATATAGTGACAATAATGGTACTACTTAATTTTAATGTAGTAGTTTGATATATAGATGGTCACAGTATCCACTCACTAACATTTCTTCGACTGATGAGACATAGTTTCCCGTAGTGGTCATTCATTTATGGCTTCTATGGTACTATTTTGTCGAGGGAGGTTTTAAGATGAATATTTTATTGAGAGAAAAGATCGCGCCAAAATCTATAGAATTGCTATTGGAATTAAGCTATACGACTCATGTGAAATTTTATTAAAATGGGGAGAGAAATAAATTGATTTTCCTAAAATTTGGACGAATTTGTTTTAGTCACGATTTGAGAATTACATTGGGGTAAACTATTTTGTCTGAAACGGAGCAAAGCTAGAGTTTTATATATAATTTTCTACAATGTAGAGAAATTGATAATTAATAAGGAGATAGAATTTGGGTCGAGTGGGAAACTGGTCAACAATGGATTCTTTTCTCACGAAAGGAGCAATAGTTTTGTCTTTGATTTAAGAAGTTCCTTGAATCTCTCTAATTTTTCCACTCTCCATGAAGAAAGACTGCAACATATTAATGTGATAATAATTAGCATATTAACGGAAATAAAGTTAGATAGAAAGCCAAATTACCAGAGCAAAAGGAAATTTCAAAGAGTTCATATTCTAGGTGAACTTAAGAGTTGCGAACTTCGGTTTCAATTTAAAAATGAATTTTATTACGACTATGACTAAATATGCATATATATATATATATATATATATATATATATATATATATATATATATATATATATATATATATTCGCAAACAATATGTGTTAGTTTTCTAATAAAAATGATTTCCATCATTAAGATTTAAAATAGAGGCTTGGAAGGAAGTGATGGAATGAAGGAAAATGCAGATATGGAAGTAAAAAATATAGGTAAATGAGCTCAAATGGAGAGAGACAACTAAAATGAACTAAGGACAACAAAAGAAAACCGCATTTATACCAACTACCAAATCGTGGGATCGCGCCAGGAGGCCTTGTAGAATGGGGCGGAGAGAGTCGGATCGTGGGAAAATTTGTAATTTTTCCCAACATCCTTTTTTAGAAAGTTGTCACTACAATAATTATTGTAGTGAAACTTTCTATAATTATTTAGTGAAAATTTCTATAATTATTGTAGTGAAACTTTCTATAATTACTGTAGTCACAACTTTCTATAATTAAGGTTGTGACATTTTCCTAAAAAAAGGTGAAATGAAATCGCTTCTTTGACGGTTTGGGGATGTCTGGGTTGAAGAGAGAAAACTGTTCTCTTTCACTGGACCAATAGGACAAGGGGTGCAAGTTGGGGGCTTAGGAGAGCAGACTTAATAACTAGGAAACCCAAATTGGGAAAAAGTAGTTAGAAGAGAGCGAATTACACGGGGGAACCGAAGTGGCTTGAATTAATCCATTTGTTTCCGTCCTTTTGAGGACAAAAGGAAATTCATATTCAGGCGAAGCGGCAAAATTGTTCGCAGAGGTAAAAACAATGGGAAAAATATTTGTATCTATTTTTTATTTGTTTTTTGTTTTTTTACAAAAGTATGAAAAATTCCGAGGAGCGCATTTCCTGAAGGATTTCGAAAGGAGGCTCAAAAAAGGTGGAAAGGTTTGGGAAAGATCAAATGTGTGGTGTGAAGTTAGGCTCAACCTCTAGTCTACTTGTGGTCTAGTGTGGGAACAAGTAGATAAGAGGAAATGAGGAAAAGAGGAAAAGAAAAATATACAACAGAAATATATATATATATATATATATATATATATATATATATATGTATATATATATATATATATATATATATATATATATATATATATATATATATATATATATATATATATATATTAAAATTAACCCACAGGAAAATGAAAAGATCAATCAAAGCACTTTCGAACTATACTTGCAAGTTCATTTTAAAGGAATAGCATGAAAATGGAGAAGACAACCTTATAAAGGGTACAAAGATACGAAGGGAACGCCCATCACATAGTACAAACCAATGGAAAAAGACAAAAAACAAGACAGAAAAATACCAATAAAAAGCACATTAGGCAACTAATAACAGACATATGTATCCCTAAAACGATATACACACAACAACGTCGTGTATATATATATATATATATATATATATATATATATATATATATATATATATATATATATATATATATATATTTCTCTGTTGTATATTTTTCTTTCATTCATTTTGATCTCAAGTTTATTTTTTCTAAGTTACTCCTCAAAATCTTGTAAAATATCTACATATATTTTGTATTTATAGAACTGAAATTCTTTAGATTTATCAGTATAGCCCCTGAAGATGACCAAGGTGGTTGAAAGCACCTCGGGAGAATAATAAATAATGATTTAAAATGATATTTATGGTCCCCCCTCTTTTAAGGGATAATCATTTATTCAAGTTATTAAGAAACTAAAAAATGCCTCTTCTGCTGTCAAATATAACAATTACTATATCCAATATGGCCTCTTTATAATATATATATATATATATATATATATATATATATATATATATATATATATATATATATATATATATATATATACCGTTCATAGTCCACATCTCCCATAAATAAATGCTTCGAGATAGTCTTTAAGCCGAGTTGTGTAATTTATAACATTTGAATTGAAGTATAAAGAAAAATGGAGATAACAAACGGTCTATTCAACATTTTGGGGACACTATAATGACCAAAACTTTATGGACTAAAATAAAAAACTCAAGAGACAGAGAATGAAAAGAGATTCTAAACCTTCTGTGAAGTAAGAAGAAAAGATACAAATGTAGAAACTACAAAAATATAGGTAGGTTCCCAGAAATACTTTCAGATATGAATAAAAGCGCAAGACGACAGGGAACAATTAGGAAAAAAATCAAATGTAATAAAGTCAATAAACTTATTAAAAACGACTAAGAAAGTTCTTGAAAAATATAATACGAATTTCGCGAAAATATCTATTAAATCGATAAATTTCTCGAACAGATAAACAAATCCTAAGTATTGAAAAACAAAGAAATCACAAAATGGATAGATAAACAAGTGATTAAAGTGAAAACAAATTATTTAAAGAATGGACTAATTCTAATAGAAATTTCATGAGTACAATGGGTAACCTATAAATTAGGACAACGTCTCACCAGTAAAGAAGTACAAACTTTTGAACGCATTCTAAAGCAGGTGCAAACCCTTGGGTCACCATCGACCAGATCACAGTTGTGGGTAGAAGTCTTTCTGTCCTGTCCTACTTCATATTCTGTTTACAAAATATGATTATAAGGAAAGAAAGGTCAAGTGATATGACAAAAGGCTTCTAATTCAAATATACTTTGTTTCAATGACGAAGACGTCAGGGAACAATTGAATTCAGTCTCTTATCAGCAACATACAATGCACTTTAAAAAAGTATAACCAACAGGTTATTGAAACACTCATTGCAATCATCCACAGGAAGAAGCAGGTTTTATAACTAACTAGACTGTACATGAAAGGGCCACCAAGAGGATAAATAGTACTCGGTACAACACAAAATTTGAGCTCCCTCCCCAGGTTTCCAAAAACAATAGGCCCATATAAACTCTATTTTACAGTGTGGACAATATTTTATTTCTTTTTGCAGGTGTTCATACTGTATATTTAGTTTCACTCTCGTACTGAAAATAAATATAGGAAAAAGGTTTATCACTATAACATTTGATCTGTGCTCTGTATACATACGGAAACAAGGGCCCCTCTCGGCACTTGGTCTCAGGTACGATGTACCTGCTGTACCCTGCTCTCGGCGGCCCTGGCAAATGATCATCCGCTGTCTAACATTTATTGCAGTGAACTATAAAAGAATACTCTCTGCATGGTATTTGTAGACTGTAAAAGAGTCTCTGATTAGTAAAAATATTGACATTCATAAATATAGAGCAATATAGTCTAAACTCAATTAAAGGACAAATATAAAAAAAAAAATGAGTTAGACAGAGTACAAATTAGGCTGAAAACTAGAAAACTATCGTCATCAGGCCTTGAGAAGATTTTCATTCAAATGTACTGGGAGCAAATAAGAATCAAATATAGCTGGATATTTAAACCACTTTCACTTTGTTGACATTATCTTATACTTTACCTTAAATCTCCCAAATTACAACCAATGATAATAAAATTATCATATTCTAGTATTACAGTCGGATTGAAAATGTGGAAAGTTGGAATTACTTCTGAAGGCAACATCAGGAGTCAATTTCTCTTATAGTTTTTAATTAATTTCTGAAATAAACTTTAAATTTATTAACTAATTTTTTAGTCAGTTTTAAAGCAAATTTAACTAATGCCAAGTCATATTTAAAGTTTTAACTAATAGTACATTTTATTGATATTTTAAATTGGTCACCTTTAAAATAATTTAATTTCTTGTTGGCCTTTTCATGGTTTCTTCAAATGTATTAACTTTGTCACCTTATTCTAGCCTGAAGATGAAAATTTGTAGTTTTCGAAACGTAGTGAGAAATTAAAAGATGTTGCATCCGTTTTTGGTGGCTCTGGGCTTTATCCTCAATATTAAATGCAGGCTTCACGGCCGGGCTCCATATATATATATATATATATATATATATATATATATATATATATATATATATATATATATATATATATACAGTAGTGATCAAATTCTTATTGATTTCTTGAAAATTCGTAATTTTTGTAGTAAAAGGTAACTTAAAACTATTTAATGAGTCAATAATGAGGTTATTTTATCATATTAGTGTGAAATAACTATTGTACATTTTTGAAGACTAAATATCAGAGTGTTTTGCTTCATTTTCTGGCAAACTTGTTGAGCTACAAGAAGCCAACACTGATTCGGTTTTGCCCGCTGCGGCAGGGTGAGTGTGTGCGAGCTACTCTCTTTTGCTGTTACTAACCCACTAATTCAACTAGTGTCTATTTTACTTGCCTGTGGATAATAATAACCGTTTTTATTGCAGTGTAATAGATAAAAAAAAAGTGAACAGCTATGGGTAAAGTCAGTGACTTGAGTCCTCGGAAAATTGGACAAATCAAAGTTTTATTAAGGGATACTGCACTAAAACAGAAATATATTGCAAAGAAATTAGGAGTCTCCTCTCAAAGAGTAAGCAATATAAAGAAAAAAATGAAAACGCTCTTAATTTGGATTCAGCAAGGGCTGGGAAATATGGTCGCAAGAAACTTACAACACCAAGAACAGCCAGGAAAATAAAACAAATGGCTATTAAGGACAAAAAAATATTGTAGGAAGATTGCAAGCAAACTGTTAGTAGATGGCATTACTCTTTCTCGAATAACAGTAAATAGGAGGTTACTGGACATTGAATTTCGAACCTACCGTCCAAGAAAGAAGCCTAAGCTTACCAAAACCATGATACAGGCACGTCAAGTCTGGGCTGATGCTCATACTGATTGAACTTCTGAGCAATGGGAACAGGTAAGAGTGGTATATTTACTAATTATTTTCTTTATGAAGCATAAGAGAACATACTATACCTACTGTATTAGGTACATTCTGATGTACCTTCTAGCTACACGTTCATACTGAATGAAATAATTTCAAGTCATAAATTATCTGGCTGTTGAACTGCTGCCACTAGCATCACAGGTCGTTTCAGTACTGCTATAGTGTTTTATATTGTTGCAGGTTGTGTTTTCGGACGAGTCAACTATTGCAGTACTTGATAACCGTATGCAGGCAGTAAAGAGGGGGTCAGGTGAGGAGTTTATGTCAGAGTGTCTTAAAATAATGTAAAAAATTCACAGAAAATCATGGTGTGGGAAGCAATTTTTGTATATGGAACAAGTCGCTTGAAGATTGTTGAGGGTATAATAAATCAGTATAAGTATATTGAAGTACTGAAAAAGCGTTTGGTACCTCAAATGAGGGAATGGTTCGGTGACAGATCATGCCTATTTCAGCAAGACGGCGCGATCAGTGAAGACATAGTGTGCACAAAATAGCATTGAACTGCTATCATGGACAGGAAATTCCCCAGACATGAACCATATTGAAAGTTTATGGTACATTCTAAAATTAAAATACACGAAGTTCCCATAAAAACCAAAGCAAAGCTCATATAACGTCTTATCTATGTTTGGTTTCACTCTGACAGAATCAAGCAATTATGCAGAACTTTAATCACTGGCATGCCAGAGCTTGTTAAAGAACTTAAAGTGGCTAAAGGAGGTTAAACCAAGTATTAATCAATGTAAGAAAAGATATTTTTGCCATATGTCTGAAAATAAATTGATTACTTGTTAATAATTAACTTTATATAACCTTTTCCCCCCAAAAGTAAAAAAATCAAGAAATCCATAATTATTTGATCACTACTATATATATATATATATATATATATATATATATATATGTTGATGGAGTGTTGTAGGAAAATAGGTGTTGAAAAATAAAGAACGAAAGTAGCGAAAGCGAATTGTGAACAGTTTCCTGCATCACCGGACCATTCTAGGTGAGTAGCGTATCGACTGGGCCATCCTGAGTCTAAAAGGCCTCATTCATACGAAGCTTTTAAACTACCCGCTTGCCCTTCTCGGCACACTACGCAGCCTGCTACTATAAGCGGCGCGTACTTTCAAGAAAATAAGAGGCAGTTTGTAAACATTATTCATAGCGTAACTCTTCCTCCACGAGGCTGGGCACTATTGTTGATAGAGGGGTGTAGGAAAAGGGGCGATGAAAAAAATGAAATAAACGAAAGTAGCATGTGGCGAGTTGCGAAGAGCTTCCTGCGTCACCGGATCGCTTTAGCAACCAGCGTATCGTATACGCCATCCTGAATCTAAAAAAATCTTATTGAAACAAAGCTTTAAAATCGCCCGCTTTCATTTCCTGGCACACTACAAAACTATATCCAAGGTGGTAAGTTGACTTAACGACGGCTACCATATGCTGTAGATTCCCATTATTCTTGTCCTAAACTCTAGGTCTCCACTGAGAAATTAAAGGCTTCAAATTGAGTACAGATGGGTGATTAAACTCCTACCAAAATTTAATGTCAGCCTTATAACATGTAAATAATTTAGTGGAAAAATTTGCAAAGCCTTGATTAATTTATCTTTAATGTAGCATACGATTTTTCACTAGCAAAATGGAAGATCTTTAGAAAAAAGTCAAGAGAGTAAGGAAGATTGGAGTATTTCCTTCACAACGAGACCACGCGTTGCCATGGTATAAAATAGTAATATAAAAAAATAATATCACTTGATCAGATGTTTACGATGACTTTGAGCTACTGTTCGATTACACGATAGGAGTTGCATCCCATTATTCGCACATGAAACCGCTTTTAGGGTGAAGAACGCCTTGGGTTAAGCTAGAGCATTCTCCCCGGCATTGGCCACTGACTTTGACGCCTAATAAGGTTATGGAGTGTCTACCTTCCATCACCAGTGAAAATCCAATTACAAAATGTACCGAGAAGCCCTAGAGTAAGATAATTCACCTTATTAAAATAATAAAATGGAGAAATGGCGGTAGGTTTCTGGGCTGAAGGGAACTTATGTGTGACAAACACATAATGATGTACATAAATATATTTGTATTTGGCAAAAAATAGGACAAGAATGTAATAGTATGATAGATCAGCTCATGGTGAGAAAGAATATGTTGTGAGATATTTGTTGTGAAATCTATAAGAAGTATGAATAAAGTCTATCTGTAACATGATTGTTTTGTGTAAGGATAAGTTGGTTGGTGTGTGGATGGGGAGAGGTGAGAGATGTGCAGAGGGAGGGAGATTCAGGAAGAGAGGCTGTAGAATCAAAGAGCTGTGAAATTGTATGTGAGAATTATTGAGACTAGGAGAGAGGAAAGAACTGTGAAACAAATTTATGTAATAATATCGAAAAGGGAATGGCATTTTCGTGGATGTGCTGGAACTAGAATGAGGTGAATTGTTGAATGGGGGAATGCATACGTAAAACATGCATGGAAGTGAAAGCAGAACTCGTAATCGCAAATGATTAATGATACAGATAGATACGGTTGAATGCATAAATAAGGGCGAAAATAAAATTGAAACAAGTGATATATAATAATAAGTAAGCATTAAATGAAGCAT
Source organism: Ceratothoa steindachneri (assembly GCA_963969495.1). Lineage (NCBI taxonomy): Eukaryota > Metazoa > Arthropoda > Malacostraca > Isopoda > Cymothoidae > Ceratothoa > Ceratothoa steindachneri. Next base: position 92,950,592 of record OZ018326.1, read on the forward strand.
TAAATGATAGGAACAGGAAAGTATTATAGAATGAAGTGAGAAAGGTGTCAAATTCAGAGAAGAATAGCTGTGTGCACAACATGGATAAGAATGAACGGTTGATAATTTTGATTAATGAGGAGGTTAAAAGCATGTAGATGGTGAGACTACTTTGATAAGCTGTATAATTTAGGTATGGAAGGGAAAGCAATTGTGTACATGATTTGCTTTGAGCTTTTAAACCAGAATATGGAGCTCATAAGCATACAAGAGGTTGGAGTGCTGTGGATGGTCAGAAAAATGGGAAGGCAGCTGGAATAGATGATATAGTGTCTGATCGTTAAAAAAGGTGATGGGAATTGTTGTGTAATGGGTATGGTGTTGATTTTGTAAGGCCCTTTGAATGTAGAACAGTGTTTGAGGAGTATACGAATGTTATGAATGCGCCCTTGTAAAAGTGGGACGATGGGAAAGGTGAATACAAGAAATACAGGGTTATGTCTGTTGAATGCTGTAAGTTAGTTGTTTGAAAATTCTGATTTGGCGTATATGATGGAATGGTAGAGGATGAGTAATGTGGTAGTTAAAAGTAGGTGTGGATCAATTGTTTGCATGTGAGAGCTAAGATCTGTTGGGGTGACAGATGGCTGAAGAGAGTGGTTTGAATTACGTGGGGGTGTTAGGTTAGGGTATGAGATGTCGCCATGGCTGTTTAACATATTTATTGGTAGCGTACTGAAAGAAATTGGAATGGTAGTGATGGTGACCCGGTGTTAATGAGTGAGAGTGAGAGGGATTTGGAAATGTTGATCGAAGTGTTTGGTAGTGTATGTGTGAAGAGAGTTAAAAGTAAAGACAAAAAAGAGTAAAGTGTTGGCGGTTAAGTCAGTGGTGCGATGGTTTAAGTATTCAATGGGGAACATAAATGGCGATTGTACCGATGGGTATGGGAAATTCTATGACAGTGTAGTAATGCAAAATGTAATGTAGGGGAGTAATGATGCAGAATGTAATGTAGGGGAGTAATGATGCAAAATGTAATGTAGGAGAGTAATGCAAAATGTAATGTATGGGGAGTAATGATGCAAAATTTAATGTATGGGGAGTAATGATGCAAAATGTAATGTAGGAGAGTAATGCAAAATGTAATGTATGGGGAATAATGATGCAAAATGTAATGTATGGGAAGTAATGATGCAAAATATAATGTAGGGGAGTAATGATGCAAAATTTAGTCTAGTGGAGTCATGGTGCAAAATGTAGACTAAGGATGGGGGTATTCAAGTAATTTTGCATAGCGAAGCTTTTTACCTTAATAACGCAAAGTGTGTGAATTAAAATTGTTGCTAATACTCCCGAGATGTTTGTTATTACTCACTATTTATTCGCTTGTATTCGAGAGATTTGTGCTCAATCCCGGGAAACTACCATCTTCATAAATCGCTTCTTAAATGAACGCCAAATGCAATAATCAGAAAATAACCTTTCTCGATAAGGTAAGCATCAATCAGCGAAGTCATAAGATAATCGAGGAAAGGAGAAGAGGAGTAATTCATAGAATGACGTAACTTACCAAGAAAGAATTATTTTCAGCAAGGTCCCACTAAGAGGCTAAAAGGATATATTTGGGATATGTAGGAACGATGGTGCATATTCAACATTTAAAATTCACTCCACTCATAACAGGAACATTGAGGCTTTGTGTGTTTTTAACACTTCGCCCGTTTACCCTTCGCTAATCATCATTTAGTGTGCAGCCGCTAGCGAGGGAAATTCGATCAAATAGAAGTCGTTAATCACAAGTTTGAGTGGAGATACGAAGCGAATGGATTGATTGCCGCTCGAACTGGGAAGCGCATCTTGCCTCTCATCGGTGAAGTTCGGACCTCTTTTGCGTTTGCGCCATGCCAGTACCCATCTTAGCCTTCATAAAAGAAAATGCGGGAGGGATCAACCTTTCCAGCTGCGAAAAGCGCAGCTCTGCTCATTCGGAAAAGAGAGTCAATGCCTCTGGTTAGGATTCAGATGTGGATAATATTTTATTAAGCATTATTTAGAAAGTCCAAATCAAAGCAGTGGGAGAGTTCCTTGGTCGAATCGTTTACCATTCTCTTTGATCCCAACGACTAAGTGGCAACTTGACCAACTCACACCGGTAAAGATAATGGCGGCATAGAAAGTGCCGAAATCAGTGTTGAGGTTTTTTTTTTTGTTTTTTTTACGATATCGAAATTTGGAAATTCTTGATTTGAAATTGTGATGGGCAAGGTCGTAGGAGGTGGGATGTCAGTGGTTTTAGTCACTTGTGGTAGGAGGTAATAGAAAAAAGAAAATAAGACGAAGAAAAGTATAAGGAAAGAAGTCAATAAAAATTCCGTAGATGGGAGGAGAGTTGACCAGAAGGCAGGAATTGAGGATATGGAGCAGCCACGTAAACCCCCTAGCAGGTATTGGAGGGATTGGAATGGCTGGCGAAGAACTGCTGCTGCTTGGTCATTGACCTCGACACGGAGGCGAGATTGGAAGACGGCCGACGGAGTAGCTAATGCAAGGAGTCCAGTAAAGAGAGCAAGAGAAAGAGAGATAGAGTGAGGGTCTGCAGAACTAACAATAAGTTATTTTATGGTTTTTCTTTCGTTTCTGGGTGCAAATAAGTAATGTTACAAAAAATACGCGATCAGAGTATCACTAGAGGTGACTGCCAGCCGTTTCCCCTCACCCCCAGATGTAAGCCATCGGTTCTAGGCTGCGCGACGAAATCCAACGACGCCAATGGAAGCCGCCTCGCTTTCGATCCTGCATCGGCGAGCGAATGCGCCTAGCTGTGCCCCCCCCGGCCCCTTTACCATTCCCCAGTGTCTTTGTAGCGTGTACACCTTCAGCTGGGGATTGTAATGGATACGGTATCTGTCAGAGGCAAGCAGAAGCGAGTTTCTTGATTAAGTACCAAAAACCAATAGTAGTACTAAGTGATGTTATCCTTAACCAGCCATCTACTCAGCCAATTGGCTGAGCCATTTGGCTGATCTTTAGAAATCTAAAACGGGAAATTCTCTTTCCAGAACCAATGGATGAAGCCTATTTAAGATTGTTTAAAGATTACGATGGCAACGCGTAAAAATTCTATTAGGCATTTGACAGTTAGCTATGTTAGCTTATATGTGTTTGTTCACATATCTATGGCGGTAAATAAGCAGATAACGAGGTTTTAAAGATGTCTTTGGAGATGCACACAATGGTGCCGAAGAATGAAAATGGAAGGTAGGAAGAGAAGAAGTTGAAGTCATTTTCGAGCAATATTAACTTTAATAAAGATCAAACACTCCTTCATAAGATCGAGAGACGCGAAAAAATAACATTACAAACCACATTTACTTACATAAGCAGACCAAGGGTTGTAAATTTCCATTGGCGTCAGAACAAAGAACAGTTGAGTGTTGATGTAAGTTAATGTGAAGCAAGGTCATGGAAGAGGAACGGAACCAGATAGCTAGAGCTGGTGCATGATAATATATTCGACTGTAATTAGTCAGACAACTGGGGTAGTGAGTAATATCATTGCGAGATAACCAAGAACTAAATACCCCATATTCGATGAGACACAATTGTGACTCTCTAGAGTAGTCTGGCTATATCTTCAAATAGATAATTTTATTCGGCTTATTTTCCTCCGATACGTGAGTAAATGAGGTATATATATATATATATATATATATATATATATATATATATATATATATATATATATATATATATATTCATCATAGCAAGTTTTGTTAAAAGCAACGTCTAATTTCGCATTTGTGATTTTCTTTTCACATCTTTCAATTTTTCGTCTGGGTTGATGCCGTGGATAAGTTTTCTGAAATTCATTAAAACTTAGATTTTAAAGTTTATGGGAGAATAATCCTTTAGAAAAACACTTTATTTATCTGACGCTTTTCGATACCCTCGTATCATATTCAGAGATAAAATAAAAATACAAATAAAAAGAGAAAAACATTGGCTTATATATCGATGGATGAACACACTTATATACAAATAAACAAAGAGGTCAGCAAGTGCAAATGTACTGGCAAACTTGTGAGCAAGTCGAAATGGGGTAGGCTTACGAAAAAAGGTCAATTTCATGGTTACGTCCAAAGAGATAATGGGCCTTCAAAAGCGGGGTTGGGAAATTAAGCATCCCTTATAGTTCGGCTCCTAATTCTACCGTTTGGAAGTATTCCGTTCGAATTGAATTGAATGTTATGCTTTAGGTGTTTTACTTGTATATGGATCGCTTCTAGGAAAAGTAGTTGTTGGCGATTTGGTGCAAAGTCATTAATTTTCGTGTTTTCTTCTAACATTTTTCTGTTGAGAATGGTTCCATGGTTTTGACTTGTGTGGTCTTTCGGGGCTCCGTTACTCAGGTGGTATGTCATTCTTCTTGACAATTTGGTTTCCGTCATTCCAATATATGAGTCGGGGAGGAACTGACAGTCTCCTAGGTTGCATTTGTACTAATATATCAGATAAGTCCTTTGTTTAGGTTCAGGAATGGGCTTCTGATTGTTTTTCATGATGAGACTGGCGGTGCGTCTAGTTTGATAATATATAGTTAACGATATTTTTTGTTCTGTATTTGTAGGCTTTATAGATTGGTTTTTAATTTCTTTAATTACCCTTTCGTCTGTTCGGTACGCAGTGTTCATCGTATTCTTGTAGAAGAGTTTTATGTTATTTTCTATGTTATTGTTTCCATTTCTTTGTTGATCTTTGAAGTAAAGTCGGTCCATTTTCTTCTAGATGGCTACCTGTAGATCGTGGTTTTTGAATCCATCGTTGACGAGTACTTGTGTTGCCTTCTTGATCTCGTGTGTATCTTTCCAAGTTTGGCAGTGGGTGAAGGCACAGTTGATATAAGCCCCTCCTAAAGCCGTATTGGCAGGGGAAAGAACAAATCCACCTCCTCCATGAAATTCCGGAGGTGGATGTTCACGATACGTTTTAGTAATTTGTCTAAGTGCTCTAAGAGAGGAATAGGCCTGTTAGTGTTTGATTATAACAGCATGTGGTTATAAATATAGACTAAGAACAAATTTTCAGATTAAGATACCCCCCCCCCATCCCTCCCATTTACCATAACATAGTCACCTTTACCGAATATTCGCCGCCTTGGCTAGCTTGACGCTACTTTTCCAGCCGCGGCCCACTTACAAACACATGAGTCTTTTCCAACCTAAACAACCCTCACACAACCCCACCAAATTGAACAACAACACAACCTACGCCCACACCAATGCCTGTGATGCTATAGGACAGGTTAGCAGACTGGCTCGTTTGCGGTGAAAAAGGTCACTTTGACACCGCATTTACAAACACTACCCTCCGCTACTAGCCACGTTGTCGTCAGTATGAGATGCCCATACCTCATGAAGAAGTGCGCGGACACCATCTTAGAGCCCAGGAACCCATGATATGACACTACTAGACCAAAACAACTCTACCACCTACAACCCCTCCCACCCTGCCCCACTCATACTCACGAAAAAACATACTCCGCTGCTGCCAGCGCGTCCGGGGCCACCAAAGCCACTACACCACTCGATACGCCTCCACCAATAATCACGCCCATATCCCACCAGATACGTCACAATAACCTCATGACAAAACTGACCATCGTGCTTTCCACGATAGCAAAATACATGTCTGGGGGTGACCTCCGATTATACGCCAAATTACTGAACAAGCTTCAGGCTGCGAACGGCTTAGGGCAAATTATCTTTCCCGATACAATATTTGCCTGAATACAAGAAAATGCAAACGGACGACAGCTGCTCCTCCCAACACTTGAACACATACATCCCACACTTAACTCCCTCCCTCCCACCATCACCTCTCCTGCTGTTTACATGATGTCTTTCAACTCTAGCCCTCCTTCTAACACCCCCACCCAATCTACCATCGTCCCCACCTCTCCTCCAGTAGCTCCTACCCTTCATCCTGTAGCTCCTACCCCTTCTTCCGTTGCTCCTACCACTTCTCTCGTAGCTCCTACCCCTTTTTCCGTAGCTTTTACCCCTATTTTAGTAACCTCCACCCTTCCTCCATTTTTCCCCTGCCCAATCTTCCGATGCTCTCTCCTCAGCACCTACTCCAGTCTCTGCCCGTCGTAAGACCCACAAATCTACTTCCTACCCCCTGCCCTCACCGCAATCCAAAAACGATACATCACCACTCACGCCGAATAAACCCCTCCCCCCAAAACCTTATCTCACGATACAGTCGTTTGCGCACATGGTCCCCGGTCTAGAACGAGGCAAAGTGCGATATCACACAACGAACACACACGTGAGACGCGACTAACCAGCCAACACGACCTACACATAACACTCGGGAACAATAACACACGCGATATATACATCCAAATCCCAAGTACATCTGTAACCACACACTCACATTTACAAAATGACATCAACATAAATGACGTCTCCGTGGTATGAGCGCCTCTCCATCTGCCCTTTCCTCCTGTCACCCCAGTCAAACAACAACGTTAATTGTTGTTGTTCGATTCAACCTAAATGATTTCGATGTTAAATTCCACCCTGCTCACTTTTGTGAAGAAGGATATATATATATATATTATATATATATATATATATATATATATATATATATATATAATACCGAGATGATGAAAAGATTGAAGGCATCGGGTACTGTTCGCGTTTTCCCAAGTGATCTAAAGGAGTTAAAGAACGAATTAGTAAACCTGATGTGTATGATGTTTAACCGACCAATTAGGGACGGAGTAGTCCTAGCAAAACTTAAAAGAGATAATGTAGTGCCAATATTCAAAAGAGGAGAGAAAACTGTTTCTAGTAATTATCGTCCTATTAGTTAAATTCCTCGAATTATTGGTAAACTCTTAGAATCGAGAATTATAAATAGAGTATGGCTCATCTTGGGTCAAACAATCTAATTAAAAACACAATAGGGATTTCGAAGAAGCTAATAATATTTAGCTAATCCATTGGATTTACTTCATAAAATGATTCATATTTACGATGTATTAGGTTGAGGAATAAGTTCTTGCGTTTTTTTTAATGTTGTGTTGATTTAAGTCTTGTTGACGTGATTTGTGCACATATTAAGAAACAATAATAAATAATGAGAGCAAAATTTGCAAAGGTTAGGATACGTCTCTTAACAGCGTAGACTATTAGGCTTTTGCTTAGGCTACGTCTTGAAGTTGAGTAATAAGTCATTGCGGTTTATTTAAAAGTTGTGTTAATTTAATTTTTGTTCTGTTCCCTAAAAATGGAATGACAAGTTGAAAGAAAGGCGCATTTTCGACACTTGTTATTCATTTTCAATCGAGACGGGAACCATGCAAACGCAGCCAAAGCTCGTCGCGATATTTGTGCTGTGTACGGAGAAAATGCTTTATTAGAAAGGACAGCTCAATGGTGGTTTTCACGTTTCAAAAACGGTCATTTCAATTTTAATAACGAAAAACGTTCTGGTCGCCCCATTAAGTTGGATGAAGATCGATTGAACGTCCTTCTTCATGAAGATCCTTGTCAATTGACTAGAGAATTGGCTGTACAATTGGCGTGGGATCAGAAAACTGTAGTAAATCACCTTCATTCGATGGGGAAAGTTCAAAAACTCGGTGCATGGGTTCCGCACGCTTTGAGCGAAAGCAACACACTTCAACGCTCCACGATTGCCGCAGGTTTGCTTACTCGTCACAAGGCTACTCGTAGATATAAGGACATATTTCTTCACCGCATCACCACTGGCGACGAAAAGTGGTGTGTTTATGTCAACATGAACCATCGAAAACAATGGCTTAGCCCCAATAAAAAACCACTTCCGCGATTAAAGCAAGGACTTCATCCACGAAATACGATGCTGTGTGTGTGGTGGCATTGTGAAGGCATCATTCTTTATGAGCTCCTTGCAAACAACGAGATTGTCAATGCAGAACTCTACGTTCAACAAATGTATCGACTTGCCGAAGCTATTCGTGAAAAGCGACCTCATCGACGTTATGGAGTCCTTCTTCAACACGACAATGCTCGTCCTTACATTGCCAATATGACAAAAGACACCATCCAAACGCCTAATTTGGAAATCCTGCCGCATCTTCCATATTCGCTAGACTTGGCTTCATCGGATTTCCGTCTGTTCCGATCGCTCTCCAACAATTTGCGCGGCGTTTCGTTCAATACTGATGTGGAATTAAGAACCTGGTTAGACGAATTTTTCGAGTTAAAATCCAGAGATTTTTATTGTAGAGGCATCGAAAAACTAGTTGAACGTTGGGAAGAAGTCGTAAATAACAATGGAGAATACATTATTGATTAAATTGCATATTGTTATCAATTATAAATGAAGTTTTTTCTAAAATAGTTAATGGTAATGAATAAATTTGATAAAACCGCAAGAACTTATTCCTCAACCCAATACTTAAGGCAGTGTATATTGTTCACTTTCAAAAAGTCTTTGATACTGTTCTACATAGGAGACTCTCGTTAAAATTAAGAGCACGGAGTAAGAAAGAATATTGTTAATTAGATAAAAAAATTGTCTCTCAAATCATTCACAGCGAGGTGCCGTATAAGGGACAAATAAGGACTGGGTTCTAGTTACTAACGAAGTACCCCCCAAATCGTCCCACTTTTTCATAGTCTATATATATATATATATATATATATATATATTATTTTAAATAGTAAAATATCCAATTTCGCAGATAAAACAGGGGAACACTTTTGAATATAATTTCCTTTGCTGTTTCTTTGCTTCTTAGCTTGATATTATAATCGGATTTTTTTTTTAAACACGCCCATTTGACCCCTACCTCACAATCTCACTCCCCTACCCCAGTCTTCCCTGAAGGTCTTGCCACAATATTCCGTTCATTGAAAAAAAAACCTACTCTCGGCTTCACCCTTTCCCACCCAGTTTCTCTGTTCAGTTCCTATCAGTCCTCCTACCACACCTATCGTGCATCTTTAACGCCCCCATGTCGCTAAGTGAGGTACCTTCAACTTCGAAGCTCGAGTTCTCCTCCCTCGAGGATGGTTCTCTCGTCCCACACCCTTGTATCGTGAACTGCACTTTTAAGGTCTTCCTTCTCACATTTAAAATCCTAAACACCGCAACTCCTCCTTACCTGTTGTCCCCTCTAGCTGTGTCCAGACAACGAAAAGCCAGTCGCTCGGGAAGTGCCCCCATGCATTCTGTTCCACGCAATCGTTCTGCTGCACGGGTGCTCATTGATTTTCTGTAGTTGCCTCTAAGCTGTGGAATGGTCTGCCTGCGGGCCTATCCTCCTCTTCCTCGTCTGGCGCTTTCAAGCGGGCCTGAAACCCATCTCTTTTGTTAATCCTTTTCCTAGTCGATAAAAGGGCACCCAGCGAAGTCTTCAAGGTCTTGAATGGCGCCATATAAAATCCCTATTATTATTATTATCTCGGAAGTAGGTATCTAATCGACGTTGATAGTATGACGGTAAGTTATGTTTTTGGTCAAGCGATTCCACTGATTAACTCCCTAGTACTTAAGGGAAGATTTTGGGGGGTTAGTTTTACATTTTACTTGTAGCTTCAATCAATTGTTTCTAATTTTACTTGAGTTACTAAGCTTATAGTATAATCCAAATTTAACATTATTTAGAGCGGTTATATGTTAAAAAAACTAGTATCTGTTCACTCCTCAATCTAATTGTCTCTAGTGATTGCCAATCAAGCACTCTCAACCTCTCCTTGTATGATCTCTGTCGCAATGTGGGAACCAGCTTAGTTGTGCAGAGTTGTACACTTTCAAGCTTTTCATCATCTGTTCGCAGATCAAGACACCAAAGTTGCACGGTGTATTCCATGTGCGGCCTTTCGATGGAATTGTAGAATGGAAGAACGATCTATTTAGATTTGTAGGAAAAACTTCGATGGATAAAACCTAAGACTTTGATGGTCTTTTTGTTGATAGACATATATCATGTTCAGTGTCTACTTTCCTGACATGGTAATCATTATTTTTTTAGTTTCTTGTTCAGATATGTTAAATATTACAATTGAACCCCGTCTTTCATTTAATTGAACACTCGCCATTTTGTTGACTGCTGTTTGAATTTTATCTCGACTAGAATTTGTTAGAACTTTTCTTCCCATCTTTATATCATCAACGGATTTCGAGAGTGTCCTAGAAATCTCATCGTCCACATCATTAAAATAACTTATAAGTAGAAGTGATCCGAGTACAGATCCCTTTGGAACTTCCTTAGATACTACCTTCCACCTTGATTCAAGAGCGTTAATTACTGCTCTCCACTTTCTTCCTGGCCAAATGTAATTACTACTCTGCTACTACTACTGTTGATGCTGCTGCTACTACTAGTACTAGTACAACTACTTTCTTCCTTTAGGCCAGAGTTCTATCCGTGTGAGCATGTTTCCCCTGATGCAGTGATCATCGCGAATTTTAATCATTCGCCAATTTGGAACCTTATCAAAAGACTCAGTTCAAATGCAAGTTTATAGGTTCATCACTTCTACACCTCAGTTTGTATAATATACTTGAGCTACTTTGTGAAAAAGCTCAAGTTTAGTAGGGCACAATTTGTTTTTTGTAAACAGTGCTGTGTGACTGGAATTAGTACATAACGAGAGATGTTTGACTATTTCCTCTTTAAGGATTGATTTGAGCAGTTTTATAATCAAGAATTTGAGGCAAATCGACCTGTAGTTTGAATAGCAGTGACAATCTCACTTTTTGAAAGGGCAATTACGTTATCTAATATGAATTTTTCCGTAACTATTCATTCTAGTGAACTATTATTATTGTCGGAGGTCTGATATGCAGTATCTCAGAACACTCAAACAACCAGAATAACCTTTCCACCCTTCCACGAAGACCCTTCAACACCTCCCAAGACAGCTCCCCGAACATTACTCTATGTTCACCAAATCTAGCTACCCAAAACACCTTAAAATCCCCACCCTCATATAAATTACCTCTGAGAAGCTCATACTCCCACCAACATATGGCACCGCCACTAACTACAACAGAGAATAGTGGGAATTTTAACCTACTACGAGTATATTGATAAAAAAATACAATGTTATTTAGTCACCCAGTTCAGCGACATTAATAAAGCATGCATACTATTTACCGACATACTCTCAAGCAGAAAACAACAAACATCCCGAGGCGGAACCCAACGGACTATAACCTCAAACCCTCCCTATAAATAAGGTAGCCGCCCCCTGCAAAAACATGACAACAACAAAATAAAACGGGCACAACTTACGAAAACATCCATCAACTCAAAATAACGCGGACAGTGTCGAAAGCTGCCGACTGGTCTAAAAGTACCAGAATGGAAGGCGGACCATTGTCAGACACATAGCAAAGGCGGATATTTACACGTAGTAGAGCTGATGTGTTCTGTCTTAATACCAGCCCCTTTTACTTGCTCTCCCCTCACTAAAAATATCCAGGCCCCTGAGAGACTTACTTCTCGGCTCTACCTCTTTACTTGGTTAATTTTCTCGATATTTGCTCCAAGAATGTGGAATGATCTACTTGCAGCTATATGCCCTTCGCGATCTCTGCTTTCAAGCGTGACTTAAAGATTCACTTCTATCAAACATTTTTTTCGTTGGCAGACATGCGCTGTGTGAAGGCCTTTGGCATCGGAATGCGCCTTACAGGAGTGTATAATTATTGCATCAAAGACCCTTCCTCTCCTCCACGAACTGAAGCAAAAATGACAAGAACATAACGAGATACGGCTAAGAACACCAACACTCGAAATCAGGAAGCCCTAGCCAACAAAACAATCCGCAAATAAAGTAATAGGGCAAATATTTTTTAGCCTAATCTATATTATTTTGTTCATTCGTTTTTAAAATTTACGTGATAGGAATAATTATTCTAATATTTAAATTATTGAAGTTTATTAAAGGGTCAGAATTTTAAAAATAATGAGAAAAAAATGCATTCCTTCAATGAATCCGAAATCGATGCTCTGGTCCAGTTGCAGTAGGAGGTTCAGCGCCTGGAGCTTTGCTATTCGATCAAAATGGTAAAATGATGACAAATATTCGTTAAATGAATTTTGTTGTCTGATTAGAATCTATTGCCTATTTTGGGGGTCAAAATAAATGTTTGAATCTTTTTCAATTCCAGAAATGGTTGTTTCCAAAGAAAGGCCAGCAACCATTGTTGTTCTCGACCAAACTGGCCTAAAATGCAAGGAGATAGTTGCTGAGGGTGTTGCATCAAAGATCACCATTTTTAGTATCATGAATAACTTTAAACAGACTGGTTACACTCCTGTGATGAAGTCTTCTGGACGCCTGAGAGTTTCAAATAAACGCCAAATCCCCACCCCCTGTAAGGTCCCAAATCAAGGATCGGGTTGCCTCCAGTGTCACGTTTGCTCAGGATTGGAAAGAAGCAAGTGTGAACGCTTCAGCGCGCACGGTGAGGCGGAGACTTTTCGACAAAAGGTCTCAAGTCGAGAGGAGTTGCGAAGAAGCCTCATCTCACCAAGAAGAACCTTACGGATAGGTTTCACTTTTGTAGGAATTATAAAAAAAAAATGGAGTGTTGAAGACTGAGCCAAAGTGATATTCTCTGATGAAACTCCTTTCCTCTTGTTTAGAGCTTGTTGAAGAACCCTCGCTGTGAGTAGACATGGGGGAGTGCTTTAACGAGTCCTATGTCATGCCCATGGTGAAACATCCAGACAAATGTCTGGTGCTGTTTCTCATCTAAAGGAACTGGAGTACTAACAATTTTGCCCAAGCACAGTGAAATCGACTCAAAATGGTACCAAAACGTGCCTCATCAGAACCTTTTCCTAAACGGTTCAGGACCAAATTGGGGGCGATAACTATATTTTTCGGCATGATGGCACACCTAGTCACATAAAAAAACAATAACAAAGTTTTTGATTGAAATAACATCAAACTTTACAAACCTTGGCCCGAGAATTACCAGATTTGTATTCAATGTAGAATTTGTCTTGAGATAATCAAATTGGCGGTTGATAAACATAAGCCATCCAATTATGAGCAATTGCGGGTACTTAATGGATAAAATGGAATAATATCAGTCAAAATATAATTACAAATTTGTCTCCAGCATGTCAAATGAATTGAAGGAGTTCTGAAGAACACGGGACACTATTTTAGATGTGTTTGGGTTCTAAACTTTTTTATATTTCACCTTCAAATCATGATACAAACAGTTTGATAAGGCCTATTAATTTTCTTATATGCAACAATATAATAGTCTCCAAACCTTTGGCCATGTCTGTAAAATGCACAACAAAGCCTTTAGACTTTTGGATCAAATCCCACCTCCCCTCACCAATATTCTATTGGATACCAACCCAGAACAAACCATCCCTCCATGTCAGAAATGGGTTGCCCTGAGAAGGCTCTGGTGCGTTCAGCACCCAAAACTAAACTTCTACCTATACTCCACAGTCCTGAAAAATACAGGCGACTGTTCCCGTTGCCACCAGGAAATAGATACAGTTCAACACATATTCAAAACTTGCTTGAGACAAGTGCAAATACCGATCTAAGGAATGATCCCTCACGGAAGGAAAATTTAGTCAGGACGTGGTGAGCTATCTATCATTGAATCCGTATCTACTTTCTTCGACACGAGTTGAAACCCAACCAAATATTTTCGCTAAATTTAATGATGCTGAAAGGCCTCCCCCCCCCAAACAGATTTCTCACCCCTACCCTCGAAAACAGAGATACTATGGTATTATATATATTAGGTCATCCCATAAGTAATGCGGTATTTTTTTCATGTTTATCATTATTTTCTGAATATATATCAAACAACTTTCTGATGGTATTTATACAGTATTTAAATAAACATTCATTTATTATTTCAATAAGTAATAGAATCTACATCAGTTTCTCCAAATAGTATCCATCTTTCTACTAACTTTTCAATACCATGTTAGTAAAAGTGGTTTGACTTTGATTTATAAAGGTTGTCTTGACCTCATCTGTTGTTGAAATCTTCATTCCCTTCAGGTGATTCACCTAACTCATAGAAAGATAGCAATCTGACGCGGCTAAATCGAGTGAGTATGGGCGATGACTCATTAGTTCCGATCGAAATTGTTAAGCTTTTTTATGGTATCTTTTGCGATATGAGGTCGTCTGTTGTCTTAATGAAATAACACTTTACTTCTATTGATTAATGGTGGCCTTTTTTTTCTACAAGCGGTCTATGTAAACGGTTCAAATGAGCACATACTAGTACCTAGGCTTCGAATTTAGTAGATTAGGCTAGTATAAAAACAAACCCGCTTTCGATTATTTAAATCCAATAATGATAAACATTAAAAGTTATGACGCATTACTTATAGGATGACCTAATAGATGAGGAGCCACCTTTGTTTGATCCGTTTAATATCCCTCAAACATTGAACTCATCCAGTTAAACGTCGCAGAAAAGTAGACCCGAATCCGGCTTCCATACGGTGACTTAATATACCTATTGTCACCTTGGCTCACGGTGCGAAGTGGCGTTTCCATTTAGCTGTAAACTCTACAAATTAATATACTAACCGCGCCCCTCACAACCCATTGCGATTGACTGTGTGCGTCTCGTGGGTCTTGTACGTTTCTTTGTTCCAATAATTCACAGATTCTTTGCCCTAAGAGAGAGATTGAAAATTTTTATGAATCGCTTAACAGTAATTTAGTAGTAGGAATCGTCGTTGTCATGGCATTTCCTCAAGGTCAAGGATAAGAGTTTTCATTGTCATAAGGTAGACATTTATAAAGACGCTTCTGCGAGTTTATTTAGAGTGTATTTATTGTTGCACTTTCAGTAAGCACATAAACTTTACAAGCCTTCAGCTGGGTCCAATGGCAGGGTGAAACTGAGACGATCAAAGCTAACAGACTTGTTGCAGCCTTCTTCCACCTTCACAGCCGTTGAGTTTTGATGAAAACTTCGTCCGCCTCTTCTGCCGTTGAGGACTTGGCAGGGTTTGGAAATCAAAATTAACCTTCTCTTTGGTGGACTGCCTGTCATGGCCACGAGCTCCACCTACCCATCCCCACCGTGATGCCCAGTCACGGAGGTAACCTCCCTAGTAAATAGTATCAGCTGTTTGAAACTGCCGACCCAACAATTATCGGGCAAGCGCACTAACCACTATACTACCCGGGAGCCTAGTATTGTGGTTAGTAGTAGTAGTAGTAATGGTGGTAGTAGTAGTAGAGGAGAGTTGGGCTGCTACCGAGTATTCCTGAAAGGTGACGTACCACGCACTTCGTCTCTTCCACCTTTGCAGGGTCCTTGAGACCAACCGGAATCCTCTTTTTTTCTCATTTTCGAGATGAACCTTTACTTTATACTCCATTGATTGACCAAAGACAAACAAAATTAACCAGAAGAATTTTATTCGAAAAGTCATAAACGAGGTCGACAGACCTAAGTCGCGTGCTTTCAATTATTTCAATACCTTTGAAAAGAAATAATTAACAAACTTATTATTAATTAACAAACCTATTATTAATTAACAAACATCTCATCTTACCTTACGAACTTTAAAACTTTCACAACAAATCGGGTAATCCGACCCATGGTAAGTTTCTTTTAATAATTCCGCAACTAACCTTGGGAGGACATTGTCAATTATATCATTCGAAAGAGAATGTAAAAACAACATAAGGGTTTCGAATTCCGTTATAATTGCCCGAATAGTTACGATGTTATTGCCCCCAAAATGATTGAAATATAAAATGGTTACCGACCCCCCAACCAACCTACCTATGGACCAATCTAGTAACTTATAGGCACGCAACTAAAAGAACTATTCAGGAGACGAATCTAATTGGTGCCAAGGAAAATGGGGGACCCTGTAAAGATGGATATATGACGAGATGCGCGGCATATCGTCTTTCGGGAATACGCAGTTGCACTAATGTTTCTTCAATTAACATTTACAAAATTTACGTACAAATTAATTTCTCAACAATTGGGGTTTGGTTGTTACTATTTTTCTCAGTTTCATCATATTTCTTTAAGAGAAAAAAGTGGATAATTTTTATTAAAGTAAAGAGCAAAATCACCCAGTTGAAAGTGCGCCCCTAAAAGACGACTAAGCATAATCAAGGTCACTTTGCTTCGTTAACGATGGTAGGGGATATTTACATTTAGCTAAATCCTCAACCTGCATATATGTGGAAGGTATATAGCTTGAGTTGACGTAATTAAGTGCGCGAGACATGGGGGAACGCAACTCTCCTACGAAATCGATAAAGATGTGCATAAAGTACAAGATTCCAAGTATCGTAGTATTATATTTAATGTAACGCACCGGTGTTAGTATTTTTATTGTTGTCATGGTTGATATTGCTACTGTTGTTTTTATTATTGTTATAACGACGTAAGTTTCAAAAAGCTTTACTATCAAAATTCGTGGTTGAGTCATTTATTTCAATTCAACCAGGAATCTTTTCATTTTTCCGTGCTGGTGAGTGGGCAAGGAGGGTAGGGTGTACATTCATCTTTATTGTCCACTTTTCTCTCAACTTAGAAAACAATATGTATAGATATCAGGTTAGGGGCCTTAGCATTTTCTCGGTATGGATCGAAAGATCTTTTAAGGTGCTTGCTTTTCTTGTAACTCCTTTAACTCCTTAAACTATAAGTTCCGAAACTAGGAACGTTTCTTAACCGAGGTAGGAAGAGCCTAAATACCCGCGGGGCTGAGTTCACCTACTTTCTTACCTAAAGAAATGACATCCTTGTAATGCAGATAAATCTCCCTTTTCATCTAAGCAGCCTCCTGAAGATCAAACCAAAACTCACAAAACAAAATTTAGATAATTATTATAATATCCAGAATCAAAGATGCAATTGAATGCGGAGATTGAGAGATGTAGGAAAGGGGACGATGAAAAAATAAAGGAAAGTAGCACGAGCCAAGCTGAAAAAGGCTTCCTGCATCTCCAGATCGCCGTTGGCGAGAGGCGTATCAACTGCGTCATCTTGAATCTCTAAAAAGATTTAGTCAAGCGAAGCTTTTAAACCACCCGCTTGCACTTTTCATCAATCTACAAATGCATAGGAGACAAAAGGAAAAGCAAAACGAGTGATTAACCAGAGTAAGAAAAATAAACACACAAATTATGCATAAGGATGGAAGATGAATGAGAATCTCAAGTATAAGAATGACAGGATACTTGTGAGCAATGATGAGGCCATATATAGATGACGAGAGTACTTTGACAAGATGTTTAATGATAAGTATGAAGCATAAAGAGATTGTGAATATAATTGGCTTCGTGTATTTAACCGGGTGTTGTATTAGAGCATAGAAGCGATAAGCATTTAGAGGGGGCTGTTGGTGGTAGATGTGTTATAAAATGAGTCTAATTTGTATTGTAAAAAATTGAAAGTTGAAGAGTGTCCTAGACTCAGAAAAATGTTTTGATAATACGGTTGTATAAGGCTGAAGGGTAGTAAGATGAAGGAAAGAATTGTAGGGGAACAGGAACTTGGATTGTTGCAGAAAAAATATATGGGAAAATTTTGATTAGTCGTTAAGAAGGATAACTAAGTCACAAGGAGGTCCTATATAGGTACGAGGGGCGGTCAATAAGTTTTGCAAATCGGTAGTGCAAAACAGAGGAAGGGGGATGGCTGTTTATGGGGGGTGTTAGGACAAGTTAGGACAAGTCAGGACCTGCAGCCGCAAGCTCCTGCCTCGTCTATTTAAGAAGCAGTATCTGATCGCAGATCGTCAGTCACAAATTTTTCAACAATGGAGAAGGTTGAGCACCGCGCACTGATCAAAATTTGACCAAGGAAGGCAAGAATGCAAAAGAGATCCATGAACGCATGGTTGCAGTGTACACCGACATCGCCCCTTCCTATGCAACCATTTCTCGCTGGAATATGGAGTTCTGCCATGGTAGTGAGTCCCTTGAAGATGACCTCCGTCCAGGACGCCCGTCAGAAGTGACCAACGAGGACAATGTGGCCCGTGTGGAGAGGAGGATCCTCAAAAATCGACGGGTGAAGGTCGAAGAAATCGAGCGAGAACTTGGAATATAACATGGAAGTGTTATCAACATCATCCACGATAATTTGGCTATGACCAAGGTCTCTGCCCGTTGGTTCTTAGAAACCTCACGCCTCATGATCGACTTCAACGTCGTCAAAGTCCACAAGGCCAGAGTTGCACAAGCTGCATTGCGCGAGTGCGGATTCGAGGAGCTCAACCATCTCCCCTACAGTCCAGATCTAGCCCCTAGCGACTACTTTTTATCCCGCCAGATCAAGGCCGCACTGCGTGAACGCCGGTTTGGGGACGATGAAGATGTCCAGCTCGCCGTCCAAGAGTGGATTGAACAGCAGTCGGGAGATTTCTGGTTGTCGGGAATTCGAAGCCTCAGGGACAAGTGGCGCAAGTGCATTGAAGTGGAGGGTAGTTATATTGAAAAATAATAAAACACTTTTCCTCATATCTCGTTTCCTTATATCCGAATTGCAAAACTTATTGCTAACATGCTGATTGAGAAAAGGAATAGCACAGATGAAGCCTCTCCCAGCCCCCCTCTCCCATCCGCTTCTGCTGGTGTCTCAAAGAAAAGGGGAAAAGATACCCGATTTTTTCTGAAGAAGGGAAGGAACACAACCATAAATTTTAAAATTAAAGCTGTTACTAGAAAAAAAATATAAGAACTATATTCATATTATTTCCCACTAAAAACAGTTGGGTCGAATCTGTCTTTGAACTGTTCAACATTGAAATCATTAACTACTACCTTTTCAGGGCACTCATTACATGTCTAGCATACTTTATATTTAAAGTAGTTGCCAACCAAAGTAGTACTGGTCAACGGAAGCTCATGATTCCAACCGTCATTTCTAGTTCTTTCTGGCTAAGGGTAAACAACTCTTGGATGGAAACTACATTAAATATAAGGTACTCGTATGCTAGACATGTAACGAGCGCCCTTAAAAGATAGTTGTTAATGATTGCAATGTTGAACCGTTCAAAGACAGATTCGACCGAATTGTTTTTAGTGGGGAAAAATATGAATATAGTACCTATAATTATCAAGTGAAAAAAAGAACAAGCGTTTGCAGGCGCGTCTGATAGTCTCCATGTCTAATAGCCACGATCAGTTTTATGGCCCTTGCTTGCGGAGTTTGTAGTCGTTCGATGTCTTTTTGAAAGCCCAGAGCACCAAGTGAGCTTGCACCAGCAAGTTATACCGGGTTTTGCAAAAGTTATCTTACACTCAGGTTTTTTTAATCTTTCGAGAATTTTATGTGTGTGATAGAAAAAGATCCATCAAACAAACTTAAAGTTCTACTTTTCCGGCATATGTCATTAAAACGTCTTTTCCATTGTGTGGAGGAGCGCCAAGATGGATGTGAAAAAACTCGAGATCTCAGCTCTCCTGCGACTGCTGCGGCCAAAGGTCCTTCGACCAGAAGTTCATGTTCGACCTCAACTACTCTTGCACTGTCTTGGCCGCGTGGGTCTGGGCACCGTCCTGTTGAAATACATAGTCCACCTTCTTCGTGATCTTTCTCACCTAGAGCAGGATCTTTGTGGCCAAGATGTCCTTGTAATCGGCTGTGGTGAGCCTGTAATCAGCTGCGAAGCACACCGGCGGCATCTTTTCGCCATTTGAAGCTACGACGCCGAGCATCATCATGAAGGCCGGGTGCTTGATCGCGGACACGTAGCGGGCCTCAGAGACTTCCTGTCACAGTTTACCACGCGTTTGGTCTGCTTGTTGATTAACGGATCCACCGTAAAGGTCTTTGCATTAGAAAAAAATCAGAATTCGATTGCCATAGCACTTCAAGTTGTTAAGAAGGCGACGACAGTGTTCCCGACGTTGTTCTCGGATATACATCTTCACTGAACAGAGGCCGTTCCACGCGCTTCAAGCTCTTGCTAACTTTTCCCTTGACGCCCTTGACACCGTGGCCACCGAGATCTTCTTCTTCTCCTCGAGCGCAGTCATTTTGAACTTCGAAGTACTTCCAAAGGCTATTTCCACAGCTAAACTGTTGACAAAATGAGGTTTGCCGGAACGAGCTCGATATTTGAGGTCTTCCCGTGTCTTGAGCCCTTCCGTGACTCGGTGAACGTTTATTAGGTGGACGGTGAGCCGTTTGGCGTTGTCGGATTTATTGTGGCCCTTGCGCAGGAAAACAGAGATCTCGATTCTTTTCACTTCCATTTCGATACAATTGCACACGATGGAAAAGACGTTTTAATGACAAGTGTTGGAGAAGTAGAACTTTAAGTTTGTTTGACGGAACTTTTACTATCACCCACATTAACCTCTCGAAAGATAAAAGACGTGAGTGTAACAGAACATTTAAAACCTGGTAGAAGAACATATTCTGTTCTATGACCCACCTTGAAGACAGACAGGGAGATCTCATCAATGCTGGAAGAGGACATGTGATTTAAAATATGGTCTGACACCGACGTTTCTATAAATTTAGCAATAAACGGCAGTTTCAGATTGGAAGGAACTGCTCACGTTTTTTGAGTTTAGCCTAGGTTTTTTAAGGTTTGGGAGAAGAGCAATGTGTTTGAAATCAGAGGGGTAAGTATTAAAAATACTAATCAGCTAAGCGAAATAGCAGCTAGGAAATGACCTTAGAGAGTTGGAGGGAAAAAGTCAAGAAGAGAAAAGCTCTTTTGTGCAGATAGAAAGAAGGAAACAGGTTTCTCACGGAACACTGGGTGAGAGGAATTACTTTGGTGGGGCGGGGGTGGGGAGAGAGGTTACTCGTTATCGAGGGCCATAGACCAAGAAAATCTCTGAACCGATATGAACTCTCTTGATAGATAAAGAAGTAGATAAAACGGCAGGGGTTTGAGGGGCTGCGAGTAAACCGATCAGACAGTGGCGAGGAGAGACAAGCAAGAAACTTTAACAGTGTGTGGATTTCATTTTTTTTTAGCATGGATGCAGTGGTCATTAGCCTCACCCAAAGATATCACTATGGCAATGAATAGCAAGAGAGTATGCAGCAAAAGTCGTCTCCTTCGTCGTATCTCGAGTTTTGGCACCCCAAAAGCGCCTCTGACAGGTTGATCTGTGTTTCTTTGCTTCCAAAATAGAGTTAGAGAAAGTAAAAGTACGTCGGCTACGAGAGTAGGTGAAGGGAAAAGGAGCATGGATATCGAAGGAGGAGGAGAGGGATCGGGACAAAGAACGGAGGATATTTTTTATGCTAGAAATAGTAGAAGAGCTATTTAACGAGAAGAATGAGGGAAGATCATGAACAAAGAAGGAGATACAACGATGGTAATATTTAGAAATGAGAGGTCTATAACGGTTTGGTGCCATAGGTAAAACCAAACAGAACTTGATGAGAAGTCGTAATAATTTGTGGACGGGTATGTTATAGAAAGGATGCGAATTGTGAAAGATGAACAACGAGGTCATGTATATTTGAATGAGTGTCGGACTGTAGGTGAGAAATGGCGAATTGAGGGCTATAGAGTGAGTTTTTTAAATATCAAGAATTTAGAGATACGAGGAAGTCTGATGAGTTCTGCTAAAATCGCTCAGAATAAGTCATGTTGCATAGAAGCTAGAGAAAGATGAGCTGATAAATTAACCCAATTCATCCTATAAGTTGTCAGAGGGTTGCTCAGGAAGGTGATCGATAATTGCGATTTTGAATGTGGGTTTATGAGGTAATAAGGCGAGGGGTATAGGTAGGTAGCTGGTTTTAATACAATTCTGTTATACAGGCTTGTAAATTTAGATACGCTTATGAATGAATAGCTACGGGAGGTGTCGGCTCCTAAAGAGGCGTTTGTATTTTCGAATAAACATGTTTTCATTAAGCAAAAGAATTCCAACTTCTCATATGTAATTTGGTCTCACACGAAATCTGCTGGGTCTAGATTCAGCGAGCAACAGTTTAGCAATAATACTACGGAGAGGGGAAGTAGACAAGGGTGAGAGGAGATAGGATTAGTTAGAGGAAGATGAGCTATGTTTGTAAGTGTAGTAAGAGTAGAGACAGGGCCCTATCGGAAAATATCTCGTAAAGAAAAGACCAGAGGGAAACTCCTATATTTTTTAATCGAACTTTTTATAAATCAAGTTGCTTTATTCTATTTATCTATGTCGTGCTATAGGAAGGATCGAGTGATGGCAGGATGTTCGTACGTATGGGTTGTTTACGCACTACACCGAAAAACCTATCCATGCTTAACGTTATATATCTCTAAGAGTGCTATATATATTTTTATTATTATTATCTTGATTATTGACTTCTTTAAACTTTGAGGGTTCCTTGTGCTGTACTTAGCGATTTGAGGATAGAATAAAAAAAATTGTTAAAACAAACTAAACTTTAATTAAAAACAAAAAAACATTAAACATGAATCAAAGAAATAATACACACTAAAAACATAGAAATGACTACAATAAATTTTAAGTAAGGCTTTATGGATTGACCTCTCGAAATTATAGTGACAGTTGACCCACCACTCCCTACAATATATATAAAAAAATGCTAACTGTCTCTACTGGAGTTAAAATACCTTTGTCCCTCTTGCGACGGGTTTGAGTCTGACCTTGAACTCAATGAGCCCAGACACCTCAGGAATCCTGTTGGCTCGTTGACGCGTGCCTCGACCAGATGATTGATGACGGACGGAATAACTTTGAAAGTCACAGAGGACTTTGGCTAGTGTGACAGATGGGGGATTCACTCACCTTTGGCAGGAAAGGATATCACCACGGGATTGTGAAAGAATGCTCCTTTCTCCTCTTCGGATTACTCTGGGGAATAATTCGCACTGGCTAGCGATGGGCCAAGACTTGAAGCTTTGACTCAGGGGAGTGCTGGGGGGAGTACACTCGGGGTCTTCATCAAAGGCAAGGACTATCTCTGTGCTTTGGGCTGCACCAGGATAGGAGCGGGGGGGGGGAGTTCTCTGACGAGAGTAAATGGAAATTGATTCTTAAATCAGATTAACTTGAAGTTCGGTGTGACCACCGGGAACTAGCTCGAGGATTTTCTTCTTCCTCTTAGTTCCAGTCTTCCTCAAGGGCGAGAACTATCTCGGTGCTTTGGGATACACCAGGATAGGGGAGGGGGTTTCTCTGATGAGAATAATTTGAACTTGGACAAGTTAACTTAGAGTTCGTTTTGATAACCAGGAACTAGCTCGAGGATGAGTTTCTTCTTAGTCCCTTCTCTTGGTAGCCCGGGCCTCTTGCCTGGAACTTCGTAGCCTGTTGACTCTCGTATTCTATCTCGTTTTCCCCATGTCTTTGGTATATATGCGTCGTCACCCCACTGGGGTAGGGGTAGGAGGGGGGAGTTGTGGACGGGCCGCATGAAGGTTCCTTCTCCATCGGTTTTTCTCAGAACGTCTTACCTCTGGTCCTGATGTAACTTCGGGCTTGAGGAAGACGCGTCTCCAATTTCGCACTTGAGGTGAAATTGAATACCCACTCTTAGCGGAGATCTTTTAACCGTTCTGCTTTTCATCGAGCTGGGGGCGCTGTGGTTACGAGTTTAAACCGTGGCGCCTACACGGCTAGCCTGTTTGTGGTCAACGTCCCGTGTCTCAACTGAGAGAGGGGAGGGAGAGGGTCGATTTCCCTACAATCTATCTTTATACGTTTTTTTCCCTTAATTTATATTAAACTAAATATATTCTCGTAGGTTCTATTTATTCCCTTTCTTTTTTTCTAACTTGAAAATTCTCTTAGAATGAACAAAGCGAAAGGGAAGTTTTATCTCTTCTGAGATTCTCCCTGATTTCTGTCGGTCCGGCGCTCATCTTTGCCTCTCTGAGGGCAGCAAAAGTGGGTACTACTATGCCCTTGAATTAAAAACCAAACATGAGCCCAGTTCTACGCCCTTTTTATATATCCACAAATAATGCCCTTTTCACCAAATACCACGCACCTTACATCCCTACACTCCTCTATTTATTGTTACCCATCGATACTTCTCTTCATCATGGGCAGATAATTTAGGAATTTATCCTGGTATGACGTCACGCGGATGAATTCGAGTTCGACCAAGATGACTACAGCCAATTGGAATGAAAACGCCGCTTGGGATTTGAGCGAGGTTAAGATAGATCAAGGGTGGTTAATTGCCAGATGGATTGCTGGAGATTAAGAACGATTTAACGATATTTATGTGGATAAAATCATTGATATGCATTATGGTATCTGATTTTGACCAGTTAATCTGGTAAATATAAGCCCCGATTTTTTTTCCTTAGACCCAGTTCTATCCTTCTTTCTTAAATCAGACTTATCAGAGATCATAAAATATCTTACCTCATAGGGACCCTTGCTCTGTATAAATACGGTGTATCTCTATCTTGTAAACCATTGTGAGTTTGAAAATGCCAAGGCGAGGAAAGTACTAACTCCAACCAATCTTTCATTTTTTTCTCACGTGGTATACACAAATGTATATACTCATATATATATATATATATATATATATATATATATATATATATATATATATATATATATATGTATATATAAAATATAGAAATATGCAAGAAGTAAAAAAAAAAAGTAACGACTTAAAATTGCGATAAGCAACAAATTATCCTCTTCAGTCTTTAAAAGATGCCGTTAGTACAATACGCTACGCATACTTTTAACTGAGATTAAAGCGGTGCTCGCTGCCTCAGTGTGACTGGTTCGAATCTCTTCCCTGCACGGATTTTTCGAAAAAAGGTAAAAAAAAAAAAGAAAAGAAATATTACTGCGAGGAAAAGTTATTCCGTTTTCTCTTTCTATGTGGTTTAATGGATTCATATATATATATATATATATATATATATATATATATATATATATATATATATATATATATATATTGACGAATTAAACAGAGATCGGCGTGAGAGCCCGATCGGGCAACTAGAATGTTCCTCTTTGTCTGAGAGCACAACTGACATCCCAGGTACGTGATTTGATGGTTTTGGGTGTGCAGTTGTTGTGACAGTGTTATCATTTTTTACGAACCAGTCTCTTTTTTTCGCAGGGGAGGGTGAAACGCCCCTATAAAGTATGGGACAGCGGTCGCCAAATCAGGAAGGGGCTCGTCGCTTCCAGCTTCACAGAACTGATCGAAAGAGGTAAGTGGAGACTTACTTTAGAATTCTGTCTAAAGAGAGAACTGTGTACACCTTTCTAGTAGTACTTGTCTTCTGGATGGTATAAATCACTTTTCATGGCGTCTCCCTTCGTAAAGAAATATTAACGTATTTACTCGAGTATAGTGGTAGTTGTACGAGTCAATTTTCTCGCAAAAACTAGTCTGTTGTAGTGTCGGATCCAGGATAAAAATATGGAGGGGGGGGGAGGCTAACCTGAATTTTGAATTTGTCCCTCTGAGTAGACTGAGAAAGGGGCATTGATCATTAATGATGGTTGTCTTACAAAGTATTGATAATCAATAACAGTATCTCACACACACATCAAAAAATTATGAATTGTAGTTTATTGTAGTTTTTGGACGGTAGCTAAGGTATAATACTTAAATTAATAATTATTTTTAAGATTTACCCGTATTTTAGACATGTATCATATAAGATACATTCAATCGGAATTATTTGAAAAACGTTTTTTTTATATTCTATATTATTACATAACTATTTCTGAATAACAGAATACTGGTATAGCTTAAAAAATAAATATAAACATAAACAAATCTGAAATTGGTGGGGGGGCTTCAGCCCCCTAGCCCCTCACCCCCTGGATCCGCATCTTGTGTTTTGCGAAATATACAAGCAATTTCCTGTGACGGGTGAAAATGAATGCAATTTCGTCACTTGTAACCTAATTGTAGGCCTACTTTCTCACTATATCGCTCCTGTATACAATTAGCCAGGAAATCTGATCAATTACACCGGTCAACAAATTTTGACTTTTTTTCTGCTGACTTACGTTTGAGACCTGTTCGTGGGAAATTCGGGGTCACTGAGTTTAAAAATGGAAATAGTTTTCTTCTATCACGTCATTTTTTTATATTTATGGACTGGTCCATATTGGTCCGACTCATAGTAGCAGGCTATCTTACGACCAAGTGAACGGAAGTGGTGGCGATTGGTATTCTTCTTATTTTATTTTATCTATGTATTTAAACTTCTCTTTATGCACATCTAGATATATAAAGCAATTGTGTATAATATAATTTTGTGTTTTTTCAGATTTGTTTTATGAAATAACATTCAGTAGTATGGCCTCATTACGAAGGAAATGTTTGAATTCCCGTGACTCTTTTTCCTATATATGTGGTTATTTTACCGCACAAACTTTGTTAAAAGAGCATACTTGGCTTACTTTAAGATTAAATTAGGTGATCAGGATAAACCGTGGGCCACGCACAATGTCTGTAAACTATGTGTGGAAAATCTACGCCAATGGGCAAAGGGCACAAGAAAACAACTAGGATTTGGCATTCCTAGGGTGTGGCGGGAGCCCAAAAAACATGTAAACGATTGCTACTTTTGTCTCACAAAGACTTCTGGGTATAGCAAGAAAACGCGACATAAAATAAGTTACCAAAATATTGATTCAGCAATTCATCCAGTGCTCATTCAGATGAAATTCTAGTACCTGTATTCAAGGAACTTCCTTCACTGGACGATGTAACGTGGAAACTTCAGCCAATTAGAACTGAATGATATATTTAGAGACCTAGGCCTGTTAAAAGAGTTAGCAGAAGTGCTAGCTTCTAGACTTAAAGAGAAGAATTTGTTGCAGGAAAAAAGGTAACTTTTTATCGGAACAGGGAGAAAGATCTCTTGAAATTCTTTAAAACTGAAGAAGATTTTGTGTACTGGTGTGACGTGGCGGGACTATTAAACGCGATGGGTGTTTCAGAGTATGATCCAAGTGAATGGAGACTTTTTATAGATAGTTCAAAGAAGAGCCTAAAATGTGTCTTACTCCATAATGGAAACTTGTTTGGGGCGATTCCTATTGGTCACTCTGTGCATTTAAAAGAGAAGCATGAACACAAAAGATCTGTATTAGATTTACTCAAATATGATGAACACATTTGGATCATATGTGTAGATCTGAAAATGGTAATTTTTTTACTTGGCCCACAAGGAGGCTATACAAAATATCCGTGTTTCCTGTGTTTATGGGACAGCCGAGCCAAGGACCACCATTGGAACAGAAACTCTGGCCAGTTAGAGAAAGTTTGACTGTTGGAGAGAAGAATATTATACACTAACCACTTGTTGAGCGAGAGAAAATCATCTTCACTCCCCTTCATACGAGGGTCGCTCAATAAGTTTTGCGAATCGGTAGGACAAAACAGAGGAAGGGGGATGGCTGTTTGTGGGGGTGTTAGGACAAGTTATAACAAGTCAGGACCTGCAGCCGCACGCTCCTGCCTCGTCTATTTAAGAAGCAGTAGCTGATCGCAGATCGTTAGTCACAACTTTTTCAACAATGGATCACTGCGCAGTGATCAAATTTTTGACCAAGGAAGGCAAGAATGCAAAAGAGATCCATGAACGTATGGTTGCAGTGTACTCCAACACCGCCCCTTCCTATGCAACCATTGCTCGCTGTAATAGGGAGTTCCGCCGTGGTTGTGAGTCTCTTTAAGATGAACCCCGTCCAGGACGCCCGTCAGACGTGACTAACGAGGACAATGTGGCCCATGTGGAGAGGATGATCCTCGAAAATTGACGGGTGAAGGTGGAAGAAATTGAGCGAGAACTTGGAATATCAAATGGAAGTGTTATCAACATCATCCACGACAATGTGGCCATGACCAAGGTATCTGCCCGTTGGGTCCCTAGAAACCTCACGAAACCTCACGCCCCATGATCGAATTCAACGTCGTCAAAGTTTGGAGGAGCTGCTGCTCCTCTACAACCAAGACTCGGCAGGATTCGAGTCACGCATAGTGACAGGTGATGAAACGTGGGTCCATCACTTGGATCCTGAGACCAAGCTCGAAAGCATGGCCTGGAAGCACAGGGGCTCTCCAAACCCATCAAGTTCCAGACCCAACCTTCAACCGAGAAGATCATGGCCACCATCTTCTGGGATTCTGAGGGTGTGTTGGTGGTGGACAATGCGCCTCGTGGATCGTGGAAGGACCATCGCAGGCCTATATTACGCCGAGGAACTGGCTAGGTTGGAGAAGTGCATCCGTCAGTAGCGGCGTGGCAAGTTGACACGCGGTGTCCTGCTCCTCCACGACAATGCCCATGTCCCCAAGGCCAGAGTTGCACAAGCTGTCCTGCGCGATAGCGGATTCGAGGAGCTCAACCATCTTCCTACAGTCCAGATCTAGCCCCTAGCGACTTTTTATTTCGCCAGCTCAATGCTGCAGTGCGTGGACGCCGGTTTGGGGACGATGAAGATGTCCAGCTCTCCGTCCAGGAGTGGAATGAACAGCAGTCGGGAGATTTCTGATTGTCGGGAATTCGAAGCCTCAGGGACAAGTGGCGCAAGTGCATTGAAGTGGAGGGTAGTTATATTGAAAAATAATAAAACACTTTTCCTCATATCTCGTTTCCTTATATTCGAATTGCAAAACTTATTGACCGCCCCTTGTATTAAACTAGGGCTGAAAGCTCCTAATTGGAGGGGGACTTTCAAATTCATATTGAAAATATTTCCTGGCTTAAGTTATGATAAAATAAAGGCTGGAGTTTTTGATGGGCCACAAATAAAAATTTTATAGAAAACCAAAACTTCTCGAGTTCGATGACTAACATAGAAAAAGGAGCATGGGATTCATTTGTGGCTGTTGTGAAAGGATTTCTTGGAGACAAAAAAGCTGCTAACTACAAGGATTTGGTAGAAACATTACTTGATAGATTTCATCGTTTAGAATGCAACATGAGCATGAATGTTCATTTCCACAAGAGCCATCTTGATGAATTTCCTGATAATCTTGGCAACGTGAGTGATGAACACGGATAGCGTTTTCATCAAGATATCAAAATTATGGAGGAGAGATTTCAAGGCTGATTGAACGCAAACATGATGACCGACTACTCTTGGAGTATTCAACGAGACTGTGTAGACATCAAACACTCCAAACACTCTCGCAAGCGAAAGTTTCTTCCATGAATGTATAGGTATGTGTAAGATTGCTTGTGTTTTCCCATGCTTTGAAGCTATAACACTTAGATAACTATCCGTACCCAGTAAATACATGCAGTACGTCGTAAAATAGGAATATGCTGTAGAATGAAAACCTGATGTGTTACAAAAAAAAAATGGATGCCATATTTAAAATCAGCACGTCAAAATTAGTTAAAAACCTCCACAAAACATGTCAGCAAAAAATGTGTTGACCAATGTTACCGATATTTTTTAATTACACTGCAATTCTGGAGCTATGTATGAAATGCTATTAAAATAACAATGGTTTGCTTCATCAACATTGCAACGGACATGCTTGGGGGACGCTCCTTGTCGTAGGTCAGGTTCGATTTCCTTACCTCCGCTTGCTTCCTATGACTCGGAAGGGAACGTGGCAAGCCCGTAGGACACTCTGCAACTGGCCTTGCCCGCAATAATTCACTTTAAACGTGGGTTGCACTAAATCGAGTAAGAGTGACTATTTTTTCTTGGCCGAATTAAATTAACTAACTAGTAGGTTTTGGATATCAAACTGGATGAAAAAAAAACAAACTTTACTACTGTACAAACAAAAATAATGAATAGAACATAGAAATACAAACAAAACTAAATGGACAAAAGGTTTATACACGTCAGCTCCATGCGGGAGCCGTGAGCACGTACACATAAACGTACATGACCGAAAAAAGGGAAACTAACATTCCGGGTGGATCTGCCGCCCGAGGATTTTTGTACCTAAGAGAAAGGCTTGGGCGGGAGGGGGGGGGGGTATGAGCGTCGAGCTTACTTGCGTTTCAACAGCACGTTTGGGTTTGAACTTGGCATATTAGTACTCGGCCTGCTTAAAGTTATGAAAGAGAATACAACCTGTCTTCTAACAACCACTGCTGGCCTCAAAAGTAGGGATCGAGGGAGTATTTCACCGTGGAGAAGCGAGAAGCTGAGTCGAATACAGCAGTGTGGGTGGCTTCTCGTTCCTAGTTCTTATTCTTTCTTATTTAATTTTCTTGTCTTCGGGCTTTTGGGGCAAGGGAGGTAGAAAGAAAGAATTCTTCCGCGACGCGTCCTCTTTGGCAAAATACTAACTTACCAAGGCCAACGCTTAACTATTTATACGGGTTCGCCAGAAGCGAAAGTTGCCGAGGCACCGAAAGTGGATTTTACTTTATCTATATAGAGGGGCCGGGAGTGAATTTAGACCTTCACGCCATCTCGCGGAACCTCTCGTTGTTACAATTAGGCAGGCTATAGGGCGTGTTATGAACCGGAAGTTACCTCAAAAGAAGCCGATTGCGGGTTCTTTTCGTCCTACCCGTCTCTCTCTCTCTCTTTCTCTCTCTATCTTTGACACTCCTCATATAGCCATGAAATAGTTTTATCAAATAGTGTTGTTAGATTGGTGTATTTGATGCAGTCCCTTGCTTGGTCTGAAGGGGGAGGCTCTTCCAGGCCTGCTTGATGCAGTGTAGAGGCAAACCATTGCTATTTTAGCCGTAATTACCGATATTTTAGTGTTCCGCCATCACAGGCCTCAAGTATTATTCAAAATTAAGTCTCTCAAAACACACGAGACTTATGTATTTATTTTTTTAGTTAATTCGCACGACATACAAAACTTAGCTATAAAATTAGCTTTCGAATAAATAAATTGGCTTTTATTTACTAATATGAAGACTCAGTCGTCCTTGATATTTACCAAAATCAGTAATTTATACCCCCAAACTCAGGGGTCGCACTGTGCAAGAAGTAGGTCCATGCATGATTATATACAGTCAATGTAGTATAGATAAATGTGCACAGTTCGACAACAAAAGCATGGCCTCTGATTTGTAGAAAAGGGTGGGGGTTTGGTGATGGTGGGAGTTTAGGCCATCATCCATAAGCTCTGGGGATTTGGATTCCAACCTTAACCAACGTTGCTTTAGAAATCGACGAGAATGCCTTGCGCCGAAAACAGGGCTTATTTCGATGACGACTTGGTCGTGTCTTGAAGGGGCGAACAGCAGCAGTCCTAAAGGACCTCCTGGAGGGCGATGGGGGAGAGGTGGACTTCAAAAGGTTATTCGCTCATCCTTCTGAGGAAGGAAGACGGAGAGGGCGCGTTTGCCTCAGCTGATATCTGAGGGGTTCCGTCCCTTCCCGAGTTTAATGGATGCAACATCTCTGGCTCTACATTTTTCACGCATTTTAACTTTCTCTATAGATTTCGGGTCAAAAATTTTCTACTCGAGATTCACTGGTTAGTTTTCGCTTTTAATAATAAAATAATTGTAATTTAAACAAAGGAAACTGATGTAACCAACAGGAACACTTTTATTTACTCTAAAATGAAGAGCAAACAGATGAAGAGGGTGGGAAAATAGAAAGAACAGGAAGAAGGAAACATTAGAGGATGACAAAGACAGCAATAATAGTCCTTGTCAACGTTGAATACTGGTTTAGTGACGTAATATAAACCTAAAAAAGCAAATTCGCAGGAAAAACAAAGACTTCCCAAAGTACTAACAAAATTCTCGGCCGTGTTCCTCATTTTCGTGAATCCCGGCCGGCAAGGTAAAAGTGCCAGCCTTGGATTTCACCATCGGTTCTCAACCTTTCTGACATTACGGTCCGCTTCCATGCTCAAAATATGGCAAAAGGTCACATCTATCTCCATTTCTCAAAATGAATTAGAGAATCACTCGTAATAATTTACCCGTAAATGAATCATTTCAATGTAACTAAATGAACGAGTAATACGTGTTATCTAGGCTAATGGGATACCCATAGTTGTGAGGTATAGGATAATGTAGTCAGACATGGTATGTGGTTGGAAAATCCCCAACACTCCCTTGTTAGCAGGGGAAAATCCATGCGCTCCACAAAAGCTAAAAATGCTGGCTAAAATACTAGCTTAAAACAGTACCTGTGAGATGAACCCATTGGACAGAGTTACGACTACGAGTCGTGGACATACACTTCCGCCAGCTATGGCTGGCTCAGTAGGAAGAAGGTGGTCAAGTGTTATTCTAATTTGCTATTGCTATTTTAATTATGATTTACCACCTTTTTTCGGATGGAACCATCTTTACGTTAAGGATGCAAACAGAGCATCCAAATCTGACCGTAATCTTGAACTGCAATTATGTTTTACTTGGTTAGAAAGTAAAGTGGCTTCTTTAAGTTTAACAGTATTTAAAGGTCCCCATTTCATCATTAATTCAGTTCATTAGTAATTATTATAATTTATGTTTTGATGAAGTTCTCTTTTAACAGAACCTCAGGTTGTGGCAAGAGAAACTGAATGTTTAATTAGTACATTTTTTTCTTTACAAACTTTTGAGAAAAAAAGTGTAGGGAGCTGAAGGAAGACAATTTATTGAGAAGGTTCAAGGTCTCATTTTCTCATGAGTGATTTGGAAAACCTGTTCGATTAAGAACTTTCGAACCTTTTTATTCTAGAACCTTCTATAATTTTGAGAAGTATAAGTAATAGATTTCAGTAGTGACTGGTTTCGATTCTGAAACTGAAAGTGAAAGAAAATACTCAAATACTGCCATATGCGTACACTGCCCCAAGTATTGTTATGGAGAAGTGGAAAACTCTCTAATATGTAGGATGTCCGTTAAATATAATTATAGAGAAACGCTTTTCATCAGCACCTATAAATCTTCCTAAACTTGCCCAACTTGTGTGTTTAGTTTATAAGTATGTGCAAATGTGATTCTTCTTTGATAGAAATCAAACGACTTTGAAAATGAAATTAAGAAGACTCTAAATAAATTCTATCCATATCTCGACCCCAAATTCATATTAAAAAATGGGCACAATATTGGGTCCTTTTTCAGCTATAATTTCAGAATTACATTCCCCTGCCACTCCTCTGTAATTTATAAATATAGTTGTGAATATTGCGATTCATCTTATACTAGTTTAATCATTACGTCAATCCATTGTCGCATCGAGCAGCATCGGAGAAGATCGACCCACACGGGGCTGGTTCTAACCAAATCAGACCCCTCGCCCATACGAGATCACATCAAAGTATGTAAGTTTGAAATTAGCCTGGATAACTTTAAAATAATTAGTCATAGCCGCCATCCCAACGAACTACGAATATTAGAATCACTTTTCATCCTAATTTAACCTAATTTAAATATTAATCAAACTACATTCAATCTGTACATTGTATCATAAATTAATGTAATTTATATTGTTGTATTAAGCAGTTTATTCTAAATTGCGGCCCGCCTTTGCACTAGCGTGAAGGTAAGCTGCTTGCTAGGACAGGGTAACCACAACATCAGAGTAGATGCAGAGAAAGCTCAGATTTCTGAGAATTCAGTTGTCGCTCTGATGGTGAGTGGCAACGACCTCTACCTCAAAGGGGGTAAGGTTGGCCTTAGTGGCAAGACCATCCAAAACGGTGATGGGAGCCATGGATGACATCGGGCTTAA
Organism: Ceratothoa steindachneri; assembly: GCA_963969495.1. Lineage (NCBI taxonomy): Eukaryota > Metazoa > Arthropoda > Malacostraca > Isopoda > Cymothoidae > Ceratothoa > Ceratothoa steindachneri. The sequence continues at coordinate 92,984,165 of OZ018326.1, forward strand.
AACCGAAAACGTGTCGTGGTTGGGATGCTTCCGAGAAGGGGGCCATCCCGAACCGCTCACGAGAGAAACCTCGCAGTAAACCGACGGTTGGCGGATCTCTGCACGGCAGAAGGATTTTTCTTTGTAGACCCCTACCGCACCTTTTACGGGAGGAACAACCTGAATAAAAGGGACGGAGTGCATCTTTCCTTTAAAGGAAAAACTGTACTTGCCAACATGATCCAAGATGTTGTGGAGCGGACCCAAAGAAGTGTCAGGCCCCGAGTAAAGGAGGACGTACGCCAGTACACCCGTGTTACTCCAGGTACTACCTTTTCTGAGGTCACAAAGAGGGGAGTGACCCTGACACAGAGAAACAAAGCGGGAAACGGAAAAGCGTAGGGAGTTCTACAGTCGGGGACTCCCTCAAGGTTCTTCTGTTTAATGCGAGGTCTATCAGAAACAAGTTTCTTGAACTTCGTGGCTTCGCAGCAACAGAAGAACCTGAGATGGTGGCCATAACGGAGTCGTGGATAAAAACCTCAAGCCGAGACTTTGAAGGTGAATTAATGATTCCCGGTTACCAGCTCTTCCTGAAAGATAGGCCAGACAGAGAGGGTGGCAGTGTGATGCTGTATGTCAAGAATACTCTCAACTCGACGGATTGCAACATCGTATCCCTCCATGAACTACTAGGTGTTGACCTAGAGATAGGTCCTGCCAAATACAGGACCCTGGTGCTTTATAGACCTCCTGCCCAACTCGTTGAAAAGGACAGATCTGTACCAGCTACTAGGAGAACTTGTCGAAGACAGAATGTGTGTCGTCAGGGGGGATTTCAACACACAAGTTGACTGGGAATCCAGACAACCCTGCGGCGAGAACGCACTACTCCTGGAGTCAAAGTCCAGAAGGCAGGGCCTGCAACTAGTAAATCGAGGAAACTCGATTTGAAAAGCAGACTTTGCAGGTCTTCGTGCTGGACTGACTGACGCGAGGCTCGAAGTGTGCGATGTTGTTGAAGACTCGTGGAACAGTTTCAAAACCACATTCATGAGTCTTCAATCGCGTTTCTCCCTCTAAAATGTCCCCGTCAGTCTTCTGTTCAACCAAAGTGGTTTAATCGAGAAATCGGCCAACTGCTTAGGCAGAAGAAAACTGTGCACCGGCAATCGAAGATCTCGGATGACTTTGACGAATACCGGAGGCTAGCCAGGAAAGTGAAGTCCAGCATAAGGGCGGCTAAGTGGTCTGAGGAAATCCAAGTGGCGAGACTCTGTAAAGAGAATCTCAAGGAGTGTTTTGGATATGTGAACAGCCGTAAACCAATCCGTCGAACGATTGGCCCTTTGAGGAATGAGGAGGGGGCATTAAAGCACTTAGATGCAGAAAATGCTAACCTCCTCAACAACTACTTCTCTTCAGTGTTTAATGAAGAGTGTGGTCCCATCTCCCAGCGAATGGATTCCTACTCGGGGGAAAAGCTGGAGGATATGGACTTCACCGAAGGGGAAATCAAAAAGAAGATCCCTGACCTAATGACGAATAATTCACCTGGCCCGGATGGGTTTCTACCTAAAGTGTTAAAAGAAGTGCGCGATCAAGTGTCACGACACCTGAGCGCAATCTTCAACATGTCAATCCGGACCGAAAGCGTTCCTAGAGACTGGCGTGAAGCGAAGGTGACTCCTATCTTCAAGAAAGGAGACCGAAGCCAACCGTCAAACTACCGACCTATCAGTCTGACTTCGATAGTGGGTAAACTCATGGAAAGCATGATAGGGGACAAAATGACGTCGTATTTAGAGTCAAACCTGCTACTGAGGAGTTCCCAGCACGGCTTCCGAAGTCAACGGTCATGCCTGACGAACCTTGCGGAATTCTTCCACTTCGTTCGTCTTCAGTGAGCACGATCGGAACAAGGCGATGGATGTGGTCTACTTAGACTTTCAGAAAGCCTTTGATAAGTTGCCACACCGCCGCATTCTCTGGAAAGTGCGAGCGCTGGGCATAGACGGAAAAGTAGCACGCTGGATCGAGAACTGGCTAAGTGGCAGACGGCAATGGGTGGTGGTGAATGGACAGGCTTCTAAGTGGGTGCCCGTTAATAGCGGGGTGCCTCAAGGTTCTGTCCTGGGACCACTACTATTCATCATCTACGTCAACGACATGGACGGTGACATGGTTGCCAAGATTTCCAAATTTGCCGACGATACCAAGCTTGGTATGAACGTTGCAAAGGATGGAAATACTGCACACCTGCAGGAAGATCTTCCGAAGATTGGGGAGTGGTCGGACACGTGGCAAATGACTTTTAACGTGGGGAAATGCAAAGTGATGCTTATCGGCCACAGAAACCCCAAATCTCAGTATATCCTTAAGGGCACTGCTATTGAATCCACTGACACTGAGAAGGACTTGGGTGTAACAATCACTAGTGACCTCAAGTTCTCGAAAAAGTGTATTGAGGCGCAGAAAAAGCCCAGAGGATGCTAGGCTATATAAAGCGCCAGTTTGGATATCAGAACAAGGAGATTGTACTATGTTTGTACAACTCACTTGTCCGACCGCACCTGGAGTATGCCGTACAATTTTGAAGTCCTTCATTTCGAAAGGACATCGCTAGATTAGAACGCGTACAAGCCAGGGCAACCAAACTGATTCCCTCTATCAGACATTAAAGTTATGAAGATAGATTGAGTGAATTAGATCTGTTCTCGTTGGAAACCCGTAGACTGCGTGGACAGCTCATCAAAGTTTTCAAAATACTTTGAGCGTTCGACAATGTTGACTACGGGGATATTTTCACACTTGTTGAGGGCAGAACAAGAAATCAGGGCTTTAAACTTGAACTGAAGCGTTACAACCGCGATCTGTGTGGAAAGTTTTTCACGTACAGTATCTGCAGTAGTTGAAACGCACTTCCATTGGAAGTTGTCAACAGTGAATCTGTTGAACAGTTCAAGTCAAGACTAGACAGGGTCTTGAAAAATGGCCGTTTAAGGACGTAAAGCATTTAAGCAGAGATGTGCCCGCTCGACTGCTAGTCCAAAGGTACTTTCATTGAATGGACCGTAAGGTCTTCTAGGGTACCTTCTTTCCTTGTTGTTACTATCTTAGTTTTTAGTACCAATGATGAAGCTAGGTCCTCCAAACGTTCAAACCCGGATAAATAAAGATCCTTTTATCATTAGTGTGCTTGGTTTTCACACAAACACACACACACACACACACACATATATATATATATATATATATATATATATATATATATATATATATATATATATATATATATATATATATATATATATATATATATATGTATATATATATAAATATATAAATATATATATATCTTTCATGAGCGCGGAAGAATGATGAAAATGAATCCAACCAACCTCAAGAAACAGAAAACAGGAAAAATTTTCTTCGGACATATTATTTCCTAATTCGCAAAGCTACTTGGCTACGCGTAGCCAAGTGGCCTAAGAGATGATTTAATTGAGATCAAAGCGGATGCTCGCTCCTTCAGTGTCCACGGTTCTTACCCTACCTCTGTACGGAATATTTGCGAATTAGGAAATAATATTTCTGAAGAAATATTTTCCCGTTTTCTGTTTCTTGCGGTTTGTTGGATTAATTTTCATCATTCTTTCGCGCTCATGAAAGAGATATATATATATATATATATATATATATATATATATATATATATATATATATAAAGTTGGAACGAAACTAATGTCCGATTTTATGGTATATATTAAACATGGAAAAACTTATGACTATGAAAATATTTAATAATAAACATAACCTCTATTGCTTCCTTGAACCTCATTACATCTGTCAACAAGCTTATAAATTTTTTATGTTTTGAATGTAAAATATGAATGCAACTCCATTTCATCCTCCTTTCAGATTGGTTCTATAATCCACTAAACAAGTGATAATCATAATTTTCAAGAGCCCATCTGGTGACTGCCTACGAGGGCAAAATTCGCAGTAATTACGTTGCCGCCTAATATTAGCCTAGATTAAAATCAACAACAACAAAAAGATATGCAAAAACCAAAGAACAAAAAAAACAAAGCAAAACAGAGGCAAAAAGAAGAAGAAGAAGGAAGCACGCTCCGGCGCTGGAATATACGACTTTTAGCAAAGAGAGTCATATAAAATAGAGTAGGCTAGCCTCCTCCAAAAATCAGATAGACCACAAGGCTGTGTACGCAAACCCGTCCCGAGTACCTGGGTCAAGCGGTAGCGACCCAGCTCCTCTCGATAATGGGAGGGGCAATGTGCGTGAAAATAATTTAGACTTGAACATTAAATCAACTCGGGCCGAACAGTCTTAGAGATAATGAGGTCGTCGCAATAGAGTGTAAGATAGTGACATCAAATGAAGGTGCGTCCCGCGAGTGTGCCTAATTCGAAGCCGATAGAAAGCAATCCAAAGGTGTCGCTGCATTGGAGGATAGGTCTAGGGGAAGAGTCACGGCGCAATGACACGCAAATTTAAGTTCCCCTCGGACGTCTCGCATCTTTTTTGCGAAGTAACCTGGAGGGCTGCTGTGATTCTTGCCATGTAATCAGTGTGAGGAATAGCGAAAAGCTGGTCTGGGCGCCTAGTCCTGGCGGACTCTTTTGCGTCCTCTTCGGGGTGCTCATTCCTCGCAATTTACACATGACCAGGAACCGAGCAAAATATATTCTCGATATCCGCCCGCGCGGCAACCGTAGCATCACGGATACCGCAAACCAGGGTGTGTTCAGATTACATTGTCTCGAGAGCACTCCGAGCGCTTTGTAATTCGGTAAAGATCATAAGGCGGCCTCAAACCGGGCACAACGCGTTATCTCCCGCACTGAGCCATGTATAGCAACCAGCTCGGCCGTGAAGACATAGACAGCGCCTGGCAGAGCTCCGCTGACTTCAAACAGAAGGGATACGGCGTGGACAAAGACTCCATCCTGCGACTTGGAGCTATCTGTATACACCATTACGGTTTTGCGTAACATGAAGTGTCCTCCAAAAAGGATGAACGCAATAATCCTGGCAGTATTAAAACTTTGAGAGCAGAAGCGTGGCGACAAATAGACAAAAGTGGTAGCACATAGGCTGCCGTCCTTGAAAGAACCAGAGGCGCCACTGGCTCGAGAGTACACCGAGCTTTCGAAAGAGTTTCATGGTCCTAAATACAAAAGGCCTAGGGTATAAGTAAACTCTCTTAGTAGCATAATCACAGTCGAGATCGACTGTGGAAGCAGCGAGAACCGTTGGTGACTCAAGGAGGCGCCGGGGTCGTCATGCAGGCGTATATTGCACTGTGCACGGTGCAAAGCGAATGGCATCCCCTTAGTTTCGAAAAGTAGCATCTTAATAAGTGGCGTGAGGAAGTCATCAGTCACCAAGCGGAGACCGTTGTGCTCGATCGAGTGCACTTTCCGCAATATACGCTATGCTGCTGATTCATAAAAGTCACATCCGTATTCAAGCTTAGAACGAACAATGGATGGATAGAAAAGCAAGGCAGTAGCCCTATCAGCAGCCTATGTGCTAAATGTCACGGAACACAGAAAGTCCATGGCGTAAGCACAAGTAACCCTAAGGTTGCGAATATGTGTTACATATAAGGCGGCGGTAGAAAACACGATCAATGAAACGGTGCTTTTAACCACTTCTAAGTGAACCTTGTTTTGGAACAAGGCGGGGGCGGGATGGAACCGTAGATGGTAGTAGAAGTCCAACACTCTAGTCTTGGACAAAGAAAACCGACCCCTATGCGCTTCAGCATAGTGAGAGATGCGGTTCAATGCTTGTTGGATTCGACGCTCCTGAGTTGGCAGCTGGGTCGCACCAAAAGAGATCAAATGGTCGTCCACGTAGAGCGTGGTGAAAAGGTCTTACGGCAGCACCGAGGTGATACCTTTGATGCTCAGGGCAAAGAGTGACACTCAGGATACTTCCCTGTAGGGAACCCTTTTCCTTGTCTATTGGGCCAGAGAGGGCTTCCCAATCGTACGCGGAATGGAAGATCTCGCCTTCATACTGTAGAAAGTCTCCATGCTACCCTATCGCCATGCGGTATCCTAGGCCTTCTCTAGATCAAAAAACATCATGGCGTACTGCTGTAAGGGTCAGGCTACGCATAGGTGGGCTTCTGGCACCAAAACTGCCTGGATTGAATAGGCCCGAAAAATACCTCCACAAATGGACGCGAATTGGTCCTATTAAATCCAAGCATGCCCTATTAAATGTATAGATCCAATTGTGTATTAGAAATAGAATGAGTTTTTTAATATATATATATGTAGCAAGAAGCTTGAGAGACAAAATGGCTGAACACCGGCGTTTGATAAAGCTGCCCAAGTTGTGTCTCGGGATAGAGTAATCAAAGTCAGATATCTTTTTAGGAAGAGCCAGAGTAAAGACAACTGCTGACCATAAGAGATGGTGCAGCGAAAGTTGTATCAAAAGACAAATAAGGGTTTATCATGTAAGCGTAGATACATTGTACACAAGCTTCCTAGCTTCGCCCAGAGGTTGGAGAAAGGGCAAGAAATGGAGGTAGGCCGTCCGATGGCAGCCTCCCATGTCTAGGCCACGCCCTTTGTATTTAGAACACAACTATAAATAGAAAGAAGACAGTCAGTTAATGAGTAGTTAATCAAAAAGAATCAGAGAGAATAATAACGAATACGTCCGCGTTCATGTTTCCGCTGAAACCCACCAAATCTGGTCTTTACCTTGAACTCTTACTCTTAAACCGTTAAAACCAATTATCTTTGGAGTCAGATAAATAATTCGCCGTAAAGCCATCCTTTACTTCAAAACTGGAACTAGTCGCTCCCTCAATAAGGTGGCGATTTACGGTGTTCACATAATCTGGTGACGTACCCCTTCCATAAACTGGATACCACACACCCCCTTCAGTGCTGCCCATAAAGGAAGGCTTCACATACGGCATTTTCTATTCGGAGCAGAACATCCGACGTGGAGTGGAACTTACGGAAGACAGGTGGCCTCCGCTTTCCAGGAAAAGGGTTTGTCTAACATTTCTTAATTTCTTTATTAACTTGCACGCACATGAGGTTAGGGATATTGGGCGGAAACCGGCCGGGGTAGAGTGATCTCTCTCCAGTTTGCGAAAAGCAAGCGCAGTAGAAATTCGCCAGGAGTTTGGGAGGATAGCCTCAGTTCAGATCCTGTTGAACAAATCTAACAAAAAGGATACACCTCCCTCACCTAGGTGTCGAATCATAGCATACATGACATCTTTTTGAGCAGGAACAGTGTCCGCGCACGAAGCAGATCGGATCGCTACTTACGGAATGTGAACATGTCGTTGGAGGGTTCTCCGCTTCTAGAGATAAATTCCATTCGGCGGCTCTTAGTGATATCACAACGGGAATTGAATGCTGGAGGATCCTCATCTCGACTTGAGAATGCGGAAAATGCGCTCGCGAAGGACTCCGCCACAGACGCAGGGTTCTAGATTGTGGTCCCACTCTTCTAGAGAACGGGATGGGGATCCTGTGAGAACTTGTTCGGAATCATTATGACTCGCCTCAAACCTCTGTTAGACGTGTCTTCCCGTCAAATGAAGACAGATATGCCCACCAGGTAGAGCGGTGGGCGAGCTTAGAAACATACCGGAACCTAGCTCTAGCTCGACGGAATTCACTCACAGAGAAATCATTCAGGCGATGTTTATAGCGCATTTATGCATAACGCTTCTGTTTAAGTGTCGTCTCTCACTCGGCTGACCCACACAGAAATGGTTGGCGTGCAAAACTGTCAGACGTTCTAGGAATAATAGTTAAGCCCAGGCCGATGAGGTTGCCGGAGAAGAACTCAACTTCCTTATTCACCGACCTAAACTCTTCGACTGGGAAAGAGAAATAAGTCATATCCTGAAATGTGGACTACCGCGCCCCGCGTTAAGCACCACCGGAGAGGGTAGGGGTATCAGAGGGCAGCGGCATGGAAAATGATATTTTAATGAGAAAGTGATTACTATAATGGAAGTTATCGACCACCTCCCACCCAGAATCAAGCTGTGCATCCGGAGAGCACAGGGATAGATTAAGGTTCTCGGGCAGTGACGCGAGAATATATCTCCAGCTTGTATTTCAGGTCCACAAGGACCTGGCTCCTGGGATGAGTCGAGTATCTCCCAGATGGGATGTCATCACTCATATCTCCAACATTAGAAAGAGTCTCTACAACCGTAGCATGATGCATTTCAATCACTCGCGTCAAACTTGCCTGACGGTGGAGTTTACACCGAAAAAACAGTATACACCGTATGCAGGTGCAGCTGCACTGATGAAAAGAGGTATTTAAAGCAAAGATAATAAGGGAGAAATCATGCTGGGCGTAAATGGCCCATCCTCTTGACCGGTATCCATCCCTTGCTGGTGGGACAGTAAAACTCTTATATTGCGGGAGGATAGTCAGGGGGCACCCGTACAGCATCGTCTCCCGCAAAAAATACCTAACTGAAAACCGGAAAACGGGAGGAGACGAACCTTCGCGGCTCCTTCCAGTTGGCCAATTTGGTGGCAATTCAATTAACAGAATACGCTCGACGGAGATGCGGGGTTCACTTACAAGAGAAGAGCCTCACGGGTTTAGCTGTTCTCGTCCCTGAAGCTAAACTCCGGTCGCTTATGGCCGAACAAGGCACTGAAGCCGCTGTCGCCTTCAAAGATTTATCAAGGGGAAGTTGGGCTCGCCATACGAGTATTTTTGTCCCTCCGCCTCGAAACTTATGGAGGTGGGGCAGCTTAAGAGGCAGGGGTACCTCTTTAGGAGGATCCACCCTCTTCGAGTAACCCAGCCTAGCACTGGGTGCGGGCGTAGAACCGAAGCTCCTCTAGTGTTGTCTTTCTTGGGGGGACGGAGGGGAGTTTCAGGAACCCCGGAAGATGGCCTCACGACCAACTTCAAGAGTATTGCCTCATGTGAGTCTAACGACTCGGTGGAGGCGCATGGCCTTTCACTTACGCGAAACGGTCATGCTGGGGGAAGGGGAGGGGGCAGCTCTGGTTTTAGCTGGGGCTGGGTGTGAACCCTTCGTGCCACCAGCGCTACCAGGGGGTGCGCCCGAGGTTGGTAGAAGCTGGGAGGAGACGAGCCTTCGCAGCTCTTTCCCGTTAGTCTATAGTCACAGCAATTCCATTAAAGGAATACGCCCTTCAGGCCTAGCTCGAAGGAGATGCGGGGGCTCACTTTCAAGAGAAGAGCCCCACATGAATAGTCGTATGCTTCCGGAAGCCAAACTCCAGCTGCATATGGCCGAACAAAGCACTGGAGCCACTGTCACCTCCGATGACTTATAGGGGGAGGTTGAGCTCGCCATGCGAGTCTTTTCCTCCCTCCGCCTCGAAACACCAGGCGGGTGTGGCTGCTTCGGAGGATCCACCGTCTCTGAGCCACCTACCCTGTGCTTCTTTGGTACTGTCCTCCTTTCTAAAGACAGCTCTAGCAATCCTGGAAGGCAGCCTCATGAGCACCTTCAGGCGTGTTGTGTTATGTGAGTCTAACGACTAGGTAGAGGTGCGCCCCCGTTTCGCCTTACGAAACAGCTAGGCTGGGGGAGGATTGGGGAGCCCTGGTTTTGGCCGAGACCTGGTGTGAACTCTTTGTGCCACCAGCTCGAACAAGAGAGCGCCTGGTGTGGATAGAACCCACCGAAGATTTCCGAATAGGCGCGGAAACGATCGTGCTCGTAGAACTGGAGGGTCCAGGAGCATTTATGCCTTTTTATAATTGAGGCATAAGACACCAAAGGGTAGCGCCGGACGCGCCAGCACCAAGTCCTTAGCCTCGCAAAAATGAAAGAAGATCCGTAACCTGAACGGTGAAATTTCATTCTTCAGGAGATACGCACCACATTGCTTCGAAGAAGTGGGGTGTGTCTCTCCGCAATTGCCTTACTTGGTTATACATGATAGGGGTTTATCGTGTACGGTCTTGGAGCAAGTTACACAGACTTCGGGTAAATCTGACTTAGCACGTCTACAGGAGAGATTCGTATGGCCGAAGCGGAGGCAGTAGTAGGACCTACGCGGCAGTAGTCTGAATTACTTCACGCGATAGTGATCCTAACCGGCACGCACTGACTAAGGGAGCCTGTCACGATCCACCGTGCCGAAGAGTGTAGGGGTGTGTCTCGAGGCCCCTCCCTGTTTTCTCATCACTCGTTCGACTTTGACCGCTCCATGGTCATCCAGTGCTAAGGTGATGTCATTTATTGAGAATTCCACGAGTTCCCTTGCGTAAACTACTCCTTCCACGAAGTTCATGGTAGAGTTCTGCGTCACACTCACCAGCGTGATATTAAGTGTCTGACGGGTACTCATCATGGCCGCAATAGAGGGAGTCAATGCATTAGACAGAAGGTTGTCGTCTGAGAAACGAGTCATATTCGGCTTTCTACCAAACAAGCTATCTAATGTTCTACTCTTACGGATCATGTTGCCCTTGGCCAACATCCTGCCATCAGTGGAGCGAATAACCAGAAAACGTTTGAAGCCAGCGGGCTCAAGAACTCAAGGTAGTCTCTCAATGAGGGTCCCCGACGTAATCGAGGCTCCTCTCAGCGCATTTGCTGAGAGTAAAGTTAATACCTCTCCAAAATGATCAAGTAAAGATGTCCTTGCCCAAAAGACCAAGTAAAGATAATCCCATTCCCATATGATAAAGTAAAGATGATATGTCCCAGAAATTACCAAGCAAAAATAATCTCATCCGCAAAATTACCAGCTAAAGATGAGCACTTTCTAAAATGATTAAGTAAAGATAATTCTTTCTCAAAATTATCAAGTAAAGATTTTCCTTACAAATATTAAAGATATTACCTCCCCATAAGACCAAGTAAAGATATTCACTCTGCAAAATGACCCAGTCAAAATGATGCCTACTCTAAATGACCAAGTAAAGATGATCCCTACCCGAAATAACCAGGTAAAGATGATTTCTCATAAAATGACTAAATAAACATGGTCGTTCACAAAATAACCAAGTAAAGATGATCCATACCAAAATGATCGAGTAAAGATAATCTCGGTCCAAAGTAACCAAGTAAAGTTGACCCTTCCCCAAAATGACCAATTAAAGACAATCGCTCCACAATGTAACCAAGTAAAAATGGCCTTTCCCCAAAATGAACAAATAATGGTAAGTTCGCCACAAAATGACCAATTAATGATGATCTCTACTAAAAATGACCAAGTAATGAAGATCTCTACTAAAAATGACCAAGTATAGTTGTTCCCTCCCCCAAATCATCAAGTAAAGATGATCCGTCCTCAAATTGATCGAGTAAAGATAATCACTCTGCAAAATGACCAAGTGAAGATGATCCCTGCTCAAAATGACTAAGTAAAAATGGTCCCTCTTTAACAGGGTCACTATTGAAATAAACTAAATTATTTATCGCAATAACTTTCCTTTTAATTTGACCAATATTAGAATGATAGAAGATAACTTTCTAAGGAGGATATGCACGTACGAATGGTTAGATGGAAAATAATATAGATAGTATAAGAAAAGAATTGATCAGAAAGACGTAGTTGAGTATCATAAAGAAGTTCCGCTGCAGAAGAGGCCATATCCTCTTTCAAGGATGAACGAACCCCCCCAAAGAATCAAAGTAAGCTTGTCCACCCAACTGATGTTTTGATCTGTGGAGCGTAAGCCTGCTTTGATAGTTATGTATAGACGTTCAAAGGCAGCGTTACTTAGGGGATGATAGCTAGTGTTACGAAGGCGAAAAGAGCCAAGCACTGACATGAGTTCATCTCTTTGGTGAGACTCAGATTGACTACCACGATCAGTCATGATTGTGGATGGGATACGGTGGAGGCTTTTATGTCCAGAATAGCGACCGCATCTGGCCAACGGGTAAAACGCTAGATTATGGTGAGAAGATATGTGGACCACGAGAATAAGGCTCATGCTCTATAAGATCGACAGCGTTAAAACGTGACGAAAGAAGAAGAAAAGAAATTAGAGGAGCCTTTGTGTGGCGCTGAAATTGGCACGTTTACAAGACAAACATGAACCAGTCCATTTGGCAACTTCGGCATTTATACCTGGCCATACGAAACGTTGTGCGATGAGCTTCCGTGTTGCTCTAATACTAGGATGGGAAATACAATGAGTTTGTTCGAAAATATGTCTAGGAACTGTAGGAAAGAGGATTAAGAGGACGAGGACAGTCGGCTAAGGAAACCGACCAGCTTGCACCTGGGAGGACTGTCTAGCAATCCGATCTCACGAAGGAAAGTTTTGGAAGAGTCACACAGAGTTTGCGTGTTTCCAATCTGTTCCTGACCAAGCACTAAAGTCACATGATCGATGGGCGCAGTATATGGGAGACATGTGCGCCCTAAATCTCGGAAATACGAGAACGCGCATTTGGTACGACGTGTTTAGAACCAGGGTCATAGCGAATATTGCTCGTAAGCTGCAGGATGAATTGGAGTGTGCACGGAATACGTGTTACGATCGGAGAGTGCACCAAACAAAGGCTTATTTATGGTCAGGGATAACAGTAAAATCACTTCCGTCCAAATGTTGGCGGAAGTGGCGGAGTGCTAGGCAGAGGTAAAAATGAATAGAGTCAATAATGAGAATAAAGAAATATTTATTGAAAACAATTAGAAAATAAATAAAGAAAGAATATAATCTAAAGGTTTATTGAATTAATGCATGATAAATCTAATTTGATTGAGAATATGAAACCTAGAAAATTGGTAAATATTGGCAGTAATAATTGTAGGAATTGAGGTCATTAAGCGATTTTGATAGTAGGAAGGAAATAATAGTAGGGTTGGAAATAATATAAATAATAATGAGGATTTTAAGTAATAATAGTATTGTAAATAATAAGTAGCTTAAGTAAATAATAATCGGATTGTAAATAACAATGAGATTATAAATAATAATGATAATAGTATTGTAAATAATAATAATAGTAGGATCACATTGATAGTATACAAAGGAAGGGAGCTATTTAAGCAATGTCACGAGACACAAAACCTTGTTTGAACCAAAATGAAGCAAGCGCCAAAATTTCGAACAATGAATTGTGCGCACGAAAGAATTAAGTATTTTCAAAGTGGTTTATAAATTACACAATTAAACGATATTTTGACATTGCTAAAAGTATAAATATATACAATAGAAAAATAAATGACTTAATGGAAACGAAAGTAAACCATCTCCGCAGGGAAAATATTATTGAATTTATAATATAAATTGTAGCAAATGAACAAAGTAAAGTATATTCCTCCCCAAAGAAATCGAGTAAAGATAATTATAAATAATCTCCCATAAAATGATTAAGTATAGATGATCCCGCACAAAAATGATCAAATAAAGATGATGCGTTCCCAAAATGACTAAGAAAAAATAACACTTCCCCAAATTCACCAAGTAAAGATGATTCCTCCACCAAAAGTGTCAAGTAAATATCATCCCCCCAAAAAATCAATAATTAAACATGATTTCTCCACATAATAACCAAGTAAAGATAATTTCTACGCAAGTATAAATGATCCTTCCCAAAATGACCATGTAATGATGAGCCCTTCCAAATGACCATATAAAGATTATCCCTCGCCATAATGATCAAGTAAAGATGAAATATCCCCAAAATGGTTGAGTAAAGATATTTTCCCCAAATGACTAAGTAAATATGTTCCCTCCTCAAAATGACCAAGTAAAAGTAAAACTTCTCGAAAATGGCGAAGTAAAGATGATTCTTCCCCAAAACTACAATTTAAAGATAATCCTTATTCTAAATGACCAAGTGAAGATGGCCCCTCAAAAAAATTAACGAGTAAAGATAATTCTTCACCAAAATAATCAAGTAAGATGATCCCTCCACATAACGACTAAGTGGGGATGTTCACTCCTGTAAATGATAAAGAAAACAGGATCTCTCCCTAAAATGACCAATAAAAATAACGCCTCCAAAAAATGACCATGTAAAGATTATCCTCCCTAAAATGACCAAGTAAAGATGACACCTCCCCAAACTACCATCTAAAGATGATCCAGCCCTAAATGGACCGTGCATATATGATCTCTCCCCCAAATGATCAAGTAAAGATGATTCTTCCACAAAATAACCAAGTGAAGATTATCCCTCGGCAAGATGGCAGGTAAAGATGAAAAATGGCCAAGTAAAGATGGCCCCTCCCTCCCCTAAATGGCCAAGTAAAATGATCCTTCCCCCAAATGACCAAGTAGAGATGATCGTTTCCTCAAATGACCAAGTAAATTTGATCCTTTTCCAAAATGAACAACGTAAGATGACCCCACACAAAATGAACAAGTAAAGATTACCCATCCTGAAAAATGACCAAACAAATATGATCTTACCCCAAATGAACAAGGTAAGATGATCTGTCAAAAATGACCAAGTAAAGATGATCCTTGCCCCGAATGACCAAGTTTAGATGATCTTACGCAAAAGGAACAAGTTGAAATGATACCAACCCAAAATGACCGAGTAAGATGACCTCTCCTCAAAGGAGCAAGTAAACTTCATATTCCCCAAAATGGCACAGTAAAGATGATCATTTCCACATATGACCAAGTAAAGCTGATCTTTCCCCCAACTGACCAAGTTAACATGATCCCACCAACATGATCAAACTAAGACGATCCTACTCCCAAATGACCAGGTAAAGATGATCCTTCCCCCAAATGACCAAGTTAAGATGACCCCACACCAAAATGACTTAGTAAAGATGACTCCTCGTAAAAATGACCAAGTAAATATGATCTTTCCCAAAATGACAAAGTAAAGATGATCCCTTCCCAAAATGACCAAGTATAGATCATCTTCCCCAAAATAACCAAGAAAACATGATCCTTCCTTAAAAGAACAAGTAAATATAATCCCTCTCTAAAATAATCCAGTAAAGATGATACTTCCCCCAAATGACCTGTTTAAGATGATCCCGCCGCAAAATGACCAAGCTATGACCCATCCCCCTGAAAAACAACATGACCAAGTAAAGATGATCATTCCCGCAAATGACCAAGTTAAGATGATCCCAGCCAAAATGAACAAGTAAAGATTATCCCTCCTTAAAATGACCAAGTAAAGATGACCCTCCCCACAAGACCAAGTTAAGATGATCCTTCCCAAAAGACCATGCAAGGATGATCCCTCCCCATAATGACCAAGTAAAGATGATCCGTCACCAAAATTACCAAGTAAAGATGATGAAAAGATGAGGGGAATGTGGGAAGGAAGGGGAAATCAATTGTGCAAGGTTGTATCATAAGCGGCAGAGGGAAGATTGTATGAGAATTTTCGATGAAAGTATGAGAGATAAAGTGGAGGTGCAAACATGGTGATAGAGCAATTGCGAAACGAATGATATCAGGAAGTGGAACTACTATCCGTGATTGTGGTAGAACTAAAATTACAATTTGCAATGGTGAAATGAGGATGTCAAACGGGCAGTGAAGAGCAACCGAGAGACGCAATTGCAGATGAGCAAGTAAGAGAGATGCAGATTAAAATATACAGGAATTTTTGGTGGAATTAAGCGAAAAAGGGGAGAAACCAAGAAAAGAAGGTGTGGATATCAAGGAGATGAAAAATAGCTCACAAAGTGCACGTGAGTCAAAGTTATGCATATACACCCACAAAGGAAGAGTGAAAAACGATTCCGAGCGCTTTCGTCTTTATTCTTAAAGACCTTTTCAAGGAATGAACAAGAGGCTGGACATGTATTGTCTTAAATAGTGGAAGGGGGGATTAGAATACCCACCTCTGAAACCCCCTAAATATAATCCCTCTCTAAAATAACCCAGTAAAGGGGTGATTAGACTACCCACCTCTGAAACCCCCTAATTAAGGTTTCAGAGTTGGGTAGTCTAATCCCCCCTTCCACTATTTAAAGCAATGTATATCCAGCCTCCTGTTCATGACTGCTTTGCTTGCCTGAGTTAGTCTTGCTCTTCTCACGTGTGACCTGGTAAAGCCAACCTTAAGTTGTACTTCGCATATTATTGGCGAAATTTGTTGTTACGCGCGTTTGGTGATTGCTCGTTCAGGAATACAGATTCAGCTTACGTTCGAAAGTGACATTGCGTTTTTACGAGTAATAAGTGAAATTTCACTCGCTTCGTGCGCCGGTAGCGAGGGTGAGCTTGCTTCCGCCCTCCCCCTCCTCTTTCCACACCGGACTCCCTTTGTGGTAGACCGGAGACCTGCAGGCCTTCGAGAAGCGCCTGCACCCAAGGTAAAGTGCCATTTTGATCGGGTTGTTTTGTTTTGGACAGGGACTACTCCTTTTTTGACCTATTCTTTCTCACTGGTGATAAATATCACATACACACACACACAAACACAGCCACACACCCTGAGTCTTCGCATACTTTTTATCTCTCCAGTTCCCATGCGGAAATAGAGGTTTAAATGAGGGAGACTCGGCGGATACCGCTGAGGACTCTCTCCGATGGCCCCAAGCCAGATCGGGGAGATGTCTTCGCCATCACTCACGGGGAACTAGGGGTAACCCTAATACGACTCATAGATACGCACAATGGATACTCGGCTATCTGCCAAAAGGAGAGTGACTGCGAGGTCCTCACCTCTCAAAAAGCGGCCGAATCCCTAAAAAAGATCAATCTCAGACCCCACACGCCTCCACAGATTAAAACCCACCGCAGCATTATTCTTCGACGCCTCGATCCTTGGGTCGGCAGCCACAGCATCGAAGAAATTCATGCTGAGGTTGAAAAAAACCACCCCTGGGCTAAAATAGCGGAAATCCTTAAATTTAAGGATTACACGCACGTTTTCAAGATTGTGTTTACTGATTCGGCAATGGCGGTTAAGGCTACGGAGTGCGGTATGCTACTCTTTAACGTTCGGATCTGCCCCGAGCAGGTTGAACGTGAGGAGTTTATCGACCTCTAAATGTGCTTCAAATGCTACAAGTATGAGGAGCACACTACAGCCAACTGCCCCAAAGGGAATGCCACCTTATGTTCCATCTGTGCATCGGACAACCACTTCTGGAGGAGCTGTAAAAGCACCACCATGAAGTGTCTAAACTGCGCGGGGGAACATAAGACACTCTCCATGGCCTGCCCCATCAAGAAACAGATCTTAAAAAAGAAAGCCACACAGAAAAAAACTGAAGAGGAAACGAAAGCCAACACCACTTATGCCAAGGTTGCCAAAGCTGCGGTAGCGGAGTCAAAAGCGAATCCGACATTTCTCCACGTCGAAAATGAAAACTCGACAAAAATTATGTGTTGCATATATTATGCTCATATTGCGAATCTCTCCTCCCCGGGGTGCTTTGCAGATGAGCTTAATAAGATGCTAACTAATAATGGAATGGAGAAGATGTGGTTTCCCTCGAATCCGCGGTCAGAAGAGATTCTGAAAATTAGTCTCAAACCCCAGTGCGAGACTAGTTGTCAGAAGCTCCCAACCCCCAGCAATGCCACAACCCCAGCTTCCTCCAGAGACTCCAGGATCCAGGCTGCAAAAGCACGCACTGAACTGAAACAATCTAAAGAAACTCAGCAAAACAAAACTACCCACGCAATCACACCCACAAAGGTGAATAACGAAGGCACGGAGACTGGAGTTGCGAGAGCCGAGGGAGGGGCACGTTCGCCCCGCTCACGAAAAACCTCGCAGCCCCAGAGACGCCCGAGATCGTCCTCTTCTTGTAAGAGGGAATCCAGGCACGCATACCATTCAAGAAAAATTAACTTGAAGGTATTCGCTGCCGAAAGGTCCCCTTTTCCTAAGGAGATGGATGCCCTTGATGTATCCGAAGGCTTAATAGCCGGAATATACAAATGGGAATTCACCTCGGACGAGCTCAGTGAAAAACAGGTCGAGGAGGCTTTACTCCAAGGCCTGATCAAACTGACTCCGGACTCCTTTATAACCCTTACCGACGGCGAATACAGGAAAAAACGTACAGGAAAAACCATAACGCCCCCAAACACTCCACAAGGACCTAAACTCGTAAGAGAATAAAGTCCTAAAACATCATATTACACTCGAAAACCCTTAAGTGAACTACAAAATGACGACTCTAAAAATTTTACATTTGAACTCTGACGGATGGACAAACAAAAAAATATTATACGGAAACGTATTAAGACAAAGTGACCCAGACGTTATATTTATTTCCGAACATGGAATAAACGACGCTAACCCGATAAAGATCTTTCCCTACGAAGTCTTGACCAAAAATCACAGCGGAGAACGTTTTGACGGATGCGCCATAGCTGTGAAAAGAGGTCTTGACTTCAGATCAATAAGTGGACTCGACGAATCTTACCTTGCTGTGGAGGTCCGTACGGCAGTGGGACCCCTGGTCCTGGCAACGGGGTACCAACCCCCAAGGAGAGGGTATTTGCCCCTCCCAAACTTCTTGCAGTTATGTGGTCACGGCAGAACCGTTCTCTTTGCCGGTGACCTCAATGCAAGAAGCGCTGCCTCCGGTTATACGTCGACCAACCCAGCAGGCAGGAATCTCGAGACACTTATTGATAGACACATTATGACTAGAATTAGACCAGACTTCCCCACATATATCACTCACAGGTCAGCCACCAAACCAGATATTGTGCTAACCAGCAATATGTTCCCCTATAATTACTTCATTGAGCCGGGCCCCCCTATTCCCAGCGACCACCAGGCTATCCTTATTAAAGTCTCAACCTCCCCCATTCAAATCCCTATCCCAGAGCGAAAGAGCTATGCTCGAGCCAACTGGGATAAGTATAATCAACTCCTCGAAAGTTATAACCCAGAACCCTTAAATGATGCCTCCCTTGAAGAAATTGACGAGGAGTTGGATAAATTAAATGAAAATCTATTAAAAGCCGACAAGGAAGCCGTCCCCCGAGTTAAATATAAAACTCTCCCTGCCCCCTCATGGACTCCTAGAATGAAAACCCTCGCGAGGGAATATAAGGAACGGATCAATGAAGTGAACCTCACTGGCCCCAACATCAACACACACCGACAAACACGACTCATACGCGACGAACTAATGACTCTTATAAGGGACCAACAGAGTGTACTCTGGAATAATTTGATTGACGGACTGAATGTAGAAACTGACTCACGTACATTCTGGCAGACGGTAAAACGACTAAAAGGCGGACAGCCAGCAAAGACTATTAAACTTATACGTGACGACACTGAAATTTCTGACGTGGAAAGAATCGAAGAGGAATTCAGACTCTTTTGGGCATCTATATTTAAGATTTCCCCGGAAGAGAATGATGACTTCGATTTGGACTTCGAAGACAAAATTATTAACGACCTGAATGACCAAATACACAAAACGCACCCTCACCATTGCGTATCACAGAACAGGGAAATGGAGGGACTCGGCGGTAGAATTACTTCCGAGGAACTCTCTATGACCTTAAAATCCTTCCGACAGCGAGCACCGGGGTGTACAGGACTGACGAAGGAGAATTTTATTCGAGCCCCGCCCAATATCCTATTGGGGCTCATGAATATCATGAACGCATGCCTAAACGTGGGATACTTCCCTGACCACTGGAAGGTAGCGAAAATGATATTCATTCCAAAAGCCGGTAAACCACCGAACAGTCCAGCTAACTTCAGGCCCATATCTCTCCTAGAATTTTCAGGGAAAGTCTTGGAGAAGATATTGGCCAACAGGGTAAACACGTTCCTCGAGAGAAACAACTCTCATAACAATCATCAACATGGCTTCCGTGCGAAGCGAGGAACAGACACGGCGCTAGCCGTAATTACCGAGAAGTTGACAAAAGTAAAATCAGAAAAACGCCATGCAAATCTGGTGCTACGCGATGTCAAAAAGGCCTTTGACAAGGTATGGAGGAGAGGCCTACAATATAAGATCCTACAACTAGGCCTCAATCCCATACTTGAGAGGATTCTTTGTGACTACGTGATGGAGAGGAGAGCGTTTCTGAGTATAAAAGATTATAGCGGCCCTGAGTTCGAACTCGAGGCGGGGGTGCCCCAAGGCGGGTGCATCTCTCCCCTGCTCTATAACATTTACACCATAGACCTTCCCCAACCCTTGACTGAGGGTTCCTTATACGTCCAATTTGCGGATGATATAACAATGATATGTACGGGGCCTTATCGGAATGCGAATTTCATGGCACGAAGTACGGCAGTGGAAATCGAAAACATCAACTCTTTCGAGAGAAGATGGAAGATATCCACCAATGCCCAAAAGTTCCGTGTAATTCCATTATTCCGAAGGACTCTGGCAGATATCCGTGTGGGGGGTGCACGCATCCCATACCGCACGGAGGGCACGGTTCTGGGACTACAAATTACGACTGGTGGGTATAGGAGCCATGTAGCAAAAACTACACAGAATGCACGGAGGGACTTGGGTGAATTTTTCAAATTCGTAAACCTGAGTACCTCCAACAAACTGAAAATCTACAATGCGTGCATTCGCTCAAAACTCCTGTACCCCCTGATCCCTATAAACGTAGTTTCCAAGACCCAAGTCCTTAAACTGCAAAGGGTCCAGAATAGGGCAGTATATATCATTACGGGAGCCCTAAGGAGAGAAGGGAGAAGGCAGAGTGATCTCCATGGTGAACTGGGGATGACCCCCATAAACGTGGAGCTTCACCACAGAGCAACCAAAATCTGGGAAAAGGTGCACCGGCACCTCCCTCCCGAGTTTGTACTGGAGCACATCGACTTTGACAATTTACCTAACTTAAGACGACCAATTAGTTTCAAAAGCAGTAGACTACCGAATGACTTTAACGTCGACCCAAAGTTCACTTAAAAACTAAATAACCCCCATTCATAAGACAGAAAAACATGAACAAAGCCAAACGAGTTTAGCCACCGAATTAGCACTTGCTTAATTTGGTTTAAAAAACACTTCCCCAAATTTTTGTGCGAAATATCGCCAAAAAACAACTAAAACAAAAACAACACAAAAAATCCAAATCTAGGTGTGAAACACCCAGAATCGAAGATGAAAATCTTCCAAAAGCCACGTAGAGATATTATATATTAATACAAAGGCTTGAATGTCCAGCGCATTTACCAGATAGTGTATTCATATACTATCCAAAAAACAAAACCAAAACGCAAAGAAAGCCAGTGATACCCTTTCACCAGGGATCTGTCTTTCATTCTACCTTTCATTTTCGCTTTCCTATAATTTTTTCCCCTATTTCCCCACTATTTCTCCTACTAAAACCCTCTTCTACTATATTTCTCACTTGTTATGTCCAATGTCCAATGTCCTCCTGTTCATTCCTTGAAAAGGTCTTTAAGAATAGAGACGAAAGCGCTCGGAATCGTTTTTCACTTTTTCCTTTGTGGGTGTATCTGCATCAAGGAGATGAATCCATACAGACAAATATGGATTAGACACCATCATGATCTATTATTTTAAACCTCATGGAACCCATAATTAAAGACAAAATAGTTCACCCTGCTGTACTACTGTAATCTGATTCTCGAGTAAACAGTATCAGAAACACAAATTGGACTTGATGGATCTTCTCAAATTTTCTACCAAATGATTTAAGAATGAGAGAGTGAAGAAGCAATGGAAGTTATTGCCTCCATTAAAGAAAATCACTCGATAAAGTTCGGCAATAATAATAGTTCAAGTAAGTGGCTATCCATGGCATTCGAGAGAGATTAACAAGTGGGTTAAAACTTGGTTAACAAACCGAAACAAATACCTCCAATTAACGGTGTTTATCAGAATTTTCGCCAACCTGTCCATTACATGCTAAATTCTCATCGGGCATCAAAAATCAAATCCAAAACATTATGCTCGGGTTTTGGATAAACCCTTTTTGATAAAGAAAAAGTCCACTTTATATCAAAGACTGCTGATTATATGTATTGATCAAAAGATAAATAGAAAGGGTGTACAGAGAGAAACGGCAGAACACAGGTGGATGTCGTGCCTCCATACATTCACACATCCTTCCCTGGGCGTCAATTGTAGTATGATAACCATACTCCAGCTGGCATCTGAATGATTGTGTGCCTTATGGGGCCAAATGTTGAGTTAATCCCATACACACTAACCTTCTGCTTACGGTAGACTAACCAGTTTTCATTTATTTAAGTAGACCCACTTATTCCAGGCTCGTTTCACTTTGTCAGAAGTCTTTTATGCTTTGTGTCAAACGTCTCAATAAAATCAAGGTAGACTCTATCGAAAGCTTATGTTGATTAAAAGTTGAGATCAATTCGTGAATAACTCTAGCACGATACTTAAACATGAACATTTCTGCATCAAACGACGTTGGGTATCGTTTGATAGGTTATCAGATTGTAATTGTTCCACTATTCGGTGTCTAATAATAGACCATAAGAGTATCTTAAACTCTTTTAGAAAATTGAAGTTATATTTTTCTCTTTTAAACTCGCTTGGAACAATTCCTTCATTAATTGATTTGATGAAAATGTTACAAAATAGTTTTGCTGGTTAATTTTCTAATACTTTAAGGTTAATTGGATACATTTTATCTGGAATTAGTGTATTGGATATTTTCATCATCTTTTATATTCTTATTTTGTTTATGGTTATACTATTATTGGAAAAAAGTACTATATTAATTAAAATTAATGATGTACGAGAAATGTGGGGGAATTTACGGTGTCTTCTACAATAAAGAAGTTTGTAAAATGCCCATTTAATGCCTTCACTACAGCGGTTATTTCATTAATTAGCATAACCTATGAATCATCTCGAAGGCCATTTCATTCTTTGAATGGTGTTCGTTTATTAACATATCGATAAAATGGTTGAGATTTGTTTATAAATCCAGTAAAAGTTCTTTTTTATAGTTTCAGTTTCCTTACTTTAAATTTTAAAAACAAAGGTAAAATTTTATAGTGTCGTTGAACTTTTTGTATGCTTTTATCCATGGCATTTCTCTAGATTTACTAGGTCATCTAACTATGTAACACACTAGCTCATTATGAAAAAAATGAATGCTGAAATGTAATATAGATGTACATTTCTTAGCGTTGGAAGTGTTTGAAATTGCATATTAACTAACAAGTTTTAAGCGTTTCAAATTTCCCATTAATTACCGGGTTTTTAGCTTTTCAAAATTAACATAAATTAACACCGTTTTAAACGTTTCCTTTTTACACTAATTAACAGGTTTTCAAAGTTTTAAATTTAACATAATTACCACGTTTTAAAATTCCAAATTTTATACAAATTAAAACGTTTCAAATTTTACATTAAATAACACGTTTTAAACGATTGTAGAAAATATCAACGTTACAAGATATAAATCTGGAATGAAGTGAAAGCTTTCATAGATAGTTTAGAAATAACTTTGTAGATTAAAACAAATTACGTGATGATTATTTCTTGGTATCTTGCCAACACGTATATTTTATAATAAATTCTCATCGGTCATCAAAATCAAACCAGAAACTATGTATATTCTACGTACAAGATATTTTTCTTCGCTATCTACCATTTTAATATAAAAATTCACGTTGGAAATATTAAAGACATCACAAAAACAGTTACTTTTTGTATAATTGAAGTCAAAATGCTTGAAATTGGATATTATTGACATCTACCTATTGTCTCGGCGACTCATAGCTAAGGCCGAGATTAATTTGTCGGATTACATTACCAAACAAGTACTAATGTAAGAAGAAGCATTTGCAAAATCGCTGCTACGAGTTTTCAATTTAGGTAAAAGGCATATCAAAATAACGTTGTTACTCGTCAAATAACGTTATATCTTGCCAACATAACACGTAATTACATGTTAAAATACCGTTATTTCTTGTCAAAATAAAAGTATTATTTGTCAAATTAGTACTATTAATTGTCACATTAACGTTAATAGTAATCAAAATACCATTATTACTCTTCAATTAGGCGTTATAACTTGTCCAAATAACGTTATTACTTGACTAAATAACGTTATTACTTCTCAAAAGGCTGTTAATTCCAGTGTTGCAAAAGGTACCCTGCTTTGATTCTTAAGTAAAAGCATTGGTACCCTGACGAAGTTTTACTCAAAGTACTAGTAAATTATCCTAAACTTAAATGTACTTTAGTAAGGTAATAAAATATCTTATTCATGAAGTATTCAAGTAGTGAGAAAAGTAGTGACAAATAATAAAGTACCCATCACCTGAGACACTATTCAGTATACTGTACAGTAAACCCTTTTATACTCGCTGCACTGACCCTTATATATTGGAATTCAGTTAAACTGGACTTAACAATCAAGCTGTAAAGTTAACTACAAAATTACCCAGTTTAACAGAATCCCAGAATATAAAAGTCTGGTTAACTATACTAATTATTAGGTTAAAAAATATACAAAGGAATTAATTACTGACATATTTTTTATTCAGCTTCACAAGAAACTGATTTTCAAATTTCTGGCTATCTAACGTTTTGGGGTGAAAATTAGTCCTGCAGAGCTAAACAGGCGCTCACAAGCAGCCTATGCAGGTAGTGGGGGTATTTAACTTAAGTGAAATATCCCACAATGCAGGAATGCACCTGAGGATTTCGATATCACTCCCTGGGCATGGCAATTACCTGTCAATTCCTTTTGTAACTCCGCTCTGTGAGTCACCTTAGCAATTTTCGGCAAACACAACAAAAATTGCAGCTTTACCGAGTTTCTCACATTCTTATTGTACCTGATAAATGATTCCAAGTATGGCCATGGGTAGGAATCGCCACTATTTTTATTTCATTTACGAGTAGAACTCATGATGGTCCAGTAATTGCGCGGCAGCCCGCTAGGAGTCTAGGACAATGATGAATAATTTAATAAACTGACACCCTCTCTCAGGCGGAAAAGCAGGAGAGACAAACGAATTGTCTATCTGGTATGAAAGGATGCATGTGATTGATCCAAACATGAACAAGCGCTTATGGTTGGGTCAAAACCAGAGTACACGCTTGTGAGTGGTCATCGCCTGAATTTTGCTTCTATGACTGTGATTGGCCAAAATTAACTGAGAAGTAACGAATACTTCTATGGTTTTCAAATGTCATGAAGTAAAAGTAACATAAGAAAAATACGCAAGTAGAAATGAAAGTACTCAAATTAGTTAGTACTTTTTATGAAGGAAAATGTATAACAAACTTACTTGAGTACAGTACTTAAGTAGTTGTACTTAGTTACTTCTAAACTCTAGTTAATAGTTGTAAATACCGTTATTACTAGTCAAAATGGCTTTATTTTTTGTTTAGATAGCATTATTAATTAATATAGTTTTTAATTATAAAGAATAACGTTAATAATCGTTAAAATACCGTTAATACTCGTCAAATGGCATTATTGCTTGTCAAAATGACTTTACCATTTGTCAAAATAATGTTATTATCGGCTATTGCAAAAGTCCTGTTAGAATCATTATGGAAATCTCAACAAAGGACACATTGATAGTTTTGATGCAATTAGACAGTTTTTTATTGCGTTAACATAAAATATGTGTTTAAATTATAATATTAATCAATGTGGCCTCCCTCGATGGTGAGCAAGCGCTCCAGGCGAGAGCTGAAGGCCGCGCACATGTTGCGGGCGGAGTCCTTCCTCATGCTGGCTCACACATAGTTGATGGAGGAGTTAAGCTCGTCGACTTGCTGTGACGGACTTACTAGCCTTTGCCCTCAGTATGAGCTCAGGGATTGAGGTCAGGCAATTACGACGGCCGAAATTCCTTCGACCAGAAGTTCATGTTCAACCCCAACCACGCTTGCACGGTCTTGGCTGTGCGGTCTGGGACACTGCCTTCTGAAAGACTTGTCCAACATTTTCGTGATCTTTCTCACCCATGGCAGAACTTTAGTGGCCAAAATATTCCTGTATTATGTCGCAGTCAGCCTGTAACCGGCCGCGAATCACACCGGCGTCATTATCTCGCCATTCGAAGCCATGACGCCGAACATCATCACGGAAACCGAGTGCTTGGTCATGGCCACATACGAAACCTCGAAGACGTCCTGTAAGAAGCTTACCACGCGCTGGTTCCGCTGGTTGATTAACATATCGAAAGTGAAGGCTTTTTCATCATAAATACTGAGAGTTCGATTGCCTTGACTCTTCAAGTCTTCGGGAAGTCGAGGAAGCGCTCCAACGTTGGTCTCGCATACAGTCGGTGAGCACAGGCCTTTTCACGTACCCGAAGCTCTTGCCGCTTCCCTACTTGACGGCTCTGTACAATGTAGCCACCGAGATGCTCTTCTTCTTTATGAGCGCAATCCCTTTGAGCTTCGGAGCACTTTCGAAGGCCTTTCTAAAGGCCAAACGGTTGACAATTTGAGATCTGCCGGAACGAGGTCGGTCTTTGAGGTCTTCCCTGTTCTTAAGTCTTTATACGACTTTGAGGGAGGTCATCTGATGATGTTAAGCTGCTTGGATATTTCAGATACAAGGGAAAAGACGCTTTAATGACACATTTTGGGAAAAGTAAAATTTTAGGTTTGTTTGACGGAAATTTTTCGATCACACGTAAACCTCTCGATAGAACAGAAGACAAAGTGAAACAAAACTTTATCAAAACCCAGTACATGTCAAAATAACGTTAATATTTGTAAAACCTCCGTTAAAATATAGCACCCCAGTTGCAAGGAAAGTAGGCTTGTGGCCCTTAAATTGCAAGATAGGTAGGCCAAGCGAGCAACACCCACAAATGACCGCCCGGCGGATCTATGAAATCCTGAAATTGGGTACACTCATTAATTAAAATTAATGAAATAATATGGTATGTAATACTATATCACAATTGTATATTTATTATAAAAGTATGAATCGAGCAAAGCGGATAGCCAGAATTCTCACGCGGAAAACACAAACATACGCACGCTAGAAAGAAGTTGGCAGACGAAATCGATCTCAATGATAGGTAACAGGGACAAGCTGAAAGGATACAGGGTAATGGGTACTTTGACCAGTTAAATTTCCGAGGACATTTGAAATGCAAACGTTCTCTCCGATAGAGGATATATGTCCGAAAAAATGTAGGTTCATTAGACGCATATAACTCTTATAACTCCACCCAACGGTCAACAAAGGAACTGACAAACATATTCCTGATCTTTAGCTCCGCTCAGCGCCCAGATCAAGTGAAAAGAGGTCACGCAACTTGGAAACAATAGGCATATATATATATATATATATATATATATATATATATATATATATATATATATATATATATATATATATATATATATATATATATATATATATATATACCGTGCCCTCATCCTAAAGTCCTGTCTCCTTAGAATCAGCTATCTAACATTTAACGGAAAACTTAGACGCAGTCGCTTAGGACTCGAACTGTTCCTCTTGCTCCCATTTTGGTACGGCCAAGCTAAGAATAAAGCCTACTTTTCACCGCTTTTCTTTTGAGTCCTTTTCTTTAACCCGTGACTACCGAGGCACCTTCTGGAACCCACACTAAAAGCCTATTTTCCCTTGAGAAACTTTGGGAGTCAGAACAAATTTGACTGGATGAAAAAAGTAGGCCTACGTCATAATAACGTTATTACTTGTTAAAAGAACATTATTACTTCTCCAATAATTTTATTATTTGTGAACTTAACGTTATTACTTATCAAATTAACATTAATAATTTTTAAAATAACGTATTATACATCAAAATGGCGTTATTTCTTGTCAAAATATTGTTATTAATTGTTAAAATATTGTTAAGACTCGTCAAAATAGCGTTATTACTCGTCAACATAACGCTATTACTTGTCAAGTTAACGTTAATATTTGTCTAAATAACTTTATTTATTTTCGAAATGACGTTATTACCTGTCCAAATAACGGTTTTCTTGTCAAAATAACACGAAATTAAATTAACGCTATTCTTTGCCAAAATATTTAATCCTCGTCAAATTAACTTTATTAATGGTATAATGTGATTAATACTTGTCAAAATAATATTTTTAATTATTAAAATAGCGTTATTACTTATCAAAATAACTATTAATTTTAAAATTAACGTTATTACGTGTTTACATGCTGTTATTAATCGTCATAATAACATAAATACCGTTCTTATTCGTTAAAATGTCGTTATTGCAAGTCAAAATAACGTTATTTCTTTTCAGATTTAAGTTATCACTTGTTCAAATAATGTTAACAATCGTTGAAATACTGTTATTAATCGTCAAATTAGCGTGATTACTTGCCGTATTGCAAGTCAAAATAACTTTATTGCTTATCAAAATGGCGTTATTTCTGGTCAAAACAACACTTCATTGCCTGAGAATATACTGTTAATACTTCTCCTAAAAACGTTATTACTTGTCAAAAAAGATACTAATATCAAAATATCGCTATTACTGTCCCAAATAACGCTACTCCTGTTCAAATTAGTGTTATTCCTCGTCAAAATGGTGTTATTGACCCTCAAAGTGGGGGAGCCTTCTTTTAGGACAGCAATTCACCACGGTATTTTCCGATTTGGAGAAGGCATATGATATTACTTTGAGATTGGGTATCATAGAGACACTGTATTCTATGAATACGATGGGATAATCCACATTTTACTAACTTCTTATGAAGGCTTCGATTCCGCTTACGAGTATGGAAGACCTTTGCGAACTGGTAAGACGAGAGGACGGTGTCTCGCGAAAAAAATATAATCAGCGTCACTATCTTTGTTTTGAGCATCAACGATATCATCTTGGTGTTGTAGGAATATTTTCTCGTCACACTACGAAGATTTTTTTTATCTCATTTGCGCTCTACAGAGCGGTTCAGGTACCTCTGAACCGCGTCTCTTATTATGCCAAACACCCTCGATTTAGGGTTTCTCGAAAACTGGCTTATAAGCCGTATGCAGGGAGTGGTGAAAAATGGAAAATCATCTGATTGCGTCAAAATATCTAAAAAGAAAACAATAGGAGAGTTTTATTGCGATATATTTCCGAAATGAGTCGTGCGTTCGCAGCTAGAATATGCAACTAAGTTCAGGGCTCTTCTCTGCAAGGGTCATCGTGCTTTGGAGAGAGAGAGCGCAGCGAAGGGCGACAAAGCTCATTTCGGAGCTCCGAAACAGACCCTATAGAGACTAAAAGAATCGTAATTGCTCTTGCTTGAAGATAGGCGCTTTCCAAACCAAATGATATTCTTCAAAGTTATAAATGGTTTGAATAATATAAACATTAATTCAATATTTCAACGCACTAAATACACTACACAAGCAAATGGACATAAAGTGAAATTAAAGCTTTATTAGACGAATAGCTTGAAGAAATATCTTCGCTTATAAAATTGTCTCAACTTGGAATTCTATGCCTGCATTTGTAGTTAAAAGTAGATCGATAAACAAGTTTCAAAATAAATTGGATGAATAGCTATTTATATAATAATTCCCACGGAATAAACAATATTTTAATTTTTTTAACTCTAGGCGTCCTTGCAAGACCTCCCCACTCTTTCGCGAATAGCCATAGAGTGGATTTTAGGGTCCTTTATTTTTGCTTTTCTTGAGTCTATAATTCTATAATCTCGTCTGGAACCTGTCATGATTGTGGCATGCCTAGGCGTAGTGTACTGGCACTGTTCCCTTGCTCTTGTATTTGACTGACGTCCTACCTAAGAGGCGCATATTCGCATCTTGTGCCATCACCATGGAGATTCTATGCTCTGTGGAGTTCTGCAGGTGGGGTGCTTATCGATCTACCTACTCCATTGCTTTTTATGGCTCATTTGTTCGCTCAAAATTCGAAAAAGTGTGCGAAATTTACTTCTCTGGCACCGAAAGTCTATTCCGGATGCTGGGTTCAATGCATCGCTCTGCTATCCAGCTGACGACTGGTTCTTTCCGCACGTTCCTGAAAGAGAGATTTCTTGTCAACTTAGGTTACACGTTGCTAGCTTTTCGCCACGAATGCCCTTGTAAGTGCAGGTTGACCGTTTGCCAACATCGACAAAGCAGGTATCAACGAGGATTAAAATTATTCCCTAAATCTTTTGCCGGCTACAGGACCTGGAAACTTCTTCAAGAATCTGGTGCAAGTATTTACCCAGTAGCACCGATGGGTCTTCTTAAAACGCTAGCATAGACAATACCACATTTGAACGTATGTCCTCAGGCCTCTGCTCATAAATTTCTAGAGCACTGGGAATATTCCGTTGATATTACTTGGACCATGCATCCTCCTGCACTGGAATTGTGCCCGTGTACATAGATAGTTCCAAGTCAGAAATGAGAGGGATGTGGGATTGGCTCACATCCTACAGCCCCTTTGTTTGAAGCCGGCGGAACTCTTCTGGGAAGTGGGTCTATATTCACGACCTAACTAGTTGTAATATACCACTCGGTACGGGAGATTACGTACAGGGCCAAGTTCTGAGACCGTTTAGTAATCAATGCCAACTCAAAGAGCGGGCCAATTAGCCTTGAAGCATTGGAATCTACACATCCTTCGGTTTTCAGTATCAGTGAAGCGATGGTTGCTGCTTGTCTGGAGGACATCGTGATTACCTTTAGCCCGGGTTTGAGCTGGCTTATGAGGGGTGACATTGTCTGCACAAACTTAGCATCCGGACCGTGGTTTCGGTCTTCTCCTCTCTGACTACATGTGAATGATCAAACCACCTCTTAGAGTTGCATGTCGGAGAAAATGAGAGAATTTGATGGTATAATCTTCGATCGTTTCCAAATTTGACCCATTCGCGGGATGCAAAGCCACCTGGTAGAGCGCTCATTGGAACCTTTATGCGAAGTCTGTTTGGTTCTCCGTGCTTTAACACACTCTTTGTCTGAATGACCAAGTCTGGGAGAGGTTCGAGCCTGTTACATATTCCAGTCTCGTGAGAGTGAGGTCGCTATTGCTTTTCCGTAGCTTTAGGCGCTTGTTCCTCCACACCAGATTGTAGTGGGATTGAGTTTTTAGAGGAGGTGGGCTTCCTCTATATGATGAATTTCGTAAAACATTAAACATATATTAATAACCTTTCTACCCTCAATGTAAATAATATAGTCCAATAAATGTATTAGGTTGAGGAATAAGTTATTGCGTTTTTTTAAATGTGTTGATTTAATTTTTGTTGACGTGATTTGTGCACATATTAAGAAACAATAATAAATAATGAGAGCAAAATTTGCAAAGGTTAGGCTACGTCTCTTAACAGAGTAGACTATTAGGCTTTTGCTTAGGCTACGTCTTGAAGTTGAGTAATAAGTCATTGCGGTTTATTTAAAAGTTGTGTTAATTTAATTTTTGTTCCGTACCCTCAAAATGGAATGTCAAGTTGAAAGAAAGGCGCATTTTCGACGCTTGTTGTTATTCATTTTCAATCGAGATGGGAACAATGCAAACGCAGCCAAAGCTCGTCGCGATATTTGTGCTGTGTACGGAGAAAATGCTTTATCAGAAAGGACAGCTCAACGGTGGTTTTCACGTTTCAAAAACGGTCGTTTCAATCTTAATGACGAAGAACGTTCTGGTCGCCCCATTAAGTTAGATGAAGATAGATTGAACGACCTTCTTCATGAAAATCCTCGTCAATCGACTAGAGAATTGGCTCTACAATTGGCGTGTGATCAGAAAACTGTAGTGAATCACCTTCATTCGATAGGAAAAGTTCAAAAACTCGGTGCATGGGTTCCGCACGTTTTGAGCGAAAGCAATAAACTTCAACGCTCCACGATTGCCGCAGGTTTGCTTGCTCGTCACAAGGCTACTCGTGGATATAAGGACAGATTTCTCCAACGCATCATCACTGGCGACGAAAAGTGGTGTGTTTATGTCAACATGAACCATCGAAAACTATGGCTCAGCCCCAATAAAAAAACACTTCCGCGATTAAAGCAAGGACTTTCTCCACGAAGGACGATGTTGTGTGTGTGGTGCGTTTGTGAAGGCATCATTCTTTATAGCTCCTTGCGAACAACGAGAATGTCAATGCAGAACTCTACGTTCAACAAATGTATCGACTCACCGAAGCTATTCGTGAAAAGCGAACTCATCGACGTTATGGAGTCCTTCTGCAACACGACAATGCTCGTCTTCACATTGCCAATATGGCAAAAGACGCCATCCAAACGCTTAATTGGTAAATCCTGCCGCATCCTCCATATTCGCTAGACTTGGCTCCATCGGATTTCCATCTGTTCCGATCGCTCTCCAACAATTTGCCTGGCGTTTCGTTCAATACTGATGTGGAATTAAGAACCTGGTTAGACGAATTCTTCGAGTCAAAATCCATAGATTTTTATTCCAGAGGCATTGAAAAACTAGTTGAACGTTGGGAAGAAGTCGTAAATAACAACGGAGAATACATTATTGATTACATTGCATATTGTTATCAATTAAAAATGAAGTTTTTCTAAAATTGTTAATGGTAATGAATAAATTTGATAAAACCGCAAGAACTTATTCCTCAACCCATTATATAAAAAAATACCATCAAGATAAAATATATAGTGATGCACCATATAACACGTGACTCTACATTACTGTGAATAGCTTGGAGATATTCAACTTATTATTATGTATTTATACTTTGAAAATGTTTTTAGTATAATAACGAAACGATAGTAGAAATAAATAAAAAGGAATAACTATAAGATATTCAAAACCTTCTCCATATTTTTATCAAATATCATTTTGAAGAAATTGACAATGATTGCTAATTAACATTTTAGAAATAGTAAGATTACATCTAAAAAACAATAAAATAATATATTAATAACTTGATTTTTAATTTTTCATAGAAAAGATATGTTTTTTTAATAAATAAATCAATATCCCTAGAACAAGCTACAAAACCATCCCCGTACCAATATGGACAGAAGAAATTAAACAGAAAAATGCAACAAATTAACACCATGTTTGAGGAAATCCGCCTACACGGAAACAACAGGAAAAGGTACGCACGACTGAGAAACCTACGCATACGAGTAAACGAACCCATTAGAAATAACGTACATACGACCTGGAATGATCTCATTGAAAGGATAGACATAGATAGAGATCCTAGAAGATTCTGGAAACAATTTAGAAAATTAAAAGGTTCTGAACCAAAAGTAAAGGTGCATTTGAAGGAAGGAGGAACGACAATTGACGACGACAGAGAGATTGAAAACCGCTTCAAGAACCACTGGTCAAGAATCTTCTCCATTACTAGGGAGGAGAACCAGAATTACGATGTAACTTTCGAACAATGGGTAAAACAACGACTAGAGGAAAGGGAACCCGAACTCCGCCCTCGCTCACGGGTATTCAAAACCAGGGACCAATAAAAGGGGGATGCCCCATTACTCTAGAATAACTTAAACAGCC
Organism: Ceratothoa steindachneri; assembly: GCA_963969495.1. Lineage (NCBI taxonomy): Eukaryota > Metazoa > Arthropoda > Malacostraca > Isopoda > Cymothoidae > Ceratothoa > Ceratothoa steindachneri. The sequence goes on from OZ018326.1 coordinate 93,017,477, forward strand.
CTTTCATCCCACAAAGAGAAAAACCCAGGAATAAGTGAAATCAGCAAATACCACTTAACAAACTCCCCAGACTACATTTTGACATCATTACTCAAAATCTTCAATGCATACCTAAACACAGGGCGCTTTCCAGCATCGTTGAAGACAGCGAGAATGATATTTCTACCAAAACCTGGCAAACCTAAAGGGCACATCAAAAGCTACCGACCAATTTCGATGTTAGTTTATTGGTAAACTACTCGTAAAAACACCTCAACGATAGGCTTAGGAATATCTTGGAAGATAACGAACTGCAGAATTACATCCAAAATGGATTCCGAAAACATCGAGGTACCGAGACAGCATTGGCAGTCATCACTGAAGAACTCGCCATGGAAATTTCGAGAGGCAACAGAGTCGATTTAACGCTCCGTGATGTTGCCAAGGCATTTGACAAAGTATGAGTGCCAGGACTGAAGATGAAAATAGCTGACCTTAGATTGAATTCAAACCTCACGTGAATCCTCTGCAGTTATCTTACAAAAAGGAAAGCAAAAAATTCTATAAATTCTTTCACCGGCGAAGCCTTCACGTTAAATGCAAGAGTCCATCAGGGAGGGTGTCTCAGTCCCAATCTCTACACCGTGTATGCAAGAGACCTCCCCCAACACACGGATGACTGCGCAATGTATATCCATTTGGCAAACGATATCACTCAAATCATTCAGAGCGAACGACAGAACCCGAGAGATATCGCGCAGAGAACTGTTCGCAAAATCCTAAATATCAACTATTTCCAAAAAGCCAATAAAATTAAAACAAACACGGACAAGTTCCACATGATTCCAGTGAACACATATAAAGTCCACCAAGTCACCGCGAACAACATCATATATCCTTACAATGCTGAAGGAAAAGTTCTCGGCTTGAAGATCACAAAAAGAGGATACGGCTCACACGTAAATGAAAAAAGATCAACTATGCAAAGACAGTCCTATCATCCCTGTACAGGTTGTATAACTTGTCAGCAAATAATAAAAGAAAATTATACTTAGCCCTAGTACACCAAATTATGACCTATCCGATTATTCCCCTACACACCTTGGCAAAGACAAAGATCATGCAAATGCAAAGGGTCCAAAACAAAGCGACCCGCTTCATTACGCGATCCAGATGGATGGAAGGAGTGCCATCAAAGAGTTCTGCATCAAAGATCAAATCTAAAACCTATAAACATCTTTATGCACAAAAGCGCCAAAAAGATATGGCAAAAAATACGAGAAAACTTCCTAGACGAAATACTCGAAAAAAATCAGGCTTACGGAAAGAGAATACCGAACATTCAACTTTAAGCAGCAATTCAAAAGCAGTAGAGAGAAGGTTCAAAAAGAAATAGAACCACTTTACAGCTAAGACTCAAACAAGAAGTGACATGAAGAACAATACAAAAATTAAATATAAAAGAATGTATAAAATCCAAATAAGTATAAAAGTTATCGAAGAAGGAAATAAAGAGACATAAGAGCACATAAGTGTCCAATAACCAGAACCATAAGTAAATATAAAAAATTACAAGGCTCACAAGAGAACATTATGAAAACAAAGGCTCGAATGATAAACTAAAATAAACCTAATACAAGCAAATGGAAAATAATCTCAAGAAAAACAAAAAAAAACTAGAAAACAAAGGCTCCTATGCTGTAAATAAAAATAATATAACCAAAAAGAAAAACACAATGTAAAGAGAACTCGTTAGCCAAGCAACCTGGCACATATCACCATCACCCTCATTAAAAATCATTTATCACAATCAAAGCCTCTCCTCCTTCATATCATCAACACCAATACATTAAGCAATGCTACGCCAAGCAAGACTATACTAGGCTAGGCTATAGTAAGCTAGGCTACATTAAGCAATGCTACGCCAAACAAGACTATACTAGGCTAGGCTAATCTAGGCTAATCTAGGCTATACTATAATATGCTAGGTTAGACTAGGGTAAACTAAGCTAGGCTAAGCAATACTAGGATAAGATAGGTTCGGCTATACTAGGAGACGATAGGCTAGGCTATACTAGGATACGATAGGCTAGGTTATACTAAGCTAAAGTAGGCTATACTATGGTAGGTTATAATAAGATAGCTAGATTATACTAAGCTAGGCTAGGTTAGGCCCGGCACAGCTAGCCTATTCTATTTTAAGCTAGGTTCTAGCGAAATTTGAAACCCTTATGTTGTTTTACATTCTCTTTCTAATAATAGAATAGCCAATGTCCTCCCAAGATTAGTCAGGGAATTATTGAAAGTTTTGAAGGTCTTAAGGTCATAAATCAAAATAAGTGAAAGCACGCGACATTTTGGTCAGCAGACCTTGTTATACTTCAAACACCCTTTATATAATATAAAAGAAAGCTCTGGCGATGAGTTGGTTGACGATGAGTTGGTTAGCGATGAGTCGGCTGGCGATGAGTCGGTTGGCGATGAATTGACTAGCGATAAGTCGGCTGGCGATGAGTTGGCGTCGATGAATCATACCTAACCCCTCTTGAGTCCCTAAACGAGGCAGGCACGTTAAAGTGTCTTATTTTTTATGGTGCTTGTTTAATTTTCTCTTTAGTTTTATTTTGCTATTTTTTATTTGTTTCTGTTGTTTTTTTGTTCCTTATTTATCTTATTTTACATTGCGTAAAAAGATTTTTCTAGAGTATATTCGTCGTATTTACCTTCGTTGGAAGCAAAAATATGAGATGACTAAAATGAAAACAAGGCCAACGGATCTAAGTCGCGTCATCTCAATTATTCTGACTTATTACCTCATGACCATATGACCTTCAAACTTTAAATAATTCCAGGACTAACCTTGGGAGGACCTTTGTAATTATATCATTCGAAAGAGAATGTAGGTTATGGACCTCTCGATTTGACCTCTGGTGGTCTCGAAAACTGTGGTCAGGTATAGCATGAGCAACCATGCTGTTTCTTAGTTTTAAATTAACAATAATGGTTTCTTAGTTCAAGTAACAATACCAGTAATTGTTTCTTTGTTTTAAGTAACAATAATTTGTTTTTTGTTTTAAAGCAACAATATTTTTTCTTAATTTTTAACTAACAATAATTGTTTATTAGTTTTTAAGTAGCAGCAATTTTTTAAAACTTTTTAAGTAAGAAAAATTGTTTCTTATTTTTTAAGTAACAATATTTGTTTCTTAATTTTTAAGTAACAATAATTGACCTCCGGTGGAGTGGTGGGTAGTGGGGATTAGAAGCGCCCCGGATCCTTCTGAACCCCTCATTGGTGACTCACAACCGCCTTCTTTTTCAGGACGAGAAAAGCTCGAACTTGGGGAGGCCGCTCGCATTCGAGTGGTGTTGGAAGCTGATGGAACGCAAGTTGAGGACCCCGAATACTTCATTACCCTCCCTGAAAACACCGTGTTCCTGTTGCTCAGGCAAGGCGAGCACTGGTATCCTGCCGGAGTAGAGGTCCTCAGACAAGGTGCGCTCTTGCCGTATATAACTCTCCCATTCCTATGGGAGGCGAAAAGGCTTCGGCAATCTTTAATCCTCTCCCTTTTTGATTCCCATAAAATGTCCCCGTGTTGGTGCCCCATGGGTATTAAAAGTATGCGTAGTATTGCCTCTTGCGTCTGACATGAGTCTAATAGTATAATAGTGTGAAGGAGAGTTCACGTAATTTGATCAGGTTAATTTAGAGGGAACTATTTTGATATCAAAGGTAGGTCCTACTCTTTGCTCTGGTGTAAATTTGAGAGATATGAAGCTAAGACGTAAGAACAAATGAAAATGGTTTTATGGTGATTCTTGTTTCCTTTTATTTGTTTGCTTCTATAATAAAGGGACAAACAGGTTTATGGAGTCAAATTTCATATGAATTGGCGATAAATGAGAGGAGTCTTCACAAATTGATTTAACCGTTTAACAGATGTGACATTGTGAGTTAGCATCGGCGTTTCCTCTACTTTTAAATGGAGGGAAGATTTAAAATCAAATATTAAATATAATTCATCATTATTGTCTCAATTCGTAATGAGGCTGAGTAAGTGTCACACGCGTCTTTTTCTTCCCTCTAATCTAATTTTAATGAATAAAAATAAAAATGAATAAACAATTTCAGAATATAAGATTCCTCGTAAAAAAAAAGGTTATATTCCTGCCATTTTACATTAAGAGATGGGTGATGCCATAAAATCAGGGAGGATTCCAATATGATTCCTTTTCTTCCTGTTATTTCGTTTCTGGGCATTCCAAATAGGTGGGTTTTTTTTTTTGCAATAAGGTCCTGTGGCATAGCAATGAGGGATGTAGTGATTGGATGCGAGAAAGAAGAGTTCTAACTAAATATTTGAAAGTCACTTAAGTTCCTCAAATTTTCACATTTATTTTTTTACTTCAATTTTTTTTTCGGAAAGACAAAGTCTAAGATCAGTTTTATTCCCTACCCTTGAACAATTGCATGATTCCTAGATCTTCTCTTTGGAGAGACTCAGTGGGTTATTCAATATAATGCTATCTCACTTGTTTGGTTCTTTTTTTTAGCCGCAATCGACGCTCAAAGTGATTTACTTATTTTTCAATCCCTTTTAGAAAATCCTCAATAAAAATAAATTGTCTCACATATATTTTGAGAGAAAATCCTAAATCAGAAATTTGCTGATCAAAATTTGCATATTTGAGATTCCAGATGGTAAAACATCCAATTGCACCACTGAACCTGCATGAACGGTTCCCACTAATCAGGAAGTTAGGCAGAGATATTGTTTCAAGCCCATTTGTTTTCACTGGGCGTTTCTAAATCTTAAAAATATTGATACTTTCTGCTAAATCCGTTATGAATTATTCCTCTTTTACATATTCAATTGATTTAATAGATGCTCATTATATTTATATGCTTATGCATATGCATAAACAACTTCGGCATATTTTCGTAGTCTTTAAAATGTAAGTAATTTTCATAATTATTCTCGCTCTGTTGAGCTTCGGACATCGATGTCTATGACTGGCCCAAATGTCCATCACTATCTCTTGACGACGCTTGGCAACTTCAACGGGTTAATGAGATGCTCTCCCATCACAGCTATCACTGCCATCCCAAGGATTGTTTGCGAGACCATCTATTCCCTTGGCCTGCACGATGAGGCTCCTGTATGGAAGGTCATGGATCAGTACGGCAAGATCACTGTGGTACTCTCGTGGGATCCTTGTCAACACAGGGGTGATCCTCACAAGCACGGTGGGTGTCTCTCATAATAATTCTTTATTTCAACAGAATACAGAACCCGTTCTTATTCCACACAGGGAGAAGTAATGTGTGGGTGAGGTTCACTTCTATGGCTTGAATTCGGATGGGTTCTTCTCAACTTCCCACACTGGGGCGGAATTGCAGACAGGACATTTTAATTCCAATTATAATTTTCAAGTAAAAACCAACCAGGGCATCTCCATCAGAGAAGTGGGGTGAGATAGGAGAAGTGGGATTGAAGTGTAGACTTAGAATGTGCTCACTGGGTTACTTTTGGTGGTCCGTGTGTGGGAGTGGGTTTGGGTTGAAGTTGTGTCATGGGTGTGTATGGTAGCGTGCATGTCTTGGTGTAGAACTGTGTGCCTATCAAACAGGTAGATAGGTAGCACTATTCCTCCCTCACATCTTGGACTGGAACCCCCTACTGGATAATGAAATGTACATAAAGATCTGAATGACACTCACTAGTGAACCCGGATGCACCAGGGACCATTCTTCGTTGGACGGGAGAGGGGTTCCTGGTGGTATTGTGTGTTTTGACAAAGACCAACAATGGTGGAACCTTTTCTGACCACAGGGTTTCGGATCAGATGAGAGAGTGGGTATTTTGTGTTGAGAAGGCGGAAGGGAAATGACAGTGGTGTTGTGATTGGTTATGTGCACGATGATGCGTGTCGAGCTACTTATACTTGCGGTGTATCAGCGTGTTCATCCAATGAGCAGCTAGCTTATGACGCCGCTGAGAATTTGGTCAGCGCTCGTTCGGATTGAATCCCGGCCTCGACGTCAGAAATCCAACGCAATATCCACTAGGCGAACCAGAGCTCCACTCTCATGTGTGTGTAGGTTTTGGTAGAATTTTGGTTTCGCAGTGAAGGTAAGATGAGGGTGTGTGTTTGTGTCTCTGTGCAACAGGTATTTTTATTAGTGGTGGTGGGCCCCCAAGATGGAGAAGCATTTTTTGAGTGTGGTGAGGATAAATTCTGTGTATAGGGTGGTTGTTTGTATAAGGTAGTGTCTGATAGAGTCACGTAGGACTTCGAGTTTTTTTATTGGTTTTGCTACAGATATTTGTGACGTGGTGGGTGAAGGTCATAGGTGTATAATAGGTGAGGTCTTATATTGTAAACGTTTTATTTAGTGGGATAGGGTGATGTTGTAGGGTAATGCTATGGTGGTGGTTTGATTCTTGACTGTGAGTGGTTTATAATATACGAGTACCTGTGGATTTTTATGGGGAGACTATTCTGTTTTTTGGAGCCATTGATCTTTTTGAGTGTTAGATGTTTGTGTTTCTCCTGGGTGTATTTATATTGCAGTGTTCAGGTGTTATTTGGTCGTTATATCTTCGCGAGAAGAACTTACTTTACTTGCCGGTCCACCCCCCTCTGTTCTGCAAGGTGGGGGACTAGGAAGAACACCATACTCTCTGGGTGGGTCTACAGGTCCCTGTAGTGCGTGCTTGTGTGGGGTTGGGGAAATCGAAGAGAAGGTGTTTGATGTCATCTGGGATTTGGTTTTATCTGATGCATGATGGTGTTGGGGAAAGGTTTATTCTATGTTTGTATTGTTGTAGCATAGAGGAATGTTAGGAGGGGGAGGGTATTTCGTGAGGGAGAGGTTTGCTGCATATAATGGTATGTATTTTGAGTTTGCCTGGTTGTGAATGATTCTGGTTCGTGTGTTTGAGAGGACGTTCGTGAGGCATTTCTTGTAGTTTCAGAGGATGTTTGTTTTCAGTATTTTTTATATAATACTAGGGAGTGTATCATGTGTTTTCTTTATTTATATGGGTACTAGTATGGTATTTGTTGTAGCAAGTTTCGAGTAGAGTTGTTAAGGTGTGATTTATGCGGAAACTATAGGGTAAAGGCACGAGTGAGATTCGTTCTTTAATGTTTTGAATGTTGTTGAAGGGCGAGAAATGGGTCTGTTTGTTGGGTTTGAGGATGTTATCTTTACCAAATGGTAGAGGTAGTGTTTTACATCCAGGAATGGCTGAAGATGTTTGTTAGGGTTTGGATAGCTGTACAGGGTGCCCGAAAAGTCGTGATGCATAAGAATAGTCTAAACAACGGAAACAACAGTTCTCAGGGGGCGGGTGACTTGTTTTTATGTTCTCAATGTATGGCCTGAGATACCATAGACCTCTGACCACCTAATTTCTATATGTAGACATTAATTACAATTCAAGGGTGGGGTTTAAAATTTATTCTATGCATGGTGAATTTTTGGACACCCTGTAGAGTTTAGGTGATGATTGCGTATTTGGTCTGGCTGGTGGCGACTAGTGTCTCTGATGTTAAAAAGAGGTCTGAAATGTGTATATGGAAGGATTTTTTTAAAATTCTTTATTTGTTCGGTTTGTGTGTATGGTTGATTTGTACCTGATATTTGTAGTATTTTATAGAGGTACTGTGCTGTTGTTTGGATGCGCAGATTTATTTACGTGTTTTAAGAGTTAGGTGTTTGCGTGAGGGGGTGGGGGGTATGGTCATTATGTATCTTTTTTCTTTTGAAAAATTAAGTTTAAAAAGACATTAAAAACTTTCACAATTTAATTATTCTTATTATGTCAAGCACATTTTCGCAAGAAATTAATTAGTCTCCCTGAAATCTAATTTTGGTTTTCAATTTAAAAATTATTTAAATATGTGTTAAATCTTGAAAGGAGGAATTTTTCAGTTAGAATTTTCGCAAATGTGTTTAATCTTGAATAAAGATAAAGTATTATTTGTGTTGTTTGATGTGTTTATGATCTGATTTGTTTCTGTCCTTATTTAATGGGGTCTGACGTTTCGCGTGTTACTTTGGGGTTGTACTTTATGCGGTTTTTATGTGCTATGTTTCCTTTTTAAAACTTTAATCATAGTGCGGATGAAGTGATTAATTTTAGTGTATACGAATGAGAAATCTTTTATGTTAAAGTGGTGAGGTTGCGTTACTGTAGTTTGTGTATGTTTGTTAGTGTGCATAGTTGGGGGGTTAAATTCGAGTGTAATGATGATTGGGTTGTGGGCAGAAGTGACGTGAAATACATTCCATCTCGTACGTACTTGCAGTATTGGTTCGGGGGTAGTGTCTGGCAAAGTTATAGGTTGGTCGGGTTGGTAAGATGTAGTGGTAGGTATATTTCAGTAATTTAGTATTTTGGTGAGGTGAAGTTGTGTTGTGACTAATGATCATTTTTATCGGATGTAAGCAAGGAAGTGTGGTGGGCATTGAAATCTCCACGCATGGGTTAGGCGTATGTGCGTAGCTTCATCTGTGGTTTGTAATTGGGCTGTGTTCATCTTGTTTTTGTGTGAGTATGTATGTATTTGTAATGTGTATGTGCATTTTTAGCTTGATGTGTATGGCTATTTTGTCTGTATCTTTGTTCTTGTGTTGTCTAGCTGTGTTTGGCGGTGTTTATGACTGGTTTGTCTTTATGATTCAGGTTACGAGGTCACTGGCGTTATCTTTAGTGTGGGTTGTGACTGTAGTGCAGTGGTTAAAAATTGGAATTTGGGTGTTTGGGAGAGCAATGTTTCCTGGATAAGTGCAATGTGTGTTTATGTGTTGAATTTGTGTATAAATTTGTTAAACTCGTCCTTCTTGTTAGTGATGCTATTATAGCTGATATTTGTCGTGCTAAGTGTGTTGCTGGGTGGGTGATGCGTGATATCGTTGGTAAGGGAGAATTGTTAAAAATGAAAGTGTACTGAGTACTGTATGGTGTTGTTTAGTGCTGTGAAATGTAGATTTGACCAGTTTCTATATGTATTCCAGCCCCACGAGGTGTGTCCGCGTGTGAGAGGTATATTACAGTTTGTGCAAGTGTAGGTGTGTGGGCCTGGGTTAGTTTAGATGTCTCCAGCTAGGATGTTGGGCGTTGCTGAGTCACCAACATGAATGAGTGAAAATTAGAGACTATTTGAGACTATTTGTCCCTCGAACCCGTCTGGAAGCGGACCCACTTGGGTTCAAATCTCATCCTGGTGGTGTGGGAGAGGTGTTGGTAGCTGAGTCGTCCTTGACGCGCAGGAGCATCATCATAAAAAAGGAAGCAACTTTTATTGCATCTTGCTTGATTGAATTTAGCCATGACCTTTCTCATTTCAAGTTAACGGATGCAATTCTTAATAACCGTTGGGAAATCGAAAATTAAGTGTCGTAAATCCATTTTTATTTAGTCATTATTTATATTTTAAGCTCAGATCGAAATCTTCACCTCTTCCATTCAAAATTTAAATATAATTCATACCGCCTGCCTATCTAAGACTGCGGACATCATTCATTGCAGACTTTAGATCACCGCCATACACCTGGTAAAGGAAGCAAAAAAGACTAGGGCCCAACTAGGAATCTGCCTCAACCAATCCAAAGATTCTCGTCTGAAGATGCAGTAGGAAAGGCTGAAAATATTTATTTTATATAAATATTTATAGGTGATTGAGGCAAGAATGAATTGAACAAAGTATGGAAGGAGACAATTTTAATAAAATGTGTGGCAATGTAATATGTTATATTAGCGTGTCATAACATGAATTGATATATATGTGACTATTCATGAAATTGCAATCTGGCATCCAGGCTTCAAGGAACTCCTGACTCTTCTTGCTGCTTGCTGCATTATCCTACTCTATATCTTGTAGTCTATGGTGCACTGGGCGGCAACTGCCACGGGAGAATCTTCTCTTCGGAGAGCTTTCTGATATTCGACTATACTCCTTCGGAGATGCTCTAATTGGAGTTCTTATCTATCGCCCTTGTGAAGTTATTCCCAGTGGGCGAGAAGTATCGCTGTTATTTCTAATGTTTCAGCTACATACCGTAGAATGGTTCATTTGCGTCCTTCTTCTTCGGAGGTGCGACTTGCTTGCTGCTTTGAAAAAAACATTTTCGATAATGGTTGTCCATGAATACAGCTTTAAGATGTTCCTTTTTCTCTGTGATGATCACTACATTGGGTTGTGGTTCTTTATATCAGCGTTCTGACAGTGCTTCTTATGTGAGTTACCACAGCAAAAGCTCTCTCAGGATACTCACAATGGCAGACTTCAACTTTGATTGCTCAGCTGTGATAGTGCTTTGTGGTTTGCAATCTTAAATGGCCCCACCATTGGGACACTGAGCCTTATTCCAACAATTACTACATTGGTATGGCCACAACAACTCTCAGCCGAAGATTGACCATGCATCTTTAGGAAGGTGCTATTAAACTTCATTACGGCAGAGAACACGGCCAACAAATAACAAAAAAATACTTATAGAAAACACCACCATTCCCAGGAATAACTCGGATATCGGTCGCCTAAAGCCCTTATCATTAACTTGATGAAACTTGAGCCCGACTCATAAACTCCTCAAATTCACCTCATCCATTGAACATCTAAACCTAACTCACATCGCCCACCCAAAGACTTCGCCCATCATTCATGACGAAAACAGGTTTTCTTATAGTACATGGTACACAATATTCAGTAAATTAACTTTACTCTAACTCTTTGACAGGACCAAAAAGAGCCTCAAACATCCTCTATTCGCAGCAATATCGACAGAATACATGGAGTCTTGTGATCTTATCGGAAGGGATATTTTACCTGAGGAATATAAAGGACCTCATAACTGCTTAACTTCCCCATTCCGACGCCTTATGCTACCGTAGGTGCCATCCACCAACCATAACCTCGTTTCATCAATGTTTGGCGCATAAGCACAGGAATAATTGAGGGCGCTGGAGGATACGGGTTTGAAGATTTGCTTACTGTTGATACCGATGTCAGAGAACCCCGGGCAGGTACGGAGTTGCAAACTTTGGGGAAAAAAACCCCGAGAGTCTGACCAGGAGCACAGAGGGAGACACAACCGTCTCTCTGCATGCTGGAAGCAACTCAGATATCAAAACCCTCGAGGAGGCGGTATTGTCAATAAGTTAGCCGTGATTCATCCCTCGAGAGGGGCCCACTCTGAACCATCCATCTTATATCACATTCATGATCATCGGCGGGGCTTGGCTAAGGGTGCTTGGTATACGGCAGAACGGGAGAACCTCACACTCTGAACGCAAACATACCATGCAGCAGAAAATGAAGACATGGCCAAGAAGCAACGCCAAATATTATCCCCACGTGAGAACTAAATGGACTCATCCCAAAGGATCCTTCTGCTCGTTGTCAGGGACGCACAGAAACCGAGAAAACGGCAAATCTTTAAGAAGACCTTGGGGAAACTGAAGATGATTCTCATCAGGCATCTGGATTACACGACGAGATAAATCGCCATCTGCGGTACATAAAGAGACTTCGATTCTAAGTTATCAGAAAAGGCAGATAAATCCCTAAGAAAAATAAACTTGGAGGCAAAGATCTCCTCTCACATCAAGACACAAAGATTCATCTTCTGCCAAAAGCTCGATCCATGTCTGGCAAACACAACGCTTTAGAATTAAAGGGAGAAATAGAGAGAACTTAGCTCTAGGTGAAACAAGAGAAGAAGTAACTAAATTTAAGAGCAGGGAAGGAAAGTGATAATACTCACATACACCAGCATTCAAGGAAAAGGAAATAGTAAAGAGAGCAATAGAACGAGGAATATTGTCCTTTAATTTAAGAATAACACCAGACTAGATAGCGACAGACGAGGTTATCAGCTTGATCTGTACTATACAACGACGTTAACCGTGTTTGCCGTCAAAAAATCCCTTAGAAACTTAAAGCATACCTGGCGGAAAGGCACTATCAACAACAAGGAGTGCTTTAATTATAAAGTACCACATAGGTAGGTCACTAGCCATGGCCTACCCAGCAAAAGAAACATGATGAATAAGAAAATTCAGAAAAAGGAACAAAGGCAAATAAGAAAGAAAACTCGAACTACGCAAAAATAGCCCAGGCAGCGGTAGAGCAACTCCAAACGCACAAACAATTGAACGAACTTAAGGAATGAAATTCACTCAACATTCTGACGTGCATCCTCCATGCCGACGTATTAAACATGACACAAGCAGAAACCGACACCTCAGAATTAAACGAAATCCTACAAATAACAAAATGTACTAAAGGAGATGTTATTCCCTAAAATATTCTATCTGCAGATGTATTAAACAGAAAGTCCACTCTCTCCTTGGAACCCCCCAAAGAAGACATCCAACCTATACCAAATGAGAGGGATGAGGTAGCAGACAAAATCAAGAATAACACAAATAATAAATGTCAAAAGAGCACGCAAGAAGACGAATGAGATATTGTAATAGGAAATGCTAGGCTATTTGAAATAACACACGCACAGACAATCAGAAGCGACAGCAAATCTGAAGGAGAAGAAGTAGATACACTTACAGACGTAGTTGACCTCAACATTCGGCTCTACAGGACTAGCAGCAGCCTTTTCCCCCAAAGGATCCTCCACGACCCAATCAAAGTGACAAAGAGAGTGGGAATATGAGGCCCCATCCCAGAGAAAGATATACAGAAAGCACTAACAGGACAGATAAGAGTAACCACAGACACTTGTCACATACTGACTCAACGCGAATTCAAAAAGAAAATGAACGTTAAAACAAGGTCACCTGAAGCCCCCTCAGTAGCAAAATTGCACAATAATATAAAATTATTTAGACCAAGCAGAACTAAACAGCCTAAATGGAAAGATTGCATAGAGGACTTAAATCATATGTCGCAACGTTGTTAATGAAACAATAGAAGACATCACGTCTCAGATAGGATGACCAGGGCCCCAGCGGCAGTCAGAATTCTGTTTACATTCAGGAACCTCAGCGAAAGCAATAATAAGAAAATCTGCATGGCTCTACTTAGCGACACACTGTTAGAACCCTTCTCCACACTCAAAAAACGCACAAGATGCTACTATAAAGAGTGCAGAATAGATGCGTGTAGTAGATTACAGGTAGATTACGCAGTAAATTACGCATAAAAGAAAGAAAAAGAAAGGAGAACTGCACAGAGGGGTGTGATGTAAACCTATGAACAAGTGATAGAGAACGAGAGAGAGAGAGAGCTACAAGAAGCTACAAGGACAAGAAGTAGCCTAGGAGATCTTACGGTCCATTCAAAGAGGGTACCTTTGAGCTAACAGTTGAGCAGGCACAGTTCTGCACAACAAATTAAGTGCCCAAACGGCCACTTTTCAAGTCTTTGTCCAGTCTTGACTTGAACTGGTCAACAGAATTGCTGTTGACAACTTCCACTGGAAGTGCATTCCAGCTACCACAGATGCTGTATGTGAAAAATTTACCACACATATGACGGTTGTAACGCTTCAGTTCAAGTTTGTAGCCGTGATTTCTCGTTCTGCCCTCACTAAGTTGGAAAATATCCGTGTAGTCTACATTATCGAAGCCTCGAAGTATTTTAAGCACTTCGGTAAGCTGACCACGCAGTCTCCGGGTTTCCAACGAGAACAGATCTAATTCCCTTAATCTATCATCGTAACTTTTGTGTCTGATAGAATGAATCAGTTTGGTTGCCTTGGCTTGCATACGTTTCAATCTAGCAATATCCTTTCGAAACGAAGGACTCCAAAATTGTACGGCATACTCCAGGGGCGGTAGTTCAAGTTAGTTGTACAAACACAGTACTATTTCCTTGTTCCGATATCCAAACTGGCGCTTTATGTAACCTAGCATCCTTTGGGCTTTTTACTCCGCTTCAATGCACTGTTTCGAGAACTTGAGGTCACTAGTGATTGTCACACCCAAGTCCTTCTCAGTGTCGGTGGATTCGATAACAATGCCCTTAAGAATATACTGAGATTGGGGGTTTCGGTGGCCGATATGCATCACTTTGCATTTCTTCACGTTAAATGGCATTTGCCACGTGTCCGACCACTCTATTTCCTTCTTTTACGACGTTCATACCAAGCTTGCTATCATCGGCAAATTTGAAAATCTTGGCAACCATGTCACCGTCCATGTCGTTGACGTAATGATGAATAGTAGTGGTCCCAGGACAGAACCTTGAGGAACACCGCTAGTAACGGGCACCCACTCAGATGCCTGTCCATTCAACACTACCCGTTCCCGTATGCCGTTTAGCCAGTTCTCTATCCAAATTGCTACATTTCCGTTTACGCTTAGCGCACACACTTTCCTAAGGAGGTGGCGGTGTGGTACCTTATCGAAAGCTTTTTGAAAGTCTACGTAGATAACATCCACCGCCTTATCTCGGTCGTGCTGACTAAAAATGAAGTGGAAGAATTCCACAAGATTCGTTAGGTATGACCGGTGCCTTCGAAACCCTTGCTGGGAACTTCTCAATCGCATTTAGACTCTAAATATGACGTCATTTTGTCCACCAAGATGCTTTCCATGATTTTACCGACTATTGAGGTTAAGATAATAGGTCGGTAATTCGATGGCTGCCTAGAGTCTCCCCTTTTGAGGATAGGAGTTACCTTCTCTTCACACCAGTCTCTAGGAACGCATCCGGTCCGGATTGACATATTGAAGATTGTGCTCAAATGTCGTGATATTTCATCGCGCACTTCTTTCAACACTTTAGGTAGAAACCCAACCGGGCGAGGGGACTTATTCGTCTTAAGATCAGTGATCTTTTTTCTATTTCTCCTTGAGTGAAGCCCATTTCCTCTAGCTTTTTACCCAAGTAGGAATCTGTGGGCTGGGGGATGGGACAACTCTCTTCAATAAACATTGAAGAGAATTAGTTGTTCAGGAAGTTAGCATTTTCTGCATCTGAGTGCTTTAATGCCCCCTCTCCATTCACTAAAGGGCCAATCGTGAGATGGATTGGCTTACAGATGTTTACATAACCAAAGAACTCCTTGGAATTCTCCTTGCAAAGTCTTGCCACTCGAAGCTCCTCGGCACGCTTTGCCACCCTTATGCTGGACTTCACTCTCCTAGCTAGCCTACGGTACTCGTCAAAGTCTCCAGAAATCTTTGACTGCCAGTTTATCGTTCTTTTCTCCCTCAGCAGTTGACCAATTTCTCGATTAAACCACTTTGGTTAAACAGAAGACCGACAGAGGCTTTTCAAAGTGATGAATCGTAATTGAAGACTCATGAACGTAGTTTTGAATCTATTCCACGAATCGTTAACATCCTCGCACACTTCTAGCCTCGGATCACTCAATCCAGCACAAAGACCTGCAAAGTCTGCTCTCTCAACACAGCCACCTTGTCGTCGGTGAGAGAGCTTGCGTGATCTGCCTGAGTTAAGCTAGCTAAGCTGGGGGACTTTTAGTCCGGTAGGGTCACCCATGCCAGTAAGGTAGCTGTAGTAGGATCCAGACTAAGGGTTGTCAAACTTCTCTACCACTTCTTTGATGCGTCTCCTTGCATCCCCCTACCAACCTATTCGATTCTGTTAGTACTAGGTTTCACCAACTCTCTTCAACTGTCAAAAAATCAAAACAAAAACCCAATAACAAAAAAAAACCTTCATCTCTATTACACATAAGTTGTTTATTAATAAGGGCCTCACCAGCTCCCTTATGCCGCGTGAGAAGAGAGGCTTTGGAACCTCTTTAAATAACGCCTTGGAGCACTCATAGGTTACAAGAGACTGAGATTGAAGGGATCTTAGGCGTTTGGGGTACGATTAATGGAGAAATGCTAGGTATCCCTTAGAAGCTTTCTCCTAACGTGTAATTGCCTGACCAGCTCCCTGTGACCGCTACTTGGTGAATAAAGGCTCAACTGATCTTTGGAGAGAGAGCTTTTGTTCCTTGCTGGTTGCCAGATCAGCTAAAGATCTCGGATGAAGTCGTGGGCACTTAGCTTTACTATTTGCCTCAAGTCTGGCCGTTTTTAGTTGATTAGTAGGGCTTAGTAGGAAGACAGTTACACCTCAAGCACCCCTGTTGAAAAATCAGAGAACCAGTTCACTGGGGCTCTCGTGCTGCTCAGTTGGGAGCTGCGGCACGATTGGGGACGTCCGGCCCAGGGGAGACCTTAGGGTTGGTGTGCTTGATCAAAGGGTTTCTGTTCGCCGAACGACCGAAAACCTCCTGGAAATAGGCGGATGTGATTAGTGCGAGAGAAAATCACAACCAAAACCTCCTTTTTTAATGCGTATGGTCCGAGATTTTTGTAACATGGCGAAGAAGAATGGTCCTCCGTTTCGAAAGCTAACCTGCAAAATATGCAAAGTCTATAGATGGAGTGAAGACTTCGGGGAAAGGAGTTGCAAGGAACTCACAGATGGCGTCAGTGTCTGTGACTTCTGCGAACTCGAGAAGCGCCTGGGCGAGAGCATCGCTCAACTGAGAGAGGAGAACTCCCTCCTTAAAAGGGAAGTTCAACTCTTAAAAACAGAGAGATGCAGATGCTCAGGCGAGAAGGCTCCGGACGTCCAACAGCCGATTTCTTCTGCTGAATGGCTTCCTCAACGAGCCAAAAAGAAGAAAAGAAAGAAGAAAGAAGAGAAAGTAGAAATAGAAGAAGAGAAAGTAGAAAGAGAAGAAGAGAAAGTAAAAGGAGAAGAAGAGA
The DNA here is from genome assembly GCA_963969495.1 of Ceratothoa steindachneri. Lineage (NCBI taxonomy): Eukaryota > Metazoa > Arthropoda > Malacostraca > Isopoda > Cymothoidae > Ceratothoa > Ceratothoa steindachneri. The sequence goes on from OZ018326.1 coordinate 93,034,168, forward strand.
AAGTAGAAGGAGAAGAAAAGAAACTGGAAACAGAAGAAGAGAAAGTAGAAGCAGAAGAAGAGAAACGGGAAACAAACGAAGAGATAGCAAAGGAAGTCAAGAAGAAGAATAAGAGGAAGAATAAGAAGAAGAAGAAAAAAAAATAGAGATACAAGAGGAAAGCGGCAAGTCGCCTCCGAAAGGAAAGACTAAGTCGTCCGCAGTCAAATGTGCAAGAGTCACCCTTATTGGTGATTCTCAAGCACGGGGTCTGAAGCCCCTGCTAGTGGCCCGCCTTCGCACAAGCGTTAAGGTGAGCTGCATCCCAGGTTGTGGGAATAAGCAGGTAAGAGCTGAGGCCGAGAAGTCTCAGATTTCAGAGACTTCAGTCGTTGCCCTTATGGTAAGTGGCAACGACCTCTACCTCAGAGGAGGTAGGGTAGGCCCTACAGGTGAAATTATGAGGACAGTTATGGGCGCTGTCGACGACTGTGGACTGAAAACCCGCAGACGCGTCGTGGTGGGGATGCTCCCGAGGTGGGGTCCAAGCCGGACTGCCCACTTGAGGAACATGTCGCTAAACAGGCGCCTTGCAGACCTCTGTACGGCTGAGGGTGTCTTTTTTGTGGACCCGTACGCAGTGTTCTATGGTAGAAAAGACCTCTACCAAAGGGACGGGGTGCATCTCTCCTTTAAGGGCAAGGCGTTCCTAGCCAACCTCATCCAGGATGTCGTGGAGCGCACTCAAAGGAGTGTCCGGCCCATTGGGAAGGCGGACGTACGCCAGTACGCCCGAGTCACTCCCCAAACAACCTTCTCGGAGGTTGTCAAAAATGGTGCCACCACGACAAACAAGAAGCCGAGAAACGGAAGAGTATAGGGAGTCCTACATTAGGGGACTCCCTGAAAGTTCTTCTGTTCAATGCGAGGTCAATCAGGAACAAGTTTCCTGAGCTCCGTGGCCTCGTAGCGACGGAAGAACCCGAAATGGTAGCCATAACAGAATCGTGGATAAAAACCTCAAACCGAGAGTTTGAAGGCAAATTCACGGTTCCTGGCTACCAACTCTTCCACAAAGATAGGCCAGACAGAGAGGGTGGCGGTGTAATGTTGTATGTCAAGGATACAATCAAATCTACGAACTCCAACGTTATATCCGACCACGAGCTCCTAAAGGGTGACCTAGAGATCGGTCCTGCCAAATACAGGAACCTGCTGCTTTACAGACCCCCTTCCCAACCTGTTGAGAAGGACAAGGAACTGTATCAGCTGCTGGGTGAGCTGGTTCAAGGCAGAGTGTGCATCGTTATGGGCGATTTCAACAGCCAAGTTGACTGGGAAACCAGAGCAGCCTGTGGCGAGAGCGCGCTACTCCTGGAGTTCGCCAACAACGAGTTCCTCACTCAATGGGTCAGAGAACCGACGAGAGGAGACAATATCCTCGACTTGGTCTTCACCTCTGAGGATGATATCGTTGAGGATATCTCTGTAGGCGAAGAGCTCGGTGGCAGTGATCACCAGCTAGTTAGATTTAGCGTCAAGATCCCGAAGGTAAGGTCTGTTGCCAGTCAATTAAAGAAACTTGACTTGACGATTGGCCCTTTGAGGAACGAGGAGGGGACATTAAAGCATTCAGATGCAGAAAATGCTAACCTCCTCAACGACTACTTCTCTTCAGTGTTTACTGAAGAGTGTGGTCCCATTCCCCAGCCGACGGATTCCTACTCGGGGGAAAAGCTGGAGGCAATGGACTTCACCGAAGGAGAAATAAAGAAAAGGATCGCTGACCTAAAGACGAATTAGTCCCCTGGACCGGACGGGTTTCTACCTAAAGTGTTGAAGGAAGTGTGCGATGAAGTATCACGACATCTGTGCGCTATCTTTAACATGTCAATCCGGACCAAATGCGTTCCTAGAGACTGGCGTGAGGCGGAGGTGACTCCTATCTTCAAGAAAGGAGACCGTAACCAACCGTCGAACTACCGACCTATCAGTCTGACTTCGATAGTCGGTAAACTCATGGAAAGCATCATGGTGGACAAAGTGACGTCGTATTTAGAGTCAAACCTGCTACTGAGGAGTTACCAGCACGGCTTCCGAAGGCAACGGTCATGCCTGACGAACCTTGTGGAATTCTTCCACTTCGTTTTCAGTGAGCACGATCGGGACAAGGCGGTGAATGTGGTCTACCTAGACTTTCAGAAAGCCTTTGATAAGGTACCACACCGCCGCCTTCTCCGGAAAGTGCGAGCGCTTGGCATAGACGGAAAGTTAGCCGGCTGGATCGAGAACTGGCTAAGTGGCAGACGGCAACGGGTGGTGGTAAATGGACAGTCTTCTGAGTGGGTGCCCGTTACTAGCGGGGTGCCTCAAGGTTCTGTCCTGGGACCACTACTATTCATCATCTACGTCAACGACATGGACGGTGACATGGTTGCCAAGATTTCTAAATTTGCCGACGATACCAAGCTTGGTATGAACGTTGCAAAGGATGGAAATACTGCCCGCCTGCAGGAAGATCTTGGGAAGATTGGGGAGTGGTCGGACACGTGGCAAATGCCTTTTAACGTGAGCAAATGCAAAGTGATGCATATCGGCCACAGAAACCCCCAATCTCAGTATATCCTTAAGGGCACTGCTCTTGAATTGAGTGACACTGAGAAGGACTTGGGTGTTACTATCACTAGTGACCTCAAGTTCTCGAAACAGTGCATTGAGGCGGAGAAAAAGGCCCAAAGGATGCTAGGCTATATTAAGCGCCAGTTTGGATATCGGAACCAGGAGATTGTTGTATGCCGTACAATTTTGGAGTCCTTCATTGCGAAAGGACATCGCGAGATTGGAACGCGTACAAGCCAGGGCAACCAAGCTGATTCCCTCTATCCGACATAAAAGTTATGAGGATAGACTAAGGGAATTAGATCTGTTCTCGCTGGAAACCCGTAGACTGCGTGGTCAGCTCATCGAAGTTTTCAAAATACTTCGAGGGTTCGACAATTTTGACTACCGGGATATTTTCACACTGAGTGAGAACAGAACGCGCAATCACGCTTCAAACTTGAACTGAAGCGTTACAACCGCAATCTGTGTGGAAATTTTTTCACTTACAGTATCTGCGGTATGTGGAACGCACTTCCAGTGGAAGTTGTCAACAGTGAATCTGTTGACCAGTTCAAGTCAAGACTAGACAAAGTCTTGAAAAGTGGCCGTTTAGGGACGCAAAACAATTGAGCAGCCTTGTGCCCGCTCGATTGCTAGTCCAAAGGTACCCTCTTTGAATGGACCGTAAGGTCTCCTAGGGTACCTTCTTTCCTTGTTGTTACTCCTTGTTGTTCTCAAATCAAGTTTCCTCGATTTACTAGTTGCAGAATATACCTTGAAAACCTTGACTATAAATAAATCTGACTAGTCGGTGATCACTGCCACCGAGCTCTTCGCCTCCAGAGAGATCCTTAACGATGTCATCCTCAGAGGTGAAAACCAAGTCTAGGGTATTATTGCCTCTCGTCGGCTCTCTCACCCATTGGGTCAGGAACTCATTGTTCGCGAACTCCAGGAGTAGTGCGTTCTCGCAACAGGTTTCTCTGGTTTCCCAGTCAACTTGGGTGTTGAAATCACCCATGGTGATACACACTCTGTCCTGTACAAGTTCAACCAGCAGCCGGTACAAATCCCTGTCCTCTTCAACGAGTTGGGTAGGGGGTCTGTAAAGCAGCAGGGTCCTGTATTTGGCAGGACCTATGTCTAGGCCAACACCCAGTAACTCGTGGTCGGATATAATGTTGCAGTTCGTTGATTTGAACCTATCTTGACATACAACATCACACCGCCACCCTCTCTGTCTAGCCTATCTTTTTGGAAGAGTTGGTAACCTGGAATCGTGAATTCACCTTCAAAATCTCGGTTTTAGGTTTTTACCTACGACTCTGTTATCGCCACCATATCAGGTTCTTCCGTCGCTACGAGGCCACGAAGTTCAATAAACTTGTTTTTGATTGACTTGGCATTAAACAGAAGAACTTTCTGGGAGTCCTCAAATGTAGAACTCCCTACGCTCTTCCGTTTACCGTCTTACTTGTCTCTCTGTTCTCTTTTGGTGGTGTGGTGGCACCCTTTAGAGCGACCTCCGCGCGCGCGAGAGAGAGAGAGAGAGGTAGATAGAGAGCGGGGGTGAGGGGAGAGAGAGAGGGGGAGAGAAAGGGAGAGAGAGAGAGAGAGAGAAAAAGAGAGTCACAAGGAAAAGATACCTCAAAGAACATTGTTGTCCATACCGTAGAGGCACTATTTTAGGAAGGCCCTAAACTATAGCGCATAAACGAAAGCATAGCACAGGCAAAGGCTCTCCCCTCTCCCACCCGCTTTATTGGGCACAGAAAGCGGAAAGGACACTTGATTATGATGTAAAAAATGACCACAATCAGGAATTTTAATAGTATCGCTGAAATCTCTTTTACTTGTTTCTATAATCTACGTTCTATACATATTCATGGAGTACATCGTCCAGTCTAGATTTGAATTGTTCTACAGACTAACTATTCACCACCTCGACCAGAAGACTGTTTCATGTAGCACAGATCTTATACGAGAAGTGGTTCCCGCAAATTCTAGTCTGGAATGGGGTAAATCCAGCTTGTAACCATGGTTACGGTTCGGATTTGTGTTCAATGTGAACATCCTTCTGTAGTTCACGTTTTCGACACCCCTTAAAATCTTGAAGGTTTTTATTATCTGGCCTAGTAATCAGCGGGTCTCCACGAGAAAAGCCCCTTAATTATTGAAGCCAACGCTAATAGCCTTTGGGCCTAAGTGAGGGAAGTAGCTTCGTAGCCTTAGCCTGGACACCTTCTAGTCTATTTATGACCTTACACAGTGTAGTGGACCATAATTGAATGACGTATTCCAGGTGAGGTCTGTCTAGAGATTTGTACAATTTTAGGACAATCTCCTTATCACGGAAGCGAAATTGCCTCTTTATGTAACCCAATAGTCTATGTACTTTCTTTTCTACATCGGCACACTGGCTGGAAAACTTTAGGTCATGGCTGATTTGCACAGCCAAGTCATTTTCCAGGTCTATCACCTACATAATTCTACCTAACAAGTGATAGTCTTCTCGAGGAGTGGCATGGCTAATGTGCATCACCTTGCACTTGTCAAAGTTAAATGTCATCTGCAAAGTCTCGGACCACTCACCTAACCCCTGAAGGTGCTTTGTAGATTTTCCACTCCTTCACATGAGCTAACATTGCCTCCTAATTTTGTATCGTCCGCGAACTTGGATTTCGAGCGAAGCAACCCTACTTCAATATCATTATTATAGATGATGAACAAAAAGAGTCGAAGCACAGGACCCTGTGGTAATCCACTACTCACGACGGCCCATCTCGATGCTACCCTATTTATTCTTACTCTTTGTCGCCTGCCTGACAACCAGTTCTCAATCCATCTGGCCAACCTACCTGTAATGCCAACCGCGCTGACTTTGTACATCAACTTGCTGTGTGGAACCTTATCAAATGCCTTTAGAAAGTCTAGGTATAAGATGTACACAACCCGACTACGATCGTAATCACCCAAAATGCCGCGAAAGAATTCTAGTAAATTTATGAGACTCGATTGATCCTTCGAAACCTGTGTTGGGAATTCAGGATCAAGTTGTTTGTTTCTAGGTGCTCGACTATTTTTTTTGCTATCATACTCTTTAACATTTTGCCTACAACGGAGGTCAAACTTATATGCCGGTAGTTAGCCTGTTTTTTTTGCGCCCTCCTTTCTTAAATATGAGGTCACGTTCGCCGTCCTCCAGTCTTCCGGTTCTTCCCCGGTTTCTAACGATTCGTTAAAGACCGCAGTAAGTTGTAGAGCTACCTCACCGCTCACTTTACGAAAGACTGGGGAGAAAACCCTCTGGGCCTGCCGACTTGTACGGGCTAAGGTTCTTAATTCTAGCCTCCACATCCTCATCGTCTAATATTATCTCACTTAGGTTCCCACTTCATAGAGATACAGCCCCGGCCTCGGGGTGTGACCATCTTCTTTCCTTGTAAACACAGAAATGAAGTAGTCGTTTAACACGTTAGCGATAGCCAGATTCGACTCTTGCAACGCACAAACGTCATCTCTTAGATGGCCTATGCGCTGGAAAATTGGTTTATACCTATTTACGTGCAGGAAGGATTCCTTTGGGTTTTCTTTGCAGAGGGACGCGACTCGAAGTTCCTCGTTTCGTTTAGCTTGGCGCACCAGTATTTTAACAGTTTTAATATTTTGTCAATACTGCATGAGATTCTCGTTGCTACCACCACTTCTCCAATTAGCGCAGCTCTTTTTTCTGCTGTGAATTGCCGAAGCAATGCTTCAATTGAACCATTTGGGTTTAACAAATTTTTCATTCACCTTTTGTTGGGGAACGAACCTGGGCTGCTGGTACATGAAGCTGTCTTTGAATCTCAGCCAGTTGGCTGAGGCCCTTTCACCACTTACAGGTTCCAGTCGTTTTCCGCATCTCGTAGACCATTGAAGTTAGCGTGGTGGTAATCCGCTTTGTAGGTGGCATCGAGTGAGGGACTGCAGCACGGAGTGCGTATGGTGAATAAGACTGTTAGGTGATCGCTACCACCAAGACATTCACCCACGCTCAGTCCAGAGACAATGTCATTTTCGGTAGTGAACACTAAGTCCGACAAGTCCTCACCTCTCGTCGGATCCTCGACCTACTGTGTCAAAATGTAATTGTTAGCAAAGTCGACGAGTCGTCTCTTCTCCCCGCCGCATGATTTATCACACCAGTTAACTCCACGACAGTTAAAATCTCCCATAATCAGGCTTGGGCAATTATCCACTAACTCTGCAAGTTTAGCGTACAGGTTCGAGTGCGCTTTCTCGCACTGCCTTTGCGGCCTGTATACCACCACAAGTCTGTATGGGGAGCTGCAAAGATTTATATCTACTCCTAGGATCTCTCGTAGACACCTCTAACATTACAATCAACCACGGAAAAGCAGTTACTGACGTATAACAATACTCCGCTACCTTCTCGATTGAATCTCTTGCGGTGGAACATCGCGTAACCAGGAATCATAAACTCACCCTCGAAATCTCGAGTGTTAGTGTGAAGCCAGGTTCCTACGATGGCAACTACGTCTAGAGTGTCACTAGACAATACGACCACAAGGTCATCCTATTTGTTTCTTATTGACCTGGCGTTAAGGAATAGGCATTTAAGCGAACGCGGGCTATTCCTCACGTCCTCTATCCTTATGCGTTTTCCTGCGGTACGGTCGAGTTGATGTCCCCTGAAGCGAGTACAGCACCTCGACTGACACCTGAGTTGCAGAGACATGCTCCGTGGGGACCCGGAAATTCTTCGCCGCTAGAAGGCTCCGTACTCACTAGAAAACGGGCGCACCGACGTTTATCTCCTTAAGCTTCAACCCTGCCTCCTTTCTCATGGTAGCCTGGTTCCTCCTCGGTGACCGAGTTCTCTATACGCCCCTCCGCTCGAGATGCATTGGGTTCACCATTGATGGAGGCCTCCACGCCTACCCCTCTTGATCCCCACCCTTTTCTATTCCCCAAGCGCTCTACAGGCAATGCCCGTGCCACCCTCACCAGCCAGAAGACGTTCTGGTCAATGAGATCGACTAGAGCCCTCTTACTTCGGCTATTAAGGTGGACACTATCTTCTGTGTACAGGTCGTCACACCCAAAGAACCGATCAAACGGATACAAGAATTTGACACCTATCCTTGCACATAAGTGCCATAATCTTTCATTGATACCCAGAAGTTTGCTGGTTGCATGCACATTCGCAAACTTTCGGAGGTACAATCCCTACTAACAATCCCCGGTCGGTCTTAGCGCGAAGATCATCCGCAGTCACCATTGCATTCATCAAGATGGCTTCTGTGTTACCGACCCCTCCTTTGAGGAAGAGATAATTCCCACTTACCATCAAGACGAGTACACAGTTCCTAGAGGGAATCTTCACCTTCTCGTCAACCTTCCTCCCGAGTGCCTCGTTGCCCCAACCCGGAGGGAATCGGACCTCTTATCTGTATCCATAACCTCTCCAAGGTGGCTCTCTAGGCCTCGGGCCTGAGAGTCCCCCACCACAACGCCTTGCACTTCCCCATTTGACCGCAGCGCAAATCGGTTCAGATGCGTTGCTTTCTCCTTCGTGGTCCCGGAGTCCAACTTACTATTCATATTTGTGTCCCCCATGGGTGTTGCCGATTCGCCCGTGGCTGCTGCAGCAACTTTCTTTCCATGCCCTCTCTTCTCCCTTTTTTTCTTTCTTTTCTTCTTGCTTAAGTGAGGCCCACTAGAGGTTGCGACCCTGTTCCCACTACCTATATCCCCAGCCAAAGTGGCGCTTTCCGCCTCTGTGCCCAGCAAGGGTGTTACCGATTCCCCCGTGGCTGATTCAGCGACTCCTTTTTCCTTCCTATTTTTTCCCTGTTTCTTCTTCTGCTCGCTTACAACCTGGTTCCCAGCATCTAACTCCTCAGAATCCACTCGTTTCGGGCCGGAAGAAGCCGACGAAGCCAGAACTTCAGCATAACTGCGGCTGGCATCGAAGATTATCCCGTAATTGCCCTTAATAGTTTTCAAGGGATCTTTAGGGCGAAAAGCTACTTGGCTGGGGTCTCCCCACACTTTATCCCCTTTCCTATCGCCCCCCCCTCCTCCCGGCACTTTGTTCTATTTCCGCTTGTACTTTTTTCCTGTCTCCGTCCCCAGAGCAAACTGTACCAACCCTTCCCTCTCCAGATTTTCTATGATTATTTCTTTACACCCTATCTATCTATCTATCTCTCATACGGTCTCTCGCACTCCCACCCGCGGAAGTCGCCGTCTCCGTCACGTGTCTAAGGCGCCTAACCTCCTCCCAAAGTTGACCGACCCGGTTTTTCAGTTCCGTAAACTCTCGGAGGCAATTTCCCTCTAAATTGCCCACGTGATCCCTTAAAACAGTCATCTCACGATGATGTCGCGGTTCCACATCCCTGAGTTTTCTCTTCTTACCCAACTCAATTTGACAGAGCATACAAATGCTATCTCTGGTAATATCTTTAAAATTCCCTTCTCTGAAATCGATGCACCAACGACCTGTGCAATTACGGCATTATAATTTCAATTTCTCTGCTCCTGACATATTGCTTCTATCCCTAGAATATGTGTGTGTGTATGTGTGTGAGTAGTATTCTTGCGAAAGAAAATACTTCTCACCTATGGGACATCCTGAAGGATGAAGTTGTAGGAAATGAGAATGGCTGAGCGGAAATATTCCTGTGTGTGTGGAAGAGTGCGATTTGTATGTGTGTGTGTTTGATTTATTTGGCTAGATGAGTGATGTATTAGGGCAATGTGTGTGTGTGTGTGTGTTTAAGGTTGAAAGAAAAAGAGAAGAGCTGAGGGGAATGCATTTGTGTGTGCGTATGTAATTTGTATGTATATCTCTTACTTGTATGAGCGCGAATTGTATTTATCTTACTTATTTGGCTAAAAGGAATGTATGTTGGTATGCGTATGTATTTAGTTTGTATTTCTCTTACTTGTATGACTGTGTGAGATACTTGTATTTTGTGATGTGTTCGTACAATAAGAAGTAAAGAGGAAGTAAGCTACATTTTTGCGCTGGAATGATTAGTTTAAAGCACTTGGTGGCTCAATAGAAATTGCCACATACACAAAAAAATTAATATAAATCAAATTTAAAGGAAACAGTGATGCTCTAGACTGTTAAAGAACTATGAACACAAGACACAGGCACTAGTAAAGCACTGATATATATATATATATATATATATATATATATATATATATATATATATATATATATAAGAGAGAGAGAGAGAGAGAGAGAGAGAGAGAGAGAGAGAGAGAGAGAGATAGTGAGATAGCAAATAAAATGAAGTAACATACAAAAACAACAGAGAGGATTGACTCCCAATAATATAACTTAAAATTCTAAAAAGAAATATGAAAACGATAAAACACTGCAACACTTTGAGCACCTAATTCTTTCTTCTTATTTCGTCACTATTTTTTTTTCTCAACCCAACCTACTTGACACTGTTTTCCTTAGACTTACCTCACCACTTTTATTGGAGTGGATTAGACATCATTCATCACAGACTTTAGATGTTCTTCATGTGCATGGTAAAGGAGGATAGCGATACAAGAGTAAAACCAATATCAAGACTCGGGTCTGAAGATGTCTTAGTTTTGTTCACGACTAAACAAAAATATTTATTTTTATATAAATTTTTGTTTAATAAAAATGAATTTACCGCAATAAATTTTCAATTTTCCACCCACAAATAAGAATTGCATCCTTCAAATTGAAAAGAGTAGTCAAGATAATTAAGGTTAAATTCAACATGGTCTTTAATCAAATATGTATACAAAAAAACTCCTTTCTTTCTACACTGATATATACATTCATAGACAAATGTTTTGGCAGATACGTCTATTTCGATGCATTATGATTATATAATTATCTATAATGCACACACATTAATGTATATATGCATTATATATACAGCATTTATTATGTAACTGTTATTTTTAGTGTGGTGTTTGTATACTTCCATAAATTACGAAAAATTGAAGTTATCTTCAAATCTTAAAATTTTGCCTTGGTGTACCCTCGCACAAAATGAATTGGCAAACTAACCATATTTAACCACCGAATTGTTGTCATAGTGATAAGCGTGAGAGGGTGGTCGGCACACAGTAATTTTTACATAAGTGTTTCTGTAACTCTATGGATTCCTGCACATTAAACATTATCGCTTTGAACACTGTGGACGTGAAATGGAAATTTCGACATGATTCTTCTTTTACTAACAAAGGAAACTCCTGCAGTCATCAGTGATTCGCACCAAAGTGGCCTATCGTGTGCCGAAATTGTTGATAAGACTAATACGCATGTAAGAACCGTCTTACGAATCACGAAGATCTTCAGAGACAGGCTAAGTGCTCCAGAGAAGGCCTTGAGACGTCAAGCCAACTCCTTATGGAAAGTCAACTTCGGCATCGTATGGCTACTAGCGTGGAACTTGGAGCATGGAGCTGCTGCTCACTAAGAAAATCCTTAAGAACCGGTTGTCGTTCAGCAGAAGGTACAAGGATTGGAGGACGGAACAATGGGCGAATGCTAGTTTCTCTCACCTCTCACATAGCTCCCTCTTTACCTTTTGGCAAATCTGAAAGAACGACTGTCGGAGAAGAAAATGAGAACGCTACCACAAGTCCTGCGTTGTTTCAAAAGTGAAGCATTCTCAGACCAATCATGTATAGGGGATAATTCTACTCCAAAGAAACTGAGCGCTTATATTTCTTTCCCAAATTACCGCAATGAACAAAGAAAGGTACCGAAAATATCATCCAGGAACACTTCCTAACATCGATCCAAGACCAATTTGGTCTTGGAAATTTCAACATGATGGAGAAACGTGTCATAGAGCTGGAGTGGTAACAAAGTGGCTTGAATTATTGGGTTCTTATCTCGAAAGTCCTAGGATTTCAATCCTTTTGAGAATCTGTGGGCGATTCTTAAAATGGAAGTGGGCAAGAGAGCCCACAAACCGCGAGAACCTTGTAGCATTTTTAAGACAAGAATGATACAAGAATGCTATCAGAGTATTCTCTACAAATTGGTATTCAGCATACCATTACGACTTACACAGGTCAGGAAGAGAAAAGGCCAACACACTTAATACTAACTTTATAAATTAAGTATGTTCTTTTGGTGTATTAAATTTATGATTTATGTACATATCATTCTAGTTGTCTTCTATTATTCTATTATATAATCACGCTCTTTGTATTGGGGTGATTTTAAGCAATGAAACTTGCTTATAAAGCACAAAATTTGTTTCTCTGCCAAAGTTTTCTCTAACACTATATATACATAGAAATATTACATAAAGAAAATATCAAAGGCTTAAAATTTCCCTTAAAATTATTAAATATAATTTAAACAACTTTAGCTAATACCTTAAACGTAAATACCACTTCTATCCTTCAGAGGTGGTCAAGTTTGCGCTTTGAAGTGCTTGCAGTCTTTATACGTGGTTGTTCCTATGAGATGGGTTGGAGTAAATTAGGGCGTTCCACCGTTGATATAGAGTGAAAGAGTTTTGCTTTTCAAGAGCCTACAAACTTTCTTTTTTTTACTACTATTTTTATTTTTCTATTTATCTAACCTTTTCTTCTATATTTGGGTCTTTTCCTTGACCGTTGCTTGAGTAAAACTCTTTCCTATTGATACTAGCGATTATTCCTCTGCTATCATTAATAAAGTGTCTTTGACCACTCGCGAATATCACAGTATACTCGAAGTGAAACCGTAAACCCTAAAACTATGAATTCAGAGCCTTCGAAAATTCTAATAGTGTCATTTCCCAACTGACCTATAGTTATTTTATGATACATAAGACTGTCATAATTGACTAACGATTTAGAATTTCCTTAGCAAATAGGAATATGTACATTAAGGATGCATCCACTTTTCAATGGTAATTATTTAATTATGAACGTTTGATAAAAGGTTTACAAACCGTGGAAAGATTTGTTATGGAAACTGAGAGTTAGGTATTCGCTAGAAGTTACATAGAATAGGATCAGTGAAAAGTTAATGTTGCCTTTTCTCAGTCTAAAATCCGGAAGCGGAAGAATCTTGAGGAAATCTCTAAGGTAAAACCAAATCATAAGCCACATAGTGAAGATGAAATTAGAATATGTATTTATTTTATTATATTTTAGGTACAGAGACCTAAAAGATTAATGTCATCGAATTGAATATTATTGGTGTAAATTCCTTGCCATCACATCTCATCATGGCTGGGTGAAATAAATAAATGCTTATATCCCTCTATGCTTGACATTATCATTATGATTAAACATTTGGCGATAATTAATTATCCGTAACGTTCTTGTAAAATGCATTTTATGAAATTCATTATATTTAGGAACATCAGAATACCATGAAACTTGCAATAAATAAAGCACATAAAAATATTAAACAAAAAATAATAACTTCTAAAACTAACGTAAAATATAATACTAGAAACAAAATAATATTCGGAACAGATATACAGAAGTATTCATAACTCGACCTCAGAAATGAAGTTAAAATTTTGTGGCTTGTCCATTGTTAACCAGAACCAGCTTTCAAATGTCACTTTGATGCAGAAATCAGCAGAAATTTTGTCCCATTCCAAATACTTGCTTTAAATCCACAAGTTAGGCGGCTGCCGTTCTCCAACTTTAATTTTCAACTATTTATAAAGACTTTTTAGGAGATCCAAGCCTGGGGAATGTCTTTGCAACTAAAAAGGATTAATACGATGCCTATTAAGTCGCTCAATTATTTGCCTTGATCTATGCTTTCGGTCGATGTTAGGGTAGATGTTAAGTGTTTCAACACCTAACATCTTGAGTTTTCTGGCAGTGCTACTGAGAATGTTTTTTTAAATTTTGCAGGATTCCTCTGAGTTCATCGTTCATAGTACCTGCCGATGAAAAGCAGCTCTAAACCATTATGCTACCTCGCAATGCTTCACCGTTGCCAGGGTGTTTTTTTCTGTTAGTAGGCAGTATTATTTCCTGCCAAACAACATTGTAGTTATTGCCAATAATTAAATTTTTGTGATATCTGACCAAAGAATATTTTTGAACTAATGATCTTTGTGTAACATCTCTGTGATAAACGCTTTGCGAGCTTCAACGTGCTTCTTCATCAGTACAGAAACCCTTTGTGGTCGGTACTTGCAGAGTCCTTCTCTTCGTAATGTATTGCGCACTATCTACCGCGTGACGTTGACGCCGTTTGACGCCATTTCTTCAACCAATTCCTTCTTTCTTGTTTTGGGACCTTTTTTCACCATTTTCACTTGTTTACAACACGCATAAGACGTTATTTTCCTGGGCGCACCTGTTCTTGGTTTGCTACTGACGGTTTCTTCCTCCCCCACTGCTGAATGATGTACTGCGCAGAGTTAATAGGCATACGACCAGAGCTGGGCGCGACTTTAACCTTTTCAGTTGCGACTTTGCCGCCGGATCTGGTGGGCCTGTGACTTTGCGACGGTATTTATGCCTCCATCCCCCTTCCAGTGCGACTTGCGAATTTTTTTCCCGGTACGACTCCGCTATATTAGAAAGTAAACTTTAGCGCGATAACAGAAACATGCTTTTATAAGGCAGAAAAACACATATATAAAACAGTTGCGGCAATTTCTTTCAATAAAGTCGTCTTTGTTCCTGTTCAAAGTCGCGGTAAATTGGCGGTCCGACTTTGCTTAGTCCGACTTTTTAAAAACGTTTGTGACTTCGAAATTCATAGTGCGACAAAGTCGCAACTCGTTGCCGCAATGCCCAGCTCTACATACGACACTGTTCAGAAAGATTTCAGTAACCTTCGCAAGCCTCGTCTCGTAGTCTCTTAGAATTGCGTTTTTGCCGTGTAAATAATTTTTTTTAACCTTTGTCATGATAAAATCTGATGAGATGTTTACCCAGTGCTTGTTTGCGTCAGACTGACTGCTGGTAAAGCCGGCATTGCCACGTAAGCTCTCATACTTGTATACGAATGTTCTAGATCAATGTAAAAACGCTTCAAAAAAGGATTATCGACCAGAAACATCATGTAACACGGGAAAAAAAATCTATATTATTTCTAAATTACGAATACATTTTTGCATACCTTTTTTATCATTTTATATAGACTTTCTAAATTCCACTAAAAATATATAAGTTAGCATTACTTTTTGTTAGATAAATCTATACCCTTAATTTGGTTAAACTATCAAAGTGTAATAATGAAACAAAATGTATTCAGTTTGATATAATTTGAATTTTATAGAACGTTATTATTCAGTTAAGTTGCTCGGGTCATGTTTTCAACACTTGTACGAAAGAAGGAAAATGAAAATGATGGAAAATAACCAATAAGTTATACAATCCTTGCTTTTTCAGTCATGAAATTAATATGATCAGAATGACAATCGCTGACAAACACGAGTGCATCAGGGGGCATTAGTCGAGGGGGTTGGGTACCTGATAGCATTGTGTTTTGGACACCAGCAAGTGACCAAGAATCCTTTGTGACCCATTGTAACCGGGAAAGGGGGGAGGGGGTGTTCTACGTAGGGATGTGTGGCTATAAAATACCCCTTCGGCAGATTCCTTGACGGTAAAGTGGGAATGTTGTGTATGTGAAATCGAGGGTGGGAAAGACAGCAGCGTTATGTGCGTCATGACGTATGTAATAAGTTGCTTGACTACTCATGGGGTCAACCACGACCGTCAATAGACGGCCAGCTCTTCATGTCCCCTAGTGTTCACACTCGCTAGGCTTGAAACCTGGTACCTAGACGTTAGAAGTCCAAAAGCGGAAGACGTAGAAGGGCGCCTCGAGCGCGCGTGACATTCAGTTCCTCTATGAAGGCGTCTCCTTGTTTGTCGTTTCAGGTACTTCTCCTCGAAAGCCGTCGACGACCCCGAGAGTTCTCGTTAGCGGGGTCGGAGAAAGTACGACTCAGCGCCATGACCTTTTGACGACACAAACGTCCTTCGGATTGACCACTTCCCCAATACCTTCGGCCAAGTCGCCAATCCCCACTGCCATAGGCGCCACCCCTTCTATTCCTGGTACTGTCACTACCATCCTGAGGGACGGTAAAAAAGAGACTCTTATCAACGACGTTGGACCGGTAAGGCACTAGCAAGTTTTTGCCCTCTCTCTGAAATTCTTATTAAGATAATATATGTATATCTCTATAATATATAAAGCTTAAACGTGTATTGTTGTTTACGCGTTGTTTCAACGCGTCGTTGGTGTTTATTCCTTTTAAACTTACTGAAATCAATTTTAGGGTACTGTGATAAACCATGATACTGAGCACAAAAATTCCTATATGGG
This sequence comes from Ceratothoa steindachneri, assembly GCA_963969495.1. Lineage (NCBI taxonomy): Eukaryota > Metazoa > Arthropoda > Malacostraca > Isopoda > Cymothoidae > Ceratothoa > Ceratothoa steindachneri. The sequence goes on from OZ018326.1 coordinate 93,050,081, forward strand.
AACGGGCGGCGCCACTGGGGTAGTGGTTGGGAAACTTTCACGTCAAGGGTCGAGCGTTGAATCAGCTCACTCTGCTACCGTGCACATCCATACCCCGGAATGTTGCGCGTACGGCCACCCAACTCCTACAGTTCGGACTCGCATGTCACCTACAGGAGAACAGTCCGAATGCGATTTCCACTGCTGTTCTTTACATGAGGATAGTGGACGCATTCAGGCAAGTCGTCAATACGCTCAACAACAGCAGGTACATCAGCAAAAACATCACCACCCAGTCCAAGCGCCATTAATACAACATCAATCTTCCCAAGAGAAAAAACACGCTCAATCAGGGGCCTCTTTGTCACATCAGTCTTCTCAGGAACAGGTACACACCTCTTCCAAACATGTATCAGGCTCGTCAGGGACACAGAAACACGTACATATTCAGCCCACTGTTCAAATCCAAATGCTTCCACACAAACCAGAGCAACCCTATCACAAGTATACTTCTCACGAGCCACACTCAGCCATGGAAACACATTCACACGCCCACACACATACACATCATGATAGCAAGCATAAACAAGAAACTTACTATCAACAGAAACAACATTTGCAACAGTTACAACAACAGATTCATCAGCAACAGATAGAACTACAGCACATTCAAGATCAACAACAGCACTTGCAAACACAACCCAAACCAGTCTGTAAAATCCACGAACAACCATGTCATTGTTGTTGAAATAGTAAAAGGTGATAATAGACGATGTACCTGCTTGAAAAATATTACCCTCAAATGATTTTTGATATATTACTAATACCAGTCCTAATTCAATTGTGTTCACATTTTTTATATATTGTATGTTTAAAAGTCGGTTCAACAGACTTGACTGTTTGGCAAAATGTATAAGAAAACATCAAAACCTCAACTTGTAGAAATGTGTTTTACTGCCAATAACTTTAAGTCACCTGCGTGAAGGTACATTAATATTAAGAAATAAATAACACATCATTTTTTACCAGCATATAAATGATTAATATGGCATTAAATCACTATACGTAATTTTCATAATTTTTTATGATTAAATAGAAAATGAAAAAAAAAAAAATATGGAAACTTTATGGAAAAATAATATAAACACTAAATAAAAGAAAAAACAAATACCAAAACAATCAAGCCATGAAACCTAATCTTCACAAATGATACATTTAGCAACTAGCTGAACAATTTAAAAACAAAATTACCAAAAATCATGCCCTTAGAAAAAAAAATTAAAATTTGCGTACGTAATTTTATCGGGAAGTTAATGCAGTTTTATAAATTTAGATTGTTGATTAAATTCAAAATTCTAAAATCCATCAAATTTCGATACACGAGTTTCTTATCTGCTCCAGACTACTTAACTCTTCCGTATGGAAATTTCCTGCTGAGATCCATAAATTAGTTCTCAGTAAAAAAATACTTGTATATAATTCCGTATTATATACGAGTAATCTCTACTTATAATACTATTATCACGCTTTTTGCATTTTAAGCTAATTTAGTTCTGTACAAATATTAATTCTGTTCACAATTTTATCCCCCCTTTCCCCCTAAATTTAGGGAAAGGGGGCTACTAGTTAATTAGCCAATTTCATTGTTAAATTTTTCTTCAAGAGGTGCTATAATCCCCTATTTACGCTTATCATCAATTATCCTATTCTAAAATTTCAACAAAAGAGGCGTTTTATGGATCTTAGGCTGAAGTTGCCAATTCTAATGTATGGATAATGAACTTATTTACATTGTGTAATAGTTCCTCGTGACAGTAAATTATGTATTAGGCTAAATTATTCTTTTGTAATAGGATAGAAGCTAAATTATATTAATGTGTTGATGTCTAGCATTAATTATGATTAAAAAAGTTAAATTTCAAATTAAATCTTTAGAAATAATTAGGCGTTTTAAATCATATGTTAATCTCTAATAAACATTGGTTTTAATGATAGTAAATTCTATACGTTCTAGCAATCAGATTAAATGTTTGACGAATATTAACTACTATATTTAGCAGATATCTTTGACTGCTTGACTGCTTTTACTGCTAATTGGCAATTGTTGTTAGTTTTTAAACGAAATATTCGTGGCATTTACCCAATTGGAAATAATGATAACTATTTGTGGCAATTAACATTAGGATTCTTGGCAAGGTATATATATATATATATATATATATCTATATGTTAACACTTAAACTAATTATTTATATAGTTACATATAAGAGATTATTAATTAAATAAATTTATGATTGAAACCTTGATTTGCACTGGTCCAAAAATCTTCTGTTGTCTACTTTTTTTTGCCGCCTGAGAGGGTCGTGAGCAAGAAATTTTCAACTTAGATCTAGGCGTAGGCCTAGTTCACCCAAGCGGCTCTTGATTTAGGTAAAACCTTCTCTAATGTAGTACTCCTTTTTCCTCTAAGTTCATATTTGACCAGCATTATGGGGCTTTATATTTACATGATCTAGTTTAAGTAGATTAATGTGATGCATTAACTTTTAAGTTAAGAATTCACAGTTGTTTTCAAAATTCTTTGTGAACCTAGTTTTACTGCCTCTAATTAGGCTAAATGTTTTTTCTTGCATGTAAGTTAATATAATGATGGTATTAAATTTAATTTATTATTATAATTATTATTAGGTTGTATAATAATTAGGGAACCAATTGGCTTTTAGTGGTTAAATATTTAGATCCCGACAAAAAATTGATGTACATGAAGCCCCAGAATGATTGTCATCAATTCTTTAAGTTTCATTCCCCAACCCGACTAATTATGTTTGTAGACCGTTCAGGGCTTGATGCGAGGAACCGCCTGCTGATTATTAGTACCCAGTTTAGTTTTACTGAACTCATTTTGTACCAGAGTCGACGACTGACTCTCCTTAAAAGTCTTCTTTTCTTCTCCAGTCAAACAAAACTGTTGCAACCTCTCCAATCCAAGAGGTTCTGGAAAAAAGGCCTCCCCACCAAATGCACCAAAGTCCATTAGGAAGGTCTGCCCTGTCGTCGCAAAGGATTGGTTCGCACGTTCGGTTCTTATCCGATTATCATTCTAGCGCCGCCATGACAGAGAAAGCTAAAGGCGAAGCTGAAAGTTCAGAGTCTGAGACGGAGAATACGACGAACGATGACGAAGCGCAGACCTGCGTAAAGTTTCTCCTCCTGATCGATCAGCCTTCTACAGAACATAAAACCAAACGGCATCTTTCTATAAAAGATATTGGCGTGATACTGGATCGACTGTCTTCTAAGATTGTCGATGTAGAAAGGTTAGACAGAGACGTTGACGATGAGTGCTTCAATTGGACGATTAAGGCAATTATCAAAGGAGATTCTTTGAGGGAGCTTGGAGTTCTTTATGGTGGTCATTACTATACGATATGTGAGCACCCTGCTTATGGAACTTCGAAGCAAGAGGAGGATGAGGAAAATGGAGATGACGATGAAGAAAGTACAGTAAAAGGAGATGACGGAGATCCAGTGTGATGATTATGAACCCCAGTGGTGAAACTTTGTTTAGTCTGTTAAATATAATGTCGAATCAATTACTTTTTATATAATTAACAGTCCCTTACATATGATATTATACAACTACCATACTGCCGTGTACTTTGCAAAAAAAGAAAACTTTGTAAGGTTTTTAGATTTTTAAATAGTGCTAAACCAGCATCTAATGTCTGCGGAAAAGGGAGACAAACCCTCTTTTCCCCAAGTGCTCAGATGCAACATTTGTGAAATAAGTTTGAAAAGCCTCTATGTTCGGGCCTCATAAGAGGTCGACAGCCTTCACAGCAGTCTATGAGGAGATCACTGTTAAGAAGCCCACAGAAAGGTAAAAATGACGAATATTACAAAATATAATTCCTCCTTCTCTTATTCCTGAACATCAATTTTAATTTTATAACAATATTAAATAAATCAAGATGAGGATTTAATTTCTAATTCTATATTTTCACAGTTCTTCTTACCTTCCACGTGAATTTTTTCAATAACAATGGCTTACAAAACTTACAATGGACCTCAAAGTACTATAAACTTCCCTTTAGTATTTACTTTAACAAAACGTGACTTATTACACCTAATTGAGGCTAAACTTACCCAAACAAAGCCAATACATGTTTTACTTCGTTTGTACTTATTTATAGCTGACGTAGAAATAATTCCAAAGTCGAAAATTTTGTACTTTGGTGTCGAATTTTTTTGCTCTACTCCAAACAATAGAAATCCAGAAAGTTCTTTTTATTTAAATAATTAGATCAAATTAATCTAGCAAAAGAGTTTGTAGAAATCTTGAAATATAATTAATTAATTAGCTCTGATTATGTATTTTATTAATGAGATTGAAGGAATGATAATTAAAAAAAGCATATGAAAAATAAAAATAATTTTCTAGACTTCGAATCAAAATTTAAGTAAAAATAGGGTATAAATCAATTGCATGTTGTCTTTTCTTAAAAGTTTTGCACACATTTTCTTGATTTATTAATAAATTTCAAAGTAAATGTTTAATTGCGTCGAACTGAACACAGAAGTAATGTCTCTATGTGAGCTAACATGCACATTTTTTTTCAGAAATATAAACCTTTAGAAGACAATCGCTCAGTGCTAGCTTTTGGCAGTCGTAAAGTTGGTCATGACCTTCATATCCAAGCTACACGCTCATCTTCTGCCAAGCAGTTGCTCCGTACTTGGTTGGTTAGCCTCTCCTTGATCTTCATGATTTTCAACTTCATGAACGATCTTCATATGTTGGACATGATCTACTTTCAGGAATTTATGATACATGTTAGTCCATAACGGTTTTTTTGTAAAAATGTTCTTAACTAGCACAAAGTGATTTAAAAGAATGCTTAACCAAGTCGATTCCTAGTGGTGTTCTTTGTATATGAAAACTTGTTATACTTTACCCAGGTGTGATTCTGTTTCGCGTTGATTACTTCAAGTCATTTTGTGTCGTTCGTGTTAATAAAACAGTAAAAGAAATAACTTTTCTCCCCCACCCATCCTTTCAAAATACACGCATGCCTAAGACCCACATCAATCTCTAATAAATCAGAAATTATTCGAACTGAATCCCTCATCCTACTCGTGATTCTGCTTCAACCACTTCTCAAGAGGAGATAATTCAATATGATGTTATACACACTATTATATCCCTTTCCACCCTCTTTAGTACCGACAAAAAATACGTCTTCCTGTTATTTCAGCTTAGATTATACAATGGATAGGAAAGATATCACTTTATTCGTCTCAATGTCAATTATTATTGTTCAATTTGACTTAAGTTTATCACTAGTTTGTAAATCAAGAGATTAAGTTGTATTTTCGAGTATTTTGTTTTGTCCATTTTCTCGAGACTTTGGCAAGATCTAGTCCACACATGAGGTGTGGGGCTCACACAATTGTCTTTCAAACTAACAAAGTTCAATGGAAATTTTGTATAATTTAAAGATTTAAGAACAATAAACAAACGCACTGATATTCCCGCTTATCGCCGAAAGCCTACATACGAAATACAGAATCTTAAATATGCAACGATAGCACTCGCGAACATTTCGTACAATTTCATACTTCTACACAAAAGAAATTTCGAAATTTAATAAAATTAACATAGGGAAACCAATCAGCGAACTACTGCCGAAATCAATTATCTTACACGGGAAAAGAAAGTCCCGAAAATATAAAAAATTAAAGACGAAAAGTATAATTTCTGTGGGTCAACGACGTATGTTCTCTCCTCAACGCTGTGCCTTAAAGCTGCGCGGAGAACAGTGAGTAATGCAGGCCAAAGGGATTAGAGGAAATAACCGAACACACCTCGACGAGATTCCGGTTTTCTGAGGTTTCGACGATCAGAAAGTAAATTGTTTTTGAGACGTGGCCGATTTGGCTGCTTCTGATCGGACTTCTGCGAGGGTGCGTACGGAATTATAGGGGGAGGGGAGGGGGCAACTCGCCCTGCTAAACATATGCACAAATAATGTTACTTTTCTCTTAGCTTCCATAACAGTTGCCAAAAAACAAAAATACATATGTATTATATATAAACGTTTGAATATATATATATGAAGAAATGCAGTGTTGATCCTAAAGTTATTTATTGTTATTTTACTCGTCGTTTGGATATATATATATATATATATATATATATATATATATATATATATATATATATATATATATATATATATATATATATATATATAAAATAAAAGAACTCAATGGCGAGTTATGGGATATGGTAGTGAAACTACTGTATAGGAACCAAAAGTTTAATTTACGAGACTAGTTTCAGTATGTAGTTTATCATACCATCTCCAGTCGTATACTAGTTTCGTAAATTAAACTTTTGGCTACTATACAGTGGTTTCACTATCATATATATATATATATATATATATATATATATATATATATATACATATATATATATATATATATATATATATATATATATATATATATATATATATATATATATATATATATATATATGTGTGTGTGTGTGTGTGTGTGTGTGTGTGTGTGTCAAAAAGACTGATCAAATATATATCAAATTTTATGGCAAAGTGAGACAACTGATGAATTATAGTAGAAATTATAGTATATTGATAGACTCTTAAATAAGGTTTTAATTTTTGTATTTGTATGTTTTCAAATATTCTCTTTGTGTCTAATGTTGAGTAAATGCTATTTTTAAGTGAGTTAAAATCCCCTTTAGAGAATAGATGATTCTCTCGAAGTTCGTCTTCTTTTATAGTGTTTCGCTATGGAAATAAACGTCTTAGCTGAACTGTTTTAATTATTTGGACGTGAAGACGAATTCTTCGGTAGCTTTTTAAATTGTTAATTTAAACTTTTTATACTGGCTTCTTTGCTGCCATTCTTGATAATTCGCGCATGCGATTGTGGTGGGTTTTGCAAATATTAGAAATAATGATAAAAGCAGCTAAGTCCGCTTTGTGGGTGTTTACTTACCCTACAATCTCCAGTAAAAAGAAATATGGTAGAAAAATGCGGAATGATTTTATTTAAATGTCTTTATCATGTCTCGGATAATATGCAGTTTATTAAATGTTTTAATATTATTGTCCATTATAGAGCTTTGCTTAAATAAGAAGTATATATCGTAGGGAACTTTGCTTAGCAACGTCTTATCTATATTATATTTATATTAATGTTTACCTGATCATTAAGAATTTGTTAATCGAGTTTATAATCTCTCCACTTGCTGGAAGATGAGAGTACTAGGCTGGGAGATGAGAGCACTAGGCTATGAACATTAACCTCATGACGGTCTTATTTAGCTCACAAATTGTCTTGGACTTGTTTTAAAACAAAAATTAGGGATTATGATTAATAGAGTGTAATATATTGGCAAACCTATGAATTTGTTAAAAAAAAATTGGCAAAGACTTCCTAATGTGTGGTTGTCTCAAATGAACCGCAGGCCGGCTAAAGTGGTTTATAGTTGTAAGCTTTAAGGATAAGCTCTGGGTACACCAGGTGAATAGAGGTTTGTTTGAAGCTTTTCTAATAAAATGAAAAGTATTTTGAGGATTTAGGACCTTTTATTGTGACTTAAAACATAGTATTATTATTTTTGCTCGCAATTTTCGGCTTGTGGAGAAGAGTAGTGAAAAGCAATTTCATTATTATAATATTTCAGTAAACTTTGTTACCTGAGACACTGTTCTTTTTCTTGAAAATTAGTTTAGATGCGTTCTTTATATATATATATATATATATATATATATATATATATATATATATATATATATATATATATATATATATATATATGTATATATATATATATATATATATATTCTATGTTAACGTGCTTAGAGGCTCAGATATTACTAAAATAGATTATATTATGTAATTTATTGCTGGTAATGACCGTTAGGAAACCCGTTTTAAATTTGAAAAAAATGCTAACCCTAAATTTACGGAGTTGGAAAACCAATCAATTGTATTTGATGTTTATAATCATTCAGTATTTACTAAGAAAATTGGTGTTAGTGATCACAAAAAATTGGAAAATTCGCCGGCGACTGAAAAATTGGTTTCTATCCCTATTCCTTCTTCCGAGAGCTACAGAAAGGTTGCATCCAGTTAATTTGTCATTGATGACCGAAATCTCTGCAAAACCCGCTGCCATAAGAAAATTAATTTGTTACTTAAACCTAACGATGTATTGGCTTTTAATGAATTTTTCCTAAATCATTTATTCATTGTCATCTATTTCAGCAAACTGACCTCAACAAATAACAACACAAAAATAACTAATAAAATAATTATCCTGATCTCCTAAGGTCTTTAGATTGCATTTGGAGACTCGTAAAATATAGAAAAAAAAATGATGGAAACACTCTATATATTAGAATTGAGGAAATTTTTACATCTAATTTTTATTTTTCCACATACCTACGATACGTGTAAGTAGGCAAACCTCACTAATCCCCATACAATGGGCACTACATACCCATTAACAGATGCATTTAGGGGTAATTTGAATGTCTCTAATTCCCTTGGGGTCTTGTAAAAGAATGCAACCATTGTTGTAGAAAAACTAAATTAGAAGTGATTAAAATATCGTGGTCAATACAATTAAGGTATATGACGATATTAAACAGCTTTATGCGTAGCAAAATTGTTGATTTCATAAACTTCTAACGCACAATACACAATACTCAATACACAGATGAGATAATGAAGTCATACAAAATGCTAATAAACTTTTCGACGTTTTTGTATAAGATAAGGATGGGAAGAAGATGGTTATCACCTCTTATCAACTCCAGTTTTGCACAAATTTGTATCTATCCAGGGAAATCATTTTGAATTTTTTCGGGCGGGGCTGACTTGTTCGTGTGCGCTGAACTTGTTTCTTCATCCCGATATTAGGGCCTGGGGGAGGTTTTTATAACTGAATAGGTACGTTAGTGGATAATTAAATGCTTTTAAAACTAAAGTAATCGTTAAGATCCAACTAAGTTTGTTACTACCATCAATGTGCTATTTTGAACAAATTCTAGACAGATTTTTTCTTGGATCTATCAAATACACTGAGCACGATTTAACTCCTCTAATTAAACGTTTCGATTGATTTACCTTCTTAAATTTTGGTTTGGTCGACCATATTCCACACAAACCAGGTCAACTTAGTTTTCACACAAATTTTCACCTCATTACGATTTGAGTTTTTTTTATTTTTATGCCACGATAAACTTAGCAGGACAATAAAATATTTCTAATTCGTAGGGATTCCAGATCCCAGTTACCAATATATGGATTTGAGTACTCCTTCTTTATTGTTTCGGAATCCATGGTCCCAAACCATTCTTTATTCTGCTACGCGTGGAAACATAAACCTGAAATTATCTAAATTTTCCCGAAAGCAATTTGCCAATCACTTTCACACTCGGGTTTTTTCTCACATCGTTAAATGCCAAAGCTCACACCCTTACGAATCAAGGATAACCTTGATTGATTGTTATCGCACAAACCATGAAGCGACGAGAACAAAATGCTTGGAAGATATCTTAACTAATTATCTATAGTTATCGCTCATATCTCTCAACCTTAAGTTTATATATATATATATATATATATATATATATATATATATATATATATATAAATATATATATTGGTTTGGGTTGGGCTGCTCCTGTAGAGCTTCAAATTAATTTGTAGGATATACGAAAGGACGTAAAGGGGGAAATTCATTTCATTTTTTGATAACAACGACGTTTCGGGTGATACTTTCACCCAACATCTGGTAATGGAAATTACAAATTCGTGAAAAGACTAATATTTTAAGTTAAATTTTAAACATTCAAATTATGGATGTAATCGAAGATTTAGATCGTTCTGTATTGCTCCCTATATTAACGGTTTAAATCTTACATTATATATATATATATATATATATATATATATATATATATATATATATATAAACTTGAAATTCTTTATTAGAGATACTGTAACTTTACAACTCTACATCACATGCGATCATATAAAAAGAGGCGAAGCGATTAGTGCGAATAAAGTATAAACATTTTTAGAAGTCCCATATAATGTTACTAAGGGAACAACTGCCGTTACTATGACTACAATGCCAGATTATTGAAACCTTCTAATGACTTTCATGAAGAAATTTGTGTAACATCTTTGAATTTAGGTACAAATTTTAATGAAGTGTTCGTGGCATAATTTTATGGCCCTGTGGGAAGCTCCCACAACGAACAATGCTCAGTCCTGTTGCGCCTGTCTTCATGTTCATAAGGCGATATATATATATATATATATATATATATATATATATATATATATATATATATATATATATGTAAAATGAACCTTTCATGAAATGTTCAAAGAATATTGCAGTCTATTTGACAATTTTGCAATGCAAAGATATTTTATTTATTGAAGATACATAAGAAGCAGATTTGACTAGAAGAACTATCTCATTTGTAGATCTTAAGTAATTTCCATTCGATTACTTTTATTATTAATAATGATAATGATATTAATAATGATATTAATTTTCACGAAAACAAGAAAATATTTTAAAAAAGTAGAAAAAATGGGGTCACACTGGAACTTTTTGAGTTAGGGCGCGATCTTTGGTGTATGAAACCATCCTCTAAATAATAGTAATATTATACTAGATCTGCAGACAGAAGGAGAAAAATAATAGCTTAATCCTATATTTACGCTCACACTGCCATGAGACTCGGGAGCTGGTCAGGAAAGGCATGAAAAAGGTCGATTTTTAAGGTAAATTTGGTTTCAGGCAATACATTATTTTCATCTGCTGTTTTTTGCTTTCGGTCAAGTTGTTTTTTATCTTGAGATTTGTTGGTGTTTCTTGGACACTATACTGTTTTGAAGGCTCTCCCGAGGGCTCCGTTATTCACGGGTTATTTGAGAACAGTCGCGAGTGTCCATGATACGATAATAAAGAGTCATACATCGATCATAGTATTTATTATCCTATCCTTCAATGAACAGTTTAAAATTTTCGTTCGCGTTGTTTTTCAGCGAAAACTGAGCTCGTTGCAATTAAATTGGTTAAATAAAGAAAGCAACAGCAGATGACTATAGAGTGGACTTTCAAAAGTCAATTGACTTTCGCTGTTACAGCCACAGTGATACATTAGACAAAATCACATATTTTAATATTCCTTCAGAGTCGATAAAAGTCCAAATCCTTCCAACGTACATAAGAGAAGGACGTGCTTGCCTCAAGTTTTCATTTCAGTTTCGGTAGATAGAATAACGAGATGAGAGCTAACTGAATAAATAGATAAATTTGCAAGAACATCGAAATAAGCTAGTGGTACCTCTTGTCATACAGAAATATGTTTCATAATCTACCAGGTTAAAGATAATGGAAGATTTATTAAGAAAGTTTTAAGACGAGAGGAAATACCTTGTGAGCTTTGCACACCATTTTTAGAAAAATGACGCTTCAAGTATTAGCTGCAGCAAAGGAAGCAGCTCTATGGGTCATGCAAATCTCGTGTTGTGTTCATCTTCTGTTCGCAACAAGTTACTGACTCAGTGTAGCGAGCTAAAACCAATGCTACCAAATGTAATTGAGGTCACTGAGTTCAAATATGATATAAGTTGACCACCAGGTGGCGCCACCTAGTGGCTAGAGGTGCTAAATCAGCCATTTTCGCCGCAGGTTCACTAATCATGTCCCTCTAGTTCTCATTTAATTTGAATCGGCAAAGGGTTTCCAGCATTTAAGTTATCCACAAACTCATTGATTTGTGTTTTTCAAACAAAACTGGCCTTAGCCAATAGAACCTGGAGTTGAGGAGGACATGGTACAACTATATATAATTTTCATTGGTAGTTATAAATCAGAAGGTGAACTTTTGCCATTTATAAGTTAAAGTGTATTAAACACAGTGATGTTATGCTTTTAGCATAGTAATGGCTATACTACCATTACCTACATTTTAGTTTAGTAGACCCATAAAATATAGCACGCCCCCATCATGGGCTAAAACCGCCCCAGTACTGCAACGGCACAAATGATGGTTAAATATAGACAATTAAAACAGGCATTTTTACGGCTGTTAGATTAGCCCATTGGATAGGGTCAAGGAGGAGCGTCCCGCAGTTATACCCGATTCAGTGCGAAGGTGTCCACTCATTGCTATATTAGATGAAACTTCTTTGGAAGGAAACACGACTCGGCGCCGCAGTTAAAAAAATTAAGAAAAAGGGTCGAAGATGAGAGGTCCTCAAGTATTTATTTTGTCATAGAGTTTAGTTTTGGAATAATTTACCCCACAGTAGCCCTTAATAGTACTAGTTAGTTTGAATGCCTTTAAAATAAAGGTAGACAGATAGATAAAAGAAGGAAACTTTAGAAAGAATATGGATGGTCAGGTGATTGTATATAAACACAAATACTGTTCTGGCATAAGGGTGCGAAAGAACGCTGTTTAGCATGTATGGCAGAATTTTGATGTGACGTGGCATTATAGATAAAATGGTTCTGTGGCTATGTATTGATGTTGTTCTTTGAACTGGAATGGTGTGTAGGATAGATATCTTTGGCCAGTGGCTGATAGGAGTAAGAGTGATGGGAGATGGGTCTGGTGGTTAACATGTGGCAGACCCTAGTGGCTTTTTTCATTTGATAGTTATGTTAAGTTGTGTTAAATTGTCCTTTTTTAAGAGTCTAATCTGGCAATTTCTAGCAAAGACACAGTCGCCGAACTGTAAAAATAGGGTTAAATATGTAGCCTACTTATAGGATATGTTAAAATAACTAAAATAAAACATAAGAAAAAAAAAAAAGCAAACCAAACACCAACACAAAACTTAGCAAAGAAAAACCAAAAAATGAAACTGAGAACAAAGCCTCTCTCTTGGGCCCGAGCATGCAACTAACACCAAACAAATATATACAATGAAGGAAGCCAAACTCCTCCAAAAAGTTAAATCAGCCACAAATCAGTGAGCGCAAAACCGTCCCGAGTTACAGGGACCCTCTCGACTCGGTATCTGCACAGGTAGCGTGCCTAAAGACTCCTCAGAATGGGACACTCAACAAGAATGTGATGGACAATCCGGGGAAAGCGCAATCGTCGCAGTAAGGTGCAGGGGAGCGACCCATCAAATGGCAGTGCGTCGCAAAAGTGTCTCAAATTCGAAGACGACAGAAATCGACCTGAATCTGTCGCAGAAATGTTGGGTAGTCTTACAGGAACAGTTGCGGAGCACTAACCCGGAAATTTAGGTTTCCGTTGGTCGTCTTTCACCTTCTTTGCCAGGTAGCCAAAAGGGATGACCTGATTCATGTCATGTAGTCAGTGTTGACAAGAGAAAAAACGCTGGTGATCACACAGTCCTCGCAGACTGTTTGCAGCTATCATTAGTGGACTCATTTCCTGCAATTCCTATATGACCAGGAACCCAGCAGAACATAATATCAATATCTTCTTGGGGTTATGAGATTCAAATGCTTCGAAGGTACTCAGGGCGCTCTCTGACTCGCTATACATCAATATATGTTCCCCGGACCGGGCACGACGCGTAATTTCCCGTGCCAAGCTAGCAGTTTATTTCAACCAGCTCGGTCCGTGAAGACATAGGCATCGCTCGGTAGAGTCCCACAAACTTCAGAAAAGAGTCACACAGCGTGAAAGTTGATCACTTCTTTGGATTTGAAGCCATATGTGTACATTGGCACGGCTCTAGCGTAACGTGGACTGTGGTTTAAAAACTTTGAAAGCAATATTACCGGCGCTGTAGAAGCTTTGGGTGAAGCGGCGTGTCGATGAATGCTCAAACGTTATCTCCATGAGGGTGACGTCCTGAGCAGAACAAGAGTCCTCACCGGCTCACTTCCACTCACTTCTACTCTTCTGTAAAAGAGAGATCTTTCTGTTAAGTGAAGACATGTATAGCCGCCAAAACAGCGAGCGAGCTTCAAAACATATATCAAAATAGGCCTCAATCAACATAATTCATCAATGGGGAATTCTTCGGGTAGTGCTTTTAGCGTATATAGACATATCGCTTCTCTCTGATGGCAACCACATACTCGGCCGTCCACCAAGGAAGGGGGCGCCGTGCAAATCACCAGTTGTTCTAAGAATCGTAGTAATGGCATCGCCTTGTGGAATAACTCAACAGCCTCATAAACCTACCTAAACTCCTAGCGTGTGACAGAGAAATTAGCCATTTCCTGAAATGCGGAGCATCTCGCCGCTCTAAGCACAACCGAGGGGGATTCCAAGGCTGCAGTGGCCCAGTCATTGACATTTGGATAGGAAAGTGGTTACTAACATTAAGGTTGTATAATAATTTTCAATCAAAATCAAGCTGTGCGTCCGGAGAGGACAGGGAAAAAATGATACAAGAAAATGAAATGAATGGTAGTAATGAAATGGTGCTTGAATTTGAAATGTTTTTTTTTTTAATTGTAAGAACAGAAACTTCATAATTTATCGGGGTTTTTTTCCTTTTTCTAGATTTTAATATATAATTTACTTTCCATTAGGTATGACATCAGTGCTGTACTTGTTTTGGGTTGATCGGCGAAAACTTTCTTTAGTGATGGGCTGCTAACTAAAGTATTTTTTCCGGTGTAGGTGGAATTTGGTGCAGGTAGGTAGTATGTGTGGGATAGATAACTGGATGTTGCAGGTAGTCCATTGAGGTGGGGAAGGATTTACAAAGCGGTAGCTAAGGGTAAATTTTATGTGTCTTAGTCGTAAGCGTCCTATGACGACTTCATCTATTCGAGAGATTCTGGAAGAGCTCTTCCATTCGTTGACATCATCTTTTATTTGTCGCATATGTTGATAGCCGTGTGCTTACCATTCAGCTGTGGTATGTTGGTTCACTGGGCAGTGAGTTATCTGTGATTGCTGATTTTGAGGCTCTATTAGCGTCTTCATTGCTTTTTATTTCTAAAGGAAGGGGCATCAACATAGGGTTACGTTACTTAAAAGAGACGTTATCTTTCTTTGGATTTCAGTGGCTAGGGAATGAGTTTGGTTGCGTGCTTTTTTCATTGTCAGCGCCCTGTTTAAGTCTGAAAATATTGTGGTTTTGTTGGTACCTGCTTTGATGGAATTGAGACCCATGTAGATGGCAGTGAGTTCTGTTTAGTGGACCGAACCGAAGCGCAATCCGAAAGTCGAACTGCTCGTATGTGATGCGGATGAATTGATGCACATGCAACGCCATTCGCCGACTTCGATCCATCCGTGAAGATGGACTGTCATGGTTTATGGGAACTTTGGTGGTCCTGCAAATTGTTGGATTGCACTACGGCGTCATTGTCGATTTCGAATATGGGAGAGTTATTTGACATATTCCTAGAAGTTGAGTAATCTACGGGAGAGTAGTATAATAGTTGTCAGTGAGGCTGTTTGGATCTGGAAGGTTTAAACTTTGTATGAGTATTGTAACCCTTACAGTGTAGTTGTTGTAGCTGCGAGGCCTTGGGTTGTCTGCTGGTGGCGTTTTTTTTAGTATTCTTTGGAGCTTGCTGTTATGTCTGTAAGCACGCGCAAGGTATTTTAGTTCTGTAACTTGTCTTTGGTGACGCAAGAGTATGATTCTAGGCTCGGCGCAAAATAAGGATGTTGGGGGCGATTTGAAGACACTAGTGGCTAGATGGAGGGCTTTATTTTGCATCGGATCTAATCTTTGGATTACCGATTTTGATGCTGCTCCGTACAGATGGGATCCGTAGTTTATTTTGGGCAGGACGAGAGTTTCGTAAAGGTAGAGGAGGGTGATTTTGTTTGCACCCTAGTGATGATGCAACAGTTTATTAAAAATGTTTGTGACTTTCTAGCACCGTCAGTTAAAGTCGTAAAACCATGTTGTACCAAATATTTCGCAATTTTGTCTATTGCTTCTTGTAGGCAGTTCAACATTTCTGTTGCGCTGGTGTCTGTGAGCTAACTTGTCATTTCGTCCACATATAACGAACATTTAATGGCGGGTAGTACTTGGAGAGTCAAATTATTGATTACTATTATGAATAGGTTTGTGCTGAGCACACTTCCTTGTGGTACTGCTTCATGTTGGCTGAGTTGTGTAGATCGGGCTCATTGGAGATCTATTATGAATTTTCTTTTGTTGAGGAAGTTTTTGATATAGAGTGCGAATGGTCCTCTGATTCCTAGCTCATGTATGTTATTGAGTATATGATATCGCCTTGGCAATATCAAAAAAGACTGCTGTGACAAACCTACTTTCGATGAATACTTGACAGACGTCGTGGTCAAGGAGGGTTAAGGGATCAAGTGTGGAGCAATATTTCATATAACCATATTAGTTCGAGTGTAAATGGCATTGCCTTTGATCGAGTCGGTTGTAACGAAATGACAGTCATATTTGTTATTCGGATGCTGCTGCGGGTTTGACTGCATAGTCTCGCTGATACAAATGCAAACTGGGTCCGAAGGCCACAAATATTCCATTGCTGGATTTGAGTTTTTTATATTGTTCTTCGGTGTGTAAATCTATTTTGGAGGCTGGTTAGGGTCCATGTTGTGTGGAGCTACCGAACTTTGTATAGGGTTTGGATATATTATGTTTCGACGTGCCTGGTATTATCGGGTTTGGTATGTTATTGTTCACGTTAGTTTTCTTAGCGAGAGATTCCTTATATATTACCTGTGGGCACTATACCTTTGGTTTTGTAGTGCGCCAGGTGCTTGGTAGAAGCGTTTCTCTTTGGCTAGCGGGCGTGATTGTTCGTTGTAGACTTTGTATTGAAAGTAGGGCTGTATGTCTAGAGGCATTGTTGTTGAGGTCTGGTTCCATATTTGTAGTTGAATTTGTGGACCTTGATAGGAAAATTGTTAATCTACGAGTATGTGGTGATATTTGTGAAAGGCAAATGTCTTTTTTTAGTTTTGTACTTCTATTTTATGTTGGTGTGTTTGAGTTAGACGGTGATATTTCCTCGAATTTAAATGCCAGGCAATGTGCGCCTGGTGTCAAGGGTTGTGAGTTTATGGGTTGTAGGCTATTTGCCTGCGTATAAGGGTTTTATTGAAGTCTGTTAGATCAAATTGTTGGCTTGGAAGCTATTTTGGTGGTTGGATCTTTGGTGGTAGAGGCAACGTTAGCATAAGTTGGCGTACTTAACGTTCTTCCTTCCTCTCTCATATCTTTCTAGTCTTGGTGTCTTCGGATGCGAAAATGGACAGTTCTTATCCGTACCTCTTGATGGGAGATGAAATGCGGACATGTTCGTCCGTATGCGTGGTGGTTATTCCTAGATTTAATGCACCTTTCGTTTGCTCTCAATTGTTCACTGCTGTGCCCCTTTCACTTCATTTGAAGCATAATTGTGGATAGGTTCTACAATATTTGGAAGGGTGACCAAACATCAGGCATGATCAACAATGAATTGGATTGGATAGTTCTTCGCGTATTCGGATTATTGTTCTTGCAAATCTAATTGTTTGTGGGATGGTTTGCTGTTGCAATGTCATTTGGCGATTTTCAGCGGAGTTGAGCGTGTAGGCGATTTTTTCTCGAAGATGGACACAGTCTATTTGATATCAGTCATATTCAAATAGCCTTTGTATAGCTTTGCATATAAAGGTCTCCTAACTTTTGGGTCCAGGCATAAATCTGTTAGGCCGAACAGTATCTACTCTCATGTTGTGTTTGTTTTATTTGATTGTTCCTTAAGACGGTGAGGGCCAGAAGTTCTTTTGATATTTTTTTCTGATTTGGCTTTAACTGTATCTTCTGTTTGGTCAGGATTGATTAAGAATTCTGGCTGACTCTTCTATATCGACTTTCAGTTGTTCTCGCAGTTCGAGTGCACAGAGCGGTTCATTTCTTGTGGTTTTGAGCCTTATCTATTTGGACAAGCCAGTCGCTCTAAATAATTTTCTGAGTTAGGTTTTTTTTTTTGTTTATTGGTGTTGTTTCTTTTTGGGTATTTTGTTTCTTCATTTTGTACAGTTGATGAGTCAATCATATAAGTATCCATGGCCACGAGATGAAATTCAACACTTATGCTCATGGCAGCCCAAACTGAACCCAACAAGAGGCAGGCACTACTGGGCATCTTTAACATGGCTCTGACCGGTATCACTAGGCAAGGCGTTATATGCCTTCACCGCCACCCCTTGGAAACCCCGCACCAAGCCTAGACATAGCGTGGTAGGCTAATTGAAGCAGCGGATCCAGCTTGGTGACAGGCTTTAGAGTGGTTAGGGTCACCATGCCTAATATCTGGTCGTAGGAATGTTCAGTTCCGTGGGTCAGGGGAAAAGCAGGGCCACAATGAGGAAGTGTTAGTTTAGGAGACTAAGATTAGGGGTTAGCGAAGGAGGGAAGAGAGGCTAAGTTGGGCCATACGGGTCGCTGAGTCCCGTCAGTATGGTGGCCAGAAAAACACATCGCCGTACCACTTGCTTCTAACCATGGTGCGGCTAGGAACAGAGACTTGTAGTGTGAGGCCTTTGTGCAGATTTCCCAGATTTCAGGTCGAAACTACTTGGCATGTATACAAAAGCGATTCGTATGGCCGAAGCATTAGAAGTAGTAACACTTTCGCGGCAGTGGCAAGAATGCCTTCACTCTGTGGTGATTCTAACCGGCAGGCATAGACTCAGGGAGCCTGCCATGATCAATTTGACGAAGAGTGTATTGGTGGGTCTCGAGGCTCTATCCTGTTTCCTCATCACACTTTTGAACTTGAACGATGCTACATCAAGCCAGCGGTTCGGTTGCATCTTTTAAGAACTAATTGCCAAGTTCCATCAGATAAACTACTACTTTCACAAAATTTATCGTAGAATTGCAGTATTTTCTGCCCCAGCGAAACATCAAGGGCATTTATACAATCTGCCTGGCTACGGTCAGCCGCATTACCCAGAAGGGTCCCTTCCGAGAAACGGGTGACATTCGGTTCTCTACCTATTATACCAGCTAACTCCCGTCTCTGATGGAACATGTCACATTTGGCCAGCATGCTACCATCAGTGGACCAAATGATAAGGAAACGTTTAAAGACAGCATACGACCATCAGTGGACCAAATGATAAGGAAGCTTTTGAAATCAGCATGCTCGAAAACGCTGTGTGCTTCTGGATGAAAGGTCCCGACATCTTTAAGGATTCGCTCACCGTACTATCGACTTTTGTTCTTCGAGTTTTACCTTACCCATCTAAGGGCTGCTCGGATAGAAAATGACATCTTTGGAATTGCCGGCTGCTAAAACGGCATGGGAAGGTCCGTCCCCGCAACCCCCGTGAAAGGGATGAACCCTTTGTCTTCTTTTTTTTGCCATTTGTATTTTTTAGAGATGAGGGCAGGGAGTAAACCTTCTTCTCTTTCCAAATACAAGGGTCTCTAAGGCAGAAAAAACCAGCCTCAGCCTTATTTTCCTCCGAAATGGGAAAAAACTTGGATGTCCTAACCGAGGGAAGTTCCTTCATCTCCTCTTGATTCATCGGCACCCCGTGCCGCCTCAGAAATGTCTTCCACCGAATTAAGGCTCGTCCTTTTGGAAGAGTGCCATTTGGGGCGGGGTTCGTCCGGGTCCATCTTCGCCTCGGAAGGGGCCTCTAAATTGCTATATCTCAACGCCCACAAGATGTTGGAGATCTCGACCGGAGACACAGTAGGTCCTTGGTTTGTAGGAAACGTCATTGGTGTCCGCATGCCTTTCCTAAACAAGATCACGATTCTCTGGGTCTTTTAACTGACGGGCAAGACGCAGCGGACTACGTCGCTCCTTATTCCTCTAAGGACTTCACGTGATCAAGTCGCCTCCACGGTGCGGGACTCCAAGCGGCGCTGACTCCGCGAACATCATATGGCTTTAGGGACGCCTTAGAAAGAAAACGGGGTGGGGTGCATCGCTGGTAAGTAAAGAATCGCCTGGAGACGACAATGAAAATGGAGATAGGGTTAAACCCCCACAGACGTAGACATAGGAGAGGATAAACCTCATTTTTGATAGGAGACACCTGGAGGAACCCTTGGAAAAAGACAAGGGGGGGGGGAAGTACCTCTTTTGGGGGGAGTGGAGCTGCCCAAAAGAAGCTCATAAAGTGGTAAAGGGAAAGACTTTTTACCGCGTTATACGGTTGGAGGAGAGCTTCTCTCCCGTTAAAATTGGTGCCTCGGATATCTCGCCTTTTTCAAATCTTAGGGGCGGACGAGGTGGCGCTTGGAGGCGGCTCTCCATACATCTGCGGACGCCCGCCATTGCTCCCCGTTGTTGCCATAGTAAATTGAAATAAGAAAAGACACATGGAAAGTAGATACTATGACCTCCAAATGCCTTGGCACTTTGAGGAAACATTCTGCAAAGGATCAGAAACATCAAGAATATGTGATTATATATTTCCAGATACTCGTTCCAAGGGTTCTTACGCTTTTCCACTGGCAACCCAGCACACCTTGCAGCTAATACCTTCCCTAGCCAGTGAGCTTTCGGTCCTCGCAGCAGGCAGAAACCTCAAGGTATAACTTCCCACTCGGCGAGCTGACATGGTAAGAGGATGAAAGTGCGCCCAGTCCCCAATACCTCCCTGGGTAGTAAGAGCGAAAGTTGGAAGAGGATAGACAAGGGTATGCAATAAAAAAGAATAGAGGTAGGCGGGTCCACTAAAGAGTAGGGTGGAGTGATCACCTATTATTACCGTGTGTCAATTTGTGGGGTGAAAATATGTGTGTAGATGCGAGGAATTCAAATCTACTATTATATTTGTTATTGCTTAACATTTAACTTGGTAAATCTACGTTTGACCCCCTCACCCTCATAAATTGCCGTTAGAAAACAACATTTATCAATTTAAGGTTTTCAAAATGGTAGGTGAGGCTATATACATTTAGTTTCTCTGCATAAAACATATCCAAGTAATCTTAAAACCTATCTTAGTAATCATAAAATTATATGTAATAAACTTGAAGTATACTGTACTGTGCTTGATGTGTAAAAGCAAGCGACTGGGCGTTCAAAGCCACCAACAGTTGCTAACACTTCTGATAAAGTGCTACAGGTATTCAACGGATCACCACGAAAATCTGTGAGACAATATTCTCGTGAAACAGGGAGAAGTAAGACAAGTGTACACAGAATTCTAAAGAATTCTAAATGGATATCTCTTATCCCGAGATTATTGCATACATTTGATGAGGATGATCCGGAGCGCAGAATCCAGTTTTGCAAATAGTTTTCAGTAAAAATACACAGAAAATGGCAAATTCGTGGACTAAATTATCTGCTCTGAAATAATCCTATAATTAATCGTCATAATTGCACATACTGGTCGCAAAAAAATATCCACACATTTAAGTAGAACGACATCTAAATTTCCTGCGTATAACTGTCTGGTGTGTTTTTTTTTTCAAAGGCTTCAAAGTCCATGTTTTTTCGATGGTACACTGGTACAGTTACTGGTCATAGTTACCTAAACATGCTCCGGAGAAAAGGTTTTCCTGCAATTCAATAATTGTAAGGAGATGGGGACATTTACTTTCAACAAGATGGAACACCTCTTCACTACCACCAAGCTGCCAGGAATGACCTTGAAACATTTCATAATCGGTGGAACGCACGACGAAATAGTATCGAGTATCTACTACGTTCGCCAGATTTGAACCCAATGAGGTATACAGTAAGAGATCGAAATCACTCGAACATTTAAAAAGTACATTGGAACAAACGTGTAGAAATATCCAGACAAACATTTTTGCTGGTCTGCCAATCACGGATTCAAAGACAGTTCTAACACCGTGTTTAAAACAAATTAAACTATTATTTTGGCGTTGTATATTTCAGCTATAAAGATAAATAAAAATCATCTGAATAATTTATGGGGTTTTCCTTTTAAATTCTAAGAATGTATACATGGTTTTGAGAGACTATAAATTTAACATGAGGATTTATATATGAGGGTCTGAAAAAGTTTGTATAAATTTTATTTTTCAACATAAGACTTTTGCAAGCAATGATACCATCCATTTAAACCATTTTTTGTTCTATAAACTAAGGACTCAAAATTAAACCAAGTTAAAACAGCTCTTTTAACATCACAACAGAAGAAAAACGAGCGTCCTTCTTTGTCTTCGAGTGCTTGGTTTCGAATTTATCTTGAAGTACATATCCCGTACAATTTAAACACGACAATTTGTTTTAAATTACGAAAGGAATATGAATATTGTGTGGGGCAGGCAGAAAATAACCCTATAATTTAATGGAAGGATACGATTCCCTTACTTAAAGATTGGGATCACAGGAGCAAGTTTCAAGCAGGAAGGTAAAAAAACACGTGATAAGGATTTGTGGTGGAAGCCACTTTGGGGCCTCCCCACTTGTGTTGCTTCCTAGAAGGGCCTTCCATCACGCTAAAGAAAACTTAGACCTTTTCCCAGACTTCCGAAGAATTGAGCAAGAGATCAAAAGGGACATATTACCCGAAATGACAGATAAGAGCCCTCATATTTCCTTCTCTTTCTGCCAGAACTAAACTTGAGGTTGAACGGAACTCTTCTCCAATAAAGGACATAACAGACTCCCACAATTTGAGGAAGAAGACTGCTCTGGTTGCCTTAGCAAGTCTGACTCCCGCTTTGACAGCATTTTTTCGGATTTTACATAAAGTGAATTTTTAGCGAGAAAGTGTATAGAGTGACGCGTCTTGTTGATCGCTGCACGATCGTTTGTTCGTTCATAAGTGGACCACTGGCTTTCTTCGTTGAAGACGGTACGGGACGAATCTTCACTCCTACGTGGAAATTTTTTTGAGGTAAAGTGGTTATTTTTTTTTGTACTTGGACATTTACCCTCTGATCTCCTCCACCTTTTTCTCTCTCACCACCTTTTTCTACACAAGTGTTTCTCTGTTTTTCCATGTTTTGTAACCATCCAGTGAGCGGTATGATGTGTGAAAAATGAAGGAAACCCTTCGAATCACTCTTCGGGTCCTCTCGAAGGGCTCGAAACCTGACCGTGGTAAAGTTTTTGAACAGATTTACGGAAACATAAAGATTGCACTGGTACGACTTATCGACATCCAAAATGGATACTCTGCCATTTGTGCGAGGGAGGCTGACTGTGAAGTCTTAACCTCAAGCAAGGCAGTTGAATGCCTAAAGACCATAAACCTGAAACCCCACACACCCCCACAAATAAAAACTTACCGTAGTGTCGTCTGCAGGCGCCTCGACTCTTGGGTTGGGAGCCACTCGGCAGAGGACATAAAAGACGAACTCGAAAGGAACCACCCTTGGGCGAAAGTTGCAGAGGTAATAAAATTTAAAACCTACACGCACGTATTCAAGGTTGTGTTCAAGGATACGGCGATTGTGCAAAAGGCTAAGGATCTCGCATTACTTTTATTTAGTGTGAGAGTCTGCCCAGAGCAGATTGAAAGGGAAGAGTTTGTCGAATTGCAAATGTGCTTTCGGTGCTACAAGTACGGCAAACACACCACTTCAAGCTGCCATGAGAATAAAGAACTGACTCTTTTCTCTATTTGTGCAGGTCGCAACCATTTTTGGCGTGACTGCAAAAGTACCTCCCCAAAATGTTTGAACTGTGAAGGCCCCCACCGGACTATGTCCATGGCATGCCCGATCAGAAAATCTGAAATCCAAAAACAAACCCAGCTATGACGCGAGACGGAGGAAAAAAAGGTAAATTCGACCAACGCAAAAGTTGCCAAAGCCGCGATTGCCGAGACGAACAACCAGAAAACTTATCTCCACATCGAAAACGAGCACTCCACCAAAATTATGTGCTGCATTTATTATGCACACATAGCTAACATCACTCGCCCTGGAACATTCGCAACTGAGGTCAACCGTATGCTCGTAAAGAACGGCTTACAGGAGATGTGGTTCCCCGACAACCCTCCATCAGAGGAGGTTATGCGTATAAAGGTAGCCCCTCAGGGCCTGGAACCGTGCCAAAAGGTACCCACCCCCCAAAACACAGCCACCACACGCGACCCACGCCTAAACAAAAATAAGCATACTTCCCAAACAGAAAAACTAGCGCCGCTTACACCCCCCAAAATTGACACAAATACACCCAAAACTCATACCAAGTCACCGAACAAGGAAGCAGTGCGACCAAAAGAGACCAGGTCTCCGAGGTCGAGAAAACTTTCAAAGACACGTGGTCCCAGGTCAACCTCCTTGTCTCGAGGCAGAGAGACCCAACTGAAATACCATTCGAGAGGATTTAATCTTAAACTATATGCCCCCGAATCGGCCCCCTTCCCAACCGAAATCGATTCCCACGAAGTATCTGAGGGTCTTAGGACCGGAAGATACAAGTGGGAATGCTCTGATGAGGTTCCGGAACGGCAAGTTGAGGAGGCTCTCTCACGAAACATGGTAAAATTGACCACCGACTGCTTTCATAGAATCACGGACACCGAATACACGAAAAAACGAAACGGCAGGGAGCGCACCTCGCCCAGTACACCACATGTGAATAAAGTGGATCACGAATAAGCGTTGACTTTAATCCCACACATAAAAAGACCCAAACGTTACACAAAATGACTAATAAACTAACGATAATACAGATGAATGCCGATGGATGGGACGAAAAAGGTTCCATCTATGGCAATATCTTACGACAGAATGACCCTGACATCATACTTATTCACGAACACGGAATGACCGCTCATAAAGAGATTAAAATATTTCAATACAACGTCATTAGTAAAGATCATAGCCAGGAACGGTATGACGGCTGTGCAATAGCCGTCAAAAAAGGACTAAAATATAAAAGACTACCCGACTTAGATGAATCTTACCTTGCCATTGAGGTAGGCACTACCCTGAGGCGTCTGGTCGTTGACACGGGGTATCAACCCCCAAGACGCGGCTATGTACCCTTGCACAACCTTCTACAGATCTTCAGCCATAAAAGAAACGTAATCTTTGCTGGAGATCTGAATGCAAGATATGCAGCATCGAGGTATACCTCCTATAACAATGCAGGTAGAAACATCGAAGTATTACTAGACAGACAATACGCGACAAGGATCGGACCAGAATCCCCGACATATATTACAGGAAATGCAGAAACGAAACCTGATATTGTGTTATCCAGTATCAGGTTTCCCTACAACTACTACATTGAACCGGGCCCCATAATTCCAAGTGACCACCAGGCTGTTAAAATTACAGTAGGTGTAAATCCCATCCAAATTGCAATCCCAGGACGCAACAGCTACAAGCAGGCGAACTGGGAAAGCTACCGAAATTATCTTCTAAATTATATCCCTGACCCTTTACTCGATGCCAATTTAGAAAAGATAGATAAAGAGCTAAATAAAATCACTGACCTCCTAATTAAAGCCGATGAGAATAGTGTTCCCCATATTAAATATAAAACCCTTCCAGCTCCCTATTGGACCCCTCCCATGAAAGCCCTGGCCCAGGAATATAAGGACCTGTCCAATGTAGTAGCGCTGACAGGCCCCAACCACAATGCCCACAGAAGACTAAGAGAAATTAAAGACGAACTCCAGACACTAATTACGGACCAAGAGATACTCACATGGGACAGACTAATAGAAAGACTCGACATTGAAAGAGACTCACACACCTTCTGGCAAACCGTTAAACGGTTAAAAGGAAGAGCTCCCCCAAAAAGAATAACGCTTATAAACGACGGTATAGAAATCGACCGGCCCGACGAGATTGAGGAAATTTTTAGGATTTTCTGGTCCTCAATCTTTACAATCACCCCAGAAGAAAATGACAACTACGACCTCGAATTCGAGACTGACATAATCGAACAACTAAACACACAAATACACAGAACCTCCCCTCATCATTGTGTATCGCAGGAAAGAGTGATGGAGGGCTATGGGAGTAAAATAACTGCCCAAGAGCTCTCCGTTGCACTAAAATCCTTTCGTCAAAGAGCACCGGGTACCACGGGACTGACCAGGGAAAATTTCATCAAGGCCCCACCTAATGTTCTGAGTGGGCTTCTTAACATCATGAATGCCGCTCTGAACACGGGCTACTTTCCCGATCAGTGGAAGGTGGCCAAGATGATCTTTATTCCCAAATCAGGAAAGCCCCCGGACTGCCCTGCCAGCTTTGGGCCGATATCTCTCTTAGAATTTGCTGGTAAAGTCTTTGAGAAGATATTAGCCAACAGAGTCAACTCTTTTCTCGACGAAGCCAACCTGCATAACGAGCAACAGCACGGTTTCAGAAGGAAAAGAGGGACTGATACGGCTCTAGCCGTTATCACAGAAAAGCTCGCCAAGATCAAGGCAGACAAAAGGCATGCCAACCTGGTGCTCCGAGATGTCAAGAAAGCTTTTGATAAAGTTTGGAAGAGAGGCCTACAATTTAAGATCCTTCAAATAGGCCTCGACCCCATTCTTAAAAGGATACTTTGCGATTACATAATGGAGAGGAGAGCATACATACACATCAGAGGATACAAAGGCCCCGAATTCGAGCTCGAATCAGTGGTCCCACAAGGGGGCTGTCTCAGTCCCCTTCTATACAACATATACACACGTGACCTACCACAACTTCCTTCCGAAGGTACAATATACGTTCAGTTCGCTGACGATATATCGCAAATTTGTACAGCCGCTTACGTTCACAGGGAATTTATGGCGATAAATACGGCTAGGGAGATTTCCAACATCAACTCTTTCGAGAGGAAATGGAAGATATCAACCAATGCCCCAAAATTCAAAATTATTTCCATGTTTCGCAAGACCTTCAAAGATATACGGGTAAAAGGGGAGAGAATCCCTTACTGCCTGGAAGGGATGGTTCTGGGGCTCAAAATCACTACACGGGGCTACAAGAGTCATATCGGGCGGACAGTCGCGAATAGCAAGAGAGATTTGAGGAAGTTTTATAAGTTCATTGACCTAACTCGCTCAAATAAACTCAAGATATTCAATGCGTGCATTCGCTCGAGACTCTTGTACCTCCCGGTGCCGTTGAATGCGTGCGCCAAAACCCACATTGCGAAACTACAAGTCATGCAGAATAAGGCGGTTTTACTCATTACAAACACCCGAAGAAGAGAACACAAAAAACAGAGGGAGCTCCACGACTCGGTTGGATTATCTCCAATCAATTATCTCCTGAGTTCTCTCGTACACACCAAGACATCGAAGCCGACAGACAAATAAGACCTTTTAAAAGTAGTAAATTACAGTCTGACGGTGACGTGACTCCCCAATATACACTACGGAATCGACAATAGACGAGACTCAACCAGTGTAATGCGCAAGTTTTTTAGTTAAAATTTAACTTCACCATAAAACCAAAATTCACTCAGATAATAATAATTATTGTTTAAAATCAACCTAACATTTTAGGAAAAATATAATTTTTTTCATAAATTTTTTCAAATACCTAAAGCGGGATTTAAAAACCCCGTCTCAAATAAAGGCTTGAATGCCACAAATGAATCATCATCAAGATGAAACCCTTAATTAAATTAACAAAGTTAATTTGATTAAATAAACTATAAAATTTATAGTTTATAAATAAAAACAAAACAAACTAACACAAACAGAGCTACCCTTTCACCAGGGATCTTTTATTCTGTCTTCTACACATCATCTATTCTTTAAACTCACTCCTTAACCACTTTACTCTCATACTATTTTCTTTCTAATTCTACCTATATTTCATCTCTTGTTATGTCCAATATCCAATGTCCAATTTGAGGAGGAATAAAACTTTTGTGGAAACGCACTTTCTTTCAGTAAAAACGAGTCAAGCCATCCACCTCCGCACGTCTAGGAGACTCCTACCTCAATTCTGTGGCCTCTCCCCTTTCTCATTGGTAATAATCGCAGTCTTTCCGTATTTCAAGGACAAAGATCGAAGCTGGCAACTTCACGTCTTTTTTCATCGTCAAGTTACTCTGCTCGAAGTCTAGTTCTCCAATTGAAGCAAAGTACATCTCCATTGCCCAGTAAGATTTAGCCTCGCCGTTCATAAACTTTAACATACAGTGAAAAATATAATTGTAAATTTACATATAATTATAGTGTTTTTACAGTGCCTAAAGTGAAGCTAATAAATTCAGTGCACTTAAGCGAGTTAATTCTCAGTAACACTTCTCACTGGTCAATTCCATATTTTAGGTATTACTAAAATACTTTGCATAATTAATTAATATAGTTAAACTAATTAATTTATGTATTAAATAAAAAAAACAAATCTCATCTCTTTCCTTGCAACTTTCCGGAGTAAAAGGTATACATTAAACGTCCTCAATATTCATTCCTTGGTAGAGGAGAATCAAAGCAAATACGTAGGCTAACCTAACATCATACATTTTATTGTCTTGAACTGGGCATATTTGGTGCCCAGAATCAGCCGCAGATTGATTAGAGAGAAAAGATATTATTGGACTAGGGATATCAGCAGTAGGAATGTATATGAATGTAGAAACATAATTTAATGAAGAAGAGCTTTTATAATTTTGGGCTAGTTGATAATACTTTAGTATTGATAGAAGGAAAGGCAAGGACGGAATTAATGTTTTTGTCTGGCATCTATCTCATTGGAGAGTATGGATGTCAGAAAGATTTTCTAAAGATTTACCGTTGTAGATAAGCTTGGAGATTGATCGTTCAGTGGGAATGTGAGTTAATAGTTTATTCAACATTTTCCATGCGGTCTGGCTATTATTGAAGCTAGACTTAAGTTTTGGTAGAAATAATAATTTATTTAGATCTGCGTAAAATAGTAAAGTAAGGTTTTGCTCCATTTGTACTGTTTAAGAACCATGTGTTTATTGTTAATGCATTTAAGTAGATTTTTACTAATCAATTAACGAGAGTTATGTAGAGTAGGGAGAAACTTGGTGTGGCAAGGCATTGGGAATTGTATGGGCGAAATGCTTTAGTTTGTAGAGGGAAGATGCTGGTAATCAAGTGTATGAAGCGATGTTATTTCTGTTTTTGGAAAAATATTTCGTTATTTGTAAATTTTGACACCTTTAAACAATGTTAATCTCAACACATATAACAACTACAGGAAGACATCATGTCAGAAGGCCTGAGTTAACCAAAATCCCGCTAAAATGATCTGGCACCCCTTTCTATACATTAGAATATTTTCACTAGATCGTAGAAAATGTTAGTCCAAGATTTATTAAATAAAACACAATCTGAGATTTTTTTTTTTTTTTTTTAAGAGCTCATCTGGCGACTGCCTACTTGGGCATTAGTCGCCGTATTAAAACTGGCCTAGTTCTAGGCTACTTTAAAATAAAATTAAAGAGAAAAAAAAAAAAAACCCCAAAAGGGGGAAAGGAAGCAAGCTGGTGCGTCGGGGAGAGGTCCCCCCGGCGCAGGAGCGTGCAACTAAAGGAAAAAAACAAACAAAAAACAAAATAAAAAAAAAACAAATGCAAAAAAACAAACAAACCTTGCTTAAATAATAGGGAGAAGGCCGGCCTCCCCCAAGAAGTCAACAAGTCCACAAGTCAATGTGCACGAATCTGTCCCGAGCACAAGGGACAGGCGGTAGCGACCCCGCCCATCCCGGTACTGGGACAGGTATCGTGCGCGAAGATCACCCAGACTGGGACATTCGACAAGAATGTGCCGAACAGTCTGGGGGACGACGCAGTCGTTGCAATAGGGCGCAGGCGAGCGCTCCATCAGATAGCGATGCGTCACACGAGTGTGTCCGATTCGGAGACGACAGAAAGCAACCTGAAGCCGCCGCGGCATTGGGGGATAGGTCTATGGGAACAGTCGCGGCGCAATGGCACGCAACTTTAAGTTCCCTTCGACCGTCTCCCATCTTCTTTGCCAAGCAGTCCGAAGAGCTGCCCGTATTCCTGCCATGTAGTCGGTGTGAGGAAGAGCGAAACGCTGGTCCGGTCGCAGAGTCCTCGCGGACTCTTTGGTGCCCTCATCGGCGCGCTCATTCCCCGCAATTCCTACATGTCCAGGAACCCAGCAGAAGATAATCTCGACATCTGCCCGGCTCGCCAAAACCGTGGCGTCACGGATATCGCGAACCAGGGGATGCGGAGATTCCAATGCCCCGAGAGCACTCAGGGCGCTTTGTGAGTCGCTATAGATCACAATCCGGTCTCCGAACCGGGCCCGTCGCGTAATCTCCCGTACCGAGTGGTGTATTGCCACCAGCTCGGCCGTGAAGACAGACGCAGCGCCTGGTAGAGCCCCGCTGACTTCAAACAGAGGGGATACGGCGTGGAAGCCGACCCCCTTTTGGGACTTGGAGCCATCCGTATACACTGGCACGGTACCAGCGTGACACGATGTGTGCTCCAAAAAGGTCGAACGCAATACTCCCGGCGCAGTGCAAGCTTTGGGAGCAGAGGCGTGGCGACAAATAGCCAAATGTGGTACCCTCCAGGGTGGCGTCCTGGGCAGAACCAGGGGCGCCACCGGCCCGAGAGCTATATCTACCTCTCGAAGGAGTTTTCTGGCCCTAAACCCAAAGGGCTTAAGGTATGACTGGCGTCTCTCGGCGGCATAGGCACCATCGAGATCAGCTGCGGATGCAGTGAGAGCTGTTGGCGACTGAGGGAGGCGCCGGGCTCGCGCGTACAGGGGAGTGATGCACTGCACGCGGCGCAGAGCGAGTGGCATCTCCCCAGCATCGACCAACAGGCTCTCAATGGGGGAAGTGCGGAAGGCACCGGTCGCAAGGCGAAGGCCGGTGTGGTGGATTGAATCTACCTTCTGCAATAAACGCTCGGCTGCGGATGCATAAAACTCGCATCCGTAGTCGAGCTTCGAGCGAACAATGGATCGATAAAAAAGTAAGGCGGTAGCCCTATCAGCGCCCCAAGCGCTGAACGTCACGGAACGGAGAATGTCCATGGCGCGGGTACAAGAGACCCTAAGGCTGCGAATATGAGCCTCCCAGGTGAGGCGTCGGTCGAATACAAGACCAAGGAAACGGTGCGACTCAACCACATCCAGCGCACCCCATTAAGAAACAAATCTGGGTCGGGGTGAAGCCGTGGATGGCGGCAGAAGTGCACCACCTTAGTCTTGGCCAAAGAAAACCGAAACCTGTGCGCTTCGACATAGCGAGAGACGCGGTTCAATGCCTGTTGGAGTCGACGCTCCAGAGTTGGCATCTGGGCCGCGCCAAAAGAGATCGAAAGGTCGTCCACGTAGAGCGTAGCGAGAACATCTTCTGGCAGCACCGAGGTGATGCCGTTGATGCTCAGGGCAAAGAGTGTGACACTGAGGACACTTCCCTGCGGGACACCATCTTCCTGCTCCTTTGGGGCAGAGAGGGCTCCCCCCACCCGTACGTGGAATCGACGATCTCGCAAAAATTCAGATATAAACATTGGGAGGCGTCCCTTCACCCCCATCGTGTGGAGAGTCTCCATGATACCGTATCGCCATGCGGTATCATGGGCCTTCTCCAGATCAAAAAACACCGTGGCGTAGTGCTGTCTACGAAGGAAAGCCTCGCAGACGGCATTTTCCAGTCGGAGCAGAGCATCCGACGTGGAGTAAAACTTACGGAAGCCGCACTGTGCAGAAGACAGATGGCCTCCGCTGTCCAGGAAATAGGCTAATCTAACATTTACCAATTTCTCCATCAACTTGCACACGCAAGAGGTTAGAGAGATTGGGCGGAAACCGGTCGGAGTAGAGTGATCTCTCCCCTGCTTGCGAAAGGCGAGCACAGTAGCGATTCGCCAGGAGTCTGGGAGAAGACCTTCCACCCAGATGTTGTTGAACAGATCTAACAGACAGGCCATGCCTCGCTCACCCAGGTGTCGAAGCATGGCGTACAAGACATCGTCCGGACCATGGGCGGTGTCCGCGCACGAAGCGAGAGCGGAACGCAACTCACTCACAGTAAACTTGTCGTTGAAGGGTTCTCCGCCTCTGGAGGTAAAGTCCAGCCGGCGGCCTTCCGCGACATCACGACGTGCATTGAATGCTGGCGGAGCAGCATCATGGCTAGAGAATGCGGAGAAAGCGGTCGCTGAGGATTCCGCCACGGACGCGGGGTCCGAGATTGCGGTCCCATTCTCCTGGAGAACGGGAGGGAGGTCCTGCGAGAACTTGCCCCGAATCCTTTTGACTCGCTTCCACACCTCAGCTAAAGGGGTCTTCCCGTTAAGTGAAGACACGTATGCCCGCCAAGAAGAGCGGCGGGCGTGCTTCGAAATATACCGGAACCTAGCCCTAGCCCGACGAAATTCACCGACAGTGAAATCGTTCGGGCGGCGCTTATAGCGCATGTAGGCATAACGCTTCTGTTTGAGGGCCGTCTCACACTCAGCCGACCACCATGGGAGTGGTCGGCGTGCAAAACAGCCAGACGTCCTAGGAATAGTAGTCAGGCCCACGGCGATGAGGTTGCCGGAGAAGAATTCCACGGCCTCATCTACCGACCTAAACTCCCTGACTGAGAAAGAGAATTCAGTCATTTCCTGAAATGCAGGGTAGGGCGCCCGCGCAAAGCACCACCGAGGTGGTCTTTCAGGCGGCAGTTGCCCTGAAAATGATATTTGAATGGGAAAGTGATCACTACCATGGAGGTCATCGACCACCCCCCAATCAAAATCAGGCTGTGCATCCGAAGAGCACAAAGATAGGTCAAGGCAAGAAAATGAAGCGGTTCTCGGACAGTGATGCGTAAACTCATCCACGTTTAGGACACCCATCTCAAGCTCTTCGATCAGATCGGCAAGGACTTGTCCCCTGGGATTTATGGAGTAATCTCCCCAGAGAGGATGCCTACAGTTCAGATCTCCAAGCAAGAGATAGGGCCTCGGCAACCGTGCCACGACACGGCGGAAGTCCCCCGCGTCGAAGTCAGCTGACGGTGGAATGTACACAGAAATGATAGTATACCTCCTATCCAGGTGCAGCTGGATAGGAGGTATCTAAAGAGAAAGGAAGAACGGAGACATCATGTCGGGTGTAAACCGCGCATCCCCCAGCCCGGCCATCCCGCGGTGGTGGGGTCGAAAGACCCTTATACCCCGGGAGGGCAGGCAGCGGGCACGCGCCTAGCATGGTCTCCTGCAAAAAAATAGCTAACGGGGAACGGGACGAGACGAGCCTCCGCAGCTCCTCCCAGTTGGCCCGGAGTCCACGGCAATTCCATTGAAGGAATATGCCCTCCAGGCCTAGCTCGGAGGAGACGCGGGGGCCCTCCTCGAATTGAAGACCCTCACGGGAATGGCCGTACGCTTCCCGGGGGCAGAACCCCGGGCGCTGTTGGCCGGACAAAGCGCTGAAGGCGCTGTCGCCTTCGAGGACTTATTGGGAGAGGTTGGGCTCGCCATGCGAGTCTTTTCCTCCCTCCGCCTCGAAACCTTAGGCGGGCGTTGCGGCTTCGGAGGCGGGGGGCCTTCTTTTCGAGGAACCACCGTCTCCGAGCCACTCGCTCCACCTCGAGGCGTGGGCGAAGGGGCCGAAGCTCCTTTGTTGCTGTCCTCCTTTCGGGGAACAGCTTTAGGAACCCCGGAAGATGGCCTAGCGACCATCTTCAGGGGTGTTGCCTCCTGTGAGTCTAACGACTCGGTGGAGGCGCGTGGCCGTTTCGCTTTACGGGAAACGGTCACGCTGGGGGAAGAGGGGGGAGTCCTGGTTTTAGCAGGGTATGAACCCTTTTTGCCGCCAGCTTTACCAGGGGAGCGCCCAGGTTGGGTAGAGCCCGCAGAAGGGCTCCGAATGGGCGCGGAAACAACCGTGCTCGTTGGCCTGGATGGGCCAGGAGCAGAGGGTGCCTTTCTAACTATTGAGGCATATGACGTCCCAGGCAGAGCCGGGCGCGCCAGGACCAAGTCCTTTGCCTCGCGGAATGAGAGTCGATCCTGGGCCTGAACGGCCAGGATTTCTTTCTCAAGGAGATATGCACCACATTGCTTCGAAGAAGCAGGGTGCGGCTCTCCGCAATTGACACACTTGGCCACACACGATTTGGACTTATCGTGTGTGACCTTGGAGCAATTTACACATACTTCGGGTGACCCCGACTTTGCACGTCTACATGAGCGATTCGTATGGCCGAAGCGGTGACAGTAATAGCACCGCTGCGGCAGTGGCACGAATGCCTTCACGCGGTAACGGTACCAACCGGCACGCACCGACTCAGGGAGCTTGTCACAGTCGAACGTGACGAAGAGTGTAGGGGTGGGTCTCGAGGCCCCTCCCTGTTTTCTCATCACACGTTCGACCTTGACCGCCCCATGGTCGGCCAGCTCTAGGGTGATGTCCTCAATGGAGTAGTCAACGAGTTCCCTCGCATAAACTACTCCTTTCACAAAGTTCATGATAGAGTGCGGCGTCACACTCACCGTGGTGCCATGAAGTGTCCGAAGAGCACTTATCTTGGCCGCCTCGGCGGGATTCGCCACATTCGCCAGAAGGCTCCCGTCCGAGAAACGGGTTACCTTCGGCTCTCTACCAATTGCACTAGCTAATCCTCTCCTCTGATGGATCATGTTGCCCTTGGACAACATGGTGCCATCAGTGAAGCGAATAACGAGGAAGCGTTTGAAGCCAGTGGGCTCGAAAACGCCAGGTAACCTCTGAATCAGGGGCCCCGATGTCATCAAGGCTCCGCCCTGTGCACTTTTGGTCTTTGTCATCGTCAGGAGCTCCGTACCCGGGGAAGCAGAGGGCCCGGATGTGCCGATCTTGGCTTGGTCGCTTGCCAAAGTGGCAGCAGACCCATCCGTCCCCGTAGCCCCCGCGGATTGAGAGGAGCCCCGAGTCTTCTTCGTCTTTTTGGTCTTTTTCGTCCTTTTCTTTTTTGGAGAGGAGGGCGGGGAATGAACCCGCTTCTCATCCCCGCCGGTAGAAGCCCCCAGGCCAGATGGACCGGCCTCAGCCAGGTCTTTCTCCGAAATGGAGAAGGTCCTGGTGGTCGCAGGGGCATCATCCGGAGGAGATCCCTCCCCTCCTTGTACTGCCTGAGAATCCACAGCCGTTTGATGAGGACCTTGCATAGGGGCGGATTCGGGTTCGGTGCTTGGCGCCGAGCCCGGATTCCCCCCATGGAAGGCCCTACCTTCTGAGGCTGGTTTTCCTCAAGGACCATGTCTATCACAGGAGGGGCCTCCAGTTGGCCATCCCCTCCCAGGACATCGCAGGTCCCCTTGGCATCTTCATAAGTCTTTAGTGGGGAGGCACAGGCCTTGACCCCGGCAAGGTTTAATATTTTTGCTAGCAGGTCTTTTGAGGGAAGCAACCGAAGGGGCCTGGCTTCCCTCTCCCCCCTAAGGCGGTTTGCCCTACCGAGCCGCTTGTACGAGGGGCGGTCGGCAATGGGCTGCCTGCTGGCTTTCTTGGCAGTCCCCTTAGAAAGCAAAGGAGGGACTGCCGCTGGAGATAGGGAGGTGCCCGAAAGCACCTCCAGAGAAGGGGGTGAGGGGGAGTCCCCTACACCCGTATGCGTAGGAGAGGAGTAAGCCTCCTCTCCGGTTAAAGAGGTATGAAGGGTCCCCTGCGCAAGCACAGGGGGGGGGGACCTCCATCTTTTCTGTGGAGCTGCACGAGGGCGGCTCCGTTGTTTTAGGGGGAATTAAGGGGAGATGTTTTTTTTTCATCATTGGGCATGGTGACCCTCTTTGTTTTACGGGACGCAATCGCTCACCACCTCTTGCAGTAGCCCGCACTGCAAGAGGTGCTTACAGGCCCGGCAGAGCCAGGCGCCGCCATTTGGGACCACCCCTCCCGCCTGGTGGCCTGGCAGTCCTTCGGCATGGCGGCTCCACCTTAGACACGGCGTAAAACAGATAGAATGGGAAGAGGAGAGGAAAAGGGATGTGAGGAAGGTATGGGTGGGGATGAAGCAGGTTGTTAAAAAAAACCCATCCCGAACCGGAGCTGAGGGGTTAGGGAACAATGTCCCCTCCCCCCTCAGCCCCCATCCGGGGTGGTTGGCTTGAGAAGAAGGTCAGCATTCTACCCTGCGAAATTAGAGGCTGACCAGAGAAAGTTGTGGGAGAGGTTGTATGAAAAGCTACGAGGTAGGGGAGAAATCGGGCTATCTGAAGGAAGGAAGAGAGGCTAAGCTGGGGCCGGACGGAGCGCTGGATCCCGTCAGCACGGCGGCCAGGATGTCAAATCGCCGCGCCCCTTACGGGGGCACAATCTGAGAGGGGATCCGCGAGAACGTATTTGAAAAGACGATTTTAAAGCAAGATATGAAGTAAATGGAAATGATAATGAGGTAAAAGAATACATCTAGACTATCCCGAGGACGAAACTACACAGAATACAAAGGACTAAGATGAGAGAGGAAGATCCTTCTTGAACCTGCCCCCTCCTGCAACGAAGGTAAGCTCGATTGCTAAACTGATCAAATTCCTCCTTCCAAATCCTTCGAGAAATGAAGGTTGACAGTATTTATCGTTCTATTCTTTTGTAATATTTCACTCATTTTCTCCTTTCTATTTTCGCTTTTTTATTTTTGCTGTGGATGTGTTCCGTCTTTCCCTTATTATGAACAGGGTTTAGGATCCGTTGGTGAGCCTTTCAGTTCGGTATTCTGTTGGTAGGGCTGCTGCTGTTTTTGCTATT
Source organism: Ceratothoa steindachneri (assembly GCA_963969495.1). Classification (NCBI taxonomy): domain Eukaryota; kingdom Metazoa; phylum Arthropoda; class Malacostraca; order Isopoda; family Cymothoidae; genus Ceratothoa; species Ceratothoa steindachneri. The sequence goes on from OZ018326.1 coordinate 93,086,662, forward strand.
CGTTTATTATTATTTATTAACTTTATGCTCTCTTATTTGATACTCAAGTTGTTTTCTCTTGTTTAGATCACTAGTTATAGTGTATAACTTGATTCAAGGGAACCGGTGCTTTCGGCCGATTTCAAGGCAGAAAATTTAAGACTCGATGCGACAATGCTTCCCAACATACAATGTCAAAATAGTTGCCATTTTCAGGCTAAAAAGTATTGGAAAATGTACATAAACCTATAAAAATAAAAAAAGGTCGACTTTTAAGCAAGCCAAAATGGGGTATTATGTATAGAGCCTGAGCTACAGTTACTCTCGTTGACATCTGGAGGATTATTGCCTTCTCGGCCAATGCATGCATGATTAAGAGCCATATATCTTTTACACATCCTTACTTTTTCCATCTTGGTTATTTCCTTTATTAAACTTTTCTTACATTTTTCTGCGGGAAACGTTCTTGTTAGTTTCCCTTTAAATAAAAAAAATACTCTTGTCAAATGGTATTATTTTGTATTAAAAACTTCAGCGATTTTAGGATTTTAGATGTTCATTAATACTTGCGATCTAATTTCTCTTTTGGGAATTGAGGCTTCCTTCCGGCTAGAAAAGGTCAAAGCGGAAGGAAGCGCCAAAATAGATGCGAATTCGAGTTTCCTGCAAAGGTAAAGTTGTGCATATGTTTAGTCAAATTGAATGACGATAATAAGCCACTTTCATTACAGAAAAAAAGAATACAGAGAGAAAACTTATGGTAGTAATTTACATCAGTTAAATGTGAAGAAGCTGAAAAGTTCTAAGATCACACCTGAAAGCACTCATACACACGAAGGAACCAACACCTTAAGATGACTACAGAAAACTTAAAAGAAAAGGCAGCAGTACTAGGCCACGATAACTAATCGGTGGGCAAATTAACGTGAATGTCCAGACAACAGGAAATTTTTAAAAAACAAAAGAATTTCCCATCCTGAATTACTTCCAAAATTCACAAAGCAGAAGATGAACGGATATTTGTCTAAATGAAACCATAAGTGAAATTGTTTACATACTCTTCGACAGTTGCAACGGAGTTGGAGCGACATGATTTGGAAGATTACCGAAAATTTATTGTTGTTTTTACCCTAACCAACAGCGCCATTATGTATGGTACTTAACAAAAAGCATAATCTCAATGGCTATTAATTGAGTACACTCTCAAGAACTATATTTCAATGTTAGAATCCTATTAAAATTAATAAATATAAAGCCATGGACGATTCGAGTAGTTACCATTTGTTGCAATAAGTTTAATGAATTTAAAGCTATGGTTGCTGCAGGTAGTTGTGTAAAAATATTATCCTCTAAGATAAAGTTTTACTAATTTTTAATGATTTCCTTTGCTGTATAATTCTTGTTGATGATATAAAGATACTTCTGAATTACAATGAAATGTCTCTTTCATAGTTAAGATAAAATTTAGTTGTTTTACTTTTAAAACTAAGATATTAAATTTACCCTTAGTATTTAGTTATTGTGAAAATAGTCTAGCTACTTCTTATATCTGGCTGCGCGCCTTGGTTTACTTTAAGCAGACCATATGCGAGGCATCAGTTTTCCAACTCCTTCCTCGTGTGCCTATGAACATATATATTCATGCACGTTAAACAGAAAAAACAGAAAAACACTCATTCAGCTCGTTCCTTGGCGCTCCACACCGATCAACATTTCATTCGTCCATCGCAAGACCAGCGAGGTCTCTTGTTGGATGGAACTCTAATACCACTCCAGCACTTTGCTCGTATCCTTTGTCCTTAGTTTGGTGTTAAGGTCTCTTGTAGCCTTTATTAGGCTTGGAGAATCTCAATTTAAATGCTCGGAGCATTCCACAGAAACTCAACTTATTTACATTTCGAGTCTATGACAATTCATGGAAAACGAAAGATACGTTTTTGCTCAATTTTTTGTTTACTTGCATAGCTTATTCTTTTTTTAATGAATTTCTTTATGTGTATTTTACTCCCTATGTTCTTACACGTATTTTCAATTTAATATCTGTTTGGTGTTTATTTGTTGTATTACGTTCGAAACCAATCGTACACTTTTCTTTTTTGTTAGTTCTGTGCAATTGAAAGTGTTTATATTTGTGCAGATTTGTCAAGGTTTACCTTGGCACTCGAGTGATCCCTCTCACTGGATAATGCGAGGAGGGATCGACTCAGGATAGGTGAAATAACCAAGTATCGATTCGTGGTCAACTAGGGCCGGATCTATTGTTGCTGGCGCCCTGGGCAAGCAGATGTTCGGCACCCTTATTAGGTATAATTATAAAAGATTTCACAAAGAAAAACTAAATATATAGAATAGTAGGAATGAGTTTATTGCCTGGGTTGTTTTTTTAACAAACAAGTAACAATAATATTGTTTTTATTAACCTGTATTTTGGGTAGCATGAACAATTAGCCTACCTGTGGCAACCGAGGATCTTTGCGTGTCATCAAATGACACACACACACACACAAACGCTCATATATGTATTTATATAAAAACCTGTTTTTTTCCATCTTAAAAATGTCAGATTGAAAAAATATTTTAATTTTTATTTTCACTTTTATTTTTTTTTTAGGGGGGAGGGGATTCTTGATACGCCTCTAAGGACATGGCGCGCCCCGGGGAACTGCCCGAGTTGCCAATACTTTGATCAGGCACTGTAGTCAACTATCGTCTATCGTCGAAGCACATTCGTACCTTGGCCTTGGTTAATTTGTGATAACCTGTTACTGGACTTAAGTAATATAATTATCATTAACCTTTTAGTTTCATTTGTGTTCCACAAATACTTAGAGTTTTCTCTTCGGAAGCTTTTTTTTCTGTACAAGTTGCGATATAGTTGCGATAAGCTTAATGAATTAAAGGCCATGATCACTAGGAGTACTTGTGATATTGTCATAATAGGCGTAATGAACTTAAGGACATCAGCGGGATTTGCTAGATGACAGTGTGCAATCCCACGAATTTGGAGGGAACTAACTGACCACTGCGTCAGAGAAAGCGTCACCAGTGTTTTTCAAGCTTTTTTACACGTTAAGATGAGCTTTACTTTTGTTACAATGTGACCGGTTTGTTTGAGGCAATCGGAATCGCCTGTAACCCCACGAGTGGCGCCTCTTCATTGATACCTCGTCCAGAGCCTCAAAGCAGTGCTGCTTCATAATGGGAACATGCATCCATCTCTTCTCCTTGTTCACTCAGTCCAGTTCAAAGAAGAATAGAGCAGTGTCAAGATCTTGCTAGATGCATTGAAATATGAAGAGTACGTTTGGGAGGTTATCAGAGACTTCAAAATGGTGGCCTTATTGATGGGTCTCCAAGACGGCTATACCAAGTTTTCTTATTATCTTTGCCTTTAGGATAGCAGGGAAACCGTGGCACACTACCATCAGCAGGATTGGCCACAACGGACCGAGTTTAGTGTGTGGAGAAAAAACGTTAAATGGGAGCCTTTATTGGACTCCGAAAAGTACTGTTTCCTCCTCTGCACTTAAAATTGAGCGTTATGAAACAATTCTTCAAAGCTCTAGATAAGGTGTCTGCAGCTTTCAAGTATCTCCAAGATTTCTTTCCTAAGCTATCTGCGGCAAAGGTGGAAGACCCGGTCTTCATCAGTCCACAAATAAAAAAGATCATGGAGTGCAAGGAGTTTCCCCGAGAAGCTCACTAGGACAGAAAAAGGAGCGTCGGACAGCTTTATCGCAGTGGTTTCGGGCTTCCTAGGTAATCACAAAGCCAAAAACTATTGGGAGCTTGTTGAGAACTTAGTGAGAAACAACGGCAAGATGGGTTGCAGAATGTTCCTGAAAGTCTATATTCTTGACGCTCATCTTGATAAATTCAAGGAGAACATGGGAGCGTACTCCGAGGTGCATGGCGATCGCTTTCATCAGGATCTACTGGACTTTGAACGCTACTATCAAGGATCGTATAATGAAAATATGATGGGAGACTATATTTGGAGGCTGATTCGTGAAAATAATTTACAGTATAAGCGTAAATCACGGAAAACTACTCATTTCTAATATTTTAATTCTCTCACTTATGTAATTCTAGAATCAATAAATACTATTTTTTTGTATCATGTCGTTTTATTTCTACTTTATGCAAATGAAAATTAAAATTCGCCACTTCTTCCCAGAGGGAATAAGTATCATTATCCTGGACACAAAAGCAAAGTTTAAAATAAATAACAGTGTTTTTTATGTATTCTACACACGAAAATAGAAAAATAACAGATGCTACCCAATGACAAAAATCGTGTTACACAGTTTCATTTGTGTTCTACCTTATTTAATTTTTTCCTTCACTCTTGGAGAATTTGCTTGAGTTTTCTCTTCGGAAGCTTCTTTTTTCTGCACAAATTGCGATATAGTTGCGATTAGCTTAATGAATTAAAGGTCATGATCACTACGAGTACTTGCGAAATTATCACAATAGGCGTAATGAATTTTAGGACATTGTCACTGTGTGTAATTTCGATACTTTTGCAATAAATGAAATCTAGAAGGAATTTTTCACCTGGAAACTTTAATGGTTAATAAGAGATAAATGGTTTTACAGTTTACAATAAAGACAAAATCTTTTGGAAGGGTACTGGAGTGAGGACGATAATAATTCGGAACTTCAAACGGGCGACATTGAAGTTTCAATCATTAATCATATACAAATTTTAGTCATTGAAATAGCAATTGAAGATTCCTCTAGTTTTGAAGGAGTCTACAGATAATGATAATAATAATAATAATAATAATAATAATAATATCTGACCAAACATCATATTTTATTGAATTTATTATTGCCAACGCAGAAGGATTTGGTTCAAAAGCGGAGTATAGAAATAGAGACCAAAATAATAAACGAAAAATCTTGTTTTAGCTATCTACTTTTTATTAATTTAAAACAGGGTGAAAACCAACGGATTATCTCTACGCGAGAGTGTTTTCTTAAGGTTGATGTTTTAAATTAGGGTTTGGTGAATTGAAGTTGTGTGTAAGTATTATGCATTGTTCGAGTATCCAAAACTTTGACTTTAAAGAGCTACAAATAATACACTCTTTTGGCTGAAGTGAAATTTTTATTAAAACAATTTTTCCACTACGCTGTTTTAACTACTGGAACTCACGATTGAGTAACATATTCTCTTCTTTGTCATCACACTTCAGAGCTAGAGCGAAAGCTTAGAGTGATTATGTTCATTCAAATTCTTTCCATATACTCGTATCTATAATTAAATCCTTAATTTCCAGTCTAAAACACTCTATTGGTGGTCACCTCTCTCATGGCGGTATACTGTTAACTATAAGAATTTTAAACCTTTGTTTTCCAGTTTCAGGTAACGGCAAACATTAATATTTTTAAAATTTATCAATTATTATAGATTCTAAACTAGTATGACTAGTAATTTCTATGATTAGGGAAACAGTGTATAATCTGAGTTCGCGAGTTTGGCTTTTGGTGTTTTTGATTCCAAGAAATTATTTTCCTAATTCTCAAAGTCCAGGAGGTTGTCTCGAATGCACCGCCTTTCACGTATATTCTTTAAAGCCATAAAAAGCTTTTTACAACCATTTGCTCGTAGTAAATAGGTATTAACACGTTTTATGGCTCGCGCATTCCAAAATGTTACAACCAATATATAAAATAATTATTCTTCACGATATTTACCGACTAAAGCAAATGTCTCCATAAAACCATAAAAAAAACAAGAAAAAAACTTGCATTTCAGTTTTTCTTCACTCACAGTTTTAGGTCATTTCTTCCTGCTCTGATGGTGGGGTTTAAATGAAAAGTCTCGTCTGCCTTAACAATGCCTAAATCCCACGGTATTATACCAACATGAATTTATTCTTCTTTTTTTTTGCCGAAGCGGACATACTTTAGTTCGAGAGTAGAGGCGAGTTCAGGATTTTAGGATTGAAGGTGTCGTCCTATTTTGAATGTTGTGTTTCCATTTACAACGGACATTCTCCGAAATAAAACAATTTTTTGTCATTTTCATACAGAGAGAAGATTGGTTACAAAACAAATTACAGTCGGATATCAAGAGTAAATCATGCCAAATTAAAGCAACACCATTTACAACAGTTCCCCTTTAAAAATACCCTCTTTCCGGCCCAAACCACCAATGCCCATCTAATTTAAATTTGAAGTATTTTGATCTTAATTTTTTTTAAGTAGGCAACAACAGCCGTATGGAGTTTGGCAATGTGATAGGAGGGAAGCATTCGCTTTTCTTCATGTTGTGAGCTGAAAAGAATGTGATAATCATTATCAAAATGTTCTTTAACAGTGAAAAAATTAAAAAAAAATTAAATTAAAAAAAATAATCTTTAAATTAGCGTTGTTGCCAATAGGATGGTAAGGTGAGGCATTCTACCTTTAATTCGAATATTCAAGCTTTGCCTGATTCACCAAATGATTTCATATAATTAATATTTGGATTTCTTTTATCATTGAAAACAGAAATAAAACGAGTGCAATCTTGTACTTTCATCCGTGGGGAAATAGTGAAAATGACAGGAATAAGGAAAAGACATGGAGAAATTGAGAGAACAGAAATAGTGAAAAAAACCAAACCCAAATAATGGGTCGAGTTAGACATATGCCAAACCGTCTGGAGCAAATTCGAACATACAAAAAATACAGGCGCTCATGAATGTGATTCTAAACGTCCCTCCGGAGCAATATTCAAAAAGTTTAAATCTTCAAACCATAACCATATTCCCAATTGGTATTGTATTATATGGAAGTTTATGGCTATAGATATATTTTCAGGCTTCTCTTTTTTGACTTTGGTGGAAAGAGGAATAAATAGAAAGCAAATTAGAGAACTAAGAGTAAGAAATTCTGGGAACGAATAGGACTACCAGACTAACTGTGGAATGAAAAGAATGGAGTTTCAAATAGGTAGGACAACGATAATGATAAGGATTGTACATGTAAGTTAATTTGGGAATACACAGGAATGAGGTGAAAAGGGGAAAAGGCGAAGGGGAATAGCCGATTCATTAGGCATGCATCGATCGCATATGAATTTCAGGACATTTTGTATGTTAAGGCCATAAAGAGAATTCTAGACAAACATACCGTTTGCGTGGGGAATGGGAGGGGGGAGAGGTAGAGGGGAGATGAAGAGGAGGATGGAAGGGATATGTAGAGAGTGGGAGGGGAGAATGACAGGGGGAGATGGGAGAAAGGGGAGGGGGAGATGTAAAGGAGGAGAGGGAGGGAGAGAGGGGATAAAGAGGGGGAGATAGGGGTGGGGGAGTAAGGGGGAGGGAGAGGGAGAAAGAAAGAATCAGTGACAGAGGGAGAAAAGGAGAGAGAAAGAGAGAAAATGCGTGAGGGAAGGAGAGGAGGGAATGGGGGAGCGTGAAAGAATGAGAGGGAGAATGAGTGAGGGAGTGTTTTTGTGGGTGTATCTGCGACCTACAGAGACAAAAGAGGTTAAAGTTTAGGAGTCATTGAACTATGGGTTGACCAAGAGATACGACATGGCCATTCCATACAAAGACCGGGAAACGAAAAACAATCATTCAGAGAAAGACACATGCACACACACAGAAAAAAACCACACACACACGGTACACCCTTTTGATTTGCATATCATTTCCAGAGTCTGGGATCATGAATCTTTTAAATGGAACACATTATATTAGCACAGTCAGGCATTAAAAACATTCATTGTGGAGCTGACGTTGCAACAGAGACTTCTGACGTGGTGGAACCGTATTTGTTTCTAATTCTCTTTTTTATCAGATTTTCTGCATGTTTTACTGATTGTCCTTGTAATGAAATAATTTCTCTCACAGGTAAAGTAATTAATACTGGTCAATCCAACTTTACTGCATTTGCACAGAGGATTGAGGTAGGAACTATTTTTTTGAGCGGGTAGGTGGTGCATAAGTTTCAATAAATTAAATAATTGATACCAAAGGAGTAGCTCCACCACAATAACTCACCGATGCAATATAACATAATTTCGCAGATGACAAAAGACACAAAGGCCTATCAAAGGTCATCCGCATCTGTCAAAACCCACCCACAAAATGCATCCATAAGATTGTGTCACATCATGCATCTACAATATACAATTTGAACCATCCACAGGAATGCGTCAAAAACAAAAAACATCATCATCAAGGCTCGTCAAAATCCTAGTCACCCATAATATACAATAATAAAAAACTGCATCCACAGGAATGAGTCCAGAATAAACCCCCCCTCCCCCCCAAAAGAAGAAAAGTTAACCCTACATTCTCATATAATCATCTAATCTGCGTTTAAAAAGATTCAAGTTTGGACTGTCTACTGTCTCAGGTGGCAAACTGTTCTAGTAATCTACCACTCTATTGAAGAAAAAATATTTTATAACATCCAACCTGCACCTCTGTTTTTTAATTTTTGAGTGGTGACCCCTAGTCCTATTACTACCTTCCAACTCAAATAACTTGCCAAAATCTAACTTATCCAGACCAGAAGAGATTTTAAAAAGCTCAATCAAATCTCCCCTCACACACCTTCTTTCAAATGAGAAAATATTCAATACCCTCACTCTATCTTCATATTTGAGGTGCTTCAGGAAAGGTATTATTTTTGTTGCCTTCCTTTGTACTTACCATATCAGGTTGATATCATGTCTAAAATGTGCTGACCATGCTTGTATACAGTACTCTAAATGTGGCCTGACATACGAATTGTAGAGTTTAAGGATAACCTCTTTAATCTTGTAGCTAACATTCCTCTAAAAGTATCCTAGCACCTTATTTGCTCTATTTTTTGCCCCAACACACTGCATCGAAAACCTTAGTGACCTATCTACTACTACGCTTAAGTCCTTCTCATCCGCAACTGAATTCTGCCAATGCCCATCCATTTCATAGCTGAATTCCCTATTATATCTTCCCATGTTAATAACTTTGCATTTTTTAAGGTTAAAAGTCATCTGCCACTTCTTAGCCCAAGCTAATAACTTATTTAAGTCACTCTGAACTTTAAAGCTACCCTCAACTTCTTTGACTACAGCTGCCATTTTAGTGTCATCAGCAAATATTGACACTTTGCTATTTACAGTCTCCTCAAGATCATTTATATAAACTATGAATAATAAAGGACCTAAAACTGATCCCTGAGATATGCCACTGATAACATCGCACCACTGTGACCTCACCCCATTCAGTACAACTCTCTTTTTCCTGTCTCTCAGCCATTCAGCTATCCAATTCTAAACTTTCCAACATATCCCCAGAATTTTTAATTTGTGAACTAGTCTCCTATGTGGAACTTTACCAAAAGCTTTGCTAAAATCTAAGTAAATTACATCAACATTATCTCCCTTATCTAATTGTTTAGTTATATAATCCATAAAATTCAGTAAATTGATTAAACACGATCTACCTCTTGTAAACCCATGTTGAGCATCATTTATTAATCTACCACTCTCTAGATAGTCAGAAATTCCCTTCTTAACTATCTTCTCAATAATTTTACAAACTATAGAATTTAAGCTTACCGGTCTAAAGTTATTCAGATCTTCTCTACTTCCATTTTTGAAAATTGGCACTATATTCGCTAATTTTTAATCATTAGGTATTTCTCCAAATTCTAGTGATCTATTATATATCTTCTCAAGAGCTACTTCAATACTATCTACACCTTCTTAGAGTAATCTAGAATGAATTTTGTCTGGGCCAGATGCCTTACTAGTATTTAACCCTAATATAAGCCTCTTAATTATTTCTCTGTTCACATTAATGGTATTCAACACTACTTCTTTTGACCTAGAATTATCATCAATTAATCTAACTGGTTTCTCTTCTGTAAATACTAAAGAAAAATGATCATTAATAACATCTACTCTTTCCTTATCAGGTTCTTTCAAAACCGCTTCATATCTAATAGGCCCTATTTTATCATTATTAGATTTGTTATTGATTCTATAATAGGTAAAGAATTTTCTGAAATCTTTATTATTATTTTGAACTAAATTAATTTCTGCCGCACTTTTAAGTTGTCAAAAGTACTTTATCTCTGTAATCTCTGGTATGCCCTTGTCATCTCAGGAACTTTCGTATATATCTCCTGATTCGACCACAGTAGCTTCCTACATTTCTTCCTAATAGCCTTCATTGGAATACACTGCTCCTGGACAATGTTTAATATAGTCTTAAAAGTGTCCCACATCTCATAAGTATTCTTCTCCCTTAATTCTATATCCCACCTAATCTAATTTAGCAAGTTGCGTAATTTATTGTAATCGCTCCTATAAAAATTTGGCGTTGTCGGGCAGTTTGTTGATGACGTGCCTTTCACTATTTACAAGTTAAAACGAACCATCTGATGATCACTATTTCCTACATAACGTATAACATAATTTCACGGATGACAAAAGCCACAAAGGCCTATTAAAGGTCATGGGCATCTGTCAAAACCACCAACAAAATGCATCCATAGGATTGTGTCACATCATGCATCTACAATATATGTACAATTTAAACAATCCATACGATTGTGTCAGTTCCTGCATCTACTATATACAATTTGAACCATTCACAGGAATACGTCAAAAGCATCATTATCAAGACATCAAAATCCAAATCACCCATAATATACAATAATAAAAAACTGCATCCAGAGAAATCAGTCCAGAATACCTCCCTCCCCCCCCAAAAAATTAACCCTACTTCCCCATATAATCATCTAATCTGCATTTAAAAACATTCAAGTTTGAACTGTCTACTGTCTCATGTGGCAAACTATTCCAGTAATCTACCACTTTATTGGTGAAAAAATATTTTCTAACATCTAACCTGCACCTCTGTTTTTTAATTTTTAATTGGTGACCCCTAGTCCTTTTGGATAATATCAATTATTCATATATCATTTCACTTCCATTTCACCTGATATGAATTAAACTTTCTATAAGGCAAATAGAGTAGCCAATAATATTCTTAGGGGCACAATTTGTAGGTCAGCTAAGTACATGGTCCATGTGTTCAACACTCATATTCGACCTATTATTAATTTTGGCTGTGCGGTGTGGAATATTGGCTATGTTGGCGACTTGCACTTGTTGGAGTCTATACAAAGGAGATGGATAAAAAAAGACTTGGGGATTTTCTGATCTTTCTTATGCTAATATATTATCTAATTTGGGCTTGGGAGTTCCGATTGGACTTTTCATCGTTGATGTTGTATCCGGAATACTTTAGTCTACTTTATATAAAATATTGCAAGTTGCCTCAAAATCTTTTAAAAACTGCCACTGTGAGCCTTTCCCGACCAAGATTTGGATGGCATCCTATTGCCACCGGAAAAAGAAAGCCACCAGCCGGCTTCCTCTGCTACTTGCACCTCTGAAAACATGGGATGCTCTACAGCTGCCTCAAAGAGGCCCCGCTCTCCTTCGCCATCAACCGGTAAGGTACCAATTCCGCTGGCCAAATCCAGCAAACCCTGCATGCCTCTCTCTTACGCCTCGATAGCTGCTTTCCCTCCTTCACCCCATTCTGGAGCTGCACCCTTTCCCCGCCCTCAGCCCCACCAGTCCTCAAACCGGAGACTAATACTCATCAGATGACAGGAGGGCAACTGATGCTTCATCCACCTGGATAAGGTGGCAAAGCCCTTTACACCTCTATATTTACCAAAAAATAATAGAACAAACCCTCACCATCACTGGAGGGGGACAGGGAAGCAATTTCAAGGTGGCCAACCTTGATAACCTGTCTCAGCCTCCTGAGTCAGTTACCAGGGCAGCAACAGACGATGACCCAACCTACACTTTTGGAAGGATTTTCCCGGTCTCCCCAGACATGAATAACTGGGACATCTTAGACCAACTGACTGAACTAGACGGACAGTCGACTCAAGTAGTAGATGCCTTCCGCCTTCCCGAATCTGTTAGTGAGGGAAAAACAACGACCAACATGGCCATCCGTCTCAAATTCAAAGGCCCCCCTCCCTCCCTGAAAGGGTTGCTCTACACTCGGCTGCCTACCGGATGAGACCACACACCCGCCCCATCCCCCGGTGCACTCGCTGCCTTCTGTTCGGCCACGGAAACATCTCTTTCATTGGAAAAACCTGCCGTGGGAGATGTAGTGGCTTCCACGATGCCGATGGGTAGACACGGTCCACTTCCTTCCTTTTATGTGGGGGTGAGCACCACCCAACTTCCAGGCAGTGCCCAGCATACCTCCAGGCAATCCAAATCCAGCAGCTGAAACATGAAGCCAATCACTCCCTCAAAGACATTAAAACTAAATTAAGAACCATAAAGCCTGGATCTTTTCACCCTAGGGCATCTAAGGTGACACACTCTGTTACTGTCCAAGCCCCCCCCCCCAATACAAGCTTATTCTACAGCTCCACCATACCCCCTAAGTCCACAAATTACCGTTATTCAGAAGGCTGCTGAATTGACTCCTTCTCGTCCAATCACTGCCTGCCCCCTACAAACTCCCAGATCCCCCAAAACACTGCTCTCCTAAATCTTCCCCAAATAATACCTCTTCACACCCTGTTCCTAAGCCTAAAAATCAACAGGAGAAGATCCCCAAGGGGGCTGCCTCCCAGCTAGAAATACTCCTACCTCTATCCTCCCTACCTACATCTCTGCCACCTCGCCCCACACCCCAGCCCACACTATTTCCACGTCCCCCACCTCTGCTTTCCCCCATTAAGCCTGCAGCATGATTCTCCGACAGTCGATTCCTGAACCAGGGGATCATCATTTGAAAGAACCAGATCTAATATAAGTATGAGCACCTATTGTTGGCTTATTAACAAATTGAGTCAAAAAATTATCCTCAAAACACTCCATAAACTTACAACTTGCTCTATCCCTTCCTATCATATTTGCCCAGTCCATAGAATTTATATTAAAGTCACCAAGAATAATAGTATCTACTTCACAGCCTTTCCTTATTTTCCTGATCATTAACTCATCAATACAATCAAACTGTCCAGGTGGTTTGTAAAAGGCTCCCAAGTGTATTATCCTATTTTTACTGACTCTAATATCTATCTAAAGTGACTCAACTTCTTCCTGCTTTATATAATTATTTAGATTTAAAGAAATGTTATTTCTGATATAAATAATCAAACCACCACCAGTCCTATCTCTCCTTTGACTAATGTACATATCATAACCCTCTAGTTCAAATTCACTCACGTTGTCATTAAATTTATTTTCATTAAGCCATGATTCTACATGATTACACATATAATATCTATATCTTCATCAATAATATAACTAAATAACTCATCCTTCTTTTTTCTAAGACTACGAGCATTGGTATAAAGACAACTCAGCCCTCCTATCCCTGAAAGCACCTCTTTTAGCCTGAATATCTTCCGCTCTTTCCCTTCGCCACCCCTCCCTCTGCTCTTGTATTTCCCTGACCACTTTCGGTAACTAGTTTCCCGCCTGGAAAGACCTAACGACACTATCTAACTCCTACCACAACACGTCAACCCCAGCCCGGCTTAGATGGAATCCATCCAATGCATATATATTCATTCGATATTCTTCTGCTTTAGATAAAACTATGTACATAAATAATCACGAAATTGGGTAATATTAGGAACGTGGTTGCCAGCTATAGTCTGTTTTTTTCAACTGATGAAATACCGAAGGAATTATAATAACACAAGCCATACTTCGTATTCTTTCTTACAGAAAGAACTTGGGTCCACAGGCACTCCTTCGGCGTGTGGCCTACGGCTCATTTGCTATTCTAAACCGCTTTTTTTTAATCCCCTTTATAGACTCTATATTTTAACACCCTGAACACCTTTTTCAACATAGATACCCTGAAACGTTTTTTTTTTTTTAAGTTATTTTACCTTTATTATATTGTCTTTATCCCTTGAAGATTTATATATAGTTGAGAATTTTCCAAACACCTTTTTCAACCTAGACACCCTGAAACCTTTTTTTTAGTTATTTCACCCGGTTTGATCTATAGAAAAACCTTCGTCAGATCTCTTTTTTTCATCTAAATTTGTTTTATATACGAAATGATATTAAAAAAGTGCCAAAGCCCTAATTTTGAAACATTTTTTGAAATTCACGATTTGTATGTTTTTTCATTCCAAATCATTCGATAATTATATTTATTTTTTCTGAACTCTTAGAAATAACTTTGATAAAAGCTCGAAACATACAAAAAAACAACCCTGCGAATAAAAGTTTCAAATAAACCTAAACTCAAAAACAGGAAAGGTTACTTGTCCACTAAGCAAAAAAAACATTTTAAAAAATTTCAAAAATTCACCGAGTTAAATTATAGAGTTAAGGATAAATGAGTTTGATTACACAATTCCATGGTTCTAGTTTTTAAGTCTAACAACCATTCGAGAAGTGTGTGGTCAACATAGCCACTGATTTTTTTTTTTTTTAATTTACAGATTCAAGGAGCATCTAATTTCAATCGTCTCAACGCCCAAAATTTGCCGGAAATTTCTATATATACAAGCCGCTGTTCTCTTCCTTAACAGGAAGAGCATGGTTACACAGGCACCCCTGCGGGGGTATGGCCTACGGCCTTATTTGCTAATCTTAACCGCTTTTTTTAATCCCCTTTATAGTTAAAATATAGGGTTATGGAAAAGTGAGTAATTTTGGCCGAATTTTAAACGAAAAAAATAGTTACCCATTTGGGCCACAAAATTTAAATTTGGAACTATTTATTCTTAAGGGTGACCCCCCATCCTTGTTAAAATTATATTATCAATATTATTGGTGGGGATGATAGTTGTAGTAAGAAAAGAAATAATGGAATTTTGTGATAAATGGAGTGAATAATCATAATTATATAATTTTTCAAGTTGTTACGAGGTGTAATAGTCTAGCGAGAGAGGCGAAAATCCTAAAGTTCAAACTGAAAAAATATTACATTTTAAAAGAAAATGAATTGATATTTAAACCTCTCCGAAAGGTTTGAAAAAGAACAGAAAGAAAAAAATAAATAAATTGGAAACAAGAAATATTAAAGAGAAACTGGACTTGCCAAGGTTCGATTAAGTACAACGATATTTTTTGTTAATTGATATTTCCCGAGGATATTTTAGATTCCCCTCGTCTAAGTAGAGTCATCGACTTCTCTAGATGAGTTCTAGAGGGATCTTCGTAGTACTATGAAAAGTCCCAAGTTCCTATTTTGAAAAAAAATAGGTTGAGAATTTTGATTGATTCTCGATTTTGGTCACTAATTCAAAGGTTGCATTTGATCGTGAGCGACTTTGAACCGGATGCGATGGAAAGGTTTTCATTGGTGTTATTTTCATTCATAAAACACAACTACTAATTATACTACGCCGACAAATACTATTACTAAAACTACTACACCTACAATTACTACTACAACTACCACTACTAGTACTGCTACTACCACAACTATTAGCACTACTACCACTACTACTACTCCCGTCACTACTACTACCAGAACTATTAGCCCTACTGCCACTACTACTACTCCCGTTACTACTACTACCACAAGTATTGGCCCTACTGCCACTACTACTACTCCCGTTACTACTACTACCACTAATACTACTACCACTAACAATACTACCGCCTCCGTCGCCATCACCATCACCGCCACCGCTGCTGGTGTCGTTACTGCTGCCACTACTACTGCCACTGCCACTATTACTATTATTATTAATAGTAATTGTACATAGAATTATTACTCTTATCACTAGTACTAGTACTATTATTACTTTAGCTAGTACCATTATTACTATTGCTACTACCATTTTATTACTTTTACTACTATTACCATTATTACTATTACTTCTATGATTATTATTATTATCACTATTACTTCATTATTACTACTACTAATTATTATAATAGGAAACCTCGAAGCCCAAATTACGAAAGCACGATTACTTATAGACAAAAAAGGAGTGAGGGGTAGAGGAGCCAAGACTCAGGATCATTAAAGGCTGGGAAGGCCAATCACATTGAGAGCAAGAAGCAGAGAGCGAAAAGAGGGATCAAGGCAGCGAACGCGTCAAGGCCAATCACATTGAGAGCAAGAAGCAGAGAGCGAAAAGAGGGATCAAGGCAGCGAACGCGTCAAGGCCAATCACATTGGGGGCGGATTCGGCTAAGATGACAGATATAGCTGAGGCTATTTTCAGACATTTGCGTAACGAGCTTTGAGCGAGGAGTGACTATTTAAGGTGATGCCCAGATTGTTTCTTTTAAAAGAAGGTGGTGCCTATCGTAGGCTGTTTTGTGTTTCTGTCCATTCAAAATAGTGTTAGAGAATCAAGGGACCCTCTTTCGGCAAGAAGGTGTGAAGAGAAAGAACCATGGCCGTCAAGGGGTGAGAAGATGATCCGAATAAAAAGAATATAGGCAGTCGTTGATGTCACTAGTATGGGTGGGAGATTCTAACGATGGAAGGAGCGAGGAAAGATCCTTGATCTATGGAAGAGACCCGTCTATGACAGGAACTTGTGACAAGATCTATGGGAGGGTTAGGTGAGAGGAGAAAAAGAAATGGATGAAGTGGTTATAAATTATAATGGACATGTCGGTTATGGAGAGCCTATGAATAAAGTAAAATGAAGCGACAGGGTGAAGTGAATTTCTATGTGTGTGAGTAGGAGATGAATTTTTTAGATAGATAAAATTAAAAAAAATATATCGTGGAGTTGGAGATATGAATGACAATGATGAGTGATGTTAAAAATGCCAGGATGAGTAGTTGAATGAGGGGGGGATGTAAGCCATGTTAATAAATTCACCGTTATCGAAGAAGCCTTCGTAGTAGTGACGTGGAGGACCTTAAACAACCGCACTTTTGAGCGTGGCTTCCGAAGAAGAAAGAAAGTAAGGCATCCAAATTATTCTGGAGGAGGGTTCAGCACAGTTATGGTGACTTCTTAATAGGGCATAAATGGCCGTAATCATCCGTAGCCTAATGCTAAGCTAGATTAAAAAAAGGTGCAAAAGGCACCTAAAACCAAAACCAATAAAAAAAACAAAAAACAAAACAAGAAGCAAAAAAGAAAGAAGGAACCACTTTCCAGCGTCGGTGGTAGGCCTACTACCCGGCGGAGGATAATACGACCAACATCAAACAGTCAAATAAATTGGAAGAGGCCAGTCTCCTAGCCCTAAACCTTGAGGGCTTAGGGTATGAATGGCGTCTCTTGGCGGCATGAGCACCGTCGAGATCGGCCGGGGATGCAGTGAGAGCCGTTGGCCACTGAGGGAGACGCCGGCCTAGCGCATACAAGTGAGTAAAATCTTCCCGGCATCGATAAGTAGGCTCTCAATGGGTAACGTGCGAAAGGCATCGGTCGCCAGGTGGATGCTGGTGCGGTGGATCAAGCCCACCTTCCGCTTAGCTGCGGCTGCATAAAACTCGCATCTGTAGTCAAGCTTCGAATGAACAAAAGGTCGGTTGAAAAGTACGGCAGTAGCCTATTCGAACCCCGATTGTTGAACGCCACGGAACGAAGAATGTCACTGGCGCGAGTACAAGAGACACTAAAACTACGACTATGAGCCTCTCAGGTAGAGAATCGGTCATAAAGGAGAGCAAGGAAACGGTGCGAATCCACCCCTTCCAGACGAACCCTGTTTAGGAACAGTTTTAAGTTCAATGCTTGTTGGACGCGACGCTTCAAAGTTGGGATCAGGGCTGCACCAAAAGAGATAGAAAGGTCGTCCAAGTAAAGCGCAGCAAGAATATCGTCCGACAGCACAGAGAGGATATCGTTGACGCTCGGGGCAAAGAGTGTGACACTGAAGACACTTCCCTGCGGCACATCCTCTTATTGCTCCTGTGGGCTAGAGAGGGCTTCACCCTCCCGTACGTGGAATCGAAAATCTCGCAAAAATTCACAAATAAAGATTGGAGGCGTCCCATTGATTCCATCTTTTGGAGAGTTTCCAAAATAAGGGATCGCCATGCGGTATCATAGGCCTTGTCCAGATCGAGAAACACTGCAGCTTAGTGCTGTCTAGAAGTGAAGGAATCGGAGACAGCATGTTCCAGTCGCAACAAAGCACCCGACTTGGAGTGGAACTTGTGGAAGCCGCACTGTGCAGAAGAAAGATGGCCTCTGCTGTCCAGGAAAAATGTTAATCTAACATTTATCAATTTCTCTACCAAATTGCACATGGAGGAAGTAAGAGAGATTGAGCTGAAACCGACGGGATAGAGTGATCTCTCCCCAGTTTGCGAAAAGCGAGCACAGTAGTCACTTGCCACGAATATGGGGGGATACGCTCTGTCAACGCTCCTGGTCAACGAATCTAATATAAAGGCTATGCCTCGCTCACCTAGGTGCAGAAGTATGGCAGATAGGGGTTCGTGTGGACAAGGGGCGCTGTCCGTGCAAGAAGCGCGACAGGAAGACAACTCACTCAATGTAAACTTGTCGTTGAAAGTTCCCTGCCTCTCGAAGTAAAGTCCAGTTGGCAGCCTCCAGCGACATCATGAAGTGCATTGAATTATGGTTGAGCATCATCCTGACAAAAGAAGGCGGAGAAAGCGTTCGTAAAGACTCCGCCACGGATGCAGGGTCCGTGATTGTGGTCCTATTCTTCTGGAGAACGAGAGGAGGGTGCTGCGAGAACTTGTCCCGAATCATTTGGACTCACTTCCACACCTCTGCAAGTGGGGTCTTTCCGTTAAGTGAAGACACGTATGCTCCCCATGAAGAGCGGCGGGCCTGCATCGAAATATACAGAAACCTAGCCCTAGCTCGACGATATTCATCGACAGTGAAGTCCCCAAAGGATGAGTCTACCGTTCAAATTACTCAGGAAGATAAATGGCGTTATTTCCTGAAAAGCAGACAATCGCGCCGGTTTTAAGCATCACTGGGGCCGTTTTTAGTTAGGTCGCGAGCGACTCTACTTCTCACGATGTCGGTCGGTCCCCGTTTTGCTTTTTTGTTTTGTTTTTGTAATAACATTGTAACTATTGGGCCGATTCTAACGAAATTCAGAACCATTATGTTGTTTTATATTCTCTTTCGGATGATATAATTGCCAAAGTCCTTTCGAAGTTAGCTCGGTAATTATTTTGTTTTGGCAATGACATCATAACTATTCGGCCGATTCTAACGGAATTTTAAACCATTGATGTTTTACATTCTCTTTCAAATGACATAAATGATGATATCAAGGTTACCCTGGGAATTATTTTGTTTTGGCAATAACATCATAACTTTTCGGCCGATACTCTGCTAGACTAGATTGGGCTAAAATATGCTATACTCTGCTAGGCAAGCCTAGAATAAGCTATGCTATGTAAGGATATTTTAGGCTAGGCTATACTATGCTAATTTAGGTTATAATATGTTATGATAGGATAGCATATAGTACATAAGTTAGGATAAATAATAATAAGCTATGCTTGACTAGGGTGTAATAGTATATTATAGGCTATACATGTCTAGGATAGTTAATGCTAGGCTAGGTTATGCTATGCTAGGCTAGACTAAGCTATACTAGGCTAGGCAGGGCATACAAAGCTATACTAGGTTAGGCTACGCTATGGTATGCTAGGTTGGGCTATGGTATACTAAGTTATGCTGTACTAGGCTAGTCTTCGCTATACCAGGCTAAGATAAGTGAGGTTTTGCTAGGGTAGGTTAGGCTATATTATACATGCTATGCAACCCTAGGCTAAGATCTAATAGTCTAGTTTAGGCTAGGTAATACTATGATATACTATACTAACTAGGCTAGGGTAGGGGCGGGTAAGGTAGGCTATGATATACCCTACTAGGCTATGCTAGTCTAGGTTAGAATATGATAACTAGGCTAGGATAGGATAGAATATACTAGGCTAGGATCCTATATATTATGCTAGGCTGTACTAGGCTATGCTAGCCTAATTTTTGTTAGGCTAGGCTTGTCTATGGTATCTAGGATAAGATAGGCCATAGTATACATTCTCTGCTAGGCTAGGCTAGATTAGTCTAGGCTAAGTTATACTATGACAGGCTAAACTATACTATGTAAGGCTAGGTTATACTATGCTAGCTACGCTAGATTATAGTATGGTAAGTTCTACTATTATAGGCAATCATAGGCTAGACTTGGTTATAGTAAGCTAGGCTAGGCTAGGCCATACTATGGTAGGCTATGCTATGACATAATCTACTCTGTTATATTATGCTATACTGTACTATGCTATAATATACTAAGCTAGGCAGGATTTACTATGTTAGGCAATCTAGGCTAGTCTATACTATGCTAGGCTTTATTATGCTAGTTGAGGTAATACTATGGTAAGCTATCATACGGTAAGCTAGGTTTTGCCAGGCTACTATGAGAGACTATACTAGGCTATACTAGGATATTCTATGCTAGGCTATACTATGCTAGGAGATACTATTCTACATGATACTATAATACATGATACTATACTCCATATACTATACTATATTAAACTTTACTATACTATGTTTTCTATGCTATGCTATACTATACTATGTTATGCTATAATATACTATGCCATTTTATGCTATGCTATAATATGATAAGCACTACTATGCAATAATATGCTATGTTATACTATGCTATAATGTGCTATGCTATACTATGCTAGACTATGCAATTAGGGTGTGACCATTTTTTCGTCTTTCCAATTCCATAAATGAAGTGTGACAAAAAGTTAAGCTCCGCCATTTTAATTATTATTTTTTTTTAATATAATTTAGTTTTAGAAAGTTGTGACTTTTTAGTCGCGGGCGACTCTACATCTCACTGTCGTTCGGTCGGTCTGTCCACGTTTTGCTTTTTTTTTTAATAATATTGTAACTATTCAGCCATTTCTAACGAAATTTGAAACCCATATGTTGTTTTACACTCTCTTTCGAATTATACAATTGGCAAAGTCCTCCCATGTTAGCCCGGAAATTATATTGTTTTGGCAATAACATCATAACTATTCGGCAGATTCTAAAGAAACTTGAAACCCTAATGTTGTTTTATATCCTCTTTCGAATGATATAATTAGCGAAGTCCTTCCAAGATTAGCCAGGAAACTATCTTCTTTTGGCAATAACTTCATAATTATTCCAACCATTCTAACGAAATTTAAAACCCTTATGTTGTTTTACATTATATTTCGAATGCTATAATTTCCAACGTCCACCCAAGGTTAACCAGGGAATTATTTTGTTTCGAAACCCTTATATTGTTTTACAATCCCTTTCAAATAATATAATTGCCGAAGTCACCCAAGGTTAGCCAGGAATTTCTTTTTGGGCAATAACATCATAACTATTCGGCCGATTCTAACAAAATTTGAAACCCTTAAGGTGTCTCTATTCTCTCTCGAATGATTGAGTTGCCAAGGTCCCCCTAAGGTTACTCCGGGAATTATTGAAAGTTTTCAAAGTCGTAAGGACATAAATCATAATAAGTGAGAGCACGCGACTTTTTGGTCAGCATACCTTGTTTCAGGAGGCAGCGCTCCAGACAATAATGTCTACTATGGAGGTCATCGACCACCTCCCATCCAAAATCTGCCTGAGCATCCGAAGGGCACAGGAATAACTCAAGTAAGGAAAATGAAGCGGTAAACTCTTCCACATTTAGGACACTTATCTACAGCTCGTCGATTAGGTTAGGAAAGATCTGGCCCCTGAGAGTGATCGAGTAGTCTCCCTAGAAGGGGTGTCCATCGTTCAAATCCTCAAGCAGTAGAAACGGCCTCGGCAACCGTGTTACGATGCTGCGGAAGTCTCCCTCAACGGAGTCGTCTGCAGCTGCCTTGCTACTGCCTAAAAAGAGTTAATTTTAGCAAATAGAAGAACGGCGATATAAAGACGCCTCCACCCTCTGCTAACGGGGTCGCAAAATCCTTATATTTCGAGAGGGTGGGCAGAGGGCACGCGGCCAGCATGGTCTCCTGCAAAAAGAGATTTCGGGCAACGGGAGGAGACGAGCCTCCGCAGCTCCTTTCAGTTAGCCATTCCGCGGCAATTCCATTGAAAGAATATGCCCTCTAGGACAAGCCCTAAGGAGATGCGGGGCTCTCTTCGACGAGAAGACCCACACGGGATTGGCACTACCTTTCACATAGGCAGAAGTCGATGCGTTGTTGGCCGAACAAGGCATTAAAGGCGCTATCGCCTGAGGTGACTTATCGGAGGAGGTTGGGCTCGTTATGCGAATCCTTTCTTCCCTCCGCCTCGAAACCTTTAGCGGGCGGGGCGGAATCGCAAGCGGGGTTCTCTTCTTTCTAGGATACACCATCGTCCGGTCACCAAGTGTACCCTTAAAGGGAGTTCCTTTGGTACTCTCTTCCTTCTGGGGGCAGCGTTAGGAACTAAGGAAGACGGCCTCATGACCATCTTCAGGAGTGTTGTTTCCTGTGAGTCTAACGACTCAGTGTAGGCACACTGCCGTTTCGTTTAACGGGAAATAGTCACGCTGTGGAAGGAAGGGAGAGATTTGGTTTCGTCTGAGATTGGGTATGAGCCCTTTGTGCCACCATCTCTACCAGAGGAGAGCCCCTGGGAGGTAGAACTCCACAGGATGTTTCATAATGGGAGCAGGAACGACCCTACTTGTAGGTCTGTAAGGGCCAGGATCAGAGTTTTTTTCTAAATAGTCGCATAAGAAGTCTCATGCAGTGCTAGGTGCACCAAGAGCAAGTCTTAAGCCTCGGGAAATGAGAGAAGATCCATGATATACGCGCCACACTGCTTCCAGTAAACCCGACATTGCACGTTTATATGAGTGGTTCGTATGGTCGAAGCGATGGCAGTAGTAGCCACTCTGCGGCAGTGGTACGAATACCTTGATGCGGAAGCGATACCAACCGGCACGCACCGACTCAGGAAACCTGTCACGGTCGAACGTAACGAAGAGTGTAGGTGTCCATGTTTTCTCATCACACTTTTGACCTAGATCGCCCCGTCGTTGACCAGCTCCAAGGTGACGTCTTCTAACCAGCTGTGGAGCGAATAACTAGAAAGTGTTTTAAGCCAGTGGGCTAAAAAGTTCCAGGTAATTTCTGAATTAGGGGGCCCGACGTAATTGAGTCTTGGGTCAGCGCACTTGCGATTTTGAACTTTGTTTGGGCAACTCTGTGCGAGGGCGCTTCGAGGTCGGAAGTGTCTAATTTAGTTTGCTTGATTGCCGAAGTGGCAGCGTACCCGTCAGCCCAAGGAGCTCACGTGGAGGTAGAAAAACGTTTACTCCTATTTGTCTTCCCATTACTTTTCCTTTTAGGAGATGAGGGTATGGAATGAAACCACTTATATCTACTACCGGAAGGGGGCTCCCACGCCAGACTGACCAGCCTCAGCAAGATCATTCTCCGAAATGTAGAAGGTCTAAGTTGTCATCTCCTTGTGAGTCTTCAAGGGCCAGAGACACCTGAGGAGAAGCTTGCCCATATGCGGATCCAGATTCGCCACCATGGAAGACCCTGGCATCTGGGGTTGGGTCATCTCTGGGATTATGTTCAGCTCAGGGGGGCCTCAATGTGGCCATCATCCCTAAGGAATCCCATTCGAGGTACCTTTGTCGAGTCATTTCTGGCCGGCAAATCGATCTACATCGGAAAAGAAAGGGGCAGGCGCTCTGGGGCCTTGTAAGTTGTATATGCAGGCTTGAAAAAGCCTAGGTGGCGCAGCGCGACGGGCCTGCAATCCCATGACTCTCTAAGGGCGTTATCTCAATCAAGACGCTCCCACTGGGAGAGGGCGATTTTGGACCACCTTTCTGCTCTATATTACAGGCAGTCGCCTGTGATAGGAAAGATGGGCCTGCCGTGAGTACTAAGATGCAGTCATCCAAGGGCGGCTGCAAAGAAGGTTAAGGGTGACTCCCTGAACCCTTTAAGAAAGGAAAGGGAAAAACGTCTGAAAGAAGTTTGAGGCACCCTGAGAAAGCAAAGGGGCTATCTCCTTTTCAAAGCTGGAGCTGCCCGAGGTCGGCCCCAAAGATGGGAAAGGAGAACTCCATTTGCCGCATGGAAGTGGTGAGGAGGGAGCCGCTAAACCGATCGATGTTGTGCTTTTTTTAACCTCGTCCTCCCCGACACCAATGGAGGACGAAGTTGCACTCAGGGGCAGATCTCCATGCGGTTGCGGTCCCCCACTTTTTCCTTCTGTTGTGTCCAAAGAAAAAAATAAATAGATTGACCCATGGAAAGTAGATACTTTCACCTCCCAATAAAATAAATAATTGAGAAAAGTCTCCATCGGATCAGAACTTTCCAGAATGTAATCATTTACACATCCTCAGCCTACAGTTTCGATCTGAGATGTGTTTTTGCAATCCGACCACTGCCATTCACACAAAATTATCCTCCAGTTTTGACTATGAATGATGGTGCCAACGTAGCCACCTTATATGATTACAGGAAGAAGACGAGCAGAGTCGACGGCCCAGCTCATCTCGCGCCTAATACTTTCCTTATCTGGCTGGCTTTCAGCCCTTGCAGCAGGTAGAGACCTCACGGTATAGACTGCCATTTACCCATGAACCCATAGGAGAACGAAAGCCAGGAACTCTGTGGATAGAAGAGCATCTTTGAAGGGGGTAGGCGGGTATGTAACAAAGAGAAGTAGAGATAGACAGGTCCATTAACTAGTACGGTCGGTGATCGCTGGATGACGTGTATTCTACCCAGGCACCATGCTTGCCAAACCCAACTATGTCCATGTGAAAACAGTTCCTCCAGCTACAACGTGCGGGTAGTCAAAAGGTTGAGAAGATAGCCGTTAAAAAAAAATCGCTGAGAGGGAGTGAGGGGGATGGGCTTTCCATCAGAGAGTTCATGTCACCCAGTGACAAGGCTTTCCTGATTGGCACTCAGGCCGAAAGAGTGAGCAGCCCTATCAGGTACCAAGTGTAATATGCAAGCAAATTGTTCGTATGAGTCGATCGGAATGAGTGTAGAGGAGAGATCGGGCTTGTAGGTTAACCAACCCTAACCCCGGCGTGTCTCTCGCATCGTGGATGAACGAAGAACCATGAGAAGATACGGCTGCAGAGATAGCAGTTGCACTATCAGATAGCCAACTTTCTGCCTGACTAAAGATGGCAAGCTTTTCATCTAATATATATTTCAGAAAGTCTGTATGTATGTATATATGGTGCGGTAAGTATATAGCACAAAATGATACCGCATGCTTATTATAGCCCCTAGAAACGCTCTAGTTACCAACAGGGAAGATACAGTTTCAGTTAGCCATTTCTAGCCAATCCCCCAAAGTTGATTCGAAATAGCAACCTTATACTTAAGATCTTTTGCTTTTTTGAAGAAAAAATGAGAAATTAAACATAATTTCTTGGGGAACTATGCTAAACACTTTTTGACAAATATGGAAAATTACAACAGATGGTGGGGAAAGTATATATATATATATATATATATATATATATATATATATATATATATATATATATATATATATATATATATATATATATATATATATTTATATATATATATATATATATATATAGTGCCAATAAATGTAGCCATTAGGGGTAACTTGACTCGTGGAGTAACATAGGCAACTCAGATTTAGCAAAAGTGGCGGCACCTGGTTGTTAGGTTAGGTTAAGTTAGGTTCGAATTTTTACCCTTTCCGGACAAGTAGTCGCGGTTACATATTAGTTGCAATTAAAACAACATTGCCCGTCCAAAGATCAAGGTATGCCAGACCAATTATGCGATTGCAATGTTTAAAAAACGCGATAATACCTATTATCCGCATGCCCGAGGCTCGAATAATTTAGATAGTTAAAACTCGCGCCCATCTGCTTGAGGCGCACTTTAATCTCTGTGGCAGCCACCTGCGTACTCACGTTTGCTTACCTACCCGCCCGTCTGCCCGTCCACCCACTTGCTCGCCCTTCCGCACTACTGCAATATGAAAATCGTTCTCTGTTAGTCTATCATGATACACGACTTCCTTACTCAAAACTAAAATAAACCTTATATTTTATACCTACCAACCTTTAATTGCGTAATTTAACCTAAGCAGAGAATTTAATTTGTTCAAGATAGTTTTTTATGCCCAGACAACGCCGGTTATCTTTGCTAGTATGTGATAAAATCACCCTTCTCTAATAGTTGGATCTGGATTTGTTCTTGGTTCTAGATTTCATAAATTTTGATGTGTCAATAAAATTCATTCCCAAAAATGATGGACATAGAATGTGATTGGACAAGAGATTATTATAAAATAATATTTTCGAATTTCGCCAAGAATTCGCTGTTTTTTTTATTTCTCCTTTCATTAAGTTTGGTACATCAAATGTCTAAGCACTTAGAAGTTCAAAATAACTCTGGTGTCTTTTTTAGTATTAGTAGGCATTGGGAACTTATGATTTTCAATACTTGAAACTGGTTTTTGATTCCGTTGGGTGCTGCAGTTACGTACTCTTACGAATCACTCTTGCTCTGAAGTTAAAGGGTAAAATTGTGATTTTTTTTTACAATTCACCAATTTAGGCATAATATTAATAGAATTAGGGACTATTCGCCCACCCTTCAATCGCCCCAACCAAAGTATGCTCCTAAATCCGTCACTAAGGATCGTTCCCTCAAGAGAGCAATTATATTTTAGCATCTAAATAACTCTAGTCTAGTCGAGAGCTCCTCTAAGCTCCAATCTGCTACAGACAAATTCTGAAATACGAACAAATACTACGTGAACACTCACTTCAACCCCCCTCCCCCAACCTCCCGCCACTATCCCTAATGCACATGAAGAATAACAGTAGAAAATAAGAAGTGAAAGGTTAACAAGACAACTTTCCAAAGCAAATCCAAAGTTCTAAAAACAAACCTAAACTTTGGAAAACACTTGGAGACAAGAACTTAAAAACCGCACCTAGTTCAAGCCCAATTGGTATACACGAATGTTTTACGTACTGATGAATCAATAAATTGAATGTTTTTACTCAGTTAAGCGTGGTTAGGGATGCTACTCGGGGTGTGTGTGTGTGGAGGGAGGGTAATCAAAGTAGGGGAAACAAGTCACTAGAGCCGAGGGGTATTTCTATAACCTAAAGGAAGTTTTTCTCACACGTTTTTTCTAAATTTTGATCAAGAAGTTCGCGCCAAATTTCCAATAAAATCCATATATAGATCCTCACAGATCGTAATGAAGGCAATCTTCCAGTCTCTAACGCTTACTCCCTACCCTACCTCTCTGTAATTTTGGTATAGCGCTTAGAAATAAACGGTACCAAGAAAGACTTTGCTCCTTAAACCTATTTTTTCCTTGGAAGTAGATGATTACACGGACAACTAATCAAGGTATTTAAAATCTTACAATGATTTTCAAATATTACTTACATTGGGTAACAATTTTCACAAGAATTTTTGTTTCTCTTATTTCTTTTAGTGGTTTTAATACTAAACTTTGCGCTGATTCCAAATATGTCCTTACCTTTTCTCTACCATCGACCGTTTGAAAGATATAACAAATTATACTAGTATAAGGAAATGTATGGGGTACGGGTAAATTAAAGCCCAATTTTCATTTGTCGCTAATTTATTTATTTTCATTTTTGGTTTATATGATAAATATTGACTTTCTTGATTATGGCTACAAGAGGATGCAGAATCTCACCAGCTTCGTTCTGTTTTGTGTGTATTTTCTATGTTGGACCTAAGCACGTACACACAAAATTGTGAAAGGTGCAAAGTACTGGATTGCTTATAGAATGTACTTTGGAATGAGTATGGGTGACCAAGAAAAACCATGGGCCCATCATGTGATATGTGGAAGTTGTCGATGCATGGCTGAGAGGTGCAAGAAAAACAATGCATTTGGCTGTGCCGAGAGTTTGGCGAGAACCCCCTAATCATCACGATGATTGCTATTTTTTGCATGATTGACATATCAAAGTACAGAAAAGTTAAGGGAAGAAAATCTCTTCCATATTCCAACATTTCATCCACTATTGCATCTGTGCCACATAATGATAGCTTATTGGTTCCACGGCCGCCAGAAAATGTAAGTAAATCCTATCAAATTGTAAGCTATATTCTTTGTAACAGAATCAATACTGAAATATTCCAAACATCTAGGTAAGGTTTCTTGTAATCCATATTTATGCTCAAGCTATTAAATGCATATATTTTTATATATATTTTTCAGATAGAGGGTATGATGGAGGTCTCATCAGGAGAATCGGAAAGTTTTGACAATGAAGAAATGGATGAAACGTTTGAGTCAAGAATGAGTAACCGCCCACACTTTCCAAATCAACATGAACTTGATGATCTCATCATGGACTTGGGTCTGACTAAGTCAGGAGTTGAGCCTTTGGCATCCAGACTTAATGAATGGAATCTGTTGGGGGAGAGGGGACTGCAGATCAACAGTATACAGGAAGCGCCATGAAGAATTCGAAGTATACTTTGATATAATTGAGGATCTCTGCTTCTGCAAAGATATTTATGGCTTGTTTAAAGCTATTGGAGTTGCTCACAACCCTGAAGAATGGCGACTTTTCGTAGATAGTTCAACAAAAAGCTTCAAAGCTGTTTTACTACATAATGGGACTCAGTATCCATCCCTGCCTATAGCATACTCGGTACAGATGAAGGAAGAATATGAATATGTAAAAAAGCTTCTCGGGAAGATAAACTATACTAAAATTAAATGGGATGTTTGTGGCAATTTTAAAATGTTTGCCTTTTTACACGGATTGCAGGGTGAGTACACCAAGTATTCATGTTTTCTTTGCCTATGGGACAGTAGGGCTGATCATGAACATTACCAGAAGGTTGAGTGACCCCCTTGAGATGACTTGCAGCTAGGAAAAGTAAATGTTATCAGACAGATTCTTGTAGAGCCTGCCAAAGTTGTGCTACCTCCATTTCATATAGAGCTTGGTTTAGTCAAACAGTTTGTAAAAGCATTAGATCATGGTGGAAAAGAAGAATTTCAAAAGATTCGTCTACTATTTCCAAAGCTATCAGAGGCCAAATTTAAAAGTACTATATTTACTTCACCACTAGTAAAGAAATTCTTTAAGTCAGTACAACTTGAGAATGCAATGAGTGATATCGAAAGTGAGGTGTGGTGTGCATTTCGAAATATAAATAATTTTTTTCTTCTTAAAAATAAACACCCAACCTACAAACACCTAGTAACAAAACTTTTAGAAAGTTATTAATATTTAGGTGGAAGAATATCACTAAAGGTGCGCTTTTTGCATTCACATTTTGGATTTTTCGTGGAAATTTGGGAGAAGTGAGTGAGGAGCATGGTGAGTGGTTTAATCAAGGCATTGCTCTAATAAAAAGAAACATACCAAGAAGGATCAAATACAGCTATGATGTGGGAGTTTATATGATCACCAGTGCGTAAAGATCAAGAAGTTCACAGTAAGGAAGCCCGTTCTTGAGTGCACTATTAATAGGTTATCTCTTATAATCACATTTTCTCATTAGTTTAAAAAGGAATTCAAAGACAAAATATTATCAGCTATTATTCATTAACAATATTAATATGCTAAATAAAGTGAACTGTCGCAGCTATTTATGGTTAGTTTTATATACAAAATTCCAATTATCTGCAAAAATATCGATGCTATGCAATTTTCAATTCATATTTTTGTAATCAAAAGGTAAAAAAACTTTAGAAACACTAAAAACATTTATAGAAACTAAACTAGTGGTACTTAGTGTTATAGATTACTGTTCGAGATGGATCATCTGTTGGCGACCTTTTGGCGCTCATTTTCAGATTAAAATTTGATACGTAACTTACAAAGAACAACGCCATGAAACGTTATAGTAATATAAGTAAAATAAAAGAAAATAACCTCTTCAACTCGATTTAGCTAAAAATTACTTCAGTATTAAAATCACACAACCATGGAATAGCCGACCTCACGTCAGTTATATGTTTCCAAAACGATTTAACGAGTATTTTCTCAGTGTAAATAAGCATCACATAGCAGGAGGCACAGAGGGAAACGTCCTATATCCAGAGAGAGTTTAATGAATATGAGGAGGAACGAGAAATAAGAAAAATGCCAAAGACTTATCGATGTATAGCAGGAATACGAATGAGTTTTTCCATTTCCTGTGAGTATATTCATTTCATCGCTAGCAGGCTAATCCTGCGGGAGAAGAGAGCTGTTCTATCGCCCCCTATCGTATGATTGTTCGCTTGTCTTTGAGTTAAAACGGAGCCTACATGTCTCAAGGCTACACATGTAGATAAGTGTGTAACGTAGTTACAAAAATCATAGAAATAAAAAAAATGTTTTAATTTAAAAACGAGATGTGTGTATTAGCCTCGTGGTACCAACAGTAGAGTTGCAATTTTTCTCCAGCATATGTAACTAATAGGATAGTTAATCTTTTCTTGTTCTAATCGGGCTGACCTTAAATGGACCTTAGGATCTTCGCTCGTCTTTATTCTATAGTTCTCTCTCCCTCCTCTCTACGTGAACTCACTTGTTAGTAATTTTTTCTGCCTCACTTTAGTAAGGATGTTAGTGAACGTAATTACAGATCAGTTCCTTATCTAATAAATATTTTTAAAAACATGGTTGATATTTCTTATATATGTACCGTTCTTTCTAGTTTCTAATTAATTCAACTCAAAATATAAACAAATAAAGCATTGAAACCTTTACAAGATCAGAGCTCTATAAGCTTGAATATAATAATTCTAATAGTTAAATTCACGAAGCCATTAAAATAGTAAAGTCCTTATATCGTCCAAAATGTCTTGTAAGAAAAAGATAACTGTGGGCTGTTTCTTCTTAGCCCACGCGCAAAAAGAGTACCATTTTCGTCTTTCCATACATTCCACGGTGAAAATGGGTAATGGGTACACATGAACTAAAGATTACTTAACATACAACCTCATGTTAAACATAGCTATGGATATGTTACTACGCCCGAGCGATTTTTAAGGCCTATAAGTGAATACATTTGTGTGAGTGAGAGGTTTGAGATGGTAATAATCAATGGCCTACTTGTTCGAGTCCTGCAATGATGATTGATTAGTTCATTTTGCGGTGCAGGTAAGCCACATGGGGCATTGGCACCGATTCCACCGAATGACCCTTCTATTAGCTTCATAAATAAACGTTGGAGCGACACTACACAAGAGGTCTTATAATGCCCTACATACCCCACAACAACAAGCCGACAAATTTGGCGAATCTTTTGCCTCGAACTTGTATGTTAATTCGCTGAACTTGCCCCCGCTGGAGTAAGTAGCTCCACACGCGTCATTACGCACACAATCGCAACACCACTATCATTCCCATCCAGTTTTCACAGCGCAACAGGCCTAATTTCTCCTCTGTTTCGGGAACCTGGGTTTATACATATCCACATACCCTTGACGCGGAGTGGGTGTCGCATTCCCCCTCACTGGGGTAAAAAAAAGTTAAGTTATCGCTGATTGTCATACAAAACACAATAATACTTCGATATATATCTTTCTCCCAACGGGAACCTCCCTCTGGTACCTTTGGGCTCACCGGGATTGTCCTTCTAATCTTTATGTTCATTTTCATATCCGGTACCTACCTGCAAATGGCTCTACGAGTATGAATTCTGAACAAAAAGTTCATCATTGAGAAATAAACACCAAATAATGTTTTTTTTTCTATTTAAAATTTATCATTGCTGCCTAAATCTTACAAATAACTTTAGTAAACGACTAACGAATTTGGATGGAACGTATTTGTAGTAGGAAGAAATTTGCTAAATTTCCCTAATCAATTTTGCCATCAAATTTAATCCCTTGCCAGTTCATTGGCTCGTGAATTGGCAAAATGGCTCATTAAATATAATTTTGCTTTAATAATTGTAAACAAATAGACCATAAAAATTTAAATATAGGTCATATTCAAAATAATAGCAAATATCCTCATTTAGTCGCTAGAATTATGCTATAAGAACCGTACGGTCCAATGAATTGAGTTAAAATGACTTGGAAAAGGTGAACTTAAGAATCTAATCGACCAGCGTAAATTTGCTATTAATAAGTTAATTTTCTTGCGCAGGTGACGCCGCAATTGATATGCCTTGCAAAAAATGGGCTAATATTGACTCAGGTGCGATTGTGCGAATTAGAAGCTTTAATTATCCGACAAAATATTCTGGTTCGGCTCATTGTCTTCGCACGCTGGTTGTGAGTTTGTTTTTATTGTGTTATCAGATTATATTTGCTAAAACATCCACATTCACTCTATTTATTTTGAATTAATAATTAGTGAACAACAGAACGGAAAACATCTGTCTCTTTGGCATTCCATCTAACCGGCATTTTCCCGAATGAGAGTTTGGGACAATTTCGCAGCCAATGCAATTTTCTTTGAATTGCTATTAGAATAGACAAGCTTATAAAGGTCTAAAATTTACACAGTATATATCGTCCCTCGTAAGAAGCTCCACGTAATATCGTTCTTGTTTCCTTACAGGCAACAACAATAGACGCTAGAATGCACTTTTCTTGCAACTCATTCGACCTTTCTTCAGGCGCTACTCGTAACTGCAAGCGCTCAAACAGCCATTTCAGAATTTGGGAGTCTAACCCGCGCGCTGCCCGAATGTGTGTTTTTCTATTTTCTTTCCACGCTATTTATTAGATTCCTTCAAATGGAAGAGAGACCCTGCCCCTCTTGAAATTTCTTTACCCTTTATTTATATTCCGGCCAAAATTACTTTTTCCTAACTAGTACCATATAATTCCACTTCTTTCCTACAACCATCTTTCACTCTCCTCTGAAGTATTAGAATTTGCAATTTTCATATTACCTGTATGCGCAGCAGGAGGATGAGATGATCATTACTAAGGAAATGGAAAGTGTACGTGTGTGACTACATTTGTTCATTGTTAGAATGTACGAGTGAGTTTCGTCCATTGCCAAAGTTGAAAATTATTTACGTCCCTTTTAAGATCTCAGTGTTTTGAATTTTTGTTCATTTATACTTCTAAACTTACAGTGCGAATAGAGGCAAATGGAATGAAGAAAGAGAGGAGGGCTAGCGGAAAGAATAAAGAGTTGTGGGCTTAATTATCTTGGTTATAATAGGAGGTGCTCAAGTCAATGGATTTGAAAAGTATAACAGAAAAAGAAACGAATGATAAAATCATGAGAAAATAAACACCCCGAAATATGATTAGAGTTCAGAACTATGAGGCCTCCTTTCACTGTAGGCTTGAAAGGATCCACATAAAATATCAAGAAAGCAAACTCAAAAGTTCACATTAGAGATAAAGGTTCGAATAAACGATGCAATATTTAGATCGAAACGATCTGATTTCATTTAGTTTTTAAAAGGGAAATATAAATTTTCTCCTGAAACATGCTAGTTGGGGACAGTGGCGCATCCAGTATAAAAATTTGGGAGAGAGCTAACATGAGTTCCTCTCTCTGAGGAGTCTTAGAAAAGTGATTTGATCATTGATAATGATTATGTTACGCAATATTGATCATAAATAACAGCATCACACAGAAGTGAGCGCTAACTCTCTCATATCCTAGTTTTTTCCCACACAAAAAAATTATGAATTGTACTTTTTGGACGTCAGCTAAGCTATAATAAGAATTTAATAATAAATTTTAAGATTTACCCTAATTTTAACATGTATTATATAAGGTACATTCGATCGCAACGGTTTAAAAATTGTTTTACATATATTCTATATTATTACATAACTCTTTCTGAATAGTAGAATATATGTATGGCTTAAAAAATAAATATAAACATAAACTGATGGGAAATTTGGGGGGGAACTTCAGTCCTCTAGTCTCCCACTGGATTCGTGCCTTGTTGCAGAAAAACAAAGGGGTTATTTTAGAGTACACAAAATCATACCAGATGCTTAAATTGCGGGGAAAATGCTTTGAAAATTTCAAGAACTTCAAAAAAATAATATAATTAGAAAATATCAACCTATGGCTGACCTACTCACAAGAAATAGGCGATGATAAACGTATTATAAAATGGGGTGACAAACATTTGAGACAAAACACTAAATGTTTTTCTCTTTGTCTCACAACTTACAGTTACTGTGGTAAAGAAAAGCCTCAAGATCAGGTGACAGCAGGAATCATCCTAAATCTCAGTTATTACAACAACTGGCGCAATCCTTCGAGGGGATATGATTGCACCGTCACTGCTTTTAGCAGATCTTTCATACTGACTACAACGACTGTTATGTCATCACAAATTATGGGTTCTACTCCTTCTATTCCACCAGCACCTCCTCTTTCTGAGTGTCGTAAGTAATGTGCACTTCTAAAACGCATGACTATAGTACTGAAGTTACTTTAGATATTAGGACCTGGTTTGATGTTAAGGAATTATGGAAGAAAATACCACACTAATTTGTCATTTTAGTTCTTTTGCGTTTTTATAAGAAATTGCTCATAAGGAGTTGAAATGCGCTTTCCCTATTAACATTCAAAACTAACTCAACGTTAATAATGATTGCCATTATATCTCTGTCATTCATGATGCTGCCCCCACATGAGATACCCTGTCTTGCCTGGTACATTTTGTACTTGGAGGAGCCGTACATCCTCCTTGTCTGAGTGCAAACTAGGGAAGCCCCGTCACTGGGTTTACTTGAACTCTCTGACGATGCCGTGGGAAGTTTTGCTTCCCCATATTTCCATCGCAGCTTTCCTTTTTCATATGACTATCCCCTCAAATGTTTCTCTAGGCTTAAGGAACTCACTAACTACCTCTTGTCGTGTCAGAAGAGAGGCTTTAAATAACGCCCTTTAACTGTTGCAGGTCGCAAAAGACAAGGACTTGAGTGATCCTGGGCGTTGGGGCACGATTAATGGGAAGATCTGTTTTGGTCCCAATAACACCTTTCCTGAATGTAATGGGCTGACCATTCATCTGCGGTTGTTTATGGTTCAAAGGGCTATTCTGCTTATGGTGGGCGGAATTTACTGCCTTGTTGGGTTACAGGAAAACTAAATGGCTCAGGTACAGTCTCTGGGTTTGCCACAATAGATTCTTAGATCTTAGTCATCCTGTCGATGACTACTACGATCTAATGAGGAAAGCTGCCCTTTCGTCCTGTTTCACTGGCTCCTCAGGTGGGAGCTGCAGCCCTTGGAGATCGACCGGTACAATTCAAAATTCTGGTCAGTGTGCGTCACTGTGCGTCACTGTGCAAGTGCGAACGTCAATAATTAACGCACTCAAGGTAGACACCTGAACAGCCCAAAAACCCGAGATCGGATAGATGCGAGCGGCTGGACGCGGGATATAGTCCACCAATCCTCCTGTTTCTATTATAGTGACCAGAAATTTCCAGTTTCGCGACTGTTGGTCTATTCTATCAAATTTTCAGATTACATCTCTCCTGGCGAATCCTTCCCCGACCTTGGTATAAGGGTGGGCAAGAAAAACCATGATATCACCACTGGGACTGGTGGGGGGTCTCGCTTACAATCATTTTTGTGCAGAAAAAGGGTTTCTTTTTTCCTATTTTCGAAGCCACTCTTGCGCAGCTCCACCACTGTGATAAAGGTAATACCCTGTGCTTTCTTAGGGGACCCCATGGATCTCTTCGCAAGGCGGAAGTTTCCGACTCTTCTATGTCCACAGGTCAGGCGGCTAAGGACAACTCCATATATGAACAGGCGACAGCGCAACTTTCCTTTACACAGGAGACTGCCAAATAATGAGTGTTCAGGAGAGCCAAAATCAACCGCTAATAGTGGGTGCAGCTCGACAGGGCAAATCCGCTTAGAGGAACTAGAGTATGTGGAGCCCGTCCTGTCGTGCCTGCCACTGTAATCGACCAGTGCCCAGCCCTACTTTCTTAAGCAATAGAGGTTGGCTCTCCGGCTCCAACGACGGTGATTACAGGCTATAGGCCCATACAGTCCCTAGGCAACACTTCTGATACCTTGGGCGGATAGCCTCTTGATTGCCCCTTCTGATGTGGAAATGGCCCCAGAAGACCGTCCCTCAAGAGGGACGGTCTTCCAAGGGAGCGAACAAAGACTAGGTTTCAGATCCTCCCTAAGTAAAATCCGCCCATGCGCAAGATCCTCCCGAGGCGGCACGGGCTCCCAAGGACTCAAGAGGAGATGAAAGATCTCATCCCCGAGCTGGTGCCCCCTTGCCAGCCGAGACTTCCATTTCAATGAAGGATATGGCTTAGCTAGTCCGTTCGTCATTGGGGCACCTCTATTGGGAGAAGAAAGGTGGGCTTACTCCCCTCCCTCCATTTAAAAAAGAAAGAAGAAAAATAAGAAAAGACATAGAGAACTAGGGGTTCTTCTCATTTTAGTCGGGTTTAAGGGAAGGACGAGTCCCTTGCTGTATACGGTAGGTGACTAGGCCATGAATGCCACCTCGGGTCCCGATGTACTCTCGGTCAGCGAGACCAAAACCAGGACGAGGACGAATGTTGAAGATATGAGTGGTGCCTCAATGACGTAGGGGCCCTTCATTGAGATGCTGTCCTGTATCTTCGAACCTCCGGCTTTAAGCCTTTTTTTCATTCGTCGCCCGTTCAAAGGACACATGCTCCATCTGTGTAAGGCGTTGTTTAGGGATTTAGGTAGAGAACAGGTCTCCGTTTCTCGGACAAGATCCCTCTGGTAAATGCAGCATACCCTGCTCAGATAGCAAAGGCCTGTGCTCTTCGGACAGTCGATTGCTCGTCTGTGCAGATGAAAGCTGGACAACCAAAAAGCGGTCAATGTCAAATCTGTGATGAGAAAACAGAGGCGGGTGGGAGCTTGAAAACAAACCCTGCACTATTTGTCATTTTCGATCAGAAAGGCT
Organism: Ceratothoa steindachneri; assembly: GCA_963969495.1. Classification (NCBI taxonomy): domain Eukaryota; kingdom Metazoa; phylum Arthropoda; class Malacostraca; order Isopoda; family Cymothoidae; genus Ceratothoa; species Ceratothoa steindachneri. The sequence continues at coordinate 93,123,450 of OZ018326.1, forward strand.
CCCCGAGTCGGTGCGTGTCGGTTGGTATAGCTATGCGTCGTGCCACTGGCTGTGGAGGTGATACTATTGCCACTCCTTCGGCCATGCAAATTGAACTTGCAGTCGCGCCAAGTCGTTCAACCTTAAATCTGCGCAAACTGCTTAAAATTATTGCATAAACAATGTATATTGTGCAGTGCCACGTGTGTGAATTGTGGTAAGTCAGTTCCTGCTTCCTTGAAGCAATGTAGCTCGTAATCTCTCGATTAGGAGGGCATAGACATTAAGGCTGGAGGCCGACTCTTTTTTGCGAGGTTAAGGACTTGTTTTTTTCAACCCAAGCCATACCTGGTACATCCTATTCCTCAATTGCTAAAAGGTCACCCACTCTTTATGTCCCCTGCAGGCCTATGAACACGGATTCCTAAACCTTTCCCCTGAAATGAGAATCGAATAAAGGGATCTTTGGCTTCCATGCCCTTAGCAAAGGCTTGATCTGGGGGCTAGCGTACGCGGGAACCCACAAAAAGAGTGACCCCACCTCCATAACTGCCTCGCCCACCACATGTTTTAGGCGGAGAAAGGAAAAGACTTGCATGGTGAACCTCTTATACCCAGATAAGTCCTCACAGGCGACAGCGCCTCCGTACCTTGTACGGCAAAAGAACTTCCTGAGTTATACCTCTCGTAGGCATACAGTCATTCCAGTGAGGCCCTTCTTATCGTATCGAATAGGGACCCCGCATCTCATCCGAGCTAGATCTGGAGAGCATATTCCTTCAATGGACTCGGGACCAACTGGGAGGAACTGCAGAGGTTGATCTCCTCCTGTTTCTCGTTAGTTATCTTTTAGGAGGAGACGATGCTGGGCCGTGTTGATGGCAATACAACGCTCGGTATAGGATATAAAACGTCGTGATAGTTCCAAAGATCAGATCGTGATCTATAGAGACTCACAAAGCGCAATGAGCACTCTCGTAGTATTGGAATCTCGACACACCCTCCTGCGTGGTATCCGTGATGTCACAGTCGCTGCGCGCCGGGCGAATGTTTAGATTATCTCTGCTGTGTTTCTAAACATGTAGAGATTTCAAGGAATGAGTGCCAAAATGTCGGCAAAGAAAGGTCGGCCAGACCAGTGTTTCGTTCATCCTAACACTGACTATATGGCAGAAATCAAGTTAGCCCTCCAGGCTGCCTGGCAAAGAAGATGGGAGACAGCCGACGGGGATTTTAAAGTTGCGTGCTCTTGTGACCCGACTGTTTGCTCGGAGGTATCCCTCAATGCCGCGATGGCTTCAGATCGTTTATTGTCCTCTTCAAATTAGATGCACTCGTAGCACAACGCCCTATTTGATAGAGCGCCCCCCTGCACAAAACTGAGACGACTGCACTTTTCCCCAGAGTCCGTCACATTCTTGTCGAATGTCTTCATCTGGAGGACTGTTGTTGTTGTTGTTGTTGTTGTTTATAGCTCCACAGGAGGAGATGGAATTTCTGCTTCCTAGGAAAGCTTGGGAGATTAAGGGAGAAGGCTTTGAATCTACAGCCGTGCTGTAGGTCCCACCAACGTTACCACCATTAAGTGTGGCCGCCGCGCTCACTGTGGGGCTTTCCCGAGGGTCCACGTTTTATTGGAGGGAGGTTCTTGTATGCATTGAAAATTTTATAGCACCTCCGCTACTAGCGGTCAATGCGACTTCGTTTGGAGGATCTTCGCGAACGTTATCTGTCCCAGTACTGATGAAGGGCGGTATCGCTACATCGCTACATGCTCGGCACTGGCTACTTCACACAGACCTGTGGAACTAGGCACTTTCTGGAGGAGGCTGGCGTTTTGTTGTCTTTTCGAGGGTTTTAATTGTCTACTGTTTACTGTTTACTTCTATTGTTTTTTATATAGTTTTTCAATGTAACTAACAACAGGTAAAAATAAATTACGGCGACTTATGCCCTAGGGAGGTATCGCCGTATGGGCGCTGAAAAAAATCATGATGCTTGACATTCAATCCTTGTCAATCATGATCACGCTTCTCATTAAATCATTGTCATACATGATAATGTTTGCCATTCAATCCTTGCTATTTATGATGATGCTTGCCATTGAATCCTGGTCACTCATGATGAAGTTTATCATAGAATCATTGTTATTCATGATGATGCTTGCCATTCAATCCTTGTCATGCATGATAATGCTTGCCATTCAATCCTTGCTATTTATGATGATGCTTGACACTCCCTCCTTGCCACTTATGATGACGCCTCTCATTTAATCATTATCATTTATGATTATGCTTGCCATTCAATCCTTCCTATTTATGAAGATGCTTGACATTCATCCTTGTCACTCATGATAACGTTTGTCATTCAATCATTGTCATTCATGATGATGCTTGCCATTCAATCTTTGTCACTCATGATGACGCTTGTCATTTAATCATTTTCATTCATGATAATGCTTGCCATTCAATCCTTGTTATTTATGATTCAGTCCTTCTCTCTCATGATGACCCCTGTAATTAAATTATTGCCATTCATGTTGATTCTTGCCATTTAATAGTTTTCATTCATGATAATGCTTGCCATTCAATCCTTGTCATTCATGATAATGTTTGCCATACAATCCTTTCTATTTATGATGTTGCTTGCCATTTAATCAGGGTGATTTACGAGAGTGCTTGACATTCAACCCTTGCTATATATGATGATGCTTGATATTCAATCATTGCTTTTGTATGATGATGCTTGATTTTCAATCCTTGTCATTCATGATGATGCTTGACATTCAATACTTGACACTCAATACTTGACATTCATGATGATATTGGGGTGGGGCATATCCTTATTATTCCCTTTATTTATTTAATCTTGTTCATCTTGCTCTTTTTATCGAATCTTCTTCTTGTTTTGACTGAATTTTCTTCAATTTATCTTGAGTTGATGATTTCTTGTTCCTTCTTGTTGAGTTAGTCCTTCAAGCCGTTTTCTTCCGTTTTCTTACTTGGGCGATCTTCATAAAAGTTTTTGAACTCTTGAGTTTCGAAAGCGGTACCTATTGATTTAAATGACAATACTCTTGCCATACGATTGGCCTTAGTCCATTTTTGGTTGGTAAGTTTATGGGCCATTTATATTATCGAGTTGGAAGGAATTTTTCTTTCATACAATTTCGCACCCCTACACAGGTCCCTTTCTAGAAAGCAGAGTGAATTTGAGGATTGGGGAGAGGCTAGTCTTGGATTTCTGAATCGAGGAGTAGTAGCTCTCCCTCCTACGGCCTCCGAGTCTGCGGGATGAGTGGAGCTAATTTTAGTGGGATTGAGGAGAGCGAACGAAGTCTTGTCTCTAATTAATGAGTAATGGCTTCTCCTTCCCAGGTCTCCGAAGTTCCCAGCAGCACTTTTTCATAAATCCCTAGTAGGAGGGTAGATGCTGTTGTAACGAAGATCAGAAGATTGTTCGACCGTTGAGGGTCACCAGTTATGGGGGGAGGCTCTTTATTATAACTCTATTTATTTATCAATATTATTCTTGCTTTTCTCTGTATCGAATCTATTTACTTCTTTCTTGACTGAAATTCCTTTTTTTCTTTAAGTTGGCCCTTCAAACATTTGTCTTCACTTTTTCTTGACTTCCGTATTGTTATTTGATGGGTTGGTCCTTAATCTTGGTTTCCTTTCTTGATGCATCTTCATCTTCCAATTATTCTTGAGTTGATAATTTCTTGGTGCTTCTTGATGAGTTAGACTTTCAAGCCGTTTTTTTTCAATCATTGTCACTCATGATCACGCTTGTTATTCAATCATTGTCATTCATGATAATGACGGCCATTCAATCCCTGATATTTATGGCGATGCTTGACATTCAATACTTGTCAGTCATGATGACGTTTGTCATTCAATCATTATCATTCATGGTGCTGCCTACCAGTCAATCCTTGTTATTCATGATAATGCTAGCGATTCAATCCTTGCTATTTATGATGATGCTTGACATTCAATCTATGTCACTCATGATGACGCTTGTTTTCAATCATTGTAATAGAAAATAACGCTTGCCATTCAATCCTTGATATTTATGATGATGCTTGACATTATATACTTGATATTTATGATGATGCTTGACATTCAATCCTTGTCTCCCATGATGAGGCTTGTCATTCAATCATTGTCATTCAGGATGATGCTTACCATTCAATACATGTAATTCATGAGGATGCTTGCAATTCAATCCTTGCTATTTATGATGATGCTTGACATTCCCTCCTTGTCACCTATGATGACGCTTCTCATTCTATCATTATCATTTATGATTATGCTTGTCATTCAATCTTTGCTATTTATGATGATGCTTGACATTCAGCCAGGTCATTTATGATGACGTTTGTCATTGAATCATTGTCATTCATGATAATGCTTGCTATTCAATCCTTGCCATTTAGGTGATGTTTTACATTCAGTTCTTGTCACTCATGATGACCCCTGTTATTCAATCATTACCATTCATGGTGATACTTGCCATTTAATCGTTGTCATTCATGATAATGCTTGCAATTCAATCCTTGCTATTTATGTTGATGCTTGAAATTCTCTCCTTGAAACTTATGATGACGCTACTCATACAATCATTGTCATTCACGATTATTCTTGCCATTCAATCCTTGTCACTCATGATGACAGTTGACATTCAATCATTGTCACTAATGATCACGATAGTAATTAAATCATTGTCATTCATGATAATGCTTGCCATTCAATCCTTGATATTTATGATGATGCTTGAAATTCAATCCTTGTCACTCATGATGATATTAGTCATTCAATCATTGTCATTCATGGTGATGCCTGCCATTCAATCCTTGTCATTCATGATAATGCTTGCCATTCAATCCATGCTACTTATGATGATGCTTGACATTCAATATTTGTCACTCATGATGAAGCTTGCCTTTCAATCATTGTCAATCAAAATAACGCTTGACATTAAATCCTTGCTATTTATGATGATGCTTAACATTCATTACTTGTCACTAATGATGACGATTGTCATTTTTGATTATGTTGCCATTCAATCCTTGTCATTCATGATGATACTTGCCATTCATGATAATGCTTGCCATCAATCCTTGCTATTTATCATGATGCTTGACATTCAATCATTGTCACTCATGATCACGGTTCTCAGTCAATAATTGGACTCATGATATTGCATTCCATTTAATCCATGCTATTTATGAGGATGGTTGTCATTAAATCATTGTCCTTCATGATGATGCTTGCCAAGCATTCCTTGTCAATAATTATAATGCTTGCCATTCAATCCTTGCTACTTATGATGTTTCTTGACATTCAATACTTGTCATTCATGATGACCCCTCTCATTCACTCATAGCAATTGATGGTGATCCTTGCCACAAAATCATTGTCATTCATGATAATGATTGCAATTTAATCCTTACTATTCATGATGATGCTTTACATTCATCCTTGTCACTCATTTCATGATTATGCTTGTGATTCAATCCTTATCAGTCATGATGACACTTGACATTCAATCATTGTCACTCATGATCATGCTTTTCATTCAATCATTGTCATGTAGGGTAATGCTTGCTATTCAATCCTTGCTATTTATGATGATACTCCACATTCAATCCTTGTCATTCAAGATAACCCCTCTCGTTCAATCATAGCAATTGACGGTGCTGCTTGCCACGAAATCATTGTCATTCATGATAATGATTGCCATTCAATCCTTGCTATTTCGGATGATGCTTGACCTTCAATCCTTGTCAATTATGATGACGCTTGTTATTCTATCATTGTCAGTCAAGATAATGCTTGACATTCAATCCTTTTCATTCATGATAATGGTTCTCATTCAATCCTTGCTATTTATGATGATGGTTGCCATATATTCGTTGACATTCATGATAATGCTTGCTATTTATGATGATGCTTGACACTAAGTTCTTGTCACTCATGATGACGCCTGTCATTCAATTATTGCCATTCATGGGGAAAATTGCCATTTAATCTTTGTCAGGCATGATAATGCTTGACATTAAATCCTTGCTATTTATTAAGATGCTTGCCATTCAATCTTTGTCACTCATGATGACGCTTCTCATTAATTGATTGTCATTCATGATAATGCTTGCCATTTAGTTCTTGCTATTTATGATGATGATTGATATTCTAACCTTGTCACTCATGATGACGCTTGTCATTTAATCATGGTCATTTATAATGACGCTAATGGCGCTTGCAATTCAATTCTCTCTATTTATGTTGATGTTGACATTTAGTCCTTGCCAGCCATGATAACGCTTGTCATTTAATCCTTGTCAGTCATAATTACGCTTGTCAATCCATCATTGTCATTCATGATGATGCTTGCCATTCCATATTTGTCATCCTTATGATACTTGCCATTCAATCCTGGCTATTCACTCATTGCCACGTATGATGACGCTTCTAATTCAATCATTGCCATACATAATTATGCTTCCCATTCAATCCTTGTTTCTTATGATGACACTTGATATTCAATCATGGTCACTCATGGTCACGCATATCATTCAATCATGGTCAGTCATGATAATTCTTGCCAGTCATCCTTGCTATTTATGAAGATGCTTCTCATTCAATCATTGTCATTTAGGATAATCCTTGTCATTCATGATAATGCTTGCCATTCAATCCATGCTAATTATGATAATGCTTGTCATTCAATTTTTGTCATTCACTAAAATGTTTGCCATTTAATCATTGTCATTCCATATAATGGTTGCCATTTAATGCTTGCTATTTATGATGATTCCTGTCAATAAATCATTGTCACTCATGATGATGTTTGTCATTTACTAATTTTCGTTCATGATGATGTTTGCCATTCAATCCTTGTCATTCCTGAAAATGTTTGATATACAATCCTTGCTATTTTTGATAGTGGTTGCCATTAAATCATGGTCATTCTTGATAGTTCTTGCCATTCACCCTTCCTATATAACATGTTGCTTGAAATTCACTCCTTGTCGTTCATGATGACTCTTGTTATTCAATAATTGTCATTCATAATGACGCTTGCCATTCAATCCTGCTATTTATTATGATGCTTGATATTCAATCATTGTAATTCATGATGATGCTTGCCATTCAATACTTGACATTCATGATGATACTTGCCATTCAATCCTTGCTATTTATGAGGATTATTTACATTCACTCCTTGTCACTTATGATGACGCTTCTTATTCAATCACTGTTAATCATGATTTTGCTTGCCACTCCATCCTTGTCATTCATGATAATGCTTGCAATTCAATCCTTGTTATTCATGATGATGCTTGCAATTTAACCCTTGTTACTCATGATGACGCTTGTCATTCAATCCTTGTTACTTATGATGACCCTTGTGTTTTAATCATTGTCATTCATGATATCGCTTGCCATTATATCCTTGCTATAAAATATGTTGTTTGCCATTCAATCTTTGTCACTCATGATGATGCACGTCATTCAATCATTGTCATTCATGATGATCCTTGCCATTCAATCATTATAATTCATGATAATGCTTGCCATCAATCCTTGCTATTTATGATGATGCTTGTCATTCAATCATTGACATTCACGATGATGCATGCCATTCAATCTTTGTCATTCATGATAATGCTTGTCATTAAATCCTTGTTATTTATGATGATGCTTGACATTCATCCTTGTCATTCATGATGACGTTTGTCATTCAATCATTGCCATTCCTGATGATGCTTTTCATTTAATCCTTGTCATTCATGATAATACATGCCATTCAATCCTTGATATTTATGATTATGCTTGCCATTGAATCGTTGTCATTCATAATAATGCTTGCCTTTCTATTCTTGAAATATATGATGATGTTTGCCATTCAGTCCTTATCACTCATTATGCCGTTTGTAATTAAATCATTATCAATCATGATTATCCTTGCCATTCACTCCTTGTCAATCATGATGATGATTCTCATTCAATAATTGTCATTGATTATTATACTTGCCATTCAATCCTTGTCACTCATGATGACGTTTGTCATTCAATCATTGTCATTCATGGTGATGCCTGCCAATCAATCATGTTCATTCATGATAGTGCTTTCCATTCAATCCTTGCTATTTATGATGATGCTTCACATTTAATCATTGTCACTCATGATCATGATAGTCATTCAATCATTTTTATGCAAAATGACGCTTGCCATTCAATCTTTTCTGTTTATGATGATGATTGAGATTAAATCCTTGATATTCATGATGATACTTGACATTCACACCTTGTCACTTATGATGACGTTGCTCATTCAATCCTTCATATTTATGATGATGCTTGACATTCAATCCTTCTCACTCAGGATGACGTTTGTCATTCAATCATTTTCTTTCATGATGATGTTTGCCATTCAATACTTGTCATTCATGATGATGCTTGCATTTTAATGCTTGCTATTCATATTGTTACTTAACAGTTAGTCCTTTTCACGCATGATGAATCTTGTCTTACTATCGTTTTCATTCATGATGACGCTTAATATTCAATCATTGTCATTCATAATGATGCTTGCCATTAATGACAATGATTCAATGACAAACGTCATCATGATTGACATTCACTCCTTACTATTAATGATGATGCTTGACTTTCTATCCTAGTCACTCATGATGACGCTTATCATTCAATGATTGTAATTCATGATGACGCTTGCCTTTCAATACTTGACATTCATGATAATACTTTCCATTCAATCCTTGCTATTTATGATGACTATTGACATTCACTCCTTGTCACTTATGATGACGCTTCTTATTCTATCACTGTCAATCACGATTATGCTTGCCATTCAATCCTTGTCATTCATGATAATGTTTGCAATTCAATCCTTGCTATTTATGAGGATGCTTGATATTAAATCCTTGTTTCTCATGATGACCTTGTCATTTAATCATTGTCATTCATGATAATGCTTGCCATTCAATTCTTGCTATTTTTGATGGTGATTTACATTTAATCCATGTCACTCATGATGACGCTTGTCATTTAATCCTTGTCATTCATGAAGATGCTTGGCATTTAATCCTTGGTAATTAAGATGATGTTTGACAGTTAGTCCTTGTCAAGAATGATGACTCTTTCATTCAATCATTGTTATTCGTGATGACGCATGTCATTCAATTATTGTCATTCATGATAATCCTTGCCATTCAATCATTGTCATTCATGATGATCTTTGCCATTTAATCTTTGTTATTTATGATAATGCCTGCTATAAGATCCTTTCTATTTATGATGATGCTTAACATTCAGCCCTTGTCACTCATGATGACGCTTGTCTTTCAATACTTGTCATTCCTGATAATGCTTGCCATGTAGTCCTTGCTATTTATGATGATGCTTGACATTAAATGCTTGTCACGCATGATGACGCTTGTCATTCAATCATTGTAATTTATAATGACGCTTGTTTTTTAATCATTGTCACTCATGATGACGCTTGTCTTTCAATCATTGCGATAGAAAATAACGCTTGCCATTCAGTCCTTGATATTTATGATGATGCTTGCCATTTAATCGTTGTCATTCATGATAATGCTTGCTATTCAATCCTTGCTAACTATGATAATGGTTGACATTCATTTTTTCTCACTCATGATGACGCTTCTCGATCAATCCTTATCATTCATGATTATGCCTACCATTTAATCTTTGTCACTCATGATGAAATTTGATATTCAATCATTCTCACTCATTATCACGCTTCTCATTCAATCATTGTAATTCACTATAATGATTGATATTCAATCCTTTATATTTCTGATGATGCTAGAAATTCACTCTTTGCTACTCATCATGACGTTTTTCATTCAATCATTGTCATTCATGATGATGCTTGCTATTCAATACTTGTCATTCATGATGATTCTGGCCATTCAATCATTGCTATTTTTGATGATGCTTCACAGTTAGTCCTTGTAACGCATGATGATGCTTGTCCTTCAAACATTGTCATTCATAATGACACTTGCTATTCAATCATTGCCATTCACGATAATGCTTGCCATTAAATCCTTGCTATTTATTATGATATTTGCCATTCAATCTTTGTCACTCATGATGACGCTTCTCATTCAATAATTTTCATTCACGATGATGCTTGACATTCAATCCTTGCCACTCATGATGAAGCTTGTCATTCAATCATTGTCATTCATGATGATGCTTGTCATTCACTTTTCTCATGCCTTATCGATTCATTTTTTAACAGATTCCTTTTCTTTTTCTATCGTAATCGCATTCTTTATCGCTGCTCAGCGTAAACAAGCCTAGGAGAGTTGCGCTGCTCTCTGGATCTTTTCCGCGAAACAGGTTTCTCATTTTTGGTCTTGAGAGTATAGACCTCCCACTTATTTGACTTCCCCCAATTTGACCACAACACTACAAACCTTTCAAATTAGAAATGACCTCGTTGATTTTCGCCTTTGTATATAAAAACTAATCTTCTTTAGCAATATTTGAGAGTGGGTCTGCCACCATGCGTTGAAAGGAGGATGGGGAGGGGGGGGGGGAGGATCCTATTTTCCTAAGTATATTTTATGGGTTTTATTTGTGGAAATCAAAGGATTAAAATCTCGTGAGGGAAACCAACGGGGGTATCTGCTATAAGACAGTTTGTACAAAGAGATTAACCAAGAAATTGAAGATGGAGGAAGTGAAAATGAGTGGACGATATATAGCATCAGATTCACCTCAGGCATTGAGGTCTGGAGGGCACGCAATCTTCCAGGTATGAACTGCATGATTTTAAATGCTTCACTTTCGGGGGATGGGGGCTAGGAAGAGGATACTTTCTCGCCTCAACGCCGCTTGCATGCAATGGAATCATTAACTTGTCAGAAAATTAATGTCGTTTAAAATATAATGTAGAAAGTTGCTCTGCACCACACTTTAAACTACTCCAATACCTCCATATCACCAGACTTTGCACTATGTGGTTATTAGCCTCCCCCTTCTCTGGAACATCCCCTCGTTAGTAAAAGGTGTGACGATTTAAAAGAGAATAATTTCACTACTTAGGGTCATCAAAACCTGATAATTTTATTTTAAGTCTGTGATTTACCGTCTTACTAAGAACCAAGAGTAATGGTAACTATTTTGTAGATCAAGTATCCCATTTAATAATGCTTTCTTTGCCTTTTTGACAATAATTTCCAGACAACCTCATATTGTATTTCGTTTTTTGTAGGTTGTCAAGAATTTAATGTCGTTTCTAAATAATCAGACCTAAAATGCTTCCATAGCTGTTAAAATTGTTTAAATATGACTGTAGTAAAAGCTACGGCATTTTCAAAGCTGTAGTAATACATACATAGACCTTTTTAAATACTACAAATTCATGGGCCTTTTTAAGCTAGTAATGCCCTAACTTCTTTTGATCAACATAATTGTTTTCTTTTTTTACTATATGTCCTGTCTGTAGGACAACGTTTACAACGTCCGATGATTGCCTCATTTCATTTATATCTAAATGCTTGTGAACCACTTGTGGAAAGAATTGGTAGGAGGTCAAAAGTTGGTTCTTTACTGCAATATTGGGCGTAAAAGTAATTGCTTGCACATAATCAAAAAGCTTCCTACTCCTATAGTGGTAGGAATTGATTATGGTTCCATCAATAATAAGCAAACAGGTACAACTTTAGATACAACAAACCCTTTTGGGAGAACCTAATACTAACCTATGCCCAATACTATTAAATTACCCTTAGAAACATGGTTATAAATAAATAGAGGAAATATCTCAGGAGAAACTGTTAGAATTAAAAGAACCCCATTTTACCCTAGCAAAGATTGACAACTATAAATGAAGTTACCAAAATAACCTATGAAATCTATCTAGGAAGGCACAAACAACCGATAATGAGGAGTGGTAAGGACCGTCCAAGCGTTAAAACAAGCACGCAAATGTGATGAATTTGGCAAGAGATGAAGAGATCGGAGCAGACATTTAGAAGGGAACTTTTTCTCCTTCAGATTTATGACTCTCTTCGACTCTTAAATTTATCGTTCTCGAAGATTTGCAGTTTTTATCTACGAGTCACGTTTCTTTTCCCCTTCTTTCGAAAGACTGCGAAGCGGGGATCCAAACTTGCCCCTTTTGCTGCCGTGTAAGGGCCTCTTAAGGCGGCGAGAGGGCACGCGCGATTTCGATTTCCGAGAAGAGAGTTTTCAAACAGTATCGCGGCCCTTTGGTGCCTCTTCCATTCCCCTAAGGGATACGTGTTCGCTTTTTTTAGTGCCTGTTCTCTTCGTACGAACTTGTTTCTCCATGTATATGATTCTTATTTTGAGACGGATTATTTAAGTCGACCAGGTTTGCTATTACGTTATTTGTCTATTACTCTTCCTTCTGTTTATTCAAGAATTTCCTTCATATGCTCCTCTGCCCCAGAATTTCTCTTGTAAAAATGCCCTCGTTAGTGACACTTTTCCTCCTTTTCTTAAAGTTTTCAACTTAAATCACATTCCTACAAATTCGAGTAGGCGCGCATCAGCGCAACCCCCTTTTTAATTGCAGAATTATACGTTTCGATGTTTCGACAATACTCCCAACCCATCCCTCCTCCCTTATCCTTTTGTCTCTTTGTCTCGATTACGGAGTAAATTTGATGTGAAAGCTGTAAGAGGAATGAGTATGGAAGTATCTAACCACATAGGTTGGTGCATGAATGAGAAAGCGTGAAGAAGGTGGAAAAGAACAGAGTTTGTGAAAATGTTCTGGAGTAGAAGAGAAAAATGAGTGAGAACATGGATATAGAGAAAATATGGAACAAATTTACGGAACTGGCGGTAGGTAGTGCAGAACTAGAAAGAAGGAGTAAAATGCGGAAAGGGGAAATAATGATGTGGAAAATATAGTGGAAAGCATTGGGGACGCGTACTTCCAAATGCTTAGCAGTACACATGTGAATATTAGGGAAATGCAGTTGAATGTATGGAAGGATATGAAAGTGAAAGTGAATCGAGTGATTTAAAATAGAAGGAAAGCAGCAAACGAAGAGTTTGGACAACATATGAATGAGGCTATCGATGGTAACAGGAAAGTATTGTGGACAGAAATGAGAAGGAAGAGAAATCAGGAAAAACCAGGAGGAACGAAGAGAAACCAGAGAAACCAGGAGAAAGCAGGAGAAATCAAGAGAAACCAGAGAAATCAGGAGAAAAATGGCTGTGTGAAAATCAAGGAAAAAGATTTTACCAGATCTCTAAGATAGTGAGTGAGGATCACGATAGGAACAGGAAGCTATTTTGGAAAGAATAGAGAAAAGTGAGGAGCTAGGAACATATAGCTGTGTTAACCTCAAAGACAAGAATGGCAGGGTACTGGTGAGCAATAAGGACAAAAGTAGATGGCAAGAATACTTTAATGAATTATATAATGTGGGTTAGAAGATTATGAAAATGTAAATATTATTAGCTTAGTTGGTATAAATTAGGTGTTGTATCGTGGTATTGAAAAGATAAGCATGTAAGAGTTGGTTAGTGCTCTGAGAGGTCTGAAAATGGAACGGAAGGTAGGATAAATAATATAGTCACTGAGATGCTGAAAACTGTTTGCGATTTTGTTATGGAATGGATCTGTTGCCTCTGTTTTAAGGAAACGGAAAGTAGAGGATTGCATGATGACTGAAAGAGTTTAGCAATAATGCAGTTCTATAAGGATAAGAGGGAGAATGGTGAATGCAAAATCTACAGGGGGAGAAATCTACTGAGCGTTGTAGATAAAGTGTATGTGAAAATTCTGATGGTAGGCATAAGAATGATAACTGAGGGTTTGATAGCTTATGACCAAGAGGAGTGAAGATGGGTATATGGTATATGAATCAATTAATTGCATTGAGACAACTAGTTAAGATAAGTGATGCAAGTGTATGCTGATCATGCAGATAGATAAGCTAGGAATTATGTCAAGTGGTACACCTTGTATGGTGTGAAGAGTAATTAGTTTAATTAGTTTGAAAATAACACGCATTAAGGTGAAAGATTAGGCGAAGTGAATGGTTTGGCATATGTGAGGAGGGGGGGGGGAGTGTAACACGACCATGTGTTTTTAATATATTTATGGATGGAGTACTGAGATAAGTACGTATGGTAATGAGTGAAAGGTGTATGAGAATGAGGAAGAATGGTATGGGACCGGTTCAATCATGTTGCTCCATGCTGATGACCTGTTGTTGGTGGATAAGCGTGAGAAGGATTTGGAAATGTTGATCGATGCTTTCCAGAGGGTGTCTAGAGGAGAGGTCTAAAGGTGAATGAGAAAGAGTAAAATAATGGTATTTTAGGGTAAAATAGGTTGTGTGTTATTATACATAGTTCGCAGTGTTGAACTAGATCAAGTTTTAATTTTTAAGTATCGCAGATGCATTTTAAATGATTATGGTACAGATGAAGAAGGGACAGACTGAAGAAAGAGAGAGTGAACAAAAAGCAAAGGAATAATAAAAAAATGGAGGAAAAGGCTCACCATAGTCTCTCTTGTCAACCGCTGCATCGAGGGGGGCTTTTTAAGACCCCTTGGAAGCAAGACTAGAAGCTTCCTTTATCGTCAACCAGTTTTTTCTCAGAGTGAGATCGATGCGCATCAATGCCACTATTGAGTATTGCAATCCCAGGTCAAAGCTTTTGTACAGGGTAGTTCGTAGGGCAGCCTCTCTTATCTGGGTGTAGCCTCTTTCTACGACACGCGACGGAGGACGGTATAGGAATCTTTAGCGAACCGCGGATCGAACCCATGCTACAAGGATAAGGAGCGCAGGTCGCAGCCAGAAGATTCTACTAGGTAGAGAAGTCTCTAGCGATTAGAGCAGTAGTGAATGGTGTTTGAGTGTGGAATGCGCCAGGAAGCTGCACGCTAGCCTGCTGGTTTCCACTTTGATGTATGGAAGTGAGACTGGCATGGGAACAGAAAAGATGTCGAGTAAGAACAGTGTAAATGTACAGCATAAGGGATACCTTTTGTGTGAAAGGTAGAAAGAGAGAGGAACGACTTTGGAAGATATGTTTATGGTGTGAAGTAGGGTGAGAGCGAAGTAGTAACTGAAATAGTTTTGACACGGTATAAGCATGTAAGAAGAATGGATGGAATCGACTTGTGAAGAGAATATGCGAAAGTGAATGTCAGGGTGTGAGAAGGATTGGAAAACCACGTGAAAGATGGGGTGATTATGGGAATGAGTGTAAGAGAGAAAGGGTTGTACTTGGATGCGGGGATGATATTGTGTATGATAGGTGTGTATGGAGGAAGTTTGAGATGGAGCGTGCTTAGGTTCTTCTGTTCAGCGAGGAACCATGACTGAACGAGATATTACACTGCATATCCCTCCATCGCTATGATTTGCCTTCAGCGTAGACAAAACGATGTGTGGCCTCATGCTTAATAGGTCATAAATGGTTGGCTAGATTTATGGGTTGATGCGCGCTGATACCACTTTGTGGCAATCTGGTAGATATTGAAACCTTATATATGGATCGTCTATCATAAATCTGCTTTTCTGTCTAATTCTACTCGATCTATCTTATTTTTAGGCTTGTCTGTGTGCCTCTCTACTACACTTCTCTTAACCGCTTCAAATCCTTTACCTTCATTGCACACCGCTATTAGTCTTCTCTCTTGGATCTTTGGGCTATTTAACTTTCATATACAAAGTGTGGCCAAATTATTAATACTACATCAAAACATTGCTATTTTATGCTTAATGTGTGTTCTATTGAAAAATATTTAAAACTAGTGGATAAATGATACAATTTTGTAGCAGAAAAGTATATTTGAATATCATTTACCACTAAACAGAGCAGCAATATTTCGAAATATGCTTTTTATGCTGTAAAAGCAGTTGGTTTGTAGCTCATCATCATGGTTTCATACCAATATTCATCTTTATATTAACTTTGCTACGGTTATTTTAGAATACTTTTATTTTATCTTAACTCTTTCCCATAAATTACACTGTACAACAAATTTCAGTGTCAAGAAAAATACATAGATCTCATGTGTATTTTATTATGAAGTTGAGTTCGCTGAATTCGAATTTGATAACGAAAACTTCCCATCACGTAAATTTATAAATGTATTTCGCTCTCAAAGTCAGATTAAATGTCTTCATTGTAATTAATTCATGAATATATAATGAATCAACATGTTTGTTAGCATTATATAACACTGGTCAACAAAATTTATTTTTTCATGTTTCTGGGTCAAAATAGTCTGATTCTAGGTTAATTGTATGTGCTGAATTCAATAATAATATTCGTATAGCTAAATCGGGCTTATTTTTCAAGAACCAGCATATCTACATATATATTTGGTGCACCGTGTTATTCATACACTAATTTATATGTTCATTGGTTCCACTTATGAAATAATTTTTTCTAATTTGACTTTTTATTTGTTTCAGATTGCTGATTCATGATAGTACATATTTACAACTGCCTAATTTTTAATTACTCTGAACTTAACAAAACATGGAACGTGGCAAGTACGTGAACGATACTGATCGTTTTTGTTACATATGTGGCTCTTTCCCCCCTGGTAGCCTCAAGAAACCAATCACAAAAGCTCTTCAACTGAGTTAGTTACAAAAGTTACTTCAATTGTCCTATGGGTGACCAAGACAAGAAATGGGTACCTCATATACATAGCTTGTAAGACTTGGGTCAACCACCTGGGCGAGTGGATGTGTGGTAAGCGAAGCTTAGGAATGCCGTTTGCTGTACCAATGATTTGGCGTGAACCCAAAGACCACAGCAGTGACTGCTATTTCAGTCTCACAAACATCAAGGAAATAACCATCAAAACATCGAGGCAAGATGCAGTATCCCAATATTGCTTCTGCATTCCGACCAGTTCCGCACAGCACTGAACTCCCAGTCCCAAATCCACCGACTGAACAAGAATTCATGAGTGATTCCAATTCTAATTCTACCTCAAATGAAGACGACTACCAGGATGACTCTGAAAATATCAGGCCTAAACTCTTTACTCAAGAAGCGCTTCATGATCCCATCAGGGACCTAGACTTGTCCAAAGAAAAGGCCAAAGTTCTGGGATCCAGACTAAAGCAGCGTAACCTGCTGGAAGCTGGAGTGCGTATCACTACAGCTCGTTACCAACATAGAGAGCTGTCTGCATGTTTCAAGATGGCAAAGAACCTTTGTTAATATGAGGACGCAGTATCTCTCATGCAACAATTTTGCAAGTCTGAACCATACAAGTCAGATGATTGGAATCTGTTTAAAGACTCTGGAAAAGACTCTTTGAAAGCTGTTCTTTTACACAATGCCAATCGGTTTCCATCTGTCCCAATAACACATGCAGAAAAGATAGCTGAGAGCTATAGAGTACGAGAAACACCAGTGAAAGATATGTGGGGATCTCAAAGTCATATGTTTACTACTGGGCCTTCAGAGTGGCTACACAAACCACATGTGATTTTTGTGTTTGTGGGACAGCAGAGCTAATGCAGAGCACTATGCGAGAAAGGAATGGCCAACAAGACCAAGATATGTGCCTGGAAGGTTCAACTGTGTTTACAATCCTCTTGTAGATCCAGAAAAGATATATTTACCTCCAATGCATCTAAAGCTCGGTTTAGCTAAACATTTCATCAAGGCTATGGATCAATCTGTGCTGGGTTTCGATACTTATGTCAGAACAGAGGTATTGTTGTTTCCGAAGCAAAGTTGAAGCCCGGTGTCTTAAATCAACCACATATTCGCATACTAGTTCATGATAGCGAATTTACCAAGGTCTTGAACCTACTAGAGAAAAACTCATGGGAATCATTTGTCAATGTGTCAGAGCTTTTTCTTGGAAACTATCGTGCTGACAACTACAAGGATATCCTTACGACCATGCTGCAGAATTATCATGCATTGGTAGCAAGGATATCCTTTAAATTGCATTTATTCCACTCTCATATGGATTTTTCCCAGATAACCTTAGAGACATTAGTGATGAACACGGTAAAAGATTTCATCAAGACATCAAGCCATAATGGAGAGCAGATATCTGGGACGATTCAGTCCTAACATGATGGGTGACTATTGCTGGGCGCTACAAAGAGAAGCGAGCGAGCTGTACAAACAAAAGGACAAAGTTCAGAAGCACTCTCAGAACTTAATATTTTGTCAATTATAAAGGATTTCAACTTATGCTTTCTGGTACAATTTCTTCTTAGCTTATCTATGACGTGTTTGATATCGTTATCCTGCGTGTGACAACTAATGTCATCATATTTACTATTTTTCTGATTGTTTAGGAAAGTAGATCTGATAGTCGAATAAAACATATAAATCATACTCAAGAGTGTGTAATTAGTCATGTAAGCACAGTCACATAAGAGACAAGCTGGTCTGCTTTGAGTTAAATATCTGTTGCGCGAAACAAGTGATGGAATATTGAATATTTGTAGCTATTGGGTTTTTTATAAAACCTAGTCTGATATAGCAAAACAAATATCAGATTCAAATTAAACAATATAAAATTAGTTGTGTGAACCATTTTGGCTGTTGACCAGTGTAATGTAGTAACCTACATTTTAGTATTTACTTCTTTGTTTGTAAGACATCTCAGGTGTGTCACGCTTCAGGCTCCTGCAGAATTCAGCTAGAATAGCAGATCTCCATTTTCCATTATACCTGTTTTCCATTGACGCTATATTTTGATGGAAACTCTTTCCATGTTCATCATTCACATCTCCTGCATTTTCTTGGAAGAAGGACAGATGAAAATGAAGAAAGTGTATCTTCAGTGAAAATTGCACCCCGAGATCTTGGTAGCATTGGATTAGACTCTCCACTATACGCACTCGTTGGTCCCTTTGGTTCTTTCTCAGAAGTCATTTACATACATCTTTGAATGCATGCCAGGCCTTTAGCTCAGTTTCATCCATTTTTGCCTCGAAGTCCTCATCAACTATAAGTTGACGAATCCGAGGGCCTACGAATATGCTTTCTTTAATCTTGGCATCACTTATTTTAGAAAAGATCGCTTTGAGGTCCTTGAAACATGGCTTGTTATGTTACAGTGCTTTGGTAAATTGCTTCATTAGGCCTAGTTTTATATGCAAAGGTGGCAAAATGATTTTCTCCTTCTTAACTAGTGGCTCATGAATTACATTATGGCATCTAGGCGTCATAGTTTCCCGAGGTTTGTAGGAAATTTAGTAGGGCTACTCCTCTTAAGTTCGCACAAATTAGCCAACCATGCTCCTTGTAACTTATGCGGTTTAGAATAAAAGCAAGGTTTTCATATGTCTCTCTTAAAATGACTGAGTGAGCAACTGAAACTGAAGGTATGGTGTTCCCAATGTGCAACAGAACCGCTTTTATGATGTAAAGGGATGCACCTATGAATAACCTCCACTTATTTGTTAATAGGTTAGTTCAACGACATTTAATAGGCCTCTCATATCATTACAATAAGTCAAGTTATTTTCGAATGTGAAGAATTGCTGTATATCTGCAGAACGCTCCCTAAATACTGTACTTCGAGCTGTTCGTCCAACAGGTTCCATTGTTGCCAACGTGAGGCCAGGAGTTCACTCTGTTGCTTAGTATATGTTAGTTGCTCGTCGCATTCTTGGTAGTTCAGAGGGCGGTTGTGGTATAGGAATAGCACTTGAATGCTGAACTAGGCGAATAGCAGACTGAAGATATGGATACATGATAGATTTCTTGCCTTTTCTGTTGCGACCTGCAGTTAAATAAAATAAAATCAGACTAAAAATGGATATTACTGGCTGTGATCACTTGCAGAAATAGTGTAAGTACAACATAGTATGTATTTTGAACTTTTTAATTGATACATCTCTTATAAATATATTAAAGACCAGAAAGAAAACACATTGAATACCCACCTTTAATATTTGTTAAGCAGAAGTAGCAATCCGTTGAATGGTCCTTTAGCTCCCTCCAGACCATTGGTACGCAAAACATGAGGCCAAGTCCTTTGCCTTTCACCCAGGCTTTAAAGGGAATTTGTACACATCAGCCAACATATGTGAGGTACCCAGCGTTTGTCCTGGTCACCCACTTTACATCCAGAGTACAGCTCATAAAGTTTCTTCATATGTTTAGATAACAGTCTTTTGTATTGTTTTGATATAAGAGATTCACATATAACAGAAACTGTCTTGGGAAATTTTGCATTCCCTAGTTATTTTAGCTTTGTCTTCTTTATGTGAAAAATAATATAAATAGTAGCAGCAACAAATATTAAATAAAAAACTAAAAATAGGAAACATTTATAGTAAGTTACAAAATTATCAAGCGTTACGTAAGAGTTACCAAGGATTTGGACCTATATAACTAAAATATATTGAGTATACTTTAATAAATTTCATAGGTTAGGTTGACAAATACCTTAGGAACACCCCATTAAAATTATATCAAAATCCGTTTATAACTTTTAGAGTTGTCAGCTTCAGCCTAATCCTGTTTGACTTCAATCCCTATGCAACCATCAGTGTATTTATTTAACGTAAGTAAAATGGTAATTTACGAGAAACTGGAGGGGCGCCGAAAGAGACGAATTTACGCTAAACACAACCCTAGAAAAGGTTATTCTCATTTCCGTTTTTGTTTTCATTGCTGTACAATGTTATCTATCGGGATAATTCCTGATGAATTAATTACCTGGCTAATCAAAGAGAGAATTCGTTCGTGATTGCAGAAGCGCTTCAACATCCCTGAAATGGAATGATTTCGCTTTCAAAGCAACAAATTATGGGAAGAATGAGTCTGGTTTCCAAACCTTTTTCGATATGATCCTGCTACGTGGTACCTTCGCCAATAAAAATCCTACATTACCTTTGCCACCGAATTCCCATAAGTAAAGGAGGGATTCATCGCTGAAAAAAGCTTAAATATAAAGAAAGAAATCTTTAAATGTGTATTTGGTGTTGAATAATACTCGCATATTAAAGAATTAGGGACCAACAGAAATTATAAAGTCCACTCGAGGCCAGTCTTAAACACGAAAGAAAGAAGAGGAGAGGATTTTTTAATTTTTTTATTTTAAGAGCCAATCTGGCGACTGCTTACTAGGGCAAAGGTTGTCATACTCACACCACAACCTACTAATAGGCTAGATTATAAAACAAATAGCAATATGTAAATAACAAATAAAAAAGGACAAAGGCTAAAAAAAACACGAAAAACAAGGCGCTACAAGGTTGGGAGAGGGCCCACCTACCCCCTGCGCAGGAACATGTGCCCTGAAACAAACAGTCAAATAAAGTGGAAGAGGCCAGCCTCAACAAAATGTGGGATAGTCCGCAAGTCTGTGTGTACGATTCAGTCTTGAGTACAAGGGGCAAGCGGTAGCGACCTCGCTCGTCTTGCTACAGGGAGAGGTAACGTGCGCGAAGATCACTCAGACGGGGATATTCAACAAGAATGGGCCGAAGAGTCTGGGGTATAAAGCAGTCTTTAGAATAAGGCCCAGGCGAGCGCTCCATCAAATGGCGGTGCGTCCTGCAAGTGTGTCCAATCCACAGACGGCAGAAAGCAACCTGAAGTCGTCCTGGCATTTAGGGGTAGGTCCATGGGAACAGTCGTAGCGCAATGGCACGAAACTTCAAGTTACTCTAGGCCGTCTTCCATCTGCTAAGTCAAGCAGCCCAGAGGGCTGCCCGTGTTCCTACCATGTAATCGGTATGAGGAAGAGCAAAACGCTGGTCTGGTCATGCAGTCCTTGCGGACTCTTTGACGCCGTCATCGGCACGCTCATACCCCGAAATTCCTACATGTCCAGGAACCCGGCAGAAGATAATCTCGACATCCGTCCGGATTGCCAAAACCGTGGCGTCACGGATATAGCGAAACAGGAGATGCAGAGATGCCAATGCCCCGAGAGCACTCAGGGCGCTTTGTGAGTCGCTTTAAATCACAATCCGGTCTTCGAACCTGGCACGTCGCGTTATCTCCCGTACCGAGCGGTGTATTGCGACCAGCTCGGCCGTGAAGACAGTTGCAGCGCCTGGCAGAACCCTGTTGATTTCAAACAGAGTGGATACGGCGTGTAAACCGACCTTCCCTTACACTGTAACGGTTTCAATGTGACAAGGAGTGTGCTCCAAAAGGCCGAACGCAATATTCCCCGCCCTGTAGAAGGTTCTTGGAGCAAAGATGTGGCGACAAATAGCCCAAAGGTGGTACGCTCCAAGGGGGCATCCTGGGCAGAACCAGGAGCGCCACAAGCCCGATCTCTCGAAGGAGTCTACCTTCCGCAATTCACACTCGGCTGCGGATGCATAAAACTCGCATACTTAGTCGAGCTTCGAACGAACAAAGGATTACCGCCCCGGGCGCAAAACGTCACGGAACAAAGAATATCCATGGCGCGGGTACACGAGACCCTAAGGCTCTGAATATTAGCCTCCCAGATGAGGTGTCGGTCAAATACAAGACCAAGGAAACGGTGCGAGTTCACCACTTCTAGGCGAACTCAATTTTAAAACAAGTCTGGGTCAGAGTGGAACCGTGAATGGAGGCAGAAGTGCGCCACCTTAGTTCTGGTCAAGGAAAACCAAAGCCCGTGTGCTTCGGCATAACGAGAGATGCGGTTCGCATGCCTCTTTTTTATTAGCATCATTGGGCATGGTGATCCTATAAAATTCACGGGACGCAAACGCTAATCACCCCACGCAGTAGCTCACTCTGCGAGGAGTGAATACGGGATCGGCAAAGACAGCTCCGGCCATTAGAGAACACTCCTCCCGCCCAGTGGCCAGGCAGCACTTCGCTATGGCGGCTCCATCTTCGGCTGGCGGTAAAATTGATAGACAGTGAAAGGAGAGAGAAAGGGTCTGTGAGGTGAGGGTGGAGATGAGACAGCTTATTAAAAACCTACCACCACAAACCAGAGCTCAGGGGGGGAGGGGGCGTTGTCCCCTTCCCACCAGCTCTGATCTGGGATGGATGGGGGAGAGAAAGCTGGTCGGTGTCTACCCTGTGAAATTAGAGGCCGACCAAACTAAGTTGTGGAAAATGTTGTAGGGGAAGTGATGAAGCAGGATGAGAAGACGGTGTCAGAAAGAAGGAGAAGAGGCTAGCCTGGGTCGGGACGGAGTGTTGAGCCATGTCAGCAAAGCGGCCAGGAAGGCAAATCGCCGCACCCACCCCTTACGGGAAAAAGGGATAAAATAAAGGTATGAATTGAAATTATCAGTTATTGTGTTATTGCCATTCGATTACACTGCGCAATCAAAAATATTAATTTGTGTATTTCCAGCTTGCTTAACACGAGGGTAGCACTTTTCATTATTGGAGCAATAATTTGTCAGTTATCAGCTGACAAAATAATGCAAAATATTTTGAATTCTTTTGAACGAATCTCGGGGCCTTGTTAAAAAAGCACGGTGAACGGTTTTATTAGGATATACAGTGGACGGAAAAGAACCATGAGGGAAGATCGGATGTGCGATGATGGTTTCAGACGTATGACACTGGGTTCGAGAAGACAATACAGAACACAAAAAACAAAAACGATCCATTTTGTCGCGGTATTCTTAATTGCTTGATATATTATAGTATTACTACTATATGTTATTATAAATAATGTAGTTGTAATTACAATAAATATTGTTATCAAGATTTTATGTATATCCTTGTTGGTATAAAAACTAATAGACTTTTATTCATTTTCTTGTTTTTCATACAGAAACTAATTTGATTTTCTTATTGTTTGCTTTTGGAGATGCTACAATACATTGTTTAGAAGTTTTTAAAGGTCGTTCAAAATTAAGACACCAAAATCCTTTACAATAGTAATTGAATTTAGATTATGATCACTCTTGTGGTACAGCTCCTAAGTTACATTACCCTACAGTTATCTAACATAAATTTCCCACTTTTCTACCCATTACTACCTCTATCAAGCTGCTTTATAAATGTTTGAATTTACTTTGATATTTTGTTCCATTTCTTAATTTTCCATGATCCAGAGACTTTGAGATTTCTGATTTTAAATTATTGTCAAGATCAAACATGCATTACGAATAAGAACGTCTCTTTAAGAAACGTTGCTTCTTACACATTTCCAACTTTAGATAATCCAATTTATCAGAACTGTCTAGGATCGCCTAGCCAGTGTCTAATCCATTTAAGTACAGTGCCTATACGTTATGAGTTTTAACTTTTATCTAAAGTCTTTTAATATAAATAAACTATATTGAGAGTTTTATGTTGCTAAAAACGTTTAAAAAATAATATCTTCATTTTCTGCTTGTCGCGGTAGCCTGTATACAAACACCAGTTAATTTTGGTAGTAATAGTCGGGATTTCAACACCTCAAACATCCGAGCCTATATCTACATATATTTAAATCTTTTACTTTCTCATTATATCGTTTTTAAGTGTAATAAAAATTACTAAGCATTGAAATTTCACTCATCTGTAGTTAAAGTTGAGTATGTATTTGCCAGTGCTTCAATCTTTTCAAACTATGCGCGAGCTTGTCTTATTTCTTGGTCCGATACCTTCTAGTCCAATTTCAATTTCACATATTCTAAGAGCTTTCGAAGATACTACAATATTCTCCTGATTCAATTTGTGCTTAAATTGCTCGATTGGTAATCTTTTATTGGACAGTATTAGCCTTTGAATTCTTTTTTCATTTCGTAGAGATTTTGTCCTTTTCTTACGAAAATTGCTTGCCCCTTGTTAACTAGTAATGCAACTATCTTTCTGTGCTGACAACCTTTTTCTTTCTGCAATGCATGAATTTTGCCCTGCTTTTTTGATGGTCTCTAGCCTTACACATTCTAAAAAAGAATTTTAAAGAATTTTTAAAATATCAGATTAATATTGTTACAATCTTTTGGCATACACATATAAACACATCAATATGTATTTAACTTTTTGTAATATCAACTTTCACGAAAAAACCCAAATCGGACGAAAACAGCGCAAACAAGTTTCCATTATCACTGGTAGACTTACACTGAACCTGGTACAGCATGTATCTTACATCGTAGATGCCTCAGTTTTCAGCTTTGCCACCTCACTTTCAATACCTGATTGCCTATTTTATCGTTCCAAATCATTACTATAATTGAAATTATCATTTATTTGTTTATGGTTAAACAAATTATTTCTTATTTTAAATAAAGAAATCATATTCTAAATTCATGTATTTTTTCAGTGTATTCAATAATTTGCCCATCTTTATTTTCACTTCACCTAAATTCACCACACACAACCTGTTTATTAAAAGAATCTTTTGTATATTTGATTTCCCTTTCTTAACGTGATGTTGGTGATTTAATTTTCTTTCTAAATCGATTTTCATTGAGTACCTTCACCATCCCTTTGGACTCCTTCTCGCTACTTGGTTCAATTATTATAATTTTCTCATCCGTGACGCTTTGGTCATTTTAGAATGCGGGTTAGCCAACAGAACGGCACGAAAGCCAAACGAGACGAATTCATATGTGGGAGTTGTCGAATTCCCGAGGTTGGCCATCGTCCGTACCGTGGCCTCCATTACCGATTTCTGCAGCTCGGCTTTGATAAATGACAAGTTTGTTCTCACGTCTGCAACCTGCATCAATGGGTAAGAGCGATTGGTGTTCTGCTATCGTCCCCTCCTCCAATTCACCTCAAAACCCTTGACAGGAACCATTCTTATAACAAAAAATTTATTAGCACATATATTCCGCCTTTTGGTGCTACTCCATCATACACATCGCCCCTTTTGACCAATCATCTGCATAGCTGAAGCAGGTGGTAACAATTCTTCTCACGACCCCTACCCAAAGGGAGGTAGGGGTCTAAGGTGATGCAGGGAAAACTAGAGTGCGCCAGGTATAGGAAAAATGCCTGCTCTACCGGACATGAACTGCGGTTGTGCGTCCTCTACGTCCAGAAGGCTCCAAGTAGTCCCATTGCCGCACATTTTCACTTCTTCCAACTTCACTACTTGTGAAACTTTCCTCAGAAACTTCCTGGCAGAAATGCCCTGTTTTTTCTTTTAATCTTAGTTCTATATAATAATCATTAACCAGTTTATTACAAAATAGGTTGACACCCGTCAACGCCCATTGCGTTTTGCGCTCTCAGGAAAAAATGGGGGATATTTGGCTAACCATGGTTCCAGCCCTTATATGGGTTTAGTTTCTTTTTACGATACAAACTTCGGTATAGGTTTTCTTCATGCCCCAAAACAGGCGGTTAATTAATAATAATGATCTAATGATTATTATGTAATGGATGTATTTCCACTTTACATGCTCAATTTCTTGAAATCAAGCAATAGCATATTCAACAATCAACCAATTTAATAATCGGTTGCTGATTGATTACTCAGTCAACCAAATTTGTAATTTATTTGTCAAGTTATCATTCATTCAATTGAATGTTAAATAAATAAACTCAAATATCTCAAATATTTCAGTTAAGGAAATAGCTATCCACCCCGAATTCAACTGAACTACGCTTCAAAATGACCTGGCATTGGTAGAGCTCTTCTCAAACCAACACAATTTTGACTTTCCACCTTCTTCCAAAATCAGCGCCATTGTCTGTCTTCCCCGCAAGCTCGACACGAAACACCTCGAGGAAGGACGCATTGCTGGGTGAGAATTTATGGTTTCTTTGAGTTGGTATTTGATGAAATAAGTGCTCGTCCTTATCTAAAACCTGCAGTGGTTCTAGTCCTTATTCCTGAATAAAGACGGAAAGCTATTAGAACGTTTGCATCCTAAAGCAAGCAAACTAATTTTTAAATTTAGGACAAAACTGGACGAAGAAAGATTTCTATCGTTAGATATTATCACTTGTAAGTAGTCGAAGTTTTTAAAATACTAAAAGGATTTAATATTATTAACTATTCTCTTCAAGATGGATAATTGGTAAATAGCCTCTTTAACACGCACATACACCTAAAATGAATTGTTATAAAACCACATGCATACATAGAATAGTTCTGCAAGACAAGTAGTTGAAAGAACCTTTGAGGAAGCGCTTATGAACGTCAGGTAATATGTTTAAAAGTGGAATTAACAAGTAGTTTTCAAAATGTTAATATAGCAAATTAGAAAACACATCTCTGAGCATCCATTGAAGAGTAAGAAGCTAGTCAAGAAACAAATGATATCTGCGAAGAGGAAAACTCCCAGGGGGCGGATGCTGTTTTTATATTCCTTTTGTCCTTTCATATTATTGTACTTCTTTCACTTTCAGGTAAGAGTAAGATATTTCGTTTGTAGTGAATGTGTTTTAGAGGCAGTGCAATTGGCTTTGAACACATTAGATTCCTACCGTAGATAAGTGTGCAGCCGTAGCCGAAGACCTAGTGGAAATAAATGGAAATAGTAAAAGAAGAAGCCTGATTGTTTTCTTGGTACACATGTAGATAAGTGTGTATCAGCATGAAGTGAGCAAATATTAGAGCTAACGGTATGTAATTCCGGCCCCTTTTAATTTTATCTATACTAATCTGGTTAGTCTACTGAAGTAGTTTTCTTGCTATAGATTTATTTATTCTTTATACAGTTGTCTTTGAGCGGGTTCTAGTCTATTTACTAGTATTCTTTCCTTCTATAATTCTTCCAACCACGCTGTGACCTCATCTAGTGAAGTCTGCTTCGGTGCTCTGAATAATATTTACCAGGTGTTCCGAACTTTGTCGTTGTGCTAATTTGCTATTATATTTTTAATGATTAAAATAGTGGTTACAATCGTCAAATAATCTAAATTTGAAACATTAATTGATTCCACGCTTTTCGGTAAATGTAGTATTTCAAATCGGCTTTGGGCCATCATAGAGTTTTTACATGTTACTACTGTTTACGATTCTCGTTCACAAGTTCGTCTGTTCAAGTTGCGGTTCTCTTTATAATAAAGAAATTCATCTCGAAAATATCGATATAAATACTCCCATTTGTCACTTTTGTTTGGTTAAGGAACATTTGCATCGTCTTCAATATGGCGTAGGTAATTTAAATGTTTCCATGCAAGAATCTGTGGCTGTAGTAGCTAAATTAGGTCAAGACGTTTCCAGAGAAATGCATTATAATATAAATGTTCCGAATAACTTAAATAACACTGAAGAACACAATTGTTGTTAATACCAAGGATGTTGTAATTGTAAGTAAAATTGTGTGTAAGTAGGTAAGGCAGTGGTTCTCAACCTTTTGAAGCTCGCGGCACCCTTGCCAAGCTTTTCAGATTTCCCGGCACCCTTATTAGCAAATATCGTTTGCCTATATTGTTTTCAATCCCCATCGCCCATTAAAGTGCTCTTTCTCATATGGCAGTGGTTCTCAACCTTTTTAATATGCTGTTTTATTCAAGCTGTCAACCTTTCCAAGTTAATTTGTATCAATTTTAATGCTCCCATAAGTATATAAAAAACACACACATATATATATATATATATATATATATATATATATATATATATATATATATATATATATATATATATATATATATACTCTAATAGTGCTTTATTAATAATAAAAAAGAACAGCATACCATACAAAAATGTGATTATCAGTAGTAAGATAGCAAAATATACCACAATATGAGCCATGCATTTATCAATGCAAAACCTGAGATGGCTTCTTGGATCACAAACTCTTAATATTAGGTCTAATTGCTGATATTAGGTCTACTTTGATAGGTCGTCCTTTTGAACAGCTGACTCCAATGGATCTAACTTTCTCTGGAAACCTTTCATTTTGTTAGTTAATGTAACTATTGTCTCCAGTCTCCCATGCATTGAGAGATTTAATTCATTAAGCTTCATGAAAATATCCGCCACGAATGACAGCTTGAAAGGTGTTGCAATTTTGAAGTAGACTGAGGGATGAATCTTGTTTCTCCCGTTTCAAAAAAAGCTTCCAGTTCATCTTCGAGTTCAAGAACCCGGTTCAGCAAACGAATTCGGGATAGCCATCTTACATCAGTATGCAACACCAATGAGATATTAGCTGGGCTCAACGAACATTGTGTGTACGCACATAAGATCATACATTATACTGAGGGTGGTATGTGTATGGGCATTGTGTACGTGAGAGGCGAGACACAGCCAGCTCGTCATAACCTTCACGTAAGGAAAGCAGAGAGCGCCTCGGTACTAATAAAGGAAATATATGATATTATTATGACAATGGGTATTGAACATGGTGAGGCTGTGTGGGATTCCCAGTGTATTTATTCTGCCATCACGTGACTGTGATGTCGTCCAGATCACCTATCAGTTGGAAATTTGTGTTCGAAACATTCTTAAACGGCTAAATCTAGATTTATAACGATTTATGTATGCATTTAGCAGTATAATATTTTGTTTATATTCATTTTTTTTCCCGAATCTCACGGAACCCTTTGCTAATCTCGCCCCGGCACACTGGTTGAGAACCTTTAAGGTAGGGAAGCCTAAGTGAATATTCAACTTGGAATGGACCATATAAACTGCCAATGTAGTCGAGGAGACAATTTTAGCTGTCGATGAACAGTCGTTATTCACTTAAGTTGCATCTTGGAATTTCCAATTCCTCCAGTAAACCCTTTATTTTATGGCAATACACAAAGTTACTGTCACTTCAAAAGTACAGCAGAAATTAACTTTTTATGGATCGAGAATAGGATACCTTTACTCTTTTTTCAAGCAAGTTTTTTTCTCATTCAGTCTAAATGCTAAGAGTTCTGAAGTCTTCTTTTTGATTGCTCTCATTGCTCTCACTGACTTTTTAACAGGATTCACGTCTTTAAGAGAGAGTAGTAGAACGAAAACTGGTCTTTGGATTTCAGTTAAATTAGGCAGTGGACATATAGCATATGGGAGACTAGGATAAGCTATTTTACTTTAGTTTTTCTTGTTATTTCATGAACTTTTCACTAAAAAAAAAACAGTGTGTGTAATGATATTTTGGCTCTCGTCAAATCATAATACCAAATCCCAACTTATGACGTGTTTCTTTGGTTCACATCCATAACTATTGACACACTGCTTGCAAACTTTGTCATGGGCATAGGAATTGTCTTACTCACAATTTTTACTTTAAAATATGCATAATAGGATTGCTTGACAAAGGCGTTGCTGTTTATCATTTGACTGGTAATGATGAAACTGTCCCAGATATGACAAAAAGAGTCCAAGCTGTCTGGGCAATTACGACGAGAACTAGCAGAGGCAAAGTTGATCTGAAAGAAAAAAATAAGTATGTGAATAAAAAATTAATTGTAGTCACAAGCTTAGAAATAATCGCTTACATAAGGTCTGCTAACCCCTTGTATACACACTTTTATGTATTCTTTTCATAATACGATAGTAATTACCTATATCGAGCGGCACACAACCCTTCGCCGTACTGTCTCACGTCTGACTGACTGACTTGAAAATTTACAAGCTGGCGCCGTTTGCTAATTGTGCGTTTTTAAGAGTCTTGGTCAAAGTGTTAATGAAATATAAAATGTAGCTTTTTATTCCAATATTTATGATTATCAATAAAAAGATAATAAAATAATAAAAAAATCAGGTGACGATTCATATTACTTAGGGAAAAAGGGTTTCGAATTTTGTTAGAATCGGCCGATAGTTATGATGTTATTGCCAAATAATTTTAGGGCTAACCTGGAGAGGACTTTGGAAATTTATCATTGGAAAGAGAATGTAAAAAACTAAGGGTTTCAAATTTCGTTAGAATCGGCCGCCGAATAGTTATGATGTTATTGCCAAAACGAAATAATTTTCTGGCTAACCTTGGGAGCACATTGACAATTATTTTATTCAAAAGAGAATGTAACTCAACATAAGAATTTCAAATTTCCTTACAATCGGCCGAATAGTTACAATTCTATTACCAAACCTAAAAAAGCAAAACGGGGACCCACTGACCGACATGATGAGAATAGAGTCGCCGCGACTAAGCGTACGCGACTATAAATAACGTGATAGAGGAAAAGTGACTGTAGTTTTGAAATCAACATGCCAAGTTTAGTCCATATCAAGTGAGAAATCGAACTCAACAGGAATTATGTTTAAAATTGTTTCTCTTTGTAATCAGACGATAAAATAATTCTGAAAGTAGTGGAAATGGTTTTATGTGTATCAAAAAATAATGCAAGACCAAAGGGAGGAGATTTTAAATTGCATACAAGAAGTTCCTTAGCTTTACTGGAGGAAATTGGATTACAGAAGAGATTATTCTTGTAGGCAATTGGAAATTTTGATTTTATCGCTATAACGGAAATTTGCCTGCAAACAAATAGTATTTTCTTAGCGAATATCATACTGAAAGTTTTAAACTTTTTAATAAAGATACACAAGAACGAAAATTAGTAGGAGTATTGAAAGACTCGAATGAAAACTTAAAATCATTACTGCTGGGTTCACTAACAATAGGAAACTTCCAAGTTCTAAAAAGTGACCTAAGGGCATTAAAATGTATTTTAATTCTGCATGCGCTTATAGGCCATCTTCACATAATTTAGAGAATGACTAACGTTTGAATCAGGTTTTGGCTGGTATCACTAGACAACGGTTAACCGTTGTTTGTGAGCGCTTTAATTTTCTCAAGGCAAACTTTAAAGAGAACAACGGATGCTACAAGAACACGTCTGCTTCATTTCCTCTATGATTTTTGAGCATATCGAAAGCAAGCCAAGTCTGGAAGCAAACTACGGGAGAAGGTTTGTCGAAGACGTTTTCATTTGCAAGCTTATAGGCACATGCGACCATAGCAATCCATTTCCAGTTAGAAGAATCTAGTGAAGAGAAAACTACAAATTCGAGTATCTCTAACTTTAGAAACTGCAATTTTGATGAGCATCGTTCTAAATTGAGAAAGATTCACTTATTGAAGGCTTTAAGTCTTAAGGCTGCAGTCACAATGTATAATGAACTTATGCAGATTTTTTACGTTTATGAAAAGGAGTATGTCGTGAAAATTAAAAATAATTCTACTCTCATTAGGAGAACTGCCGTGGGTTAACGACGCCATATTGCATGTGATTAGACAAAGAAATAGATATTATGATATGTGAAGTGCATTTCGATTGATGAAAACAGTAGAAATTATAATCATTATAGACACCGTTCAAAAGTGAGTGAAAATGTGCCAAGAAGCTTTATCGAAATTTATCTTGCTCAAGCCCATAAAATAAATCCATTAATGTTCTTTTTATATGTAAACAATAGAAATTTCAAAGACGTTTTCAATTGAAGAAATATTAAGTAGTGTGTTACCCGCGATGTTATAAAACTCGATGACACTTCTACAATAGATGACATTACAGTATTGCAGGCCGGCTAAGTGTTTTATATTAATAAAATGAAATTTCCTAAATTGCCTCATCCAGAAGAAATGCATCGCCTACACTTGAAGCAGAAAACGCTGGTCACATCAATTATTTCCAACGAGTCTCAGTAAAAGCATTGTTATCGATAAATTTAAAATTAAAACTACTCCATTTTTCAAAAAGGCGATAAATCAGAATTAAAGAACTATAGACCTATTATTTTACTTCAGGAATTAGTAAACTGTTAGAATCTTTCATAAGGCTAAAAGAGCTGACTACTTAGAAAATCATAGTTTATTAAATAATAGACAACAAGGTTTTAGGTATCCCTGCAACTGATATTCTCTTGCAAGATACGCACTTTAGCCTGGATGGCGTAATATTCCTCCACATTTAATTTGTAATCAAGGAATTTGATATTGCTACACAATAATGCACCTCCTTGCCCATTGGTGTCAGAAACCCCGCCCTCCCCCAGATCTATTTCAGTATGGGTGACGGAGACTGGATTATCAGAGGGGCAGGAAACAGGCAAGAAGCTTGAACAATTTATGTGGATTGTTTTGGTTATTATCACAGATAGGGTGAGCGTGAGTTTGACAATCCTGAGATAAGGGAATTTACAACAAATACATTTAAATCCATTTTATACTCTGCGCGAATGGGTACAGTTTGGATGTCAATATGAAAGCGGAAATTTCCATCGAGATAACTAAAGCAATTGATCATTCTAGCCCAAATATAACACCAATTGGGAAATTGTGATAAGAATACAAAATCGACTTTTAGAATCCTTTTCTCATACAAAATTCTAAAGTTCCGATTTGTCGTAAATTATATAAGACAATGAAAAATTCAAATATTTTAAATTAAGTATAGAAATGCATTCGTTTTGTTAGGTCAGATAGAGAAACGAAACTTGCACGGTTTTAATACACAATTCAGTACCCCACCCACAAAAAAAAATCCTTAAAACGACTCTAAGTGAAACAATTCTTCACGAACCAAGTTTATCTGAAAGGTCGGTGGATTGCGTTAATTTCGATGGAAGGTTAGAAAAGCAGAGTTCTGTGCTGTGCAATTGTTGTACTCGGAGCAAATGGATCAAGTAAAGATAGTCCCTCCTAAGACAAAAGGAAGAGGGTATCTTTACTTGGTTAATTGGGGGAGAGATGACCTTTACTTGGTAAAATGGGAAGTATACGAAGTTATGACATCGTCATTTTAAAGCTACTGGAATAAGCATAAACTAAGAATTAAACACATGCGAGGATGTAAGAGAGAAATGCTAAACTCTTATCTACAGGGATTTATGTGGCTTGAAAGACATAAATACAATGTTTTCAATGATTTTTGGGATACGATTGACAGCCAATACCGTTTTAATTAAGTTATTAAAATTTAATTTCTAGAGTTCTACAAAGTTACAATTTTTAATTGTTTTAAAATAAACTTTCTAACAAATATGTTTCTAAATAAATTTTTAACAGTTATTCTTTTGTATTTTATTCTTGAGAGGGATTAACTTTACTAGTGTAACTTTGGGAGGGATGATCTTTACTTGGTAAAATGGGAGGGACTATCTTTACTTGATCCAAACAAATTGTTGTTTGTTTGTTTGTTTTTATGTTTAATGTACGTGAACCCATAAGATCATAGGTATACACTTGGACCAAATTATTTAAATTTGATACCAGTACAACGGGGATAGTTTATCGGTATGGTAATCTAATAGCAAATGCGAATACAATAACAAATAAAATGATTGCAAATTAGACCACATAATATTCGATTGTTCATCTTCTCAACCTATCTCTTGTTCACACCATCATTCTCGCCGAAGTTTGTGTGATGTTGTTAAGGTGTATTTGGATCTTATTTCTGACGGAGGCAGACAGAACTTGGTGGATTTTAATGATTCAAAGACAAACTTCTTTTATATCTTTCTATCTAAGATTCCTCATGAGTTTTACAAAATCTTGATAAAAATGAATTTCACCCGCTTAATTCTGTTAACATTTTTGGTTTTGAAATTAGTAGTAAAATGTCTGGGAGGATCATACTGTGGACCTGGTTAAGTTTGCCTGTACAAAGCAGATTATACTGTTCTGATGTCGCAGGTACTTCTGTTCTGAGCAATTGCTCTAAATCTATGTTGGACTTATTCTTCCTTGTATGGAATATTGCTGCCATGCCAGGAGTGGTTCATTTTTCACTTCTCTCCTTGATAGAGTTTAATCAAAGTTCTACTGTTTCATCAAAAACCTTCTTCTCACTTCCCCCTTTAGGGGCACGGCGATTTGCTTTTCTGGTCACCATGCTAAAGGGCCTAAGCACCCCGTCCGGCCCCAGCTTAGCATCTTCTCCTTCTTTCTGACACCCTGTCTTCTTAACCTGCTCCCTTACTTTCCCTAAAACCTGTCCTACACTTTCTCTGATTGGCCTCTAATTTCGCAGGGTAGACACCGACCAGCATACTCTCACCAAGCCATCTCGTATCGTAGCTGGTAGGGAGGCAACGCCCTTCCCCCTTCAGCTCCAGTTTGAGATAGTGGATTTTAACAATATGCCTTACCCCCACCCTTATCGTCCTCGTATATCTCCTCTTTATTTCCGCAGACTATCAATTTTACGCCCAAGGTGTAGCCGCCATGTTGATGGGCTGCCTGGCCACTGGGCGGGAGTTCTGGCCTCTAATGGCGGCAACTGGGTACTACCTTGGGGAATTAGCGTTTGTATGCTGCGATATTAACAAGGTACCTATGCCCACCAATGAAAATTATAAAAATCTTGATCACCTAACCCTTTCTCCCCCACTGGATACAATCATGGGTTTCTCTGCGGACCAGGCGAGTTCGAGGCCTACACTGCAGCTTCTATCTCGCCCTCAAACCGAAATCGTCCTAGCAACCACTTCGAGATCTCCCCTTGCAATATTAACACACCTTCTAGTGCTCAATAGCACTACGATCTTTGCCTAAAACCGACGATAAACCTACATAACAAACATCCTAGCTCACTCTGCTTGGTATTTCTATATATCTCTACGTGTTCCAGAAGAACAAAGGTCTGTGTCTTACATATGAACCGTGCCTTAAAAGAAATACTCTCTAAGTCCAGCTGCTTAGCCTACAGTCTTTCGGCCCTCTATAAATCTCGGCCAGTGACAGGAATAAATTTAAAGTTATAAGCTGCACGGTCCTAGTGGATAACTTCTTCCTAGAACCTGACGCCACATACGAGTTCATCGGTTCCGTCATCAAGAAGTCTTCACCAACCAACAACATAATGGTGAGTCGAACACTATTTTTTTAACAGGAAATCTCGTTCTTACACTCAATTTAGGGTTGCTGAGATAACCATAAAACAACAACCACTACCAATGTTTAAGAGTTTAAGAAGAACTCCCCATTCCACTCCAGTGCCGTAACTGCAGTAAATATTGTAAGAACTCAGGAAATCCGTGCTTTCAATGTGGACAATTGGCACAGAACAGCCCAGATTGCACAGAAGAAATGCACTGCCTCATCTGTAGCGGCACGCATCATGCACGCCACAAGAAGTTCCTCACTACTTCTACCACCAGGAGATCCGCGTTAGGTCCCTACAATGCGGTATCTCTAGATGCCAAGAAAAACTATGCATGCGTGAATAAGGCATTACCCTGTCAACATCCACCCTTTCCGCTGTGACGAGTGGTGCTCTTAGCATTCACGGCACTCTACCCACATCTAGCACATCTGCGCTCAGAACCGATCACCCGACACCAGCCTCTCTATCTCCAACTCTCGCCCCCCTTTCGAAACAATGTACTAAAAAGCTTTTGCGAGCACACACATCTACGCCTTCGCAGCAAGGTGACGCAATGGAAGAACAATATCGCCTCCCGATCTTGATGAAACCAACCCATCTCTCCCCTTATGAGAGTGCCACTCTCGCCCAAAGTACTTGTCGTTCACCCTATTTAAAATACGAATCTCCCGTAATTACAGGAATAATCATCGAAGAGCCAGATACAAAACTCGATCCCCTCCCTCCCCTTTATATGAATCAAATCATGAAACCACCCACGTACCACCTACAACTAATCTACCTACCCAGGTCTCTGCCTCTACTAAGGTGCCGATGTATGCGAAAGCTGCTGCTGCCGCGATTAAACCGCTGCAAACTTCAAAAGATCGCCCCCGATAGTGAATACCTCAGTCCCCTGCAGTCCAATCGTGAGGAAGGTGGAGATCGTAAGCGCTCTCTACGGTCTCTCTCCAATTCGTCTCTTTGAACCTCTTCAACGAAAATGCACGCACCCGACTCGAAGATAACGGCCCCACCCTCGTCTGAAACAATGAGCTTCTCAGAAGAAACGTGGCTTTACGACATAAAATCATATATCTCGTATAGCCCCTCGCAAAGCAGACTATCAAAGAAAATACCCTTCTCCGACGAGAGAGATCTTGTAGACCTCTCGTTTACTAAACTACATGGAATCGGTACACCAGATCCCCCTCATTGTATCGATAACCATAACACTCGGATATCACCATGCTCAAATAAAACCACCTGGACTGCCCCAACTACCGACCCTTGTCAGACATGTGATCACCTTGCCTTATGCCTCTCGTATTACCTAACTACCTAACCGCACGTCCCTGATTACATATTTTGATTTGCCTCCGTGCTGTACAGCTGCCAATATAGAATCCTACAACCCGACATCCTTTTCTCCAGATTCTTCTCTGACCACCAGGAAAACTACTCACCAATCGCCACCAAGCTCTTGACCCAAGCTCGTAATTCACACCCAGTTAATATACCACCCCTCTTTGAGCACGCCTGGACCAAAACAGATGAAGCGTACTCGCGCCACTTTCTCTAACAACCTTTATGGCTCAATCGTTCTCAACCTTTTGTCTCACATGTAATATCCGGGGACTTCTGGCCCAATTATGGCTCGCTGCAGACCCTTTTTAAAAAGGTTTTTACCTGAAGTTATTTGCCTCAGGGAAACAAAGCTAATAGACCCCTCTTACTTTTATCCTGCTGGCTATTCCCAGGTCAGCCTACTACTATCCCAATTTCATGGTGACCTTCTCCTAGTCCACACGGATATACCATTTACCACCATTCCCCTCCATACAAACCTTAAAGCCTTCGCTGTTCACCCTCACCGCTCTACGCTCTTAACTGTGTGCTCAATCTACCTCCCACCATCCAAGCCAATCACCTTTGCCTCCTTGAATGAACTTGTCTCCCTACTCCCAAACCATTCTTTTTAACTGCAAATTTTAATGCTTGCAACCTGTAATAGTATGATGTCATAAACAACAGCAAATGACATGTACTAAATGTAGTATAATAACAATACCTACAAATCCTCAACGACAAAGACCCTCCCCATTATCATCCCCAGACAGACTCTTTTACCCACATAGATCTCTGTCTGTCCTCAAATGACTTCCCGCCCGATCAATTATTCAGGCTATTTGATGTGGAAGTGATCTTTCCCTCTACTCCTAGACCTACTTCCCTGTTCCACCATCTCCCCAAGACCGTATTTAACCTACCAAAAAGCTGACTGGGAAGCTTTTGTAACGTCGTCCTATTTCATAACTGTGACTAATGAAACAACAGACGGTACCTCCCGATTAAAAAAAATTATAGAACATTTTTCAGCAACGACCACAAACATGTTCCACTCCGCAACGTTTGACTGAAACCATCCGTCACCTGGTGGAACAGAGTGTAGAACTGCTAAGCGCGAACGAAATACGCCCTATTGCAACTTTCGAGATAACCTCCGCATGCCTTCTTAAATTAGATATAAAAGACAATATGCACTCACCAGCCGGACCTTGCGCCAGGCAAAACGTCACTCCTGGGTTTAATACACATTCTCCATCTCTTCCCTCACCCATTTAGCCAAAGTATGGCGAAAAATACATAAAATCCATGGCCCCTCATGACACTCCCCACCTCCCCATCCTCTGTCATAATGACAACATCGTCAGCGCTCCCCAAGACGTCGCACAGCTAATTCCGAACACGCTCAGCTCAACATTTCATGGATCCCTTCTCTCTGAATTCAACCCACATAAAGCACTAGTAGAATCGCAACCTTAATGTTTGAAACCTCAAAAAAACTATTTTACAACGAACCCTTCTAGGTGAAAGAACTCCAGGAGGCACTCTGGTCTTGTAAGACCTCCACCCTCTCAGATGACTTAATATCATACAGACTCACCCGACATGCTCATATAGATGCCCTACAGTGCCTCTTAACAATTTTTAATGATAATTTTCTCCCTGGAACTTTTCTTTAACAATCGCGCCAGAGCACTATACTGACTTTTCTCAAGCCAGGTAAAGACCTTTCCAATCCAACAAATTACCGGCCTGTTGCCCTTACCTCTTGCCTGTGCAAGTTGCTCGAGCGGATGGTGAACATCCGCCTGGTCTGGTACCTTCAAGAACAGAAGCTTCTCTCCCCGTCCCAATTTGAATTTCGCCCAAATCGCTTCACATATGACCCTCTTATTCTTCTTGACCATGACATTGACCTTGCTTTCTCTCGAAGAAAGTTTGTCACTCCAATCTTATTCGACTTAGAAAAGACATATGGTAGCGTCTGGTGGTGCTTGATTCTACAACAACTATAGGATATGAGATTTCGTGGACCCTTGGCATTGTTGATATACAACTTCCCTAAAGCCTGCTCTTTCTATGTCGATCTTCGGGGCGCCCGCTCTTCAAAGCTCGTACAATATGAGGGTATCCATCAAGGAAGCGTGCTTAGCACTACTCTTTTTATAATTTCGATCAATTCTTTCTCAAAATATATCTTACAGCCTGTGCTTTTCTCCCTTTATGTAAACGATATTGCTATTTGAGTGACGAGCTCATCCGCGTCGATGGCCACCACATATTCCAGCGAGCTGTTGATTCAATAGTTGCTCATGCCTCATTTATCAGATTCACAATCTCACTCCCGAAAACAACGGCCATTATGATTACCCGAGCAAATCGATTCCTAAGATAAACTTGAATATTTCTAGATCGCCGATTAAATTGCCACCCATGGTTAATTCCTAGGTCTTATATTCGACCAACATATGACATGGTGATATCATATTGAAGACCTTTTGAAAAGATGTGCCCCCGTACTTGCCCTTATGGCCTCCTTATCGAAGCTACACTGGGAAGCTGATCGCTACACCCTTCGCGAGATGCGCAGATCACTTCTCCTGTCAAGGCTTGAGTACGGCTGCCACCTGTATGGCTCAGCTTTCAAATTTACGCTGAATAACCTAAACTGGCTACATCACCGAGGCATCTACCTTGCTACAGGAGCATTTGAGTCTTCACCCATGATCTCTCTCTATGCTGAAACGGGGTTCCTTCCCCTCTCGTCTGGCCGAATGAATATTGCCTCCGATTCTACGTCAGATCCGTCTGTATGCGATTTAAACTCGCTCGAATTATCTTCTCCGTGCCCCTTCCCCAACACCAGAGATTCGCCCTCGTACCTTCTATTCATACACCCTACGTATAGCACAATTTTTAGAAAAACTCTAGCTTCGCCACCTCTCTGTTGCTCTGGAAAGAGTACTTACCATGGAATCGCAGCAGTGCTCAGTTTTCTGAACCTTTCCTAAAAGACCCCAAGGGTCACATACCAACCAGAGCTCAACGCGCCATGTCCCAAGAGCACGTAGACACTCACCACGGCTAAACACTTATTTATACCGAAGGGTCGAAAACTGATGTATGGACTGGAAGTGCCCCGGTCCTTCCCTATCACACCTTATGCTAAACCATACCATTATCATAGACATAAAATAGCCGTACATGCCCTAGGTCTCCATCCCCCAGGGTCATATAGCATATTTTCAGACTCTATGAGCGCGCTCACTTCCCTTCAGCGAATGTTTCCTCGCATCTCTGTAGGCATAGAGATACTAGAAACTATACACCTCTTGACCGGACGCTCTTACTCTATATCGTTCTGTTGGTTGCCCGGATACTCAAAACCCAGAGAAATTAAGGACTTTACCTAATCGCATGTTAGTGCTCTTTTATTATATTTTTTATTTTTTTAACTGAACTGATATGTCCACATTATTTGACCTCCTCCTTTGCTGGCAGTACGTACTTTTATCTCCTGTTTTTAATAACTTAAGCCAGATTAACCTATAGGGCAAAAAGGGCTATAAATCCTTAAAATTAATTGAAATTCTCCTTACTTCAATCGTTGACTCACTCAAACTACGAGGGAGGATTGCTGCACTCTCCCTATTTGAAAGCTATTATTTTTGAACTTTCTCTACGGAATTACATGAGTGTATGCCACCTCTACTCTCCCGCCTATGAAAAATCAGCCAGGCTTCCACTTCACACGATTACTATGTAAAAATACCGAACTCCTGGATAAATCAATCTGGTATTTTCTTCATTCCTTTCACAGCAAGAATATGGAACTCATCTTCCCTCTAATTTCCCTAAATTTTATAACTTACCTATAGTTAAAAGGCAGACCTGCCATCACAATAGGATGCCAGTCTCTTAACACTTCTTTTTATTGAATTTCCATATTTTTTTCGTTCTATTTGTTACTTTTATAGCTTATTTTCTTTTCACAGAGTCTAAGTTTGATTAGGCCATTTGCGCGTCTCACTTTATCGAAGACTCAAAAAACACCGAAAAACAGACAAATCTAAAGCATAACTTGAAGTGAAATATTAAGGTAGATTCATCAGGGGCAGAGTTTGTGGCTACCGACATTAAAATAGACATTTGAGTTTTGTTCCTAATGGCACAATCCTTAAACGATGAACACAACCTCTTTTCTCGTTCAAAAATATGCCACTGCCATAGGTACAGATTTTAACTTTACAAGCGTTGAATTTACAACAGATTGGATAAAGATGGCTAAACTTTACTCAAGAGAGCTTTATTTCCAAAAGCTTTAAGAACCCGCGCTAGGTAACAACTTATTAGATTTAATTCTTACTAGTGACTAGTATTCGTTGTAAAATGTTCTGGTAAGGGGTAAGAGAAAAGTGATCATTACGTTCGATGACAAATACCGGGTGACAGCCAAAAATGTCCCCTGTTTATAATCAACGAGTGACCCGTGACGTCAAAAATGACGGCATTATTTTTAAGTTAGAGCACCTATATTTCATTCGTGAAAACTGGTTTTAAATGAAAAGAGGATACAGTCAAAGATCACGTCTCCTCAGCGTATATTATAATAACAATATTTACGTAAGATAACAACATATCTATATATATATATATATATATATATATATATATATATATATATATATATATATATATATATATATATATATACATATACATAAATATATATACATATCTACATATCATATATATATATATATATATATATATATATATATATATATATATATACACATTTCTAATGTTATAAGCACTGTAATTGATTCATTGCTTACTCCAATGCTTCCTCCAGAGCAACATTTTTCGTGTAAATCTTATTTGAATTTTGTTTGGTCTTTCCTTGACCATCATTGTTTTCTATATATATGTTTCTATGATCTCTAACTCTGCTCAGTTCTACATACAGCTGCCCATGACTAAAAACGGGTTTTGGCAAATAGATATCTACTGTAGTAAATGACTGGCCTCATGATTTATTTATAGTCATTGCAAATGAAGGAATTATTGGTTAATTATTGGTAATTGTCTGCGTTTCAATGAAAATGGTAACGAAATATCACTGGGTGTTAGATCAATCCTTGGAAGAAATACTCTGGCTCCATTTCTACTTCCAGTGATAATTTATGCAGTGATAAAATTCTCTTGAAGTGACTTTACTATTAATCTAGTTCCATTAAGCATTCCTTTT
Organism: Ceratothoa steindachneri; assembly: GCA_963969495.1. Classification (NCBI taxonomy): domain Eukaryota; kingdom Metazoa; phylum Arthropoda; class Malacostraca; order Isopoda; family Cymothoidae; genus Ceratothoa; species Ceratothoa steindachneri. Next base: position 93,165,660 of record OZ018326.1, read on the forward strand.
CTTGTGTTTATGTTACGAATTAACATTACAATGGAGCCAATAACTGTCTACATTTTTGTAAGTAGTTTCCAGGTAGAGGATTTAATACTTTATTGTTCAAGAGCAGAACATCACTGTTTTTTGGTGTCAGAACTTTTTTAGCAGCATCAGTTTAGATATATCTTTCGTAATTATCAATGTTGAGCGAATTTCCATAAACTGAGTCTATGTATTATGTTTTCAGTTACTGAGACTTCTTGTGGTATTTCAATAATATTTGGATCCAGTCCTATGTCATTAGTAAGTCCCCCATCTCCAACCTTCAGCAACCACTTAGTGAAATCACTATTTTCATTGACTCATATTTATTGTAAGTTGAAGCATTGTTACATATTGACACAATGGTGATTGTTTTATGCAATTCTCTATGACGTCAGCGTTAGGGCCCTTCGGTATGACGCAAGGTGTCTGCCTAAAGTCGCCACCTGAGAGAACGACCTTACCACTAAATGGATTAACATTGTTCGTGATTGATTTCAATAGCAGGTCAATAATACGAAGTGCTTGGCCAGAGAGCATTGACTTCTTCTTTAATTAATAGTGATGAATTCTTTATCTTGTCAGAATCTTCGGAAGGAATTTTCATTGATGACACTGAGGTTTCTAGAATAGGTATTGGTAGGCGAAATCCACTGTGGACTGTGCGAGCATTTGTGAGCAAGTCGGCAGGAATTGCAGTTGTTGCATATGAAAATACTTACTTGTTTCGTGTGTTGCAGTAGGCAATTATCGTGTTATATAGGTAGGTTTTCCCTGATCCTGCGGGGACATCTAAAAAGAAGAATCAGTGATACCAATCAATGTTTTCTAAGCTCTGGACAATAACATAAAAGGCATATCACTGTAGGTTATTTTAAGTAACAATCCTTGCGTCGAGATTTTCATTCCCGACAGAGTTTTGATTTCTGTCATCATCAATAGCAGTGCAATGAGGCAATCCAATATCTTCGCAACGTAGGCCATGTAGAATAAGGATTTTCTCGATGAAATAGAGATATTTATTGCGAGCTCCTCCATATTAGTCTCCAGCTGCAATAATGACTTCTGTAAGGTGTTGCTCGAATCGAGTAAATAATGTCAGAGGATCGCTAGGCCGATTCCGCGCACAGATGACGGCAAATAGTTCGCGTAACTGCGCTGGCATCCATACTTCTGATGCTTCCTGTAGGCTTCGCTTCCATTCTTCATCAGTGTCCAGCAAATTCATACTTTCGGACACAGGTTTATGTTTTATTAACTATTCGATTATGAGTTCGAATCTTTTCAAAACTCGATGGTCCTCTGACGTGGAGCAGTAGTAGACTTAGAGGGAATCTTTCTATTTCATTTGGATGCACAGTATATAGGCGTGATATTATTGTGTGTGCTCCGCGAATTATTTTTTTACAAGATGATGTTTTTTTGACAAATACGTAATGATAAGGAATTTCAGGATACGTCTATTGTCGGACATTGACGTCAGTTTGATTTAACTTAGGCAGTGGAGCGTCTTTTTGTTATGCATTTTCCATGGCAGCTCTTTCATTGCCTTCTTTAAAGTAGATAGGCTGCCAATTTTCCAAGTAGACAGGAAGACGAATCACTACATGAGATTTGTCGTGCATTTAATGTTCTAGTAATCTCCACATAGCTTCTGGTGCGCTGATGTATCGGCCATTAACATATTGCACTATTTCATTGCGATGAATGTTATTGCCTTGTGCGAACTCCATCTGAGCACCGTCGTAGCCTTTGTATATGTATTTAAAAATATATTTCACGGCATTGATCGAGGAGCATATTTCCAGATTAAAATGGCAGTTGTACTTATGAGTCAGATGTTTTTTGTATGGTACAACTGATATATTATCAACATGAAGGTTATTAATTTGATTTAGAAATCCTTTTGAACACTTATTGTTATCCATACAGCGGGTATTTGGGTTATCTGCACCACAGAGTACGTGAATATGGTATTTAGTAACAATTTCATATAGTTCAAGTTCAGTGACATAATCAGGAATTTCAGAACATACTATTTTGTCAACCACCTACGGGTCACTGAATAATTATTTATTTTACAAGATAATAAGTATGTGAGCGTGGGGGAGTCTTCGTTTCTGAAACTCAATGGAATAGTAGCATGTACGAACGTTTCCAAAGCAGGAAAATGTAACAATATCGTCAATTAACGAATTGAGCTTTATTTTGAACACTCGAGCTACTTACTAAATCTGGTCTATCAGATGGATTCTGATCAGGGAAAAGGTTATTTTTTATTTCCGGCCATGAAGGATTACAAGTCATCGTAATAAAAAGGTCCGGTTTACTATATTTGGATACGATAGACATTGCATCGTGTAGCGTTCTTTCATGTTGCGAGGTGATCCCTGGAAAGAAGATGGCAATATCACCATCCGCCCAACTTTACCTGGGTAATTATTCACGATGTGATCTGCTAAGTCTTTGTAATCTTGAACTCGCAATTAACCTTGATGGTATCTTACGTAGTTTAAATAATTAGCTTCAACTTGAAGGTGGCTATAAACAATCCACTGTTAGAATAACCTTCAATCGTGCAGAATAGGATTAAAATCGTCTCTTACCGCAATTTGTGCTATCTTATGTTGTAACATGGTGATATTGTTACGTCCATCATTTCTGTCTTTCTTCTGTGACACATAAATTATGTTGCCATCCAGGTTCGTCATAAGGATAAAATAGAGCGTAGGTCATTGGATCCAAGTTAAGGCTCAATATATTAAGAGATATGCAATTGTTATGTGCATCATTTCTTGGATACACTGAAATTTCTTTCAAATGGCGGCGATCCATCAGCATTATTGAACACTATAGCAACCTCATCCACAGTTGATGCGTTATATCGTCTTCTCTCTGGTGAGAAGCTCTATTAAACACCATAGTAACTGTTGATGTCTCTAATTTCAAGCTCTGCAGTGTGTTCTTTCTCCTGTTCTACCTCTTTCATCATTCTGTAAGCCATTGCGTATACATTGTTTTCACCTATAATTCGATCTAAATTTGCTATAATTTCCGGAATGCAATCCGTGTTAGCTTGATGTTTCCACCTACTCTGATTAGCCATCGATGAATCCACAACGTATAACTGAGCCAATTTTGTTTGACAGCCATCTTAAAGGTGAAGATTTGATCTGTGATGAGAGATTTGTCCATGGACTCTAAAGCAATATGTTTCACGATCAGGAGATTCAATTATTTGCTCTCCCATTGACGCTAAGGAGGGAGTTGAATTGTAAGACCTTATTTTAGATTTTAAATTCGCATAGTGAGGATGGTCAGGCTGAGAAAAAAAGTCGAAGATATTCTGGGAATGCCCTATTTGAGTAATATAGACTCTTTCTTTATGGCAGCAGTTATTAAAAAAGCCATCACTTGTTTTTTTTTTCAGCTAAGAAGTGTTCAGCTGAGCAAAAGAGACATGAGATGTTGAAATCTCCTGTAGAGTGTTGCATGACATTTCTTTCATCAAATTTATTATTACTGAATGTAATCATGTGGTGCATATTATATCCTGCCGCTCTCATATTTTCTGCGTTTGCTTATCTTATAATATTTCTATCCTCGTCATTTAGTTTTTGTAAGTTTTCTGCAGCTATTAGTCTGATATTATGAAGTCTTGCACGTCTTTCATCTTCAGTTTCATTTAGTATCCTATCATTTGTTCGTTGACGGTGTTCATTTAGTCTATGGTTTCTTTCAACTTTAGTTTCATTTTCAATCCTATCTTGTGCTCTGTCTCTGAGATCAACTAATCTTTGATTTCTTTCTTCTTCAGTTTCATTTGCAAGTAAGCGTTGAGATTTATTGCAAACATATTGCTTCTCTCATATTCTGATTCATTCTTAATCCTAATAGAAGTTCTTGCTGTCATTTGTTGCTTCAGTCTAGATCTTTCATCTGCATTAGCATTTTCAATACGGAATCTGTATCGGTCTCGAGGTCGTTCTTGTATTCTCGCCGTGTCTTTCTCAGTTTGTTGAGATCGTCTAGTTCTTGAAGCAGCAGCATCTTGAGAGCATCTCTTTGACTGTTGTTCCTCACTTGGACTTGCTCTGTAGCGTCTTATATACTCTGCTCTTGATTTTCTGCGCCTGTCTTGCGATTGCTCGTCTTCAATACTATTTGCACATGTTCGCTTCATTATGTGACAAGGGTATTAATCCCAATATTCTATAAGACATGAATTAAATAAATTCTAGCTCTATTGTTACACACACATATATATATATATATATATATATATATATATATATATATATATATATATATATATATATATATATATATATATATATCATCACTAACTATAATTTAAGAAGGGGATTTTTTAAGTATTTGAATAATAATTTCATCTTAGTTTGGTAATGACTTATGTTAGTATATTTTAAATTTTTATCAAGGTAATTTCTATAAATTTCTTTAGAGTTTGAAAATACAAAATGGTTAAGTTCCGAAAATTTATAAAAATTAAATGATGGTTGCTTTATTTTTAGATTTTAAATGTTAAACTTAGTAGCGAAGCCCTTGCCTGGCACACACACACATATATATATATATATATATATATATATATATATATATATATATATATATATATATATATATATATATATATATATATATATATATCATCATCACTAACTCTATAATTGTATTTCGGGATTTTTGAAGATGGGTGAAAAACCACTAAATATGTTTTTTTCCTAGGTGGACAAAGGACTTATGAAGTTCAGAAATAAACATAAGTATCTGATTTTTTTATACTTCAAATTTAAATCTTAGTAACAAAACCATGGCTGGTATATATATATATATATATATATATATATATATACCCACCCCAAACCCTAAGTGTGGTTGCCAGAAGTGAGTATTTGTGCTACTTTTTGCGGTATTGCGATACTTCGGTTCACAAAAAGTATATATATTATATAAAAAAAATAGTTACTTCATAATTTTTTCATTTAAAATTATATAAAAAACAGGCATTGACTTCGCTACTAAGATTAAAATTTAAAATCTAAAAAAAAAACAGCCATGTTTAAATTTTTATAAATTTTCTGAACTTCGCAAATTATAATTATTTTAAAAAGGAATTCTAAACTAAATTTCGCCCTTTTGGGGTTTTAAAAAAATTAAAAATTTCGATACTTATATTTATTTCTAAACTTTACCATTTTGTTTTTTGATATTATAAAAGAATTATTAGAAGTAACTTTGATAAAAAAACATAAGTCGTAACCAAACTAAGATAAAATTATTATTCAAATACTCAAAAAAATCCCCTTCTTAAATCATATAGTTAGTGAAATAAAATTATCTTATTTATTAAATAATTATCTTATATTGAATAATTTAACAATATATAGTCGTTTTATATTATACTTATAAAAAAAATGGTGAAGCAACTTAATTTTTTTATATAATACCAAGTCGTTGAAATATAAATTACAAAATATTTTCAAAATAAGTAGATTCGAGTGTTACAGACAAAGGTTTTTAGAAATAAATACACGACAGGTATTATTATTATAGATAATTTGTTAGCCATTAAAGCTTGAAGGTAGAAATAAGTATCATTACAAAGAACAATATTTGAAATTTTATTAGATAGCTTTCTAACATTCGAAATGGCCACCACCGGACTCTGTACACTTATCAATACGATTAGATAAATTTATTATCGCATTTTTCAAAATATTGACATTTATGGATGCAATGATTTTTCGAAAATATTTCTTCAGTTCTGCGATATTAAATGGTGTAGCTCGAAATTGTCTTTCCTTTACAAAACTCCATAGAAATTAGTCTAACGTTGACAAGTCACGTGACCTGGCCGGCCAGGGAAAATTTGTCCAATGCGTCATTAGTCGTTGAGAAAATCGAGCCTTCAACCATGTCATGGTGGTATATGACAAATGGTTTCCATCTTGCTGAAACCATTTGTCAGGTTATGTGCAATTGGTGAAAATGCATTTGATCATGTCAAGAAAACTGGTAGCGTGACTGAGTTTGCCCTGTTTCATGGTTCTCAAAGAAATAGGGCCCACAAATCTTATTTCCACGTAATCCCTACCATAATGTTATCTTTTGGGAGTGTAAAGGTTTTTGAAAGTGATTATTTAGCTAAGTTAGTGATCACTTCCTATAATTCTGTTTATTCGGCTTAGTTAGTGATCACTTCCTATAATTCTGTTTATTTGGCTTAGTTAGTGATCACTTCCTATAATTCTGTTTATTTGGTTTAGTTAGTGATCACTTCCTATAATTCTGTTTATTTGGCTTAGTTAGTGATCACTTCCTAAAATTCTGTTTATTTGGCATTCCTTTCAGGTACACGTGAAATTTATTACTGAAATTTATTTTATTCAATATTAATTGTTTATAATCGTACATTTCTTTAACCCTGAAGTAAAATGATAACCTTCGGCGCAATTTCTCTGGATTGATTTTGTCTAATCGTATACCAAATCTTCCTTGAAAATGACGAATTGAGTAGTTATGGAGCCATGTCGAATCATTAATTCCACGACAAACCTGCGTTGTTCAAGAATTGATTGGGCCATTTTTCAGAACCTAAAACAGAACTGTTTAATATCTGCATAGATAGGCTATCCTAGGCTTAGATAGACTAGTTAGCTAATAAAATTTCAAATATTGTTCTTTCTACTGATACTTATTACTACCTTCAAGCTTTAATCACTAACAAATTACAACATAATAAAAGAAGGGGACACTTTTGGTTGGCACCCGGTATAAGTAAGACACGAGATGAGATCAGGTTATCCCGCGTTTGCAAATCGTGGTCTTAATAATTTTCAAGATTGACTGAGGTTGTCTGAGTTATTCCACTTCAATATGTAGTACAAACTACTAAGTCTGAATTAGTTGACTGCAAACGAATAGGTCACTGAAAATCAAAGAAAGTCCCTGGATATATACAAAAATAATGGATTCATTGGAATTAACAAAATGTATATTACAGAGCTATAAAAATATTCGACTCGAATGTGAATTAGAAAAGATATAGGATATAATATTTTGTAGGGTAGTTAAGCAAAAAAAAAAAGGCAAAACAAATGAAATGTAGCATCATATGAGTCAATAAGGGCTCTAGAATAAGTAGCTAGAAGTTTTTGCGCTTAAATTGAAAGATCTTATCTTTCTATTATATAAAACGCTTGGAGACCTCATTTTGAGTATGCGGTATAATTATGGTCTCCATATATGATAAAGGACATTGTAATATTGGAACGTATCTATAACTGAAATTAATTCCTGAACTAAGAAATAGATCGTACGAAGAAAGACTGCCGCACCACAGCTTACTTCCATTGGAAGAACGGAATCTGCGCGGTCAACTTAATGAAGTCTTTAAAATAATAAACGAGCTTACTAATCCAAATTATAACTCAATATTTGAGCTAGATAACTGAGTGAGAACTAGAAAAAATGGTTCCAAGCTTATAAACAAAAGATTAACCACTGCCATAGCCTATTTTTTTTTTTTTATTAGAAAATAATACAAACTAGGAATTAATTGCCTAGGATTTTCGTTGAAAGCACTACAGTGTATATGTTTACGAATAGAATCGATAAATATTACTTTAGCATATAAATTCATAGAAATATGAGATATAAAATGTGAGGGAACCCCACGTGGACTCTCTTGAGCAGAACGGAACTGCCATGCGCTGCCGAAGGCCCGGTTAGGCCTAAATTGGTAAGCCTAACCACCCCCCTTCCACAAGCGGTAGCCTCGAACCGTGTCCACCAGGATTCATTTTTACACGGGCAGAATAGCCTCTGCAAGAAGATTCGAGGCCATTCGAGAGTATAGCTGTTTCCCGCTTACCGCCCCCCCAACCCAGGGGAGAGCCTCGGACATAAATAGCGCTCGACTCCCATGAAGAGACACAGAGTTGAGAAGTCTCGCCCGGACCCCAGAAGATTCCCCATAGTTCCAAGTCAGGTGCTAACGACAAAGTAAAGTGACAGCTGAACTATTTTTGTGTATTGGAATTAGCCCCAGCCAGTGAGGTAATTCCATTTAACGATCGCAACCGAGTGATTTTTCCGACTTTTCTCGTCAACTCCTGTTGAAGCCCTCCTCGTTCGCCCCCATTTCGGGTGGCCTAAATACTCTCCCCTGGACCGGAAGCTACCGCCCCCCCTTTGTTTTTGGATCGTCATCACTTCAAGTTCCCGCTCAGAAGTTCCGAGTGGCCTCACCTCACGTGCAGAAGACATCCGTAAGCCAACCCCTCTCCCCCCTTCAGTAACCCAATTGAGTTAATTCCCCCCCGCCCGATTTGAATAGTCTCCTCCTGTAATACCTTAAGTTCTAACTTCATAGTCTGATTTATAACTACAATTCCCCCCTTCGTTTACTGGTGTGATTTTGTCTGTTAATTCTGTGAGGTAATTTTACCCATCAATTCTCTCATTATTTTTATGTAAATAAAATTAAATTTTTGTACTTGCCTCTTTAAATAACCTTGAGCTTTGCCATTGCCCACTTGTTACCTGACCTCGTTGCACTCTCATCTCGCATTTCAACCCGTCTAAACTAGCGGTGTTCCGTCCCTTCGTCGGTTTACCTGTAAGTTATCGGTCCCTCCCCCATAGATACAATATGGTATTGATGTAATATAATGTCATACCACGGCATAAAATAATAATTTATCATCCATATCCTATATTCATTTTAAATGTCCCGCTTCTCTGAATTTCCTCTTTCTAGAACGACCCTCTAGTATATTTTAAGGTCTTTGCTGGTTCGTCTTTCTGGAATTCTAAACATGAGTGTTAACGTATCTCTTCTTATGTAAACCGTTAAAGACCCATAGATGAGGGTATTCGGTTGATGAGGAGTAGAGAAGGGAGGATCACCAACAAACGCGACAACTATTAACGATTTTTAACGAACATTGTGTCTTTCCGTTGTGGTCTAGTGAGGCCCATCCCAAGTGAGAGAAGAAATAAATTTAGGTAAACGCCACTTCTCTCCGATATGTTTTTTAACATCAGAGAAATTTATTTGCTCACCTTAAATGAAAACAAGTGACAAATTAGTTAAACAGTTATGAACGATTTTGAACTAGTCGATTATGGATTGCTCCCCCCAGAAATGTTTCAAAGGGCTAAGATATCACGCTATTGATCAAGAAGGGAAGACATGATTTGAGTAACTAATTTCATATTATTTTAATTTTAATTAATGTTAAACTAATAGAATCAAGAATTATAGATAGGATAGTAGATCATCCATGACTCAAATAATCTAAATGAAGACACTTAGCATGGATTTCAATCGGGAAGTTCATGTTTAATTCACATTTTAGATATTTTTATAAAATGATTTTTATCTGCGTGGAGCCCAAGGTAGCAGATATTGATTATTTAGACTTTCGAAACGTCTTGGATACTGTCCAACATAAGCGGCTTTCATTGAAACTTAAATCGCACAGAATAAAAGGAAAAATCTTTAAATTCGAAAAAAAGGATCTGCTCTCAAGTCATTCAGAGTAACACATCTTTGACAGGACAAACTCTTGACGTGCTTCAGTAACTAAGCAAGTTTCTCAAGGTTCAGTATTTGACACATGATTATATATAAATTACATTAGTGATGGTTTACTTCGTAAAACTGAAAAATTATTTTAAAATGCAAAGCTAAGAAACAGAACCACTTTAAACTCTATTGCGTCGAACTTAAAACGATAGTTATTCAAAGCTGTTGATGGAGAAGGTAAAAGAAAGAGAAATTTTAATGTATCCCAGCGACAACCACTAAGATATCGAATAATAAGAGTGAATGATCAAATTAATCACAAGTTCTAGAGTCAGCATGAAATGGAAGTTGGGTTAGTATTTATAGACGACCTCACAGTGTTAAAAGAAGACATCGAAGGTTCTAAGAAAGATAATAGGATGCTGGAATATGCATATTACGAGGAGTTTGTGCTTAAGTAAATAAATATCGTACTGACTCTGAATAATTATTCTGTTCGTCTTTATTTCGATTATGCTGTGTAATTCAAAATTACATAAACGCACAATAGTTTAACTTGTCGAGTAGGTCAAATTAAGTCGGTTAAATGATGTTTAGAAATTGACCAAACGAGTATTTTGCAAGTATAAATATTAACTACCATAAAATACGGAACGTCTATTGAACGTTGGGAAGAAATTGATAGGAAATTTGTATGGAGCGATACGAGATGCAATCAAGGCAGTTTGGCGTCAAACTGATACATGCAATTCGAGTTGTGAGGTTGGGCTAATCTGGTGTATGGTAAGTTGGAGAATATGCGAGACGTTTTGAGTTTAAATAAGTTGTTTAAGTGATGACGGGCTAGAGTTGTACAGCGTGATACTAGAATTTGATAGCAAAAGGTCGTTAGACTAACTCAGTTAGGTATAATTGTAAATCGCTCCCCCTCCTGACTATGATGTAGATAATTTGTTGACAGAATGTAACTGGGTTGTTTCGCGCTCAAGAGATATTTGTTTGGCCGCTGCGTTTTGGATTTTCTTGGACAAGACGATGTAGCTCTTTCAAGGGGGATTAGCAAGGGAGCAGGTTTCTTGAGCGAACGGCTAAAGACCCGCTCTTCATCTACTGTCTCTTAACTGCCAATAATTGCACGGTAGGTCCTTGGATACTGGTTCCCCGTGCAAACCAGACTAGATATTTAACGAGATATTGAAGAAAATGACAAAGACTGGAGTTCGTAAAGTGAAAATCACGGTAAAAGTAACTAGTGTGTGCGTCGTGTCTAACTGAAAAATATTCGTGCGTTGTGGGTTACGCCATCCACCCATTTTGAATCGTGAATCAGATGTCCACTGCCGGATAATGAAATTTGAATAAAGACCCGAATGGGAAGGCACCAGGGACTGTTCCTCGTTAGGAGGGATGCTGTAGGGTAGTATTGTTCCAGCACCCACTAAGCAGCAAAGAACTCTTCACGATCCAATGTAGCTACAGTACTCGTTCCACTTCAGTTATTTGTGGATAAACTGTAGTTATCCTTCGGATCGAGAGAATGGATATGTTGCGTATCAAAGACGGAGGAGGAAGAAATAACATTGTTGTGATTGGTCAAATGCGTGATGATGCGCGTAAATAACTACCACCCCACCATTAGGCGGCTAGTCCCTGACAAACGCTGAAGTTTTATGTCCGTTCTCACTGGGGTGGAACTAGGTACCTAGTCGTTGGAATTGCAACACCTCATCTGCTAGACTAATGAGAGCTCCTCGTGTGTCTTTGTATTCGTCATCTATTTAAACTCCAGCAGCTTTACTTTGGACTGCTTTGTTTCAATAATTATTTGATTTGTCTGGATGAGAATTGAAATAAAGTGGGTGTGATGGTAGGTAGAGGAGGAGAAGAAATATATGCAAGAAAATTACTTTTATTTTCCACCACAAATTTAAGAAAAATGATGGGCCGCTATTTATTGTGATTGATAAGTTTGTAATAGCATCCATCCATTTCGAATATTGATATTTGCCGAATGTTAAAATAACGGTTTATTAATATTAACAAAGATGGATTTGGAGAGAGGTAACTACAGAATTCCTGACCAGTAAAAATCCTTGGATCCATTCAGGCCCGCTTGAGAAGCAAAAGTTAAAAACTACACCAAACAAACTATATCACAGAAAATTAGATTAACCATATTAGTAATTACTTAGCGCAAAAAATGATGTTAATTCAATTGTTAGTGCGAGAAAGCTGATTTCCACTTATCGTACATGAGAATATATTAAAATCTGCTCTTTTTTTACCATTTCTAGAACTACGGTAAACATCTAAATGTATACATACGAGTATGAGTCATGCAAGATTCAATTCTTACTATAAACAAATGCTAATAATACAAAAGGGATGATAGATGATTTTTCTTGTTTCCTAAGTCATTGTCTGCTAGTGTTGAAAGAAATATAGTGAGAGGAAAGTGAGAAATGAATAGGGAAGAGGCATTTGCAGATATGCTTTAAAAGGGAAAATCACTGGCATCATTTAATTTATTTATTCATCTTCTTTTGCTTTCTTCAACCCTCCCTGACATTGGAGTATTTCATCTGTCTCACATAGCAGGAAATATTTATATTCGAAAAATACTCGTCGAGTCGATTTTTAAACATATTTACTAAAACGCTTTCCACTACTCGGTTAGAGGAGCAATTTCCACGTTTGTGCGAGTTTACAACTAAAGTAATTTTGAACTCTTCCTTTGTTGAAGCGCTTCTTTATTAATTTAAATCCGTATTGACGTGTTTGCCCTATCATCTATCTCGAACAATAATCTATTATTTATATTAGTGAATCATTTTAAGATTTTAAATACTTCAATCAGGTGTCCCCGTAATCACTAAATTGCAAGGGATAATAGGTTTAAGGAGCGTCGTCTTTCATCGTGCGGTTTATTTCTAATCTCAATAATTAATTTAGTTGCCCTACCTTCCACTTTTTCCAACAACGCAAATTCTTTGTTGAGGTAAGGATACCAAAACTACACTACTTATTCTAGGTGAGGCCACAATAGCGATTTGAATAGAGGTAAAATTATATCTTTATACTTAAAAGGGAAGTTCTGGGCAATGTATCCCTAGGTCCCTTTCGAAGTTAAATTATTTTAGGATTTACCCGCACATTTGGTAATCGGCTTTTAATTTCAATATCTTAAGTAAATCATCTTGCATTTCCTCATGTTAAACACCTTATGCTATTTATCCGCCCACTCGACAACTTTATTTGTCCCGTTACAGTTCCACAACATCTCATCTAAACCAGATCTCTTTCCTAGTTTAATGTCAAGTAGGTATTTTGAGATTGCATAACCTTCTTAGTTGGGAATGATAGCGACTGTCATCTGTAGTTCGATAATTGAAGTTACGTTCGTTAATGTATAGGTTCTCCAATTATAAGTTCGATTATTATGAGGTCGGCGTAACTAGGTCTTGTTTTGATTGCAAAGCGATCTTGTAAGGGTTTGGCAAAATGTCTTGCTTACAGGTTTTTTGACGTACGGTCTGAGGGGTATTAACCGATCAAGGTTTGTAACTGGTGTATTTTTATACCACTTTGAGATGTTTACACTTAAGGTAGAGATTTAATTTGCGCAACGGAATATACTAAATCGAGTTATAATGGTAAGAGCAAGAATAATGGAGATCCGCAGAGCGGTGATTTAAGAGTATAATAATTAATCAATCAATAACTAAATCAATCAATCAATAATATATGTGTCAATAATCATCATTTGAATAAAATGTTCTCTTATTTATACCAGGCAGCATTTTAGAGGCGACGCGTAGCTCCGCCTTCCTTGGGTCGCTGAGGCGGTGCTTAGCTACCTATCAGGCCAGCGGAGCCTGTGATTGGCTGAAATTCTCCACTTCGTATCTTTATTTGGGGGTCTCTCCCCTGCGAGGGTATCACAGAGACTCCGTTTGCTTAAAGCTACAAGATGACCTTATCACATTTTACATTAAGGTGAAACATCTTTTGTCGCCGATTCTGTTCCAAATTCCAGGCAGCTTTAATTATTCTCTTTGCCCATCTGCTCTCACACTCGGGTGCGATAGCCCTAAATTGTGGTCGGATATAAATCCAGACGTTCTAATCAGATTCCTTTGGTTCACAAACTGTCTTCAAACGACCTTATTTTATTGCTCCTACCATTCTTTTTTTGATACTTCGACCTGGCAAAATGTGTATTTGTCTTTCTCTTTCTCTCTTTGTTTGTATGTTTGCAGTGATTGTACACTACAAATGTGTGTTTAAGTGGCATGGTTGAAGACCCGTTTGCTGAAAAGTTATGCAGAAAATTATGATTGCTTTGGCGTGTTTAAGTAAAACGGAAGGTTATCGTGCATAAGCTGTCTGCTTGAGTTGTGAAGGAGCTTGAGAAGTATGCGATTTTGGAGAGTACCAACCTCTCTTACGTGCAAGATTGCGTTCAATCTAAGCCTGAGCAAGTTGAGTGGTTGGTGCTGTATAGTAGTCTCTCAGCTGAAAGTCAGTCGAAGAACTGAGAAGTTTGAGGCGAGTATTTATAGACTACTAAAAATGGAATATTAACAGTCAACATGAATTCACACACAAACAATAGTGCCTACCTAATAAATCTTATTGCCACTTCGTTAATGTAATCAAAATATACCAAGCGGCGAATGAAAATTCAGAAGAGAAATTTTCTTTAATGTAAATGAGAGGTAGAAACAACTGCGCAAACCTTACAAGGTGTACTTATAACAAAGATGTAATTATAAACGGAAGGACCTGGAGGTCTAAACAAAACATTTAAAAGGATTAAATGTGAAAGGGAAGGCAAAGTCCTCATATTATTTCATGTAACTTTGAGCCCGAATCTAAACATCATGTACTCGGGGCCGGTTAAACCTAGTAGCAGATTTAGCACGTGCTATAGGCCCCGCGTTTCAGGGGGCACCACCGGGATGTAAAAGATTAGTAATAATTAAGATTTTGCCGTTAGAAACAGAAGGCCGAGACAAAATATTTATTCATTTTCCTGATTTTTTTATATTATTATTATATATGATATTACTATATATAAAAATATAGAAAGCTTCATTAGAGCATACTGCATAGTATAATAAGTCTGGCATTATGTTATGGTAGTACTCAGTGTGGTTCTTTGAGAATGAATAAAAAGTGTACAAAATAAAACCCTCCTTTTTCATTTGAGTCCTCCCAGCCATACTAGAAGTTCATTTAAATTCCTCAGATAATTTTTTCCCTCTCTGCAGAGGAAAATAGGGGGGTGGGGGTGGGATACAATATATATATATATATCTTAAAGCCACCCTGAATGTACTATTATAAATCTCTCTTTAGGATTAGGTCTAGGTTCGGATTCAATATCACGTTAAACTGTATGCCTTTGTTTTTTGTGTATTTTTAGTAGTTTTTTCGCTCTTTTGGTTTTTAATCTAATCTAGCATTAGGTTATAAGACACATAAGTACGGCGACTTATACCATTGTAGGCAGTCGCCAGATGAACGCTGAAAAAAGGGTTAGGTCTCGTGATGAATATAAAACCTAAGGGGGGTGATTTTGCTAATCCTGAAGGATATTTGGCAGCTCGAGGGGGAAAAGCGACGGAGAACTGATGTACTAGTTGTGAGGTTGCAAGCACCTTAAAGCGAGTTTGAATAATGGTAAGTTATTAGCGATTATTTGGTTGATAGGGCTAACTTCAAAAGTCTTTCAATGATGATTTATATCTCTGTCAAAGACATACGATCAATAGTTACTCATTGTCTGAGATTTGGAATGGATAGTGGGCAAACTTTCCTGAAGAGGGTAGACCACTGAAAGTGCTTACCATAGGATGTTATATCCAGTGGGATCCTAGGCATTTCCAAGTCTTAAATATGCACGTAACAGACATAAACGTATATGGTAGGTGGCAATAAAAAACACATACAGAGATTCTCTCTGAGTCATGGCCGGTGGTTGATTGATGCTCTATAAGTAAATGTAGCAAATAAACTTTAAATATATGATTGTAAAAGTTAAAAAACTATGTGTTACTTTGCTATCTAATAATTTAATAAAAGTATGCATGTTCTCTTAATAGAAAAGAAATATCCCCTTAGATTTGGGGCATATATTTTTCTATTTCCCTTCCTTACAGTTCTGTTCAAACTCTATCTCTAGAAGCCTGACAAACCCAAAATTGCAGCGAAATATTTCCACTTTTGTGAGCTGATTCCCCGCTATGGAGAAAAAGGTCATTTCGGTGTGATGGGGCTCATTCATTTCTTTCTATTTGACATCTACACTCCCTAAATTAACTCATAAATTAGTTGGCAGAACTTTCCCTGGGGTCCAGAGTCCTCGAACACCCCTGAGCAAACTTCAGTTACATTCGTATCCGTTAATGGTTGCAATTCATCGCTCCACGATTTCAACGTTACCGAATCAATGATCTGCTCCATCAATTTGACCAGTGGAACGTGCAAGGTAAACTCACCAACTTCGTCAATAAATTTTTCAAAAGTCAAGAGGCGAAAAATCATCTTTGGTCTCCCTTCTCCAAGCAGAAGTAGTAGTAGAATTTAAGTTGAAAAGAATGAAAAGCGAAATGTTCGCGCTTGAAAGTACCCTCTAAAAATGTAAAAGAATGAGATGAAATGGGGGAAAAATAAGTTTTTGCTCTTATGTGAATTAATCAAGTTTTAATTTCAGCATCTTTGAGTATTTCTAGAGCAAAATTATGTTTGGGTCAATTTTAATATCATGACACGAGACGGCTAAATTGAGGTTATATGTGCTATTAAACTCGGTTATCCCGATTGCCGGTCAAACAGGAAAGCCTGGTTTAACTCCGGACTAGGATAATTCTTTTATTTTCCTTGGTGTTATTCCTGTCTTCCAATGTCCTTATTTGATGCCTTTAAAAACTCTAGGGTCTTGTCTTATTTGTTTATTCGCGTTCAACTTTCTTCCTTTCTCGTATTATATATAGACGAGGGGTGGTCAATAAGTTTTGCGAATCGATAGGGAAAAACAGAGGAAGGGGGATGGCTGTTTGTGGGGGTGTTAGGACAAGTTATGATAAGTCAGGACCTGCAGCCGCACGCTCCTGCCTCGTCATTTAAGAAACAGTAGCTGATCGCAGATCGTCAGTCACAAATTTTTCAACAATGGAGAAGGTTGAGCACCGCGCACTGATCAAATTTTTGACCAAGGAAGGCAAGAATGCAAAAGAGATCCATGAACGCATGGTTTCAGTGTACACCGACACCACCCCTTCCTATGCAACCATTGCTCGCTGGAATAGGAGTTCCGCCATGGTCGTGAATCCCTTGAAGATGACCCCCGTCCAGGATGCCTGTCAGACGTGATCAACGAGGACAATGTGGCCCGTGTGGAGAGGATGATCCTCGAAAATCGATGGGCGAAGGTCGAAGAAATCGAGCGAGAACTTGAAATATCACATGGAAGTGTTATCAACATCATACACGACAATTTGGCCATCATCAAGGTCTTTGCCCACTGGGTCCCTAGAAACCTCACGCCCTATGATCGACTTCAACGTCGTCAAAGTCCAAAAGGCCAGAGTTGCACAAGCTGCCCTGAGCGAGTGCGGATTCGAAGAGTTCAACCATCGCCCCTACAGTCCAGATCTGACCCCTAGCGTGGACGCTGGTTTGGGGACGATAGTGGATTGAACAGCAGTCGGGAGAATTCTGGTTGTCGGGAATTCGAAGCCTCAGGGACAAGTGGCGCAAGTGCTTTGAAGTCGAGGGTAGTTATATTAAAAAAATAATAGAACACTTTTCTTCATATCTCGTTTCCTTATATCCGAATTGGAAAATTTATTGACCGCCCCTCGTATATATATATATATATATATATATATATATATATATATATATATATATATATAGCACAAAATGATACCACCCGCTTCTTTTAGCCCCCTGGGGAACGCCTTAGTTACCACCAGGGATGATCAAGTTTCAGTTAGCCATTTCTCGTCAACTCCCTCAAAGGTTGATTCGAAATAGCAACCTTATACTTAAGATATTTTGCTTTTTTGAGGAGGAAAAGGGCAATTGAACATAATTTCTTGGGTATCTATGCTAAACACTTTTTGACAAATATGAAAAGTTACAACAGATGGTGCGGTAAGTATATAACACAAAATGATACCGCCCGCTTCTTATAGCCACCAGAGCAATGCCCTAGTTACCACCAGAGAAGATCAAGTTTCAGTTAGCCTTTTTAACCAACCCCCAAAAGCTGATTTGAAATGGTAACCTTATACTTAAAATCTCTTGCTTTTTGAAAGAGAAAACGGGGAAGTAGACATAACTCTTGGGTATCTATGCTAAACACTTTTTGACAAATGAGACAACCCTTTTCATTTTGGTATTTGTAGGTATGGCCGATTGCTATAAAAAAAGCAATATACTCTGATCTGAAATGAAAAATAACTATATTTTAATATATTTGATCTGTTTAAAGGAGTTTCAAAGATAAAACGGCGTAATGAGGGGTCTATATTTACTTTTGATATATATATATATATATAGTCATAGCAAAAAGTTTTGAGAATAATATATTTTTACATATAAGAAAATTAATAGAACTAATTAAACGTTGCATTTTATTTTAGTATTTTTGTGCCATAATTTGAAGGTGAAATATACAAAAAATTAAAGCTCAAACCCATTTTTAAAAATAAATACAGTCGATTGATGCGCGCAGTCGATTGTTTCATTTCCTTTTGGCAGCTGGAGTCCAAATTGGTGCTGACTAACATTGCTCCGTTTTGTGTTCATTAAGCACCCGCAATCTCTCACTCTTAGCTTTTCTTAAAGACAAACGATGACAATTGAAGACACAGAACAAAGAAGGAATTAATAAAAGTTACTCCGAAGTTCGGAGTAAATGGACTCATCTTACAAGTGTCCTCTGCGCTTCCTCACGGGGTGCGCAGGACCCTCCTTCCCCAGCAGAAATTCTTTAAGAAGAACTTCGGGTAACTGTAGATAATTCTTTTCATGCTTTCTAACTACCATTCGAACTACACCGTTATTTTTGACAGAGAAAGAGATTTTGCCTCAATACATAAGAGACCAACAAAAGGCAAAAGTTCTCTCCATATTGAGGCTCAAAGATCATTTTACCGCCGGAAACTTGATTCATGGGTGGACGAACGAACTTCATCAGAAATAAAAGAAGAAATCGAACGATTCCAGCCCTGTGCGGAAGTAAAAGACGTGCAAAAATTTAGAAAAGTGAATGAAATAGAGAAAATTCATAGGATCAACGTGATAATTACAGTGCTTGGCTATGGCAAATAGAGCCATATAATGAGGACTACTCGCCTCCATCTTAAAGATGATCCCAGATCAGATGAAGACCCAAGATTTCATTAGCGTGCTGACTTGCTTCAAATGCTCTCTCATAGATGAATATGTAACACATAATAGTTTTCCAAAAGATCTTACTCATTGTTCAGAGTGTGTGAGTGAAAAATATGGCAGGAATGCATCAGCAACAACAAAGGCCTAAATTGCAAAGGACGACTCCACGCCCTAGCCATGTTCTGTCCCACCAAACTGACATTATACACATAAAAAGCGAGATATGGAACAAACCAAATGGGGAAGTATCCGATAAAACTAAGAGAAACATAAAAAAAATAAGAGATAAGACAACACGCTAGAAATGAAAACCTCTGATGACAATGAGCACACAACATCAAATCAAACAGAAAGCGTTGAAACTAACAAAATAATGGACACTTAAAGAGAGTATCTCCGAAGCAGAAGAAAAGGAAGACCCACTCACATATACGGTAGATTTTAACCTCAGGATATCCACAAAAGGTACCACAGCCTTTCTCCAAACGAGCCTCAATAAATTAATCGAAGAAATCAAGGAAGGACTTACGACTGGGAATATGAGGCCCTTCCAAGATAAGGAAATAGGAAAGGTGTTGTCAACAGGATGAATACGAATTACCACAGACTCATATCACATGTCAACATTGACAATTCGAAAAGAAATAAAACGGCAAAACTAGATCATCCGCAGGCCCCTCAGTAACAAAGTTAAACCGAAAGAAAAGATAAACCAGACCTAACAAAACAAACAAAATGAAAAGATTGATTAGAAATTAAAAATCATAAGCAAAAACGTTGCTGGATAGAACTCCCAAACACACACAATACAAAACATATGTGACGGAGGACACATAAATTATTCTACATACTTAACGAAATCAGTATTAACTCCGACACGGAAAACTTAAATTCGTATATTTACGTTGAAATTACCAAACCGAGACCAGAGGTCATTTGCGATAAAACAGCCACAGTCTTCATAAGAATATAAAATTATGAGAAATAAAAGAAATAGTGGACATCTACCATGCAATCAGAATTAAAACCAACATAGGGTATTTGAATGTCATAAGAGGATGATAATCTACAACAACGTATCTCTTGATCCATCAATTCATGAGGGTATTCAGAGAGAACAACCAAACCATCTTCATTGGGGACCTCAATGCAAGGCCACTGCTACAATTTGTAGCAACTCCACCAATAGACCTGGACGTTACCTTGAAGACTTAATATATAGAAGAATCATACACTAAATAAGACCATACTTTCAGAACTACTTCCGCCTAAGTATGTGCCACTACACCAGACACGTTATTTGAAAACCCTAACTCCAGAACAGCTCGAGATTATAACAAAGCACACCCACCCATATTAATGACTCAATAGCATGCTCACTGGTTTCTCTAGAACGTATCCAAGTTAAATGCCACTAGAGAAATTGGACCTAAAGAGCCATCTGGAACGCCTCATCAGAGGAACTCAATGCATATTAAGCAAATGATCTACGGGATGCTAACATAGCGACCATAAAACACGAGGCAGAGTGACTTTTGACACCCTTAAAGAAATTCGACCAGAGAGACGTTCCGAGAACCGGCTACCGAACTCATCCCTACCCTCGAAAAAAGATTGCTGACAGAGAAAGGATTTATTAAGAAGAAAGAGAGGAAATAAAGCTAATCTGACCTACACCAGAGGGGCAAAGAAGACGGCAGGAAACTAAGCTATACGATTACTTTCTGAACTACTACTAGCCAAGCCCCTACAATAACCTGAGGCCAAGAAGGCCTTATACCCCACGAAGCACGAAAAGGTACTGACCAAGCGCAAGAACTACTCATAGCTGAGAAAACCAGACTAGAGTTGTGTCCATAAAATACAAGGCTGAGGAAACAAGGGAAAAACACTTATAAACATTGCTTCAAGCATCCAGAGAAAGAGAGATAACGGCCATAAAGAACTGTTACAAGAAATAGCGAGATTTTCTTTTTCCAACAAAACAGCCATCAGAAAAGTTTCTGCTGGCATCAAGCGAAGGAGGCAAACTGACTGGAACCAAAACAGTTGCACCTGAGTCTAATGAGGAACCAGTGACAAATAGGACGAACTTAACACTAAAAGCGACAAAAAGACTAATCTGCTTCCAAAAGAAAGCCCAACACTGAAGCTAGTCGAGAAGCAGGGAGTCGTCCCGGCTCCACTTCAGGTAATTGTATGATTATATCATCGAAGAGAAGGAAGTTAAACAAGCCAAACTCGATAAAAGGAGTCAAGTGGTACGATTACTTTCTGAAGTACTACGAGCCAAGCCCCTACAAGAACCTGAAGTCAAGAAGGCCTTACATAATACGCAGTACGAAAGGTTACTGACCAAGCGCAGGAACTACTCATGGCTAAGAGAACCAGACTACAGTTGTGGTTCATAACGTACAAGGCTGAGGAAACAAGGGAAAAACACTAATGGGCATTGCCATAAGGATTGGAGCGGACTTCCCAACGTTCTTATACCGTGTAACTACTAATAAATCAGGCATTTGCTCACGGACCCAGAGTTGCCTTTCCATCATTACATCTGCCCCGCTCCCTCTCACTTTGAGCGACCACATGCCCATTTAAAATAGTGGTAGCCCTTATCCTGATATCAACTCCATCAGAAACTACTTGTGGATTACCGACTGAGAAGCATACATGAGAATGTGGCAAAAGAGCAGCCAGAAATTGACAACGCGACTCTGGCGGAGATAGACTGAGCTAGACGATATTTTGCAGAGTATATTTGGGACAGACCAAAGGAATATACCAACAACCCGCCACAAAATTCTTCTTTCCACCATGCAAAAACAAGAGATAGTGATTCTGTGGCTCCATTTTATACACTTCTACGTCAAACTAATGTACTGCAGCGGGAGGAAGAGTCAAACATCCCATATAATAGCTAAATTTCTGGATACTGCACAAATTAAAAGACAAGTGGGACTTCAAAATCCAAGATATCGAAATTGATTGTAACCCCGAAACCTTCTTGGACTGCATTAGGAGGTTGGGGTTCAGTCAAGAAGTGTTGGAAAAAATCTGATATTATGCAAAACGGATTAACAGTCTGCATCCTTGTAGAAAAGGAAGACTCTTCCCAGAAGTTTTGAAGTAAGTTTTCAGGATCTCCGATGAGGATGATTAGAATTTCCATCTAGGGTTCGAAGATCAAGTCCTGGTTTACATAAAAAGGCGTGGGGAGATATTCACTCCGTATACTATCTCCAGCCTGGCTAGCATTTACAGAGAAGTCCCTCAATGCTGGACAATCACCTAGGATGTTATAGAATAGGACATCGATTCCTTCACACAAAAAGCACCAAGCCTCAGCTAAATCACTATCCGGCAGCTGAAGAAAGTCCCGGAAAAGGTCGAAGATAGGTTGCCGAACCTCTACAATGCGGTTCTGGCAACAGGGTACTTTCCAAACTGTTTTAAGACATCCAAAATCATCTTCATATCCAAGCAAGTGAAGCTGACCAACCAGATAATGAATTTCAAGTCAATCGAATTACAAGAATTTATTGGAACATTCTTCGAAAGGGTCCTGAACGATAAACTCACCTCAAGCCTCGCAACTCACTCTCTACTAAATGAAGACCAACAAGGCTGCTGACAATTAAGGGACAACGAAGGCAATATAACCCTCGTGTACCAGAATGCCGTTGCTTGATTGGAATCTAGATGCATAGTGGACATGGTTTTGTAGAGATTGCAGTAATGTTTTCGACAAAGTTTGAGTTGATGACCTAAAATACAAACTGTCGAGGCTTCGACTTGGGTCACCCTGCGAGAGGATTCCATACCACTACCTCTCCGACAATCACACAGTCATCTCGCTCGATGGACACGTTGAGGAAACCCTCGATCTCTTGTCTGGGATTCCTCAATAGGTATGTCTAAGCCCGATGTTATATGCATTATGCAAGAGGGACTTACCGAAGCTTATGTTTCTGTTAATTAATAATATAGGTGTAGGATACACAAAAAATGTAGTTGGAAATATATTAAATAAAAGATTTTTGAGCGTCCAAATATTTCTTGCACCTAAATAATATATATATATATATATATATATATATATATATATATATATATATATATATATATATATATATATATATATATTGTCACATTAATCCGTTTATTTTCCTTTCTCTCATACATATAGGAGACTCACTATAAATTTAGTCCCTTTAATCTGTTAATTATTTAATTTTGCATTACAGTCAGATGTAGGTGGTCCCATGACGGCGGTGCTGGATGAACGCCACGTTCTTGTAGGTGTGGCGTCAGTTGTACAGGATTGCAGGAACGGTTCTCACCCCGTTATTTACACGGATGTGACAAGTAAGGTGCTGTGAAGGATGACGGATAGTAAGTTGGATCCTGAGGTAACCATTTTTCTGTTATTTAATTATTTCTGAGCGGAAAGAAGTAAAAATTAGGATTGCTGTTACACAACCCCACCTGTCCGAGAGAGGTTTGTGACAAACGCTGAGAATGATACCCGCACATCAGCCAGAACTTAAATATGGAACCTTAATCCGGATGGGTCCAAAAAGTCACAACTTTGAACAAGGATGGAAATACCTCGAAAGGACTCAGATCCCGCAACATGTTAGGAGGATGAAATATTTTTCTTCTTTGTTTTCTTCCCAGCTCTTTTTTCAAATCTACTGACTTGCTTTTTATTCACGTCTCCTTTTTGAAAATAGGCATGAAGGGTTGAAGTTAGGGTAGAAGAACTTGTGTGAATGGTATGTATCCAGAGTCGATTATTCTTAGCAATGGCTACCGGGACCACAATTTAAGAGAGGTGGCTTAAGTGACTTAAAAAATTAAAAATCTGTCAAATGTGTAGGACAAGAAGGGAGTCAAATTGTTCATTGTGGAAGCGATACGAAGTGGAATAAAATTTGACGCATTCAGTGTCTTGGAGATAAGACTTCTATGCTTAAAAGCCCACATAAACATAATAAAATACAGGATACAAAGTCTTTGCAATGAAAGCGAGATGGAGTGGGATGATATCAGCGGCGTAAAAAGAAAAACAGGAAGTGACGATAGAAACTCCGAAGGAAAGAGTCATGACGAGTACAGGTAACTTTTGAACAGAGAGCGAGGGAGGTTATTTCCTCTGAAAAACAGGCTCGAGTGAAAGTGGTTGGGCTAAAAAGAGGGAGGGGGCTAATTCCAAGTAGAAAACAACAGGACCTGAAGAAATTCCAGAGCGGATTTGAATTATCTTGTCGGAAAAGAAAGCGGAGAAATCGACTAGGGCGACAGATAGGGGGGCAAATGTGGCATCAGAAAGGAAAATCAACAACATGTATCAGCGAGTATTCGGTAAGGATGGGCATCACTGGAAAACTACCGAAACCCGACTTAAAAGTAGCAATGGTATAAGTAAGTGAAGTGGTAGCTGGCTCTTCCCCTCGAACGCAAACGAGAACCTGCATTCCAACACGACCCTTAGACTGGGTTTATTGGAATATGAACACAAGGGTTTATTCTTTGAACAAACCCATATCTTCTTGTAACTATGGTGTCTATGGCTATGAAAATTCCTTGCAGATAAAATTCAAAATTGGTAGGAAAATGTAGAGTAAAGATGAGTATTTTTTGATCACTGAATATTATGTTTTAGGGAATAAATGTTATCAGACGAAACTTTGTATACACTTGTGTATTTGATTTGAAGAGATTTAATAAACAATTGCACTAATGAGGAAAACGAACAGAGAAGAGGAACAGACAAATGAAAGGATTGGTTAAATAAGGAAAGTGAAGATAGATGATCGTCACCACTAACTGCTGGAGCAAAGTATGGGAGATTGCAATCACATGACCAGGAACAAACTGGTGGTACAAAGAGGACTTCTCAGATATGAGTTACGAGAATAAAATTTAAAGATAATCTGTTGCTGGCGTCAATTACGCGTCCTAAAATGTTATTAAATAATAATGCACCTATGCACCAGAACTCAGGGACACCACCTGCATATGTAGTACCATGCAATAAATTAAACTTACTTTGCGGTACCAGAAGGGAACCTACCTTCGTTGCTGAACCGAGTTTATTGAAGGAGAGTTGTGCACTTCGACACTATCTTAGGGCAGAAATTGTCTTCTCGGGCTTTGTTATATCTATACACAAAAGCTATTTAAAATTCAGTCATATTTTATGCGCCCCCTTCCCCCAATCTTTTAGGTGCCGAAGCCCTCAATGCATTTTTTAGACTTTACATCTCACTATGTCGGTTGGTCCACGTTTTGCTTTTTTTTGTTTTTGTAATACCATTGTAACTCTTTGGTCGATTCTAACGAAATTTTAAAGTCTTATGTTGTTTTATATTCTATCTCAAATGATATAATTTTCAAGGTCCTCCCAAGTTTAGCCCGGGATTTTTTTTATGTTTTAGTATTAACATCATAACTATTCGGCCGATTCTAACGAAATTTGAAAACCTTATGTTGTTTTAGATCCTCTTTCTAATGATATAATTACCAAAATCTTCACAAGGTTAGCGAGGGATTTGTTTTGTTTTGGCATTAACATCATAACTATTCGGCAGATACTAACGAAGTATTAAAACCTCATGTTGTTATATATTCTATTTCAAATGCTATAATTGCTAAGGTAATCATAGGTTTAGCCGGGGATTTCTTTTATGTTTTAGCATTAACATCATAGCTATTCGGCCGATTTTAACGAAAGTTGAAAACCTTATGTTGTTTTAAATCCTCTTTCGAATGATATAATTCTTAAAGTCCACCCCACAAAGATTAGCCAGGGAATTATTTTGTTTTAGCAATCATATCATAACTATTCGGCCTATTCTAAGGATATTTGAAACCCTTATGTTGTTTAACATCCTCTTTCGAATGATATAATTACCAAAATCCTCCCAAGTTTAGCCTTGGATTTTTTTATGTTTTAGCATTAACATCATAACTATTCTGCCGATTCTAACGAAATTGGAAAACCCCATGTTATTTTACATCCTCTTTCGAATGATCTACGAGGGACGATCAATAAGTTTTGCAATTCGGATATAAGGAAACGAGATATGAGGAAAAGTGTTTGATTATTTTTCAATATAACTACCCTCGACTTCAATGCACTTGCGCCACTTGTCCCTGAGGCTTCGAATTCCCGACAACCAGAAATCTCCCGACTGCTGTTCAATCCACTCCTGGACGGCCACTTGGACATCTTCATCGTCCCCAAACCGGCGTCCACGCAGTGCAGCCTTGAGCTGGCGGAATAAAAAGTAGTCGCTAGGGGCCAGATCTGGACTGTAGGGAAGATGGTTGAGCTCCTCGAATCCGCACTCACGCAGGGCAGCTTGGGCAACTCTGGCCTTGTGGACTTTGACGACGTTAAAGTCGATCATGGAGGGTGAGGTTTCTAGGGACCCAACGGGCAGAGACCTTGGTCATGGCCAAATTGTCGTGGATGATGTTGATAACACTTCCATGTGATATTCCAAGTTCTCGCTCGATTTCTTCAACCTTCACTCGTCGATTTTCGAGGATCATCTTCTCCACACGGGCCACATTGTCCTCGTTGGTCACGTTTGACGGGCCTCCTGGACGGGGGTCATCTTCAAGGGACTTACGACCATGGAGGAACTCCCTATTCCAGCGAGCAATAGTTGCATAGGAAGGGGCGGTGTCGGTGGACACTGCAACCATGCGTTCATGGATCTCTTTTGCATTCTTGCCTTCCTTGGTCAAAAATTTGATCAGTGCGCGGTGCTCAACCTTCTCCATTGTTGAAAAATTTGTGACTAACGATTTGCGATCAGCTACTGCTTCTTAAATAGACGAGGCAAGAGCGTGCGGCTGCAGGTCCTGACGTGTCATAACTTGTTCTAACACCCACTCAAACAGCCATCCCCCTTCCTCTGTTTTGCCCTACCGATTCGCAAAACCTATTGACCGCCCCTCGTAATTTGCAAAATCATCACATGCTGAGACCGGAATTTCTTTGTTTTGGCCTTGACATCATAATTATTCGGCCGATTCTAACGAAATTTTAAACCCTTATGTGGTTTTTCATTCTCTTTCGAATGATATAATTATCAAAGTACCCCCTAAAGATTAGCCTGGGAATTATTTTGTTTTGATAAAAATAACATAACAATCTGGCCTATTCTTACGAAATTTGAAATCCTTATGTTGTTTGATATTCTATTTCAAATGATATAATTGCCAAGGTCCTCCCAAGTTTAGCCCTCGATTTTCTTTGTTTTAGCATTAACATCATAACTATTCGGCCGATTCTAACAAAATTTGAGACCCTTATGTTGTTTTAAAATTATCTTTAGAATTATATAATTCCCAAGGTCCTCCTAACGTTAGCCCGGGATTTTTTATGTTTTAGCATTAACTTTATAACTATTTGACATAGTTTAACGAAATTTGAAACCGTTGCATTGTTTTACATCCTTGTTTTATGATATAATTACCAAAGTCCTCACAAGGTTACTCAGGAATTATTTTGTTTTGGCAATAACATCATAACTATTCGGCCTATTCTAACGAAATTTGAAACCCTTATGTTGTTTCACAACATCTTTCGAATTATATAATCACCAACATCCTCACAAGGTTAGCTCGGGATTTCTTTTGTTTTGGCATTAACATCATAGCTATTTTGCTGATTCTAACGAAATTTGAAACCCTTATGTTGCTTTCTATTCTCTTTCAAATGATATAATTGTCAAAGTCCCCGCCCCCAAAGATTAGCCCAGGAATTATTTTTTTTTGCAATAATAACATAACTATTTGTCCGATTCTTAGAAAATTTTAAACCCTCGTGTTGTTTTATATTCTATTTCAAATGATATAATTGTCAAGGTCCTACCAAGTTTAACCGGGATTTTTTTATGTTTTAGCATTAACATCATAACTATTCGGCCTATTCTAACGAAATTTGAACCCCTCATTTTGTTTTATTTCCTCTTTCGTATGTAATAATTACCAAAAGTCCTCACCTGGTTACCCAGGAATTATTTTCTTTTGGCAATAATATCATAACTATTCTGCTTATTCTAACGAAATTTGGAAACCCTATGTTTTTTTTACATACTCTTTCGAATGATATAATTACCAAAATCCTCACAAGCTTAGCCCGGGATTTCTTTTGTTTAAGAATTAACATCATAATTATCCAGCTGATTCTAAGGAAATGGGAAAACCTTATGTTGTTTTAAATTCTCTTTCGGATGATATAATTTTCAAGGTCCCTTCAACGTTAGCACGTTATTTTTTTTCATGTTTTAGCATTAACATCATAACTATTCGACCTATTCTAACGAAATTTGAAACTCTTATGTTGTTTCCCATCTTCCTTCGTATGATATAATTACCAAAGTCCTCAGAAGGTTACCCAGTAATTATTTTGTTTTGGCGATTACATCATAACTATTCGGCTGATTCTAGCGAAATTTGAAACCCTTATATTGTTTTCCATTCTATTTCGAATGACGGAATTGCCAAGGTCCTCCTCACTTTAGTCCAGGAATTATTGAAAGTTTTGAAGGTTGTAAGGTCATAAATCAGAATAATTTAGAGCATTCGACGTTTTGGTCAGCAGACCTCGTTTTAATACATCTATATATTCGTACCTTTTTTGACTACTCTTCGATTTATATTAATTACTCTTTAATGTATAGGAAATAATGGAATGCATCTTCGCATAAGTACAGACTAGGTCAGCATTATTTATATATATATATATATATATATATATATATATATATATATATATATATATATATATAATATCAAGTTAAGACAATATACATAAATAAAAAAAATAACTCAGGGATTTATAAGACAAGAGTATCAAAGTATCAATCTAATGTAACCACCAATGAAAAAAAACAACAACAAAAGTTAATACTTAAAGTATAATATTGCTTACCGATGAACTTCAGGAGAAATCACAAAATGAAGAACTTATAATGGGAGCAGTGGCTTAAAGAAGGATGGAATTTTGATTGGTTGGTTGTTGAGTGAGGTAATTATAAGTGAGAAATACGAAAAGGAACAGCGGTATCATTTATGTTGCGTGTAGGAGATTTTCATTGTATCAGTAGGGATTCCAATTTTTTAGACTATATTTATTGTTATTGCAGCCAATTTTTAAAAAATGGTCGATGGAACCCTCTGTCTTGCATTGTATAATATGATTTCTAATTACAGAAGCTTCCTTCTTAGAAAAATTTGCAGTGCGATGGCTTATTCCCATGTGAGAACAAAACCTCTCTTTCAATGAACGAACCGTACTACCAAAATAGGTTCCTTGCAAACAAGAAGGACAAGTAAAAGCCTTAACAACACGGCTGCTCATTTCTAGAGGAAGTTTGTCTTTTGACGAGAAGAAACTTCCAATGAAAAGTAGGTTGACCAAAGTGATTTTGAAGTTGCTATGTAGGAAATATTTCTTGAGTAATTTGTTGTAATTTCTAGTGAATAATTTATTGTAATGTACCATTTCAGGTACTAGGAAAAACTTTCATTTTTGGGAATATTATATGAAAGAAAGGATGGAGAGTAAATTTTGGTTAGAAAATTATTGATTAATTTGTCAACCAAAGATAGGAGTTAACAATTATTTTTAAAATAAGACTTTAGAGTCTGGAATTCTTTGTGCATTAGGGAATACTTGGAGGAAAGATGGTGACCTGTATATATTATAGATTTTATTGAACTGCATTTATGTGACAATTCACAATGGTTGAAAAAATTTATTCCTAGGCCACTAAAGATAGGCTTCTGTAGTTATTTTGTCGTTTTTTTTTCTATAATGACTTCTAGAAAAGGAGTTTATAATATTAAAAAAAATGGTGGACATGTTCTAATATATTAAAAAATAGCAAAGGAATCGTCCACATACCTACGATAAAATTATGGGTTTTGAAGAAAAATCATGAAAATATTAGCTGTTATTGGAGCTATTGGTGAGTCCATTCCTACTCCATCTATCTGTTGGTAAACTTTGTTATTAAATAAAATATAATTCTTATTAAAAATAATTTCTAAAATAGTCTTGAAATTCTGACAAGAGAAATTGTGAAAGGTGTCTGTTTTGTTAAAAATTAGGTTTAAATTATTAGGTTGAGGAATAGGTTCTTGCGGTTTTATCAAATTTATTCATTACCATTAAAAATTTTAGAAAAACTTCATTTTTAATTGATAACAATATGCAATTTAATCAATACTGTATTCTGCGTTGTTATTTACGACTTCTTCACAACGTTCAGCTAGTTTTTCGATGCTTCTGCATAAAAATCTTTGGATTTTGACTCGAAAAATTCTTCTAACCAGGTTCTTAATTCCACATCATTATTGAACGAAACGCCGCGCAAATTGTTGGAGAGCAATCGGGACAGATGGAAATCTGATGGAGCCAAGTTTGAAGAATATGGAGGATGCGGCCGGATTTCCCAATTAAGCGTTTGGATGGCGTCTTTTGTCATATTGGCAATGTGAGGACGAGCATTATCGTGTTGCAGAAGGACTCTATAACGTCGATGAGGTCGCTTTTCACGAATAGCTTCAGGAAGGCGATACATTTGTTGAACGTAGAGTTCTGCATTGACAATCTCGTTGTTCGCAAGGAGCTGATAAAGAATGATGCCTTCACAATCCCACCACACACACAGTATCGTCTTTCGTGGATGAAGTCCTTGCTTTAATCGCGGAAGGGGTTTTTTATTGGGGTTAAGCCATTATTTTCGATGGTTCATGTTGACATAAACACACCACTTTTCGTCGCCTTTGATGATGCAGTTAAGAAATCTGTCCTTATATCCACGAGTAGCCTTGTGGCGAGCAAGCAAACCTGCCGCAATCGTGGAGCGTTGAAGTTTGTTGCTTTCGCTCAGAGCGTGCGAAACCCAAGCACCGAGTTTTTGAACTTTCCCCATCGAATGAAGGTGATTCACTACAGTTTTCTGATCACACGCCAATTGTACAGCAAATTTTCTAGTAGATTGACGAGGATTTTCATGAAGAAGGTCGTTCAATCAATCTTCATCCAACTTAATGGGGCGACCAGAACGTTCTTTGTAATTAAGATTGAAATGACCGTTTTTGAAACGTGAAAACCACCATTGAGCTGTTCTTTCTGATAAAGCATTTTCTCCGTACGCATTGTTCCCGTCTCGATTAAAAATGAATAGCAACAAGTGTCGAAAATGCGCCTTTCTTTCAACCTGACACTCCATTTTCAGGGTACAGAACAAAAGTTAAATTAACACAACTTTTAAATAAACCGCAATGACTTATTACTCAACTTCAAGACGTAGCCTAAGCAAAAGCCTAATAGTCTACGCTGTTAAGAGACGTAGCCTAACCTTTGCAAATTTTGCTCTCATTATTTATTATTATTTCTTAATATGTGCACAAATCACGTCAACAAAACTTAAATCAACACAACATAAAAAAACCGCAAGGACTTATTCCTCAACCTAATAATATCAATTGTTTCATTAACAGGAACATTTGTAAAGAGTGAGGATACATCGTAACTGAGTAGCACTTATAAAGGGGGGAAAATTGTGCGACAATAATTCATTAACAAAAGAATAGCTGTTTTCTATGGTGAATTGACCTATGGCTAACCTTGAGAGCAAATACCAACATATTTAGAAAGGTTAATAGTTGCAAGAGAATAAGAAGCCAAAATTGGTTGGAGAGGAACATCAGCTTTGCGTAGCTTGGGGAGGCCGTATAATAAGCCTAGCCCAGAACCATTGAATGGAGATCATCATAAGTTTGCTGGTGTCTAACTTTAGTGGATTTTAGATTTAACAGAACTCTGTTAACTTTATTTTCTAGTTTTAGAGAGCCGTTTAAATTTTGTAGTGTCTGCAAGTATGGATTCCATTTTGTGTACATAGTTACGAGAGGCCGTCAATTAGTTTTGCGAATCGAGAGGGCAAAACAGAGGAAGAGGCATGGCTGTTTGCGGGGTGTTAGACAAGTTATGACAAGTCAGGACCTGCAGCCGCACGCTCCTGCCTCGTCTATTTAAGAAGCAGTAGCTGATCGCAGATCGTTAGTCACAAATTTTTCAACAATGGAGAAGGTTGAGCACCGCGCACTGATCAAATTTTTGACCAAGGAAGTCAAGAATTCAAAAGAGATCCATGAACGCATGGTTGCAGTGTACACCGACACCGCCCCTTCCTATGCAACCATTACTCGCTGGAATAGGGGGTTCCGTCCTGGTCGTGAGCCCCTTGAGGATGACCCCCGTCCAGGAGGCCCGTCAAACGTGACCAACGAGGACAATGTGGCCCGTGTGGAGAGGATGATCCTCGAAAATCGACGAGTGAAGGTTGAAGAAATCGAGCGAGAACTTGGAATATCACATGGAAGTGTTATCAACATCATCCACGACAATTTGGCCATGACCAAGGTCTCTGCCCGTTGGGTCCCTAGAAACCTCACCCTCCATGATCGACTTCAACGTCGTCAAAGTCCACAAGGCCAGAGTTGCCCAAGCTGCCCTGCGTGAGTGCGGATTCGAGGAGCTCAACCATACCCCCTACAGTCCAGATATGGCCCCAAGCGACTACTTTTTATTCTAGCAGCTCAAGGCTTCACTGCATGGACGCTGGTTTGGAGATGATGAAAATGTCCAGCTCGCAGTTCAGGAGTAAGTTAAACAGCAGTCAGGAGATTTCTGGTTGTCGGGAATTCGAAGCCTTAGGGACAAGTGGCGCAAGTGCATTGAAGTCGAGGGTAATTATATTGAAAAATAATCAAACACTTTTCCTCATATCTCGTTTCCTTATATCCGAATTGGAAAACTTATTGACCGCCCCTCGTATTTCGATTTAAAAGAACAACTCCATTGCCTTTATCAAGTTTGGTAATGACAATATCTGGATTATTAGATAGGGATCTTAGCATTTTAATATCACTGTTTCTGAACATGAGAGAAAATTTTTTAATTTCCTCAGTTTGTGATAAAATTCGTGTGCCACTTCTGAGAAGTCAGATTTGAATCTACTGAAGTCCTAGTTTATAAGTAATTTGCACATGCCGTGTACAAAATGTTCAAAGTAGAAATAATAGGAACGATATTTGATTTTTAAGTTAGGCAGTTTAAATTTGAAACCCCCAAATAATTAAAACTCTTCTCGTGGAGGCAGGCGATAGCTAGATAGATTTATAACATTATTACCATTGTAGAAAAGATCAGGTTGTTCAAGACGTAATTTGTGGAGTTTTTGTTATGAATCCTAGATACTTGTTGAGAATACCTTGAAATATCATGATAATTTAGGATAAGAAAGCAGATGAAATTCAAAAATGATAAATGAGTGCGTAAATTAAATTTAGAGCATTCAAAATCTACCAATAGGCGCTTGTATGACTGAACCTTAAATTGTATTTCATGGTTTAACAACTAATCCAGAGAAAATTTTTAAAATTCGGAATGATATAGGGATTTCCAATAAAAATTGAAATAGACAAAACTGAGATACACATTACCATTGCGACAAATTTCAAATTTCAAGGAAAGTACAGTTAAGAAAAGATTTAAGTTTTCTTGATAACTTGGAAAAAGTTCGGTAGTACTTTAATTTTTCAGGTCCATATTTATTGTAAATATAGTCAAATGAGTTGCTGCTGACAAGTTTGATCTTCAATTTCACGACGGAGGTAAGGACATACAGGAGGCTCAGTCAGGTATATGTGATTTATTTGGTATTAAGGAACAACGTTTGAGGTGTATCATCCATCTTCAGGTTCGATGAAGTTCAGGAGAACAGTTGATCATGGCTCGTGATACTAATTACTGGGTTAAGACAACCAGTTAATAACAGATATATTTAATGGTGAGTAATTAAAACCGGTTATTCCTTGACTACTGTAGTTACCTCTTATAAATCTTAATTATAGGAATAATATTATCACCTATGGGTCGTGATACTTTTCAAATTGTGAGCCTCTCTTCGCTGTGTGAGGATTCTTTACTTGCGATTAACTGGTTAAAGCAAAATTGACTTTTAAAGCGCGAAGTTGACATCACGCTTTGCCATCAAATAATGAACTGAATAAAATATGAAAAAACAAAGGATGGTTATGCAAAGTGCAAGACTGCTCAAAATACAAGTCAACATTGTCAATACGGACCGGATGCATTTTTGCAAAGTCAAATTTGTCACTGCTAGTATGGGTCCACGCTATTTATTTATGGACTAAAAATACTGGAGAAAAAGAGGATTTAGAGAGTTATAAAATATTTCGGAGAAGACCATGGTGGAATGATACAATTTTTTCGTGAAGTATATACCAACTATTTAGGAGCAAATCCTCTTATTTCATTAGGATGTCGTGGAATTGTTGTGGAGTTGGACGAATCATGCTTTTCTCATAACCAAAGTATAATCCTGGAAGGGCGCCTGTTTCAGCATTGCGGGTTTTAGGTTTAGTTGAAAAATGGAGATCCTACCGAAATTTGCAAGGTCTTGGGTTCGTTTACAGAACCGTCAACCATTCAGTGGACTTTGACGATCCGATAAATGGAGTTCATACCCAACATATTGAGTCGCAATGGAACAAGCACAGGGCTAAATTTAAGAAAATGCTTGGATTCAGAATGGAATTTTTGAATTCTTACATAATCGAATTCATGTGGAGAAGCCGTTTTGCCTTAAACGAGTTTGAAAATTTGTCAACACATTGCTTTGCAATATATTTAATTTATTCTCGTGCATACACTGCTTTCAGTAAATTTCTTCTTAACTATAATTTAATTGTTTCATTTGTCTCATTATTTAAACATTATGTTTGGGGTGAAAGTTGTACAACTGTGTTTATTTGGGGTAGAGATTCCATAGTTAACCAGTGGAGGAGGGGAGATTCTACAACTGATCCATATATATATATATATATATATATATATATATATATATATATATATATATATATATATATATATATATATATATATATATATATATATATATATATATATATATATATATTTAGGTAGGATGCAATGATGTATGCATGGGTTATTAAATTCCACACCTGCGGCAGCGTTATTGATTTTGACTTACAATTTCTTGATTTGCCTTACAAGTCTCTTAACAGGATCTTCGAGGAGAGAGAAAATAGCCACAAAAGACATATTTTATTCCTAGACGTCTTTCGACCGCAGTGGGTCATCTTCAGGGAAATATGGTAGTAACTTTTATAATTTTGACAATATGGTACAGTATATATTCATTTTTCTTTATCGATAAGCGTACAAAAATTCGCCAATCATGGCACAGGGAAAATTTAAAGGGAAAACTATATGTTACAAAAACTTATATAACGGGGAGGGGGAGGTTTTTATATCTAGAAGAAGAATATAAGAATAAGAAGACTTTGACCTAGACTTTGAGGACCAGGTTCTCGAGTATATGGAAAGGAGAGAAGGCAGGTTTGACCCTTATAGAACCACATGCTTCCATCGGTTTCAAGGTAACTCTCAGGAAGGAAGGAGAATAACAATGGAGGAACTATCAAATTCAATTTCTTCATTCAAGTCTAAAACCTCGGGGCTCAGCCTAATTACCATCAGGCATTTAAAAGAAGCTCCGGAGAAACATAGGACCAGGCTGCTGGACCTATTCAACGCGTCTCTAGCAGTCGGCTACTTCCCGCGTGGTCTGAAGACCTCAAAATTGATGTTTAAACCCAAACCGGGAAAACCATCAAACCAGGTCATGAATTATAGACCCATCTCACTGCTGGAGACCGTTGGGAAGGTTTTTGAAAAAATTCTCAACAGCATACTGGCAAAACACCTAGAAGAAAGGAACCTACTGAACGAAGAACATGACGGATTTAGAGAGCACTGAGTTACGGAGACAGCAATAGCCCATATGCTGCAACACGCAGCAGCATGGCGAGCTAAAGGTTGCTGGGTTCACGTCGTCGGCAGGGACGTAAAGAAGGCCTTCAATAAAGTTTGGATCGAAGGCCTAAAATACAAAATCTCAAGACTGAAACTCACGCACCACTTCGAAAAGATCCTCTGTAGCTATTTAACCAATAGGCGAGCGGTGATAGCCTTCAAAGGGTGTACAGGAAAGGCCTTCGACCTAGCATCCGGTGTTCCACAAGGAGGATGCTTTGGCCCCACTCTCTTAACCATCTACACGAGAGACATCCCTAAACCATTCGACGGAAAAACACTAAACATACAATACGCGGATGATGACAAACAAGTTGTAGTGTGGGGGGCAAAGTCGGCAAAGCTGATGGCCAGAGCTAAGGCAGCAGAAGCCGAAAAATCTCCAACTTTGAAAGACGCTGGAAAATTTAAAAAAATGTGTCTAATTTCTCTGCAACTGCAATAGGGAGACATCGTACCGTCCCTTTCAATATAGGAGACACCAACATTGAATACTCTCCTCACGCGTCTATTCTCGGATACAGACTCTCCAGTACCGGAATGAGCAAACACGTGAGCACCAGAATCAGATACGCAAAGGCTGAACTAGACAAACTCCACCGATTTAGAAACATCATAATAGCGATCAAGAAAAAGCTATACATCAGTTTGGTTTGATCTAAACTGGTGTACCCCAGTATACCACTTAACGCAGCATCTAACAAAAACATGTCGAAGCTTCAAAGAGTGCAGAACCAAGGACTTCGTTTCATCCCTGGCAGGAAAGGCCTTCGACCTAGCATCCGGTGTTCCACAAGGAGGATGCTTTGGCCCCACTCTCTTAACCATCTACACGAGAGACATCCCTAAACCATTCGACGGAAAAACACTAAACATACAATACGCGGATGATGACAAACAAGTTGTAGTGTGGGGGGCAAAGTCGGCAAAGCTGATGGCCAGAGCTAAGGCAGCAGAAGCCGAAAAATCTCCAACTTTGAAAGACGCTGGAAAATTTAAAAAAATGTGTCTAATTTCTCTGCAACTGCAATAGGGAGACATCGTACCGTCCCTTTCAATATAGGAGACACCAACATTGAATACTCTCCTCACGCGTCTATTCTCGGATACAGACTCTCCAGTACCGGAATGAGAAAACACGTGAGCACCAGAATCAGATACGCAAAGGCTGAACTAGACAAACTCCACCGATTTAGAAACATCATAATAGCGATCAAGAAAAAGCTATACATCAGTTTGGTTTGATCTAAACTGGTGTACCCCAGTATACCACTTAACGCAGCATCTAACAAAAACATGTCGAAGCTTCAAAGAGTGCAGAACCAAGGACTTCGTTTCATCCCTGGCACCAAGTGGTTCGACTTCCGGATCTCGAGAAGCCTGCACGAGCAAACAGGAATTGAGCCTTTGAACCTGTATCTCTACAAAAGAGGAAGAGACATTTGGGAGAAACTGGAAAGCATTCTCCCCAACGATACACTTGGCATCCTCGATCCAGAGGAGGGAGAATATAAGAATTACCTCCCAAACACCAAAAGAGCCGAGCCAACCTCAAGATTTAATTGAATGAATTAAATATATATATATATATATATATATATATTTATATATACCGATAAATATAATTTTTTCTATATGTAAAAAAAAAAAGGTTCACGAAAATACTTAAGAATCAAAACCAATGGAGATGGCCCGAACACCGGGCACCTAAACTAAAAATATAATGCTTCTTTCATTTTTGCACTATTTTCCCTCCCCTCTCTTTTTCCCAACTTTCTCTAGAAAAGTTAAAAGTTTATATCTAGATTTTAGGTAAAGGAGGTAATGGAAAATGGAGGTCGGAAACGGCACATGAAAAATTTTAGAAGGGAAAACTATGCGTTACAAAACCGTATATAACGGGGAGGGTGAGATTTTATATCTAAATTTTAGGTGAAGGGCGGGGGGCAAGGATAAATGGAAGACAGGAAACGGGGTAACTATGCGCTACAAACGGAATTAAGTGTTGGTGCGTGCTACTTCTATTGGTGCTCAACTCGGAGACGTCGAGATGTTGGGAGTACGGTCTCTGGCTGGAGCTGCACGTTGATTGCCGGTTTCCTTGCTTGTATAATTACGGCTTCGGCCATTCTTAACCTTCGTTGATCTTTTAACCTAATGATGATCAAGGTGTTCTTAGTTAGCTCCTCGCGTTTCAAGACAGTTAAATGGGAGTGAACATGCCCTTTTATCGCTCCGTCTTGAAGGTGAGCTGTCAACCGACTTGAGAGCGTTGTGGATGTTACGCCGATGTACTTGGAGTTGTGGTGTTCGCAGTCACCGACTTTGCACGAAAAATTCATACACGATGTTGGTCTCCTGGAGCTCACCTATAAGCGGAAGGCAGCTATTCTTCATTATGCTGCTGCTCGTTTTTTGGTTTTATAGAATATAATTAGGTTAATATTTGTATTCGTGTCGATTGGTGTCACGTTCCGATGTAGGATGGTTTTTAGAGCCTTTTTGTCTTCACGGTAGCCGGTGTTCATGTGACCCTTGTAATAAAGGTCGATATTGTCAAAATTATAAGATTTACTACCATATTTCCCTGAAGATGACCCACTGCGGTCGAAAATCGTCTAAGAATAAAATATGTCCTTCGTGGCTATTTTCTCTCTCCTTGAAGATCCTGTTAAAAGACTTGTAAGGCAAATCAAGAAATTGCAAGTCAAAATCAATAACGCTTCCGCAGCTGTTGACTTTAATAACGTATGCATATCTATATATATATATATATATATATATATATATATGAACGGGAAATCCAAATTACACGTGGCATCGTAGATGCTCAATAACCCATTGGAAATGAGATTAAACAATAATTAAACATACTCGTAAATTAAGAGAGAAAGGAGAGAGATGAATCGGAATAATAATAATATACTATAAATTCTTCTATCTATTAAAAAGAGTGGAAAATGAATGGATTGGAACCGATGCCATCGAGCGCGCTTCGACTTTCATACCACTGCGCTAACCAATAGGCTAG
This sequence comes from Ceratothoa steindachneri, assembly GCA_963969495.1. Taxonomy (NCBI): domain Eukaryota; kingdom Metazoa; phylum Arthropoda; class Malacostraca; order Isopoda; family Cymothoidae; genus Ceratothoa; species Ceratothoa steindachneri. Next base: position 93,204,633 of record OZ018326.1, read on the forward strand.
TGAGTGAATGTGAGAGTGTGTGGCAAAGTGTGAGAGAGTGGAAGATTTTAGAGAAGTGAAGCGGAGGTGTTGATGAGGATGTGGTGGAGGTGTTAGGGGAAGGGGAGGAGAGAGAGAGAGAGAGAGAGAGAGAGAGAGAGAGAGAGAGAGAGAGAGAGAGAGAGAGAGAGAGCTAATCTGTGATCATGAAAGAGTTGCTCTCGAATGTTTGGGGTTTGGAAGAGAATAAATAATCTGTGTCCAGCCAACATATTTTGAGGTCACCCTCACTTGCTACCTTGCTATTTATGAGTAAAGAACTGTTATATACTTTCATTATTTCCTTTTCAGAATATTTGCCTTGGATTGAAACAAATGCTGCTAAGAGAAGTTTTTGTCTGCCCAAAGCGACGGTCAAGAAGGGCAGTATAAATTTGTGGTAACCCATTATCAAGAGCCATTGCACACCTATAGGTCGCGAGTCGTTCAATAACTAATTTGCGCCACATTTCTTTAATAGAAGTTAATGCAATTTACTAATAATTGCCAAATTGCATATAATATTACCTACTATACATTTTCACACCTTAATTTTACGTTTGGTCAAATTGCGAATAACAATAAAATTGATTTTTGTGTGTGTGTGTGTCACTCTTCAAGGCAACAGTCCTTCGCAGAGTCCCGGTCAATCAACTAAGAAAAACCTTATGAGAATAGGTGGTTCTTCAAAGCGCGCTTGAAAGCCGCATTAAGGGGTGAGGTTTGAGGGTGAGATGCGGAGGATTATATATCAATAGGCAGATAATCCGCATTCTGGGTTAGTTATGGAGATAGTACAAGTAACCATACAAACATAACACTGCATTAATGGGGCAGAGCTGGATAATACGATTCTCATAGCCCGGGATGGGTTCAGTGATAAAGACCAGTAATAAGGTGCTGCGATCAAGAATCAAGTTCATGAAGCAGGAGTGTATGTGTAGAAAGAAATATTGAAACAATAGTTGCGAAAACTCTAAATGATGTTTCGGAAAGGGTAAACGGGTAGCCACCAAGGGTGCGAGAAAGAGCAATAGATTAACAATCATATCCAAAGTGTACCGAATGTCTGGGAGCCATTCACTCAGATTTTCCTTAGCGTATAGACGAGTTCTACGAGTCTCAGTAAAAGAGACTTCAAGAGAAAGAGAGATAGCTTTGCGCATTTTCAACATCTAAATCGTGTGATATAGATCTAGGCAAAAGGATAAAGACGATAAAAGAGGGGAAGAATATCAAAGCCTTCACACCACTAAAACGCACCTCGACGACCAAGATATATCACAACGGATATCAATCGATAGTGTGAAATCATAGGTTCGAGAAGAACAAGTCAAAAGCAGTTCTAGTGACTAGTGACGTTGGAATTCACGAAGACGATGAAAAAGCACAATGTGATCAAGAGACAGTATTAAAGGCCGTCCAGAGATCGAAAATTACTAGAATGGAAGGTAGAACGGCAAGAGACGCCCGATGAAGTCACTCAGTTATATTTGTTTAATGGGAGGACGGATAGAAAATACAATACATTCCATCAAAAACTTAGAATTACAGAGCAAAAACCCTGCTATTGTAATATTTGTGGGGAGTAACGATTGACATTGGTTACACTCCACGTCAAAAGAGATTTACTTATCACGATATAATGCATTTCACGGCGGCAAAAAATAGTAATATTACAATGATTGAAATTATTCTGGGAATTATTGCGAAAAGACTGTAATCAAAGTCACTTTACAAAAACGAGTGTTTCAAACTGCTAACATTGTAATGTGAATAAAATTTTCTAATTGCTGAGGGAGTGATATATAAGAGTGTTCAGGAATTACATGACTTGAGGGAGTTAAATTATCGCGTGACGAAAGAATCATGAACATGGGAGGGAGCAACCGAGGGAATTTATATAATGTGGGTGGCCCAAAGTAAGAAATCAGATAAACGGCAAGGGTAATCGAAGAATTAAGACGTCCTCTTTATGTTCAAACTGCATTGCATGTACACGAGTGCCCGTAATTTACGAAAAAAACTAGCTGAATTCAACGCCTTGATTCTTAAAATATACTTTGACATAAACGCTATAACTGAAAGTTAGCTGGACATTGCGAATAGGGACTATATTTTGGAGGATTTTGCATCGATGTTTATAAATGGTTCAATAGAGACCGAATATTAAGTATACTTGTAAAATTAATTGAACTCAACCTTGGTACATGCAAATAAAATTAACAGGGTGTGCTTAGATTGCAGAGTTGGAGTCTGAAAAAATTAAAATATATATCTAAAGGTTTACATGCCTAACCTATCCGAAAGCGACGAAAAAACTCTTTGATTGTCTCTCTTCTAATATTAAAATAAATACAACTGTAATATTTTTAGTTGTGTCTTTAACTTCCTGAACCTGGACTTTATAGCAAATACACTACTCAGAGGGGAAGGTGAAAGTTAGAGTCAGAAATTTTATTCGTGCAAAATACATAGGATTTGACATGAATGATCAAATGAGACAAGAAACTAAAGTTTTTAAAGGCAAGAGAAAGGGACATTGGAAGACGCAAAGATCAAGGAGAGCAAAGGAAGGCACAAAGAATGCAATCCATCATGAAAAGACAGAAACAACGCTAAGGGAAAAATCTGAATCACACTGGACGGGAATCGAAACTGAGTGTCTTTCGCTCACTTTCTTTGCTCTCCTTGATATTTATGAATTCAAATATACCTTTCTTTTACCTTTAAAAACTCCTGGTTTTAGTCTTATGTGCCCATCCAGGTCAACCTTTCTTTCTCCTTTACTATATGTGTAGAGGAATTACAGCATAAAGCCTCCCGGAGTGCCAGGCGGACATATACGTTAAAGTCCTCTCCCTGCGGAGAAAGCAAGAGAATCGAGCCACACGAGGAGAGTCGTGGGAACGTTAGCCGGCGGAATAACAGTCAAATGGCCTACCCTTTTTGATCTCCTCGCCGCATAAGTAGTCGGCAGCGAGCCGCGAGCCGCTGTGCCAAGGTGATAGGGTAAGATATAGGAGGCCAGAATTGATCGAAGCGGTTGTTATGTTAGATCTGACATTTACTCTTGAACTCTTTGAACTTGCCATGTGGCAACCTCCCTCCCTTCTTACTAAAAAAAAAAATTGGATGACCTTTTATAGAAGAACGTAGTACCGAATCCTAGATGCGATATTTTCTAAGACTTATTTTTAAGACATTCCATTATTTGTTGTAATCTAAATTTTAATGAAATTTCTACGTATGAGTATGATAAATAAAGGTATGTAGATTATTCAACTTTCTTAATATATCTAAAAACGAATTCACTGAGTTAATAAGTTACATAATTATGGAATTTTCCTTAATATTAAGTTTATAGGTAGAAATTCTGACATGAATATATAAAAATATTTATCGAGTGACACCCCTCCCTCCCCAAAATTGCATTATTCAAATAGTCATATCTCAGGAACCAGTTTATTTTAACAATGTACAATATCACCTGCCTCCCAATAGTCAAAAACATATAAATACTTTGCCGCGCAATATATAAAAAATAAATCTCTTGTGGTTTACATCTTTCATCATGCATTGGTAGGATTAGGGCCAAGTTTTGGGGCCTGGCCTACTAGGATACTATCACTCGCCTTAGTCTTAGATTCAAAGCGTCTGCCTACATATATACTTATTTTTCAATTCTTCAGTATGGTAAATGACGTTGTCACAAGAAGACCGTGTTCTTATTAAAGCTTGCAACATTGCCCAAAGATGGAAGAATAGAAGATTATTACGCGATACAGAAACCACGCCAGCGTACCCAAAATTGGTAGGCTTAAATTGCCTCGGTTTTTGAAAATGTGAATAATATTATTGACAAAATATGCTTTCAAGAAGATGAAACAAGGACTCATTATCGCAAAGGACAATTGAAAAGTTCTGTGAAACGTATAGTGAAATCGCAGTCTAAAATCCTTAAAAAAAATTTCCACTTAAGTAAAAACAATAATGCGAAGGGTAAGTTGGACAAAATTTCATTTGATGATGTTAAGAAGATAGTCTTCACAGATGAGAAGCAATTTACACTGAAAACTAATCGAAACAGTCAAAATCAAGTTTGTCAATGGGCGGTGTAAAAATATGATATTCCAGTGAATAGGGCGTAACATGTGAGACCATGATTTTTAAGAAAAAAGATGCAATCTGCAGGAGTTTCTGGGCGTGGTAAAATTTACGTTGTTTTTATTAAAACCGAAAAAGCAAATGTTAATGTTAATTGATGAACGAACGATCCGCAGATATAACAGAATGCATTTGGAGAATGATTGCAGCTTCTTGATACCATTTCGCTTCTGATTTGTTTTCTATAGTAGTTAGAGCTGAAATGATAGCAGATCTGTGAATCTGGGTATAAATATTTCTGAAGTAATATTTCAGAAGATTCCAAAGGTTCTAAAGTTTCCAAGGGTATGTTCTGGCAAGTTCTAGAATATTCTTGAAACTTGATAAAATTCTACTAAATTCTAGAAACTTATTACTAAATCTAGAATGTTTTGAAGCAAATATTATTCAGGAAGATTCCATTTCTTTTTTAAAAATAAAATTTAAATTTTTTCAACCAACTTTGAAAAAAATAAACCCGAAATCCTTTTATATATTCTCAACTTTTCTTCTCCGAAATTAATACCATAGCATCATTTTTGTGAACTTTAGAAATTCATTTCCCTATCTACAAAAAGCAAAGTTTTGAGATAAAAATAAACATTTTTCATTTATTTTGTTATAATAATTGATTCAATCTGAATTAAAGAAAGACAAAATTATTTTGTCTTTCTTTAATTCAGATTGAATCAATGATTCAATCTAATCTATCATTTTCTTTTGCTACAACTTGATCTTTGTTCTCTGCGTTTAGAAATCTCTCGCTGAGCCTCTTTTCTTTCTTGCAACAATTTTTTTTTTCATATATCGTTTGCGAGCGTGTGTACTTCTGTTTCCGTATATACAAATGAATTCAACTTTGGCTCTGAAGTCATGTTGTGCATTAGAATTCCAAAGGCTGCTTGACCCTTTTCATTGTCTATGAAATGTTCCCTTTTCAGAAAGCGCATTGCTATTCCGACCTTCCTTCTCTATTATGGCCAATTTAAGAAACTACCCAAACGAAATTTCCTAGACATGCACTTGCTTTCAAAATCAAAAGGGATATATATATATATATATATATATATATATATATATATATATATATATATATATATATATATATATATATATATATATATATATATATATATATATATATATATATATATATATATACGAGGGGGAGTCAAAAAGTTCTCAGACAAATGGCATAAAATTTTTATTTGTAATAATACTGTAATCATTTTTCTACATAAGCTCCATTAACATCTATACACTTTCTTAATCTATGAATCCAACGGTAAAGACCATCTTTGTAGAATTCACGGGGTTGTCTCTGGCACCAAGTAATGACCTGCTTTTTTGCTTCATCTAATGATTGAAACCGGGTTCCTTTTAGGTGTCCCTTTAAATTTGGTTAGGTTAGGTAACCTAACCTAACCTAACCTAACCTAACCAAATTTAAAGGGACACCTAAAAGGAACCCGGTTTCAATCATTAGATGAAGCAAAAAAGCAGGTCATTACTTGGTGCCAGAGACAACCCCGTGAATTCTACAAAGATGGTCTTTACCGTTGGATTCATAGATTAAGAAAGTGTATAGATGTTAATGGAGCTTATGTAGAAAAATGATTACAGTATTATTACAAATAAAAATTTTATGCCATTTGTCTGAGAACTTTTTGACTCACCTACGTATATATATATATATATATATATATATATATATATATATATATATATATATATATATATATGAGGAATTAAACCACATTCTCCAAAGACAATTTAATTCAGAACAGTTTCGGTGTATCTCACACCCTTTTTCAACTGACATTGGGCAGAAAATATAAGAGAAATGCATATAAGCATAACACAAGATCCCTTCTTTTTTCCCCCAATCCCCTACTTGTGGCTAATCTGGAGGGGAGGGGGTAGGCCTAAACATATTGAAGGGCTGACATTTTACTATTTTGTTTATTTGCGATCTTATTACAGGATTAAAAGAAAATTTACCCTCAGATAGATTTAAATTAGGAACTGACGATATCAAGCTCATACCCTACGGGAAGAGCTTGCGCTTCACTACTAAGATTAAAATTTAAAATCTAAAAAAAAGCACCCATGATTAAATTTTTATACATTTTCAGAACGTCGCCAATTATAATAATTTTAAAAAGGAACTCTAAACTAAATTTCCCCCCTTTCAAAATATCACGTCGCTAAAATATAGAGTTATAGATAGAAGAAGAAGAAGAGGTAGAAGATATATAATTTTTTTTTTCTGAACTTCACCATTTGGGTTTAAAAAAAATCACAAAATTTTGATACTTATATTTATTTCTGAACTCCACCATTTTGTTTTTGATATTATAAAGAATTATTAGAAATAACTTTGATAAAAAAACATAAGTCATAACCAAACTTATTGAAATTATTATTCAAATACTCAAATAAATCCCCTTCTTAAATTATAAAAATAGTGATGATATATATATATATATATATATATATATATATATATATATATATATATATATATATATATATATATGTACCTGTGCAATAAATACGCAATTTTTCATACATACATACATTTGCATCCGAAAAAGAGCAAACAAAATATACAAAAACCACCAAATATAGGCTTCTTGAAATTTCTTATTTTAAAGAGAGTTGAGGAATACCAGGATATACTTGTCTAGCATATTAAGGAATTCTTATTATTGCCCTTACCTAACTGCATTGTCATGGATGCTATTGTTCATATCGTCATCATCGTCACTAACTCTATAATTTAAGAAGGGGATCTTTTTGAGTATTTGAATAATAATTTCATCTTAGTTTCGTTATGACATGTTTTTATCAAAGTTATTTCTAATAATTTTTTTATAATATAAAAAAAACAAAATGGTAAAGTTCAGAAATAAATATAAATATCGGAATTTTGTAAATTTTTAAAACCCAAATATTACAAATGGTGAAGTTCAGAAAATTTATTTTTATATATCTTCTTCTATAACTATATTTTAGCAACGTGATATTTTGAAAGGGGGGAAATTTAGTTTAGGAGTTCCTTTTTAAAATTATTATAATTGGCGACGTTCTGAAAATGTATAAAAATTTAACCATGGCTGCTTTTTTTTAGATTTTAAATTTTAATCTTAGTAGTGAAGCTATTTCACTAACTCTATAATTTAAGAAGGGGGATTTTTTGAGTATTTGAATTATAATTTCATCTTAGTTTGGTTATGACATTTTTGGGAGATGCGAATGAATGAATAAATATAAAGAGATGGAAAGAAAAGTAAACGAATAATTGAGCAGAATAAGAAAAGTGGTTGCTTCTGCAAGTTTCAATTTGATATTCAGCAAAAAGCCGACGCCCATTAAGAAAATAGCAAAAGTCATTCGATCGAATGATTTATTTTCTATGTTTATACATTACACTTTCATGCTCGAGTCAATGTAGATATGGAATTTAAAGCTAATTTAATTTAAAATGCTTAATAAAAGGCATATTAATTGACAATATTGAAATCAAGATAGACGAGAGAAGCTATACGAATGCAAGTCATTTAAAACACAGACACAGATGAATCAAAGATTTGAACAACACAGTAATCGAGACAAATAACCTTTACCGAAGTGCATCAGAACTTTTACTAATTGGCTATAAACAATCGAATTATTTCATCGGATGTTATGGATTATTTAGTTGGTAAGACTTATGAGATTAATAACGGAGTGGAGCTATAGTCGGAGTCGAGACTTGCGGTTACAGATTTCATGTAGACAGATTCGGATAAACGAAGCATATTTGAGCATTTTTTGATATATAATATTTTAGTCTTCCAAAGTTGCATCACTATTACAATTTTAGAATGTTCTCTAATGGCAGAACGCGATTCCTATCAATATATCGTTAAGGAGATACCTCTTGCGCCATCAAACTGTTTATAAAGTTTATCATTAAGGTTAAATACTAACTCAATTTTTTAAAAATTGCCATGGAAACTCCTTGACAAGACTCAGGAGTTTGGGTTAGAATAATTCCAATAGTTTATGACGAAGGTACATTCGTGAATAATGAAATTACATCAAATCTTACAAAATATTTCTGGAAATCAGAAGTAGAAAATAAGAATTGGTTCTTGCAAAATAGTGATATTAGATTGACGACATACTCTTATTTGGCTAATTGATGTGTGGAGAGAGAAATAGAGGGAAAGATCAGTCTCATTGGAAGGTTTGTTTTATGTATCTTGCGCAAAAAATGGAGTTTGGCAAGACCAGAAACATAGGAAAATAGTTTGTCATACTTATCTTCATTAATAATTCCCAATGACTTTAGTTTTGATCGAAATCTGTTAACTTTATCTTCTAAAGACAATATTAATTTACTTTGAGATTTAAGTATAATATGAAATTTATCAGTGTCCGACAAAATTTCAAGGCTCTTTTGAATGTAAACAGTTTGATTGAAAACAACAACACCCATTTCCTTTTTTCGGTCGAGTTATAACTATATGGGGATTATTGGACAAATTTCGCAGAAGTTCGAAGTCAGGTTTAAGGAAGAATATTGAAGTCCAATTAAGATTTGTAGCTTTCTGATAAAATTCTTCAGTTAAATTAAAGAAAATAGTTTTAAATTCATTAAAGTCCCCTTTAAGTGAAGTATGCTTTAAATTATTGATGCATTTAAAAAGATAAAATAAAAAACAAATGGAATTTATACCTAATGGACAAATAACTTCTCTCTTTTGGATTGTATATATATATATATATATATATATATATATATATATATACATATGTAAATAAAACAACTGTTTAGGAGCGTAGTAGTTTATTATCTCGAGACCAGTTTCGGCATGGAGTTTGTCATACCAGCCTCAGTCGAACACTAAGAATCTATCATTAGATTTCTAAAAATTTTTGATATATATATATATATATATATATATATATATATATATATATATATATATATATATATATATATATATATATACATATACAGTGAGGTTACAAAAATATTTGCACAATTATATGTACATTATTTTGGAAATATTTCTCGCTTTTCTCTGGGTATAAAACTAACACGAAACTCAGTATATGTACGAGTATGTAGATATCTTTAGAGGAAGAAATAATCATTTGTCACGTTTTCTCTCTATATAACAACAATTGCCAATAAACAAAATTTAATTGGTAGCAAACGTGGTCAACCACTCTAATAAGATTCGAGAATGTTTTCTCACTAAAAACAAAAGAAATCATTTCAATTCGATGAAAATGGTTCATTTAAGAAATTTCTAGTAACAAAACTGATGTAATCGGCTGAATATTAGCACCGTTATTCATTTATAAGAATCCAGAGAAGTAGAACGTTTGGTTTGAGCATTTCCAAGGTTAATGAAGTTGGTCAAGCTTTTTGGCAGCAAATAATTAAACTTCAATCAGATGGATTATCCTTTGAGAGTATTTTTGATAGAGTTAAAGTGCCTTATTTAACAGTAGGTTCTGTAATTTGAAACCGCGAATATGGAATCGCCTCCAAATTGCCATAAGCCGGTGCTCCTCGCATTGCTAACGATCGGTCTTAACGTTACCTGCTACAGAAGCTACAGACTAATCCAATGATTACTATGGAATATCTACAAAGCAATCTGAAATTTTCAGGGACTAAAGTGAGTAAAATATCTAGTACAAGATTTACATCGTGATGATCTGCCTTTTTTCACACCCCAAAAATCTCCAATTCTCAATAAAAAACACGTAAAAACCATGTAAAGTTTCCCAGAAGGCAGTTTGAAAATGGAAATGAATTTTAAGGCGATGTTATATGGTCAGATGAGACTAAAATACATATATTTCTTTCGGTTAAATGATGTTCGTCACGTTTGGAGGCCAGAGGAAACTGACTAAGGTTCTAAGAACACCATTCCAACCGTGAAACACAAAAGATGTAGTGTTATGGTTTGGGAATGCTTTACTGTGCATGGCACAGGAACACTCTCCAGTATTGATAGGAAAATGTATGGTGTTACGTATTGAATGTTACTGGAGAAAAGGCTGCTCCCAAGTTAAAAAACTTCTACGATTGACATCAATGGATATTTCAGCAGGACAACCATCATAAGTATACGGCCAAATTAACTCAAGAATGGCTTCAGAAGAGAAAAATCAAGTTTCTTTAATGATAAAGTCAATTGCAAGACTTCAAACTTATAAAAGCATTTATGGAGAATATTGAAGGTTGCAATCTGAAAGAGAAACCCCTAAACCTTGGCTCTTTGGAGCGGATTTGCGAAGCAGTGGAACAAAATATCAAGAAATGATTGGGGAAAACTAATATCAACTTATGAGACTCGTCTTCGTGCTGTTAGTGCAAAAAAACAATTGTGCCACAAAATATGTAATGACTGAAACTATTATTGGTTCAATACTTTTGTCACCTGAAAGTTTATTTATTAGCAATTGTTGACCCATACTAAGAAAACCTTTGTGATAATTGTCAGATAATTTTAAATTATTTTGGTAAATACTTGTACAATGAAAGTAAAAGGCGATTAAAAATGAATTTATCAATAATAACAATGTAACATCCACAGCAAAAGTATTGACATACAATATGGTTGCACTTATCACCTCCACTTGAAATATCATTCGATCATTAGAATGCTCCACGTCACTTACACTCGTTTACTAGGGCGAAGACGGAGCTATCCCTGATATTTAATGCGCTTACAATTACAAGAATGAGGTAGCATTGACTATCCGACATCGCATCTGAAGGTTTAGAGAATAGTTAAGGCGAAAAAGTTATCAGAAAATCTTCACCAGGTTATTATTGCCAATCATAAAGATGGTTCTGGTTCCGGAAAATTATTTACTAGACAGAATATACTACTTATCACGATCTGAAAAAGTATTTGAAAATTGAAAGATCCACCATAGTGCGGTTAACCGGTACCGAGTTGGATGTCCTCTGAAAATTTCGGAACGTAGTACAAAGCTTGTAGCCAGAAAAGTGAAGTGAAACTCATTCAATACAAGAGCTGAGCTACAGAAAGATCTGCAGGAAGCAGGAACAGTTATAAGAAAGGATAAACTTTGCAGGTCACTCCACTGAGTAGGTACTCATGCTAGAACCACGAGAAAGACACCCATACCAAAGAAGAAACACGTCGAGACCCGCCTATCATTTGGTAACCGATTCCAAGAGAAGATCAATTGGTTGTGGAATAGCATCCTTTGGTCTGATCAAATTCAATTAGAACATCTTGGACTGAACACATCAAACCATGTTCTGAAGGAGAATAACAAGGCATTAAATCGCTGCAATATTATCCCAACATATGAGTATAAAATTCGTGGCTGCAATGTAACAATCTGGACAGGTTTTCCATCTACAGGCACCGGCGGACTTTATGTAGTTGATATATGTAACTATGAATAATCATTGTATCGCGAAATATTGGAGGAACATTTAATGTCCTCGGCAAGATCACTAAAACTACCACCCGTTTGGGTGGTGCAACAGGATAAAGCCCCAAAGCATATTGTAAAAGCAATTAAAGAGCGGTTTCGTCCAAGGAAGATCAACGTTTTAGAATAGCCAAGGCATTTTCCTGTGGAATAAGCTGAAGATACGAATTAAGGCAAGAATCCACCTGAATCTGGAAGACTTGGAGGATTCAGGCCATTACTCATGCATTCTTCCAACAACTTAAGGTTACGTACAAGAGACGTCTGCAAGTGTAATTGCTAACAATGGTTTTGTAACTTTTGCGTTGGGTGTTTCATTTTTAAAAATTAATTATCTAATATTTTTCAATTATCATTCACTTTTTATTTAGCATAATTATTTAATACGGTATATTCAAATTTCATCTCACTCAGTGCAGTAGAAAACTTCTGCGTGGACAGTATCCTATCTTTATTTTGAAATTACATATAAAATAAGATTTATTTGTGTATAATATAATGCAAGATAAATAAAAAATATTAAAAAATTAATACATTACAAAAACATTGAAACTTTAATCACGACAGGTGCTCAAATTGCTGTTCATTAGAATTTGAACACTTTTGAAGTCGACATTTTAAACTTAGACAAACATTTTTGAACAAGATTATTTGCGGATTATTTTCTTAAAATGCATTTCGGATTTAATTTTTAAAATCATCAGCACCGTCGCTTTCAACTCTAAACTTTATCTTAAATCAAACCCATTGGGGTAAAGTCAGGTGAATGTGCAATACAATCACTTCGACCTCTTCTTCCAATCCATTTGTCGGAAAAGTTTTATCAAACTACTCACGGACTGTTCCTGAATAATGTCGAGGGGCTCGAGCTTGTTGGAAAAAAGAGGTAATGTATTTTTTTCATCATAATGTCACTCATTTGCAGCCGCATGTCTGGGTCATCTTCCAATGAGCCATGAAATTGATGTGAACGGTAAGTTTTAAACCCGGAAGATTTCAGAAATCATATAATAGTTACAGGTTCGTGAACTGTCCTATTCTGCTCAAAATCTAGTGTTCTTTTTGAGACTGTAAACAAATACACCTTACTTATTGTGTCATATGAACAAAATTGTTTTTTGCTAAACAGTTTTGGGGGGGATTAATTATCGAGCCAGTGGCATCGAATTTGTGACGAATGTTGTAAATGGTTTGTCTCTTTCGGGGGTAAGTACAAAGTATTTCAAACCATTTTCTTTTAAGTGTCATCATTTTACGATTTCTAATAGTCTTTTTCTCTAAAATATCTGAAAAAAATTAAATAAATTTAGTTATAATATATAATATAAGGGATGGGGGCGAATATATAAAAAAAAACATAGTAATTATTATTAAATTTCTTGTGTAATTTTACGAACCTCTGCAAAGGACCCTTCTGGTAAGACTGGAGACATTTGACTAAAAGACCAGTGCTTTTCATTGCTTTTATTCCTAGATCTCTTTTGACCACGGTTTGCTCATTTTCCGGGGAACAATGGACAAATAAAATAGCACTATTTGGATGTCCAGTACCGGTGGGAGGGGCAGCGAGAGCTCGATATCCCATTTAGTAGCCAGAACCTTTTCGACCTTGAGGCTCAATAGGCTCTAACCGTAAGGGTTTGGGGGAGGGGAGCGGGAGTGAGAAAGAGGAAACGAAAAAGGTTCAAAAGAGTACAGCTAGAAGTATAGTATGAGGCCAAAATGTCACCTAGGGGGACAGGGTTTTGTTTATAATAAAGGAAAATCACATGACACGTGATATACAAAGACTTTTATCTGGTCAGTTTTCCTTTTCTTGGGCTAATAACTAATTAAGGAACACACTATATATATATATATATATATATATATATATATATATATATATATATATATTTATATATATATATATATATATATATATATATAAGCCAAGGCTTCGCGCGCTCGCTACCAGCCCTTTGGCCTGGGATGTTGGCTTCTGGTCTCTTTGGCCTTTGAAACCGCTTTTTTTACCCCCTTTTCATACCGGATTTAATAATTTGTTTAAACACCCTCACGATCTCCATAAAAAGAAAGAAAATACGTAATACATTAATTTTTCTAAAAATTCAAAAGATCTTTATTTAGGTAATTTCTAATAAATTATTTAAAAGTACTAAAATATTTTCAGTATTTCTAAAGTATTAACAAGTATTTAAAGTATTTATAAAGTATTTAAATAGACAATTTTTGAAATGCTTTAATTTATTGCCTTTCAAAGCGATTTTTCAATCTCCTTTCATAAAGGTTTTGAATATTTGTTTAAACACTCCTCTTGATCTCCTAAAAAAAAGAAAATTCATAAATACACTAAAATTTAAATAATAATAATAATAATAATAAAAATAATAATAATAGATCTTTCGCAACGGTCTAAACCCAGCTCAATTTCCTCTGGAAGAACATGAACTAAGTAGAGATTTCTAGATATAGATAGACGGTCTAAACCATGCCCACGTCTCCCGACAACCAAGCCAAGAAAAAAAAATTCCGTTCTCTCTCTCTCTCTCTCTCTCTCTCTCTCTCTCTCTATATATATATATATATATATATATATATATATATATATATATATATATATATATAATATATATATATATATATATATATATATATATATATATATATGGGTAATGTCATGTAAATGATTTTCCCTTATAAACAAAAAGCAGTTGCCCCCTCCTACCAGAAAACAATTGCCTTTTCCTGTATAAAAAATCCTTCTCCATCATTATTCAAAAGGCTTATTGAATCAACTTTTGGTGGGGTTGAGGATAGTGGCTCAGTCGATGCGCGTCGCCGTGGTTCTGATAGCAAAGTGCGCTTGACGACACGGGTTCGAATCTAACTCTTTTTCACTTCCATATAGTATATAGTGGTTAAAAGAGTCATCCTGTTTTCTCCCTTTCTAAAAAAACCCCCACAATTTCCTTTCTTAAGCTTTCCATGGTTCACTTAATCTATTCCAAAAAGTTTTACCGAGTTGTGTACCAGTTTTTCATTTCTTGAGAGAGAGAGAGAGAGAAGAAGGAAACTAAAAATATATAATTCATTACATGATAAAAGTTTGGACATGGTTGTCTGAATGCAATTCAGAATATATTTATCGAGGTTATAAAAGATCTTTCAATAAGGTCGCTCGATTTTTAAGTGTAAATAAAACAAGTTGTGTGTGATATATGCACTCAATTTATTTTAAATTTGAAAGTAAATTTTATGGCATTAAGTGTGGAATATGACGTCGTTTAAATGTAGTGGCTTTGCTTGGTGTAACGTATTCCGGAGGCCCAATTTTCGATGACTTTGTCGCATAAATCTGGCTGAATTTGCTGGATGGTGTTCGTTATGTTGACTTTGAGGGCATCAACTGTTTGCGGATTATTCGCATAGGCCTGCGATTTAAGGTAGCTCCAAATAAAGTAGTCTAATAGCGTTAAATTGCATGATCTCGGTGGCCAGTTGACGTCGCCACCGCGCGAGATGAGCCTGCCCTGCAATCGCTGGTGCAAAATGTCTATCGTGGCATGTGACACGTAGCACCGTCCTATTGGAAACACATGTTGTCAGTATCCATATAATCCAGTTGAGGCCACAATAAGTTGCTTATCATCGATCTGTAGGTCTCGCCGTTGACGGTTATGGCAATCCTATCTTGGTTCTCAAAAAAATACGGACCAATGATTCCGTTAGACTTTGTTGGGATGCAATTGGTGCTGGTGTATCTCATGTGGATTGTTTTCGTCCAAAATCCAACAATTTTGCTTGTTCACAAATCCATTCATCCAAAAAGGGGCCTCGTCGCTAAAGATGATTTTTTTAAAAATTTGGGGCAACTTCCAACTGCTCTAGAGCCCAATCAGCGAACACACGGCGTTGTCTATGGTCGTTTACCCTAATTTTCTGGGTAAGTTGGATTTTGTACGGGTGAAGACCCAAGTCCCTACGCATAATTCGCCAAAATAAAGTCGCAGAAAGGACAAGTTCTTGTGAACGACATGAAATTGACTGCCTTAGATTTTTCCGTACACTCTCATTTACGGCAGTGATGTTTTCAGCAGACCTTGCGTTTCGGCGACATACAGGTGTGGCTGATTGTTGATCGACCCTTTTGCCTCGAATTTGGCCACCAAGCCTCGAACAGTGGACTCGACAAGACGATTGTGGCGAGGATAGAAATCACGTAATGAGCTGAACGTTTGTCGAACGGAGCACTGATTTTGATAATAACATTTAATGATATGCACACGCTCTTTAACCCTATAATCTTCCATCGTGACTTGTCAAGTACTACTGAAAAGTTCACAGTGAGGTTGCCGGGTGTCGATTTAACAACATGGCCACTATCGCCTGACAAAGCTCGAGCGTACTTGTTGAAAGACCCTATACAATCCAGGACTTAAATTAAAAGTATAGAATTTACTAATAAATGATGATTCAGTGACTTTAAGCACATTTTTATCTTTAGCATGACGAAAATTATATTTGTGTTGATATATACGTTTTGGTGAACATTTACCTGATTGCACAAAGTTATATCCCGATTTAATTTTTAAATTTAAATCAATGAATTTACCTTATCTTTATGGCCTTGTTATAATGCACAAACCCAATAACACTTTGCTCCCAATACTTAGTTTTATGGACTCTGTTTCATATGTTTAATTTAGATGACTAACGACTTACCTTAGCCCTCTCGGAGGATACATATCAGCTTCCCATATAGTTATTAGTTCTAACTTCTTAGAAAAAATGACGTCCCTTACTTTCCAAAATTCACCCTTGTTAGATTAGATGTTTGTTCCATTTTTACTAAACTTCCGTTCGATGATCTGTTCATAGATGATAGTGTATGTATGCTTTTGGTCTAATTCGATAAATGTAAACAGTTTTTTAACAAGCTTATCTCGCTTGTACCTTAAAGTAAATTACTCTTGAAATGAACAGAACACAACACTTCCTTTTCTAAATTTATTAATACACTGCACTCTTTTTGGTCTCAAATTCTATGTCTATTGTAATCCGACTAATTATTCTTCCTCCATTCCTTTTTATTCCTCTCATCATATTAAACTTAAAAGGTCGGGTTTTTCGACAGCTCTTAGAACGCTTTCTGTGGTTAGTCATGAATTCTTTTACACATAAATTTATAATATTTATATAAAGGGATCGGACGAAATAATTGGACTAGTAGAAATTTAACACAAATATTTCAATGAACCATTATATTACGAATATCCATCCAAATTTCATTGCAGTGTTTTGTTTTTATTGTAGATACATAGTTTTATTTATCAACTTTTATGATTATTTGTATTTCTTTTTCAGATCAAAGTACAGATGCTAAGATGCGTGACCTCAATGAGTTCGAAAAAGGGCGAATTGTTGCAGCTCGAATTGCTGGAGCTTCCGTCACCAGAATAGCTAAACTCTTTGTTTTTGTCGAGAGTTATCATATCCAAGACCATGACAGAATTCAGGAAGCATGGCAAAACTTCCAGCAGGAGGAGTAATTCCGGCAGGACTTCGAAGCTCTCTGAAAAAGACCCACGAGTGTTGAAATGCATTGTAATGAAAAATCCCCGAAGATCTGCCCCTAAAGTGACTGCGGGAGTTGAATCAACATCTCACTAGCCCAGTTTCGACCAAAACTGCTCGCCGTGAGCTCAATAAAGCCGGATATTATTGAAGAGCCACTATCAAGAAACCTCTGTTTTCTCATCAAAACATTCAGAAAAGGCTGAACTCCTGTATAGATCACAAGGGCTAGTCGACATACCAATGGGAGCAAGTAATATTCTCCGAGGAGTCCAGTTTTTGTCTTTCCCACTGCAGGGCGAGTTTATGTGTGGAGGCAGCCCGGTGAAGATTTTAATCTGGACTGCGTTCTTCTTACAGTGAAGCCTGGATGCGGGTCAGTCATGGTTTAGGCAGCCATATCTTGGAATTATCTTGGTCCAATCGTTGACCTGCATGGTAGGATCAACAGCAACGAATATCGGAATTTTTTGGAAGATCAAGTCCATCCCATGGTCCAGACATAATTCTCTGATGGTGAGTTTTTTTTCCTAGATGACAATGTACCAATACGCACCGTTCATGTTGTTAAGAACTATTATGAAGAGCATAGGAGTGAGCTAAAACACATGGAGTAGCCCCCACAATCTTAAGATCTTAATATTATTCCTCATTTGTAGTGCATTTTGGAGCTACAGGTAAGAAGTCGTTAGCCTCCACTGTCGTGTCTGAAACAGCTGGAGCAGGTATTGCAAGTATAATGGCTCAAGATTCCTCTCAATGAAGTCAGAAAGCTGTATGAATCAATTTAAAGACGCATCGACGCTATTCAGAAAGCAAAAGGAGGACTAACTCAGTATTAAATAAATATTCAAAAATACTCATTGAATTTAACACGTGTTCCAATTATTTTTCCAACCCCATATATATATATATATATATATATTGTAAAGGGTAGGCCCACATATTCTCATGCTTTCCCTTTCTCATCATAGTTTCGGCGTTTATCCCAGGTCGACTCGCTTCGAGGCTACTATTTTTGGCCTAAACTTCTGTAATAACTTACCAGCCTAATTTGCGAAGGGGAAGTGACTCATCCATCCCTCCTTGTGCCTTACTTCCCTTTTACCCCTTCGGACTGAAGGATAAATATGGGGCCGTGAGGCATTTTAATTCATTCTGTTGCGAGGATTCTGCCTTGATTGCTGCGCTGAATCGTTTTCCGTCACTTACCTTGACGTTGTTCACTTGTGGAGACACGCACTGGATTCCTTCGTGCAGCGAAAATTTTTTTGTCATTGGTTCCTGCCAGGTTGTCGCTGCCCCTCTGTCAGCTGTATCGAATTGTCCTCTTCCAGTTACGTTTGCAAGTGTTCTCCTTTGGGAAGCCATTCACACTGGGAAAGTGAAAGCTCTCCCCCAGTCACCTCGCCATCTCCTCTTTGGGGAATTCTGTTATCTCGAATTCCTTCTCTCAAATCGTTGGGCCCTCGAGTCATCGTTCCTTGTGGCCTCGACTCCTTTTGCCCCGATATCGCCGTCTGTGGGTTTCTTCTCACCAAAGAACGTAATCGCTTTCACCCCTGTAGCCTGGGGTCGAATTCACTCATCGTCGCCGAGCCTCTTTCACCTGGGTTTCCGACGCGGTTTATTTCCTTCTTCTTACGTCCCTTTCAAATTAATAAGTTTTATTCATGTAACTTTGGGCCTTCGGGTAAGGGACGTAAGACAAGGAGGTTATTCCGGGAACACCTATCACTAGGGTAGCGTAGCCTATTTCATCTTCAACGGCGCGTGTCGTTTGGGCTTTAAGCAAATTATCTCTAGAACCCAATTTTGTATGCGCCAATATCTATTTTAGATAGAACGACTTGTGGTCGTTAGATGGTGATAAGCATTTGTGGCTTTTCTTATTATTTGATGTACCCCCGTATAATTTGTTAGCAGTCAATTTATTTAATTTTGATTTTGATGTAAATAATACTGTAAATACTTTTATGTGTGTATTCATTTAACTCCTTGCGGATACCTCGTAATTTAGCACCGTCCTGATAAATCCTGATGAATTTCTGGTAAGCATTTAGATCCCTGGTCTTCTATAAATTTCCCTTCTTCTATTTCAGTTGGGCCGTGTGAACCGGGTTCCGCGATAGCCTTTACAAATTTTTGCAATGGCAAAAATTTCTGTCTACCGGAAATTCCAGCCAGAATTTTGGCCGAAAGACAAAAATTGCTTCGTTTGAAGGCAGGAATTGCTGCAAGACCTCAACACTAGTCCGTCAGGACCCATTACTGAAAGAATACTCAAGAACCTTAGTCATGGAGATCGCCAATTTGAGAAAAAGTGCAAAATTAAAACCAACATTAGAAATTTAGGATTATACCCTTATAAAAAGTATTCAGAACGTATAGGTAAAAGTTGTCTAATATTGATACACCACTTAGTTGAGGTCCAATATCGATAGGCCACTAAGGATAACGTCCTTAGACTGGTAAAAAGGTCAAATGAATTGTACACTTAGATAAAAGAAATCAGAAGAAGCACAGATTCACTATTATGCCCTCTAAGGAGATTGAAGAATCTAAACAAAAGGAACAGAAGAAATTGAAATATACTTCACATATACTACTAGGCTCGATATCAATAACAAAGAAGAAAATCCAGAAAAATATAAAATAAATCAATATATTTAATAACAAATATGAGAAGAGGAGAGAAAATGAATAAATATACTCAATGAAACAAAGAAAGTCGAAATTCTCAGCGCTGAAACCGAGGAAGCCCTCGACCAAATATGAAGGAAGATAAATAAAAAAACTACATGAAATGTAAAAGAAATAGAAATAAACCGAAGCCCTAAGAACCATTCATGGTATCTTAGTAGAATGAAACATTTACAAAAGGGGGTGCGGCTATAGGCATTAACTTTAATTTATAATCTGAGTGAAATTTACCTAAACCAATTTCAACTAAACTAAGTTGTAGACTAATCTTTAGTTATGATCCGTCTCTCTCACCCAGGTTATGATTTGAGCTTGAATGTTATGAGTAATTTTCACCCAGAATATTCTAAGTACTTGAATAATAATGATCTTTTTTATATTTCAGTTGGATTGGGATATATTTTCTTATAGTAGTACGATGGATTATATCTTCAGAAACAAGATCAGTACAGATGACTAACTAAGGCAATCAAAAGTTCCGAGAAAACATTTTTTTCTATTTAGCAAATAAACTTGTTACAGATGGGTTGAACAAAAGATTTGAAATCCATATTACATAAAGATTTCTTTTAAAAAATTATAAGGGATAACAAGATTGATAAAATTCGTTATCAATGAAAAAAAAATTGCCAAAGTTACAAAATGTGGCCTCTATAAAGCCCCCCCAAAGACATACTTTTTGTTTTGGGTTCTTCAGAATATTTAGAATGTTTCAGAATATTTCTATAACTAATTTAACAAAATAAACTATGTTAATAAAATTCATATATATATATATATATATATATATACATTACCTTTATCCTTTTTAAATAAAAAAATGTTTAGATAGGTAAAAGTCTATTTTTTATAATAAATGCATGTATATTTCAATAAGGACCCGCTTCAAAGGGTTAAAATAAATAGAAAGAACAATTGAATCCCTCAAAGAAAAAGTAGGAGACAGCTCATAAAAGATGAGGAAATGAGAGCATGTCCTAAATAAAGAAATAGAAGCATAAAGGAAAAAAAAGGAAAATTCAGGACAAAACGATAGACAGGGTAGAAAAGAGAAGATACTGTCACCCTTAGAGAATATGAAGTTCTGAGAGGGTCCCATTACACAAATAATTAAAATAAACTCTACAAAGAAATAAGAAAGAGAGACACCATCCCCGGAGACTAGAAGTCTTGGGGGAGGGAATCTTTTACTAGACAAATGAATACTTACATAAAAGGGAAGGAAGAACAAAGAGGGACCTTGAATTATAGAAGACCTGAGGAAGAAGTTTTCTGTAAAATCACAAAATACATAGAAATAAATCAAAATTGAAGCCAAGCGCAATTATATTCATACTTCTGCAATTAAACAACCACCAGAAAAAGATCCCCATCAGTAGTAATAGATAAACATAAAATATCGGCATAATTATACAAGTAACAACACTCAATACTATTACAAAGAAATAACAAGAGGATAGAAATATTAGTCTTGCGAGGACAACCGAAAAGATCGGAAGTACTCTGTTTATTCTTTTTTTTCAACTCCGAATCCAAAGCTACTTTTGGCCTAAGAAACTTTTACAGGTTCTTCGTGACTCAACTCTGAATTTCGGTAGAAATAAGAAGAATCAAGATTCTAAAGAAAAATGGAAAATAAAGAATAACGAAGAAATATAAGGTCATTTTATCAGGCAGATACCTATTAACATAGGAAAGAATTACCTTACTCGTATGAATGCAATGTTCTGGAAATGAAACTTCCTAAAAATTTATATAAATTCAGAGAAATATAAATTGATTCACACTCTTTTACAGATTGTTGTTGTTGTATTTCTGTACTAATAATATTTTATCTACAAGGTCAGAGGAACTTCTAGCAAGGTACTGATGAAGAAGCTGAAAGAAAGGGGTGGGAACGAGCCGTTTACAGGTATCCTTCCCAGAATAGGTACGGCGAATGTCTTCTATGGAAGAGAATCCTATATTAACAACTCTCTTAAAGTTCTTTTCTAGTAAGAGGGAATGTACTTCATCGATTTGTAGGACGATTTCTACGAAAAAATGGAGCTATTCTGGAGAAAAGGACTTAATCTTAAAGGGAGGGGCGCGGTAAGGCTGAGAAGAATAATTGATAAATCTCTTGTAAATTTTCAGACAGAACAGCATCGAAAAGTAGAGAGCACATAAGGAAGATTGATCCACTACTGTAACGCGCGTAGTATTCGAAATAAGCTCACAGAATTTAAAGGTTTAGTGCACCTACTCAGCTTCGATATTATAGTAATAATGGAATCATGGGCGGAGACATCTAGGAGAAACTATATCGGCGAATTGCAACTACCAGGGTATAAGTTAATCAATAAAGATAGTACGCATAAACGAGGTGGAGGAGTACTACTCTACACCAAAAATCCTATAAGTTTAACAGAAATAAAAATTGACTCTCTCAAAGAAGTTGAGGTAATATGCGCCGAAATAAAATCGAATGGTTTTCCAATAAATATCTTTGCAGTGTATAGACCCTCACCACAACTGAATGAGATTGACACTGAATTATATAACATTATTGGAAGTTACATACATTAAAAAAATAATTGCACTTTATTAATTTGGCAATTAAATTGTATAAATATTAACTATGAAGCTTTAAATCACGACGGAGAAGGGCAGAGGCTATTGAATTTTAGGGAAGAAAACTATTTAACACAATTAGTCAATGAACCAACCCGAGGGGAAAACATCCTATACGTAAGAGTAACTAACAACGTTAATCTTATCTCGGGTATTAATATTTGGGAAAGTATAGGTTCCAGTAATCACAAATCAATGGAGTTCGATATTAATATAAATCGTAACTAGGAAAATTATGATATTAAAGAGCCAAATTTTAAACGTGCTGACTTTAATGGCTCAAGCCTAACTTTAGAGAAACCAAGTGGGATCCAACGTTAGGAAGTGTTAATCAGTACTTGTCTTTTTTCACCGAGCATTTTAGAGAATTAGATGAGCAATTTATTCCGCAAAAAAAACAAACAAAACGTCTCAAGTAAACCAAAATGGTGTAATCATGATATCGAAATCAAATTGAAGGATAGTGACTGTGCATACAGGCTTCACATGAGTAACTCATTCGAAGAAAATAAAAAATTTACTAAGCCTGATGAAGGGAATGTCAGAGGGAAATACGAAAAGAATATGAAATTCAACTTGCCAAAGAAAGTAAACATAACCCTAAGAAGTTTTTCGATTATGTATCCAATAGAAACCCGATAAAAGAAACAATAGAACCTATAATAAATGATAATAACGAATTAGTTTTGGATACATAAAAGGTGGCCAATATATTAAATAACTTTTTTGCATCAGGATTTATAAACGAAGAAGAGCATAATATTCCACGAACGATCGACGTGGTGAACTTTAACGAACATAACCTTTTAACCGATATCGAATTCTTCGAAGCAGAAATAGATTTTTATATCAGTAAGTTAAAATATTTTAAATCTACAGGTCCTGATTTAATACAGCCAGCGCATTTAAAAGAAATTCGAAACGTGTTAGTGGGACCGGGAACGATTTTTTTTAACAAATGTTTAGAAGGTTTCGTGCTATTAGATTTTAAGCTAGCGAAACTAACTCCTATTTTTAAGAAGGGAGGAAAAGAACTTTCGAACAAATCGACCCATAAGTTTAACATCCATCGTGGGTAAATTAATAGAATCCGTCATTTGCGATAGTATCATCGATCACTTGGAAGCGCATAATCTCATAAATGATAGTCAACACGGCTTTAGACAGAAACATTCATGTTTAACTAATCTTTTAGAATTTTACGACAGCATGATTAAAAGTTATGACGAAAGTAGATCTTTGGATATAGTTTACTTAGACTTAACTAAGGCATTCCACGCCCACCGTTCCTCCTAGGCCTTTAATAACTAAACCTTTTGCTCATGGGATTAGAAAAAACCTCCTAAAATGGATAGAGTTGTGGCTAAGTAATCGTAAGCAGAGGGTAGTTTTAAACGGTATATTTTCCTGGTGGAAAAATGTAACCAGTGGCGTGCCCCAGTTGTCTGTGTTGACACCATTGTTCTTTCTTATTTATGTAAATAATATGGACACTAGCCTACTTGGTAAATTTTCAAAATTTGTCGACGACACAAAAATTGAGGGTCAAATTTTAAATGAGAGATAGCTAATTAATTCAGCGGGATCTAGATAAAATGTTCGAATGGTCTAATAAATTTAAGATGAAATTCAATTTAGACAAGTGTATAGTTTTGCACGTAGGTCGAAATAACCCAAGTTTTAACTATGAAATGCGAGTAAAAATCTTATCTCCGTGGACGAAGAAAAAGATTTAGGGGTGCGGGTTTCAAAGGATCTTAAGTTTAACAAACAGTGTGACGAAGCGTGTAAGAAGGCGAACCGAATGCTTGGATTCATTGCGAGAAGTTTTCCCTACGAATATCAAGATATAATTATACCTCTATATAAAAGTTTAGTAAGGCCACACCTAGAATACGTGATACAACTGTGGCCACCTTCTACACATGTAAACATCAATAAAATGTACAAAATTCAATGACTGCCAACTAAACTAATTCCCGCAATTAGGAAATAAGTCGCATATCAAAAGATTAAATAAATTAAAGCTACCTGCTCTCGAAACCAGGCGATTGCGAGGTAACCACATCGAAATATTCGAAATTTTAAATAAATTTGAAAACGTAAATTACGAAAACAAACATTTAAGTACGTCCATGGCATCACACGTAATAACGGTTTTAAACTCAAAGGACGGAGGAGCTTTCAAACGAACATAGCTAAAAAGATTTTCACCTTTAAAATCATCGATAAATGGAACGCACTGCACGCGGAGGTAGTAAATACTAGTAGTGTGAATAGGGATCAAGTAATGATAGTCCTTCCTAAGACACAAGGGAGGGATTATTTTTACTTGGTTAATTGGGGGAGGCATGACCTTTCCTTGGTAAAATGGTAGGTATATGAGATTATGACATGGTCATTTTGAAGCTACTGGAATAAGGATAAACTAAGAATTAAACGCATGTGAAGATGTAAGAGAGAAATGCTAAACTCTTATCTACAGGGATTTATGTGGCTTGAAAGACATAAATACAATGATTTCAATGATTTTTGCCATACAATTGCCAGCCACTACCATTTTAATTAAGTTATTAAAATTTAATTTCTAAAGTTCTACAAAGTTTACAATTTTTAATTTTTTTAAAATAAACTTTCTAACAAATATGTTCCTAAATAAATTTTTTAACAGTTATTATTTTTATTTTAGCCTTGGGAGGGATTAGCTTTACTAGTGTAACTTTGGGAGGGATGATCTTTACTTGTTAAAATGGTATGGACTATCTTTACTTGATCCGTGAATAGTTCTAAAAGCAAAATTGACAGTTATTTTGCGAATAATGATATTGTTTAAATGCGGAACCCTGTTGTAGATTGAATGTCGCATGAGTGAGCATCGTAGTGACGATGTCCACATGAGGACTACTAGTATAGGATGGGACTGGCATTTGAGTGGACTAAGTAGTCCTTGCTGTCTTCCTGTAACTATGTAATTATTGCTCCCCAAATTGGGAGATTGAAGGAGAAAGCCTTTGATCCTACAACCTATGCTGTAGGCTCGTTGCCAAAATTAATTGGGGCCGCGCCTTCTGTGAGACTGTTCTCAGGGACCAAGTTAGATTGAGGTTAGGTTGTTGCATGCTACGGGGATTTTATAGCACTATCCTGTATTAGCGGTCCATGCGAGTGGAAGTTCTTTAGCGGCGTAACCTCACGCAGATTACATTCAATGTGGTAGTTCCACAGCAGGACTTCATCCAGATAGGGTGCTTGTCCTACCTACTTGTAAATGAGGTGACGGTTTACCACTCTTTTTTTCTTGTCTTCCTGGGTGGTTATATTTTTTAAAAAACGATAATAGTTTTATCTCTCAGTAACACTCTATTGTACATTATTTCAACATCAAAGAAAAGAGAACTAAAGAGTATATTAAAAGTCGTCCACTTGATCACTGGCACTAAAAGACTAGAAAGAAAAAGCGTGACAGATTTAAATTTATCTTTGAAAATTCTGCTTTTAAGAGGATATTAGAAAAAAGAGAACCTTTAAAATGAAACAAAAATCAAATCGATATTCGGTAGTAAAGATCAAAATGATACTAGGAGATAGTCCTTGAGGAATGAACCATCTTAGATTTTACAGCTACGTCAAGAAGCTACAACAAGGGGAAGAAGAGGACTTTTACTTCAGGGAGACTAAAATCCAACAGAATAAAGAAACAAAGGAAAGGAGAAGAAAACATAACCGGAAAAAGGATAAAAATCGAACAAAGACAAACTTAACGGGTTGAGATGGCAGGGTGGGTGCCCATGCTGATGCAAAGATTCGACGAACCAAACCAAACGATGACCCAGGCCCTAAATGGCCTGACCTTTAACACAAAGAAATGCCCCTCCCTCCATATAAAAAGATAAGGGCCTACTTTGTGAATCAAAACTGAGGGCGGAGTCTTCTATATAATCGTTGGAGGTTGGGAGCACTGAGGAGGCAATGGAAGTTGAGACCTTCTCTCGCCATTGTAAATATTTGAAACCCTCAAAAGGTGACCGTCATTTAATGGATGCAACAACCTTCATGGATATTACAAGAAAAGCCTAATAAATTAACGAGGCTATCCGGAAAGTTCGTGACGTTTTGGAACAATAAAAATTAAATATTTGTTACTAAATTTAATCAATTACATAGTTATCATATTGTTCTATAGCCTTTTTATATTTTAATGGTTTGGAAAAAAAATGAAATCAAATTATATAAATCAAATTGGTAGGCAAAATATTTTGAGGTAATAACGCAGATTTCCCTAATGAGCGATTAATGAGGATTAGGTAAGTCTAGTAAGTCAAACACTACTCGGTTTAACTTGTTCGCTCGTGTCAACATCCGCTATTTATTTTCGCTAATATTCTCCCCTAGTTTTAGTAAATAACCTGACTAGCTTAGCTTATACCTCATTAGGGAGAATTGCGTTGTTGGCTCAAAAGATTTGATTTAGCAATTCTTATTTTTCCATGATCCTTTCGTTTTGTTTCTAACCCTTAAATAGGAAAAGGCGGTAGTTCAATGTGATAACTTTCTAAGTGATTAAAACTACTTCCACTAAGAAAACAAAAAAGGGTGAGCAAAATAAAGTACAGAGAGATTAGCGTATCTGTTTGGCTTTCTGAAATAATTCCAAGCCAAAACTCTAAATGGTTTACTGTAAAATTTACACAGTTAATAAGAAGTAGAGCAGCCAGTAAGTTACTATAATTTCTGATAGTCTTATTTCATAAAGTAGAGTAACACTCAAATTATAGTAACGATTTGGCTGGTCTGCTACCAGTAAATGCTAATTTTAAAGTAACGCGCACTTCCGCTAGGCTATGCAATCGTAGCCCAAAGTTTTGAGACTACTATATTTTTCATATAAGAAAATTGATAGATCTAATCAAATGTTCCATTAGTTTATATTGTTTTTGTCATAATTTGGAGATGAGAGATACAAAAAATAAATCCCCAACCCATTCAATTAATAAATATAGTCAATTGATCCGCGCAGTCAATATTTACAATAATGCTCTTTGTTATTCAGGACCGCTTTAATTCGTTTTGATATGCTGGAAATCGAGTTTATGATGATATCTTGACTAATATTGCTCTAATTTTGTTCAATAAGCATCCAAAACTGATCACATTGGATGCGGTATCATGCTTAAAAATACAGTTATCTTGCTCAAGTTGGTCCTGAACTATTGGGAAAAGGTACTGATGAGGCACGTTTTGGTACTATTTTGAGTTTATGGCAGTATTCATTGCCAAGGTTGTTACTGCTTCAGTTCCCTTAGATGAAAAGCAGCTCTAGAAATAGAGAATCTCTGGATGTTTAATCGATGACACGATATTGCACTCGTGAAAACACTCCTTTTTTTTCTCCTCCTAACTAGGAACCTTGCAAGCAAGCGGAAGCGGGAGCTTAATAGGAGACTATCACTTGCCCTAGTTTTCACTAGTCCAATCTTTATAGTTCCTATTAATGTCAACCATATCCGTAAGGCTCTTCTTGGTGAGATGAGGGATCTTCGCAGCCTTTCTTGACCCTAGACCTTCGTCGCAAAGTCTCTGCCTCACTGTACGCGATGAAGTGTTCACACTTACCTCTTTCTCCAATCGTGATCAACCTTGACACCAAGCAACCTGAGCTTGCACCTTACCAGGATGCAATCTTGGCTTTATTTATGCTCTTAGGAGTCCAGAAGAGTTCTTCAATGTATCGTAACCAGTTCTTTTAAAGCCATTAATAATCTTAAAGATAGTGTTTCTTGATGCAATATCCTAA
The DNA here is from genome assembly GCA_963969495.1 of Ceratothoa steindachneri. NCBI lineage: Eukaryota > Metazoa > Arthropoda > Malacostraca > Isopoda > Cymothoidae > Ceratothoa > Ceratothoa steindachneri. The sequence goes on from OZ018326.1 coordinate 93,232,966, forward strand.
TCAACTATCATTGTCAACTATCATTCATTTAACCCATATTTGTCATGATTTTACTCTTTTGATCCAAATAGCAAGGCTCTAGCGACTGAAACCCACCACCTACAAGGATAAGTCTAGAGGGCGATTTTTCATCCAGCAAAAGAATGAACTGTTTTTATCTTATTTATAAAGGCCTACCGTGGACAGTGCACTCGGCAAGGCGTGATGGTCTTTTGGGTGGTAGGCTGAAATGTTTCCAGAATTATCTGTATGGTGATAGTCGGCTGTTCTTGCAATATGTAGAAAAGTTCTGCCTTTCTTATTCGGTGTGGTCGCTCCCTTGTCGGACCATGTTTGTATTTTCAGTTTTTCGCAATTCTCAGTTATTGCAGCTAGCCATCAATGAAAACTATTTCATTTCAATAACGTGGCGAATCACCAAATTGAAGGTGTTGGGTTGGAAAGCCCCCATCTATACAAAAAAAATATTTTGCTAATACATTTTTTCTTTAGTCACGAGCGAGTCTAGTTGCTGGCGACTCTACATCTCACTATGTCGGTCGGTCAGTCCCCGTTTTATTTTTTTTGTAATAACATTGTAACTAATCGTCCGATACTAACAAAATCTGAAACCCTTATGTTGTTTTACATTCTCTTTTGAATGATAGAATTGCCAAGGTCCTCCCAAGGTTAGCTAGGGAATTATTTGGCCATAACACTGTAACTATTCGGCCGATTCTAACGAAATTTTAAATCCTTATGTTGTTTTACATTCTCTTTTGAATGATATAATTGCCAAAGTCCTCCCAAGTATAGCCCTGAAATTATTTTATTTTGTCAATAACATCATAACTATTCTGCCGATTCTAACGAAATTTGAAACTCTTATGTTGTTTTACATTCTCTTTCGATCATTAAATTGCAAAGGTCCTCCAAAGGTTAGTCCGAGAATTATTGAAAGTTTCGAAGGTCGTAAAGTGATAAATCAGAATAAGTGAAAGCACGAGAGTTTTTGGTCTGCTGACCTTGTTCCTTCTAGTTCGTGTTCTAAAAGGTTTTCCCGTTTTACCAACAATTTGCACATTAATATAAATTTCACCCAGGAACATAAAGTTAATAATACCTCGTTATTTCTAGATATTAATGTCTCTCGTACCCTTTCTGGGATTCAAACGTCCTTCGAAAACTAACTTTGACCTGTCATGGTATAAATTTCTTTAGTTTCTGTGATATAACATACAAAATTGCCGCAATTAAAACATTTCTTTTCACCTGCCTTAGCATGCATTTTGAATTTGGTCTTTTAAAATAAAACAATTTAAAAAATGAACATCCCTTATACTTGGTCGAAATTTGTATTAGGAAATTTTCCTTCAGGCTGTATAACCCCTCCTCTTCTTTGAGTGTTTCCAAGGAAATTAAGTTTGTCATGTTGCCAGACATCAGCCCTTTTAATGACCCGCTCCGGAATAACAAATATATAATGTGAAATATACTATACTCACGCTGATAAGATCATACATTGTATATAGATTTACTTGTCCCAACTGTAAGAAGGGGACCTATATAGAAAGCACAGTACGTTCACTTCTGTCGCGATTTTGTTCTTACATGGGTATTAGCTAGAGAACCGGAAAAAAATTAAATAATAAAGAGTATTTTTCTATAGGTAACATGCTAGTCATTATATAACAGACGCATCCTTAAACAATTTTTATGTCTTAAAATTTAATAAATTTATATCCACTCTGTATTAAAGAATCTCTTTGTATAAAATACAACAACCCAAATTTAAATGATGATACGTCATCCTTTCCATTGCTTATAAACAAACAACCAACCTAGCGTATTAAATCTTAAAATTCCTTCTTCTTCTCACTTGTCATTTTGATCTGAACTAAGGTATTGTTCAGTTTTTACTATATTGTATATGTAACCAATTCTCTCTTTTTTTTCGCATTTCAATTGTTAAATATCGTACTGTTATCTTTATCTTACATTTGGTGATATAACCTCTTTTCAAATATTTTCTGCTGTAGTTTAGATTGTGAGGAAATAAATATCACGAACACAAACAGACGCTAGTATGTTTACACAGCGTCAACGGTTACGTTCCATATGGACCGATAATTTGCACTCCTCCCTCCCATTTTGCACCGCTGCCCCAAAGATCCTCAAGCGTCGTAAGGAAGGATTACAATCAGCTCACTGTCCTCTCGATTGTTTATGTCTATTTTCGCCAAATAGCCAAAATTTTACTTCTCCGTACGTAAACCAGAAGGGCAAATGGTCACAAGGTTGAAAATTTATGCCCTAGGAGAGAGGCTTAAAGGTGGGCCCTCGTATCCCCTACTTTCTCCCGCAGGGGATAATCGACGTATATATAGTTCGATCTGGAGAAATGAAGGGAGAATCGGAGTAGCAATCAGGAGAAGAAGAGCAGTCCCTGAGTAAAACAGGGAATCAAGAAGACAGTGGAATCGAGCAGGATTTTTCTTCCCGAGGCCGTTCCTTTGGTCACTTATAAGAGTAGACCGGTGGTATCGAGGCACTCTCATACCATTCTTGTGCAGAGAAATCTCCTATCTCAGTTTTTCTAAATAAAAAAAAAGATAACCCTCACCATTGAGGAATACCAACGGGAATTCCCATTCTAGAAAAGATTCACCTCTTGGTCAAGTCTCATCATCGAGAAGCCAGCAAGTGTAACACAGGGATTGGAACAACCTGTAAATCCACAATCCCCTCGCTTATATCTTCAAGTCAAGAAGCATCGCTACGCGCTCCCTACCCACTTCGGGATAATAATCGCCTCGAAGAGGTTCTCGTTCAAGGTTATCCAACTCCAGACTCCCTCTTAGTTAAAGGTAAAAGGAATCCAAAACTTATTCATGTTCGTTAGAGACCATTCCGTGCGAAAGTGAATTTTGGGTCAACCATCACGTATTACTCATTGGTAGTATTAATTTTTATTAGATCCTTTATTATAGCAGTAGTATATTTAAAGTTTTAATATTTCATTTTTTTATGTAATTAAAAGTATATTTTTGTCCGAAATGTTTAATTAGATCCTTCAAACGCTGCAAATGGCAATAGATATATAATATTACGAATCATCCCTGGTTAAAGAACCAAAATTAAAGTAAAGCACTCTTAGAGAGAAGTGGAACGGAGTTACCCATGTACGGAGCAAACGTTACATACGTACTAAGCCGTATACCACGACATAGATTACTAGTTAATTTTTCATTAACATAAAGTTCATTTTAGTATTTATCGTCGTGTGTGTTATTTTCTATAATTTAGAGTATTAGATTATTGAACTTCTGCTGCAGTATAGGTTTTTAGTAAAAGATTATTCAATGTACTGGTTTCAAATCTGTTTATAGTTCCTGAAGGTGGGTTTTGTAATAAGCCGATATATATATATATATATATATATATATATATATATATATAAATATATAAATTAAAGATAGGTGTGATAGAACGGGTTGAGGCCGCGTTAATTTCAACCACTATCCTCATTCTCATACACCTTTGACTCATTTCCATACGTACTTATTTCAGTGCTCCATCCATAAATATATTTAAAACACATGGTCGTGTTACACTTGTGATAGAACGGGTTGAGGCCGCGTTAATTTCAACCACTATCACGTGTTATTTAAAACCACGATGCTCCCCACGTGCATCTTCGCTTTGAAGCTTAGGCGCCTAATCGCAGCCACCTGAGTCAATGTTTAAACAAGGGAGTGTCTTCCCCCGTTCGCCCCCATACGCTGACCTCGCCAGATTGAGTTAGGCTTATAGGAAGATAAGGCATTGTTCACAGGCTCGGCTGTGCATTTCCTCGAAGCTCCCACTCCATTGTCCCCCACGCCAAGGGAGTGTCTCGACTATTTAGATGGAAACTTTACCACTAAGATCAGATTGGAGATCCAGATTATCGTCGCAAAACATCACCACAACCCTCTCTCACCTTGTGCGCCAAGGGACCTTGACCTCGAGATTCACCATCACTTGTCCAGAAGAAGGACAATATCCCTTGATGGCCAAGGTTCGAGCCTTCGTGACACCGAGTCTACAAGGCTTCCCCCTTGTTGTTCAGAAAGAGAACAACATTAGAACAGCCATTGTTCGTTTGAGCCCGTTCGCCAAGAAACGGTTCTCACCCTTCCCCCTTGTTGTTCAGAAGAGAACAACATCAGGACAGCCATTGTTCTCGAGCATGTAGACAAGAGACGGTTCTCACCCCCCCTGTTGTTCAGAAGAGAACAACGTAGAACAGCCATTGTTCTTCAAGCCGTTCGTCAAGAAACGGTTCTCATTCCTAAGACGCCACGTCAGGATCCTTTAATCCCCCCCTTCGGCTCGAACTCGCTAGCGGACCGAAAATTCCTTCACGTCGCCTTCTCTGCACAACAAGTATAAATTACGTAAGCCAAACGTTACCTTTGAGTATTTAACCCTTTTGCCAACTCTATCCTGTGCTTTAAATGGTTTAGCGAACCATCCCATCTCTTAAACTTTATATTTATTTACCTTTTTAAATCTTTTAATCCTCGGATTAGCTCGATTTCACACGACCCTTTCCATTCTCTGTTTATGTCAATATTTTCCGTTTTGTGTGTTGTTGATAGTTATTATTATTAAAACTCTATTTTATTAATGATAGCAATATTATTATCCTTGAGCTCAGTTCCACTTCTTAAGCATATCGAAGATACATAATATCGGCCAGCCAGACATCCACGCACTCTAAAGATAATTAAAGAAGTTCCCTCAACGAATAGTTATATATGGTATATCGTCGAGAGTCCATTCTACGATATATATATATATATATATATATATATATATATATATATATATATATATATATATATATATATATATATATACTATTTAAATTTGGTGTCAAGTTTGGGGATTAACGCTATATCTTTTCAAACACTGGTCTCAGTCGAGTAAAGCATAGTGTTATTCGTTATAATAATAGAGTATAGTAGTTCCTTTTTGTTTTAACGATTGCTATCCCATTTTTTGGAAACTTAAGAAGCTGGAGTAGCTCAAGGAACTGTTATAATAATTGATTTGTGTTTTTTTGTGATTTTAGTTAGTGGTTATTTAGATCGAGAAACCAAGTACGAATAGGTCAGTGCCCATATTTAGGTAGGCTAATTCGCTAGAAGGCATAATTCTTGTTGCAAGGAATTTTAGTTGGTTGAGTATTGCGCCCCCAAGTGCAAAGATGACTCAGTTTGAAATCTTTAAAGCGCAAGGAGAATCCTTGGGACTTTCCGGAAAAGAACTAATGGAGTACGTTCAAGAGGAGCAAAGAAAAGAGGGAGAAAGAGAAATCCAACGAGAAGAAAGAGAAATCCAACGAGAAGAAAGAGAAAGAGAGGAACGGATAAGACAAGCTGAGCTTCACCATCAGATTGAATTAGCTCGTGTTGAAGCAGAAATAAAGTCATCCAGTTCCCGTTCGGAAGCCTCCCCCCAATCTCTCACTAAAGCTCCCCAATTTCAAGGATGGAGAGGATTTCGAAGCATTTTTGGCCCATTTCGAAAAAATCCTCGAAATCAATAACATGAGGCTGAAGGTGTAGTCAGATTACTTCCCCTGTTAAATTGTAAATTGCGCGAAATTTTTATATCTTTACCATCTGAGTGTACAATTAACTACAGCACCTTAAAAGCTGAGTTATTGGCCGCTCATAATATGACTCCCGATTTCTACCGCCAAGAATTTCGAGGAGGTCGTATTAAACCCGGACAGACGTTCCGTCAATTCGGATACATTCTTCAGAGGAATTTTAAATTTTGGTTAAAATCCTCAAAGGTTGATCCAAACTACGAGTCCTTAACAGACTTCGTGTTGCGAGATCAATTTTTGGCGTCTCTCCCGACGGAGATCCGCGCGTTTGTCAAGGATCGTCGGTGCCAGACCTTTAAAGAATGTACCGAAGAAGCGGATGTCTATGCCGCCAGCCATAATTTATACCTAAAGGAGAATCGAACTTCTCACTAATCCCCCTACAAGGAAAGAAGGAAGGATTCGCGCCCCTTCACAGGAAAGTCGACGAAGTTTCCGGGCCCCGTAAAACCCCAAAACTTCATTCCCCAAAACCAACAATGGGACTCCAAACCTCCCGTTAAGATTTCTCCTCCATCTCTCTTCCCGAAGCAACCAATCATATGCTTCACCTGTGGTGTAGAAAACCACATGAGCTGGAATTGCCCCCAAAATTCTAGGCTTAAGAGCGGACCAGCCCACCAAGTTCACCAGATTAATGCCACCCCGGCTTCCCCGGTGGTTCAGACCCAAGCAGCAACTTCTCCCCCTCCGTCAGGCCACCAGGTAAATTTTATTTTTGATAAAAGTTCATCGGGAACTTTGAAATTTGAGGAGGCCAGCGTGAACGGAGGCAAGTATCGACTCTCATCAGGGACACAGGATGTACGTGTTTCATCGTGTCCGACGAACTCCTCCCCCCAGTGGACTCTAACCACAAAAAATTTGCGGTGGTACATGACTACCTTGGGCGGGTGAACCAATTCTCCGTCGTTAGATGTTACCTGCAGTGTCAATATTATGATGGCTGGGCTGAAGTCATTTCAGCACCCATACAATTCTGTTTCGTACTTATAGGACAGAGCCCCCAAGTAAGTTCCAACCCTGTGTCTCAGGCCGCCCTTCCTCGAGGCCGAGCTAAGAAAGAAGCCCAAGAGGCCGTCCCGATCAGAACCCCGATACCGTCCGATTTCTCGGAAACCCTTAACCAGGACTTTAGGACTGCGCAAAAGGAGTGTAAATCAATAACACCCTTATGTGATAAGGCCCAAGACAAGGACACGGAGACTGTCAGTGGACCCAAAGAAAAAAAGTACCCCCAACGCGCCCATAGAGATACCTTCGTAGCACTGGACGAAACATCGGCGCTTGAAGAAGATTACCCCGCGGAGTCCCTTAATGTAATCCAGACAGTGTGCATCCAACCTGATTCCGATTACCCTCCTCCTTCCCTAACAGGCGAGTCTTTAGAACCCTCTGACCTGGATATTGACGCGCAGCTGACACCACATCAAAAAAGTCAGCTACAAGAACTATTTAAATGGAGTCACCATTTAACCACCCTATTAGCTCTTTTCGAGCGACTGCGCGAAAATGGCCTCACCATTGTCCCAGAAAATGCCATTTTGCCCACGAAACCTTAAGATACTGGGGTTTCAAAATAGGCAAAGCCAGTTGGGTCCCCAAGAGGATAAGATTAAGGCAATCGCCGACATGCCCCTCCCGATTACAAAGAAGCAATTAAGATCGTTCCTAGGATCAGCTTCGTACTATCGGCGATTCGATCCGAATTTCGCTGCAATTTCGGCGCCCCTCAGTTCCCTTTTAAAAAAGAATTCACCTGATCGTCTACGTTGGAATGATGTCGCTATTTCCGATTTTAATCAGCTCAAGAGTAAGCTCATTTCTGCCCCCATTTTAAAGTTGCCCAACCCGCAAAAATCCTTTGGGATTAAAACTGACACGTCCAACGAGGGCATTGGAGGTGTACTCCTTCAATACGAGGATGACCGAACGAGTCATCCAGTTGCATATGCTAGTCGTCAATTATCACCACGCGAAAAGAGATATTCCACTATAGAGAAGGAAGCTCTATCAATTATCTGGGTTATAGACAAATTCAAAATGTACTTGATAGGTAAAGAATTTCAGATAGGAACCGACCACCGTCCGTTAACATATATTCGGAATGTAGGACACTCCAACGGCCGAATCATGCGCTGGAGTTTACTCTTGCAAGAGTATCAATTTTAAATAAATTATATAAAAGGTTCAGATAACCAGGTCGCTGACGCACTCAGTAAGAATGCGTTACCAAATAGCGTAGATTAATTGTATTCATAGGATTAGTATCTCCATGTAGGTATATACCGTCTTGTACGAATTAAATTAGATTCTCTTGTATTATAATTAGTTAATGTATATGTCTGAATTTTATAACGCTCAATGTCTATTTTTTTTTGTATGTATATATATTTGTACCCATTAATTTACGTATAAATTATTTTGTCACGTATGTACTAATTTTATATCATTTCATTGTTCCATGCCCCTTTTTTTTATTAAGTTGTATTAAAGGTTATTTTTCCCTGTAATCAAAAGATCAAAATAATCATATGTATTGAGGTAATTCTAGTTAGGTGCATGAAGGTACGGTTGGTACAAGAAAACGGGTTCCCCACAACGGAGCTCTATCGTTGTCCCTTCTCTCTTTTGTTTTTTTCGAAGGGACAACTTTCCCCGTAATGAAGGGTGTGATAGAACGGGTTGAGGCCGCGTTAATTTCAACCACTATCACATGTTATTTAAAACCACGATGCTACCCACGTGCATCTTCGCTTTGAATCTTGGCGCCTTATCGCAACCACCTGAGTCAATGTTTAAACAAGGAGGTTTATCTTCCCCCGTTCGCCACCCTACGCCGACCTCGCCAGATTGAGTTAGGCTTATAGGCAGATAAGGCATTGTTCCCAGGCTTTGCTGTGCATTCCCTCGAAGCTCCCACTCCATTGTCCCTCACGCCAAGGAGGTGTCTCGACTATTTAGATGGAAACTTTACCACTAAGATCAGATTGGAGATCCAGATTATCGTCGCGAAACATCACTACGACCCTCTCTCACCTTGTGCGCAAAGGGACCTCGACCTCGAGATTCACCTTCACTTGTCCAGAAGAAGGACAATATCCCTTGAGTGCCAAGGTTCGAGCCTTTGTGACGCCGAGTCCACAAGGCTTCCCCCTTGTTGTTCAGAAAGAGAACAACATTAGAACAGCCATTGTTCGTTTGAGCCCGTTCGCCAAGAAACGGTTCTCACCCTTCCCCTGTTTTTCAGAAAGAGAACAACGTTAGAACAGCTATTGTTCGTTCGAGTCCGTTGACAAGAAACGGTTCTCACCCCCTCCCCCTGTTGTTCAGAAGAAAACAACGTAGAACAGCCATTGTTCTTTTGAGCTTGTTCGCCAAGAAACAGTTCTCACCCTTCCCCTTTGTTGTTCAGAAGAGAACAACATCAGGACAGCCATTGTTCTCGAGCCCGTAGATAAGAGACGGTTTCTCCCCCCCCCTGTTAATCAGAAGAGAACAACGTAGAACAGCTATTGTTCTTCAAGCCGTTCGTCAAGAAACGGTTCTCATTCCCAAGACGTCACGTCAGGATCCTTTAATCCCCCTCCTTCGGCTGGAACTCGCCAGTGGACCGAAAAATCCTTCACGTCGCCTTCTCTGCACAGAAGTATAAATTACGTAAGCAGAACGTTACCTTTGAGTATTTAACTCTTTTTGTCAATTCTATCGTGTGCTTTAAATGGTTCAGCGAACCATCCCATCTCTTTAACTTTAAATTTGTTTTACCTTTTTAAATCTTTTAATCCTCGGATTAGCTCGATTCCACACGACCCTTTCCATTCTCTGTTTATGTCAATATTTTCCGTTTTGTGTGTTGTTGATAGTTATTAATAAAACTCTATTTTATTAATGATAGCAATATTATTATCCTTGAGCTCAGTTCCACTTCTTAAGCATATCGAAGATACATAATATCGGCCAGCCAGACATCCACGCACTCTAAAGATAATTAAAAAAGTTCCCTCAACCAATAGTTATATATGGTATATCGTCGAGAGTCCATTCTACGACAATAGGAACCTCCTTCTTTGTTTTGTACGTTTTAATAAACATTAAATTCAGGAAAAACTAAAACAGTATTTTTATTCTTCGATATATTCGTCAAATTTGGATCAGTTTTAGGCCTCTGAAGACCTTAGTAATTCTGGCCCTCAGCTCGTCCTTCGTCTAGCAGCTGAATTTTTGGTCCCTCGTTGCACGGTCCCCTACACAAAGTATTTGAAAGAGATGCAGTCAGTCAAGTTGTGAGGCCAAATGTTAGGTCTGTGTGATCCAAGAAATCCTCCCACAGCCAGGAATGAAAAATGAATGGATGTTAAATGATATGAGAGTGAGGCAGGGATGCACCAAGTCACCATAACCTTTTAGTTGCGTGCGAGTCTAGTCACGGGCAACTCTACATCTCACGATGTCGGTCGATTGGTCCCCGTTTTGCTTTTTTTGTAATAACATTGTAACTAATCGTCCGATTCTAACGAAATTCGAAACTCTTATGTTGTTTTACATTCTCTTTCGAATGCTATAACTTCCATGGTTCTCTCAAGTTAGATCATGAATGATTTTGTTTTGACAATAACATCATAACTATTTTGCCAATTCTAACGAACTTTCAATCCCTTATGTGGTTTTACATTCTCTTTTGAATGACATAACTCCTAGGGTCCTCTTAAGGTTAGTCTGAGAATTATTGAAAGTTTTGAATGTTTTAAGGTCATAAATCAGAATAAGTGAGAGCACGCGAATTTTTGGTCAGTAGATCTTGTTAATCTATTCATTTATAAACTACTAAAAAAGAATGAAGCTTATCAGAGAAGGAATGAGAATAAGTTATATAAATATCAGTTGTCTAAGATTTGCAGTTGTTGTCATGATAATGATTGAAAATGAAGATCTGCAAGAATTGCTTGGTGTTACGGTAGATTGTGGGAATGAATCGAATATCAAATTTATCCGAAGCAAAGGCACATAATGAAAAAAATCTAGAATAAAGTAGTTGGGTGGAAATATTATGAGGAGAATAGGGTGGAGCAGATGGCATTAGGGAATTGCAAAAAAATGAAAATACGCTGCTTAATGTAATTGGAAAACCTGAATGGCTCGAGCTCGGTATAATTTGCACATAGAATGAGCATAAGAAGGGTATGGAAGAATGAAATTGAAAATATGAGAAATAAGTATGAAATACGGGACATATGTAGCCAGGCAACAGGTGATGCAATCGATGGAAGAATAAACAGATTGGCGCATAGAGAACGGATGGGCAGAAGGGAAAATGAATTGTATATATTAAAGTGCTATTATAACTGGAATAGACAAAGATTTTGAAATAAATGCATAAAATGTGAGTATTAAAGGACAACCCGACAAACGAAAGCAACAAACGAAACAGAGTTGAAAGGAAGATATAAAACTAAGATAAGAATTAGTTTGGGGAACAACGAATAATCACGGGTAATGGTGGAAAAAGACAAGAAGAATGATGAACTTGGGTAGAAAGATGTAAATTGCGTTCATAGTGAATAAGAACAATCAAAAGGGGACAAATGAATTAGTCAGTCCTCATGCGGAGGAGATTCATTTAAAATTAGAAAACGACTCAGTTTTAAAAGTGCCGAATAAGCTGGAATCCTCTATCTTATCGAGCGTAAGTTGCATGTTTTTTTTCAGACAAAAAAAGATAAAAGAAGGAAAGACTGAGAAACTGAGAATAAGCTATTGAACGAACATATATCATTCAAAGTAACGAGACAGTGAGGCGAGAATATAATGGAATTAGAAACAATAAAGAAAACGGAGTAAAAATTGATCTCGTAAGATAGATTACTTAGCCTAGCCTAAACTACGAGAAAGTGAAGCATAGCAAAGTAAACAGTCAAAAATATATATTTTTCTGAAAAATGAACGAATGGGGTTTAATCGAAAATCATTTGGGGAAAAATAATTGTGGTTGCAATAGTCCTAACCGCTTTTTACACTATCGAACAGAGTAGCCTTATCATGGTTCTCAGGGGCATACTGTCTTACACGAGACACTTCTCCGGTCATCACCATCTGAGAGACCGATACATCTTTGAGAGGTGCACCGCATTCGCCGGTTCCTACCATACCTATTATTCCTGGAGCAGAAATTTCTTTCGCTCTCCTCTTTTAGAGGACAAATCTTTGGAGCAGCTCTTCCTCAACTCTCCATTCTTAAATTAAGATTTATTTAAGCACCCCTTCTCTGGCTCTCTTCCCTTAAACTATGATTCGTTGGATCAGCCCTTTCATACATCTCTTTCTTTAGAATAAGGTTTCTTGGAACATCCCTTTCTTAGCTATCCATCCTTGCCCAGTCTTCTTAGGGGTGGCATCTCTTGGTTCCTCCCTTGACTTATTTCAAGCATCCGTGCCATGGATCTCAACCTTTGCACTATTTGAACCTTGTCTAACTGGCTCCCATCTTCTTACAAGTAAATTTCTATTCCCCATACTTGGGCTCGGTTGTGCATCATTCACTGGATTTATTAGAGTATCCTTTAAAACAAACCGTGTTACATGCTGGGGCAATTATCCACGCGTTTCTTACCAGAAATATATATACCTGGTAGTAAATATTTCCAGAATCTCATATCATCTACAACTGAATTACCAAATTACATATACAATTCAATCTTACTAAAATACTCAAACTTTATGCCGGTTACGCCCAATAACTGAATTTTGAGTGGGGTAACTCTATGAAGTTTGTTTGTGAGGCATTTCAACTCATCAACAAATTCTATTATCACGAAGGTGGTATAAGCTCCATTTTGTAGTAAAGCTAGACAATTAAGATTACTTACTTCACCACTAACTATTAAATCATGTGCAGTTCTTTGTCTCAAATTAAGCCTATGGATGGGCTTAGTCTAACAACTCATTGGGGTACGAGGTTAAACTTACTCTCTCGCCTAAAATGACCACGACTATCGCAGTTGTAACAAACTAGATCAGCCTGGAATTTACTTCAAAGACCAAATGATTCATATCGGGCATTTGGAAGGCCTAAATTGGGTAAAGTGCGAGTCCTCTGGGGCTGGAGCTGGGGCTGTCGTGGAAGTAATAAGTTCCTAGGCGGGTATGGTTTCACACCATGGTACTGAACCATATTAAAGACTGCTTATCTCTCCCGGTTCCTTCAACCCTGAGCTAGTTCGGAACACCTTTATTTTACTTTTACGCTAGGATTTACATCTAATAAATCATTTTCATGCAATATCATTTGTGTTTGTGGATAGAAGTTTGAATATATGACCGTATTCATCAACCAATTAATAATGTGTTTCTTTGTGTGCTGTCGGTTTGAAATTTACTCAGTGGCACATAAATCATGGAATTCTTCCTTTTCTTCTTTTTTTTCCATTTCGCATGAAATAGGGGTGTCACTTCATTTAACTCCTACTTAAACTCGCTCCAAGTCGCGGCTGATAGTAAAACTTAGTATTAATCCGCAATTGAAGGCTTCCCTAAGATGCATGTACCAAGCGATTTGCCTCTCTATTTTTTCGTCATTAGACACAATATTCTTCCTCAGGAAATACTGTTCTAAACTACTCAGCCAATTTCCTATGCTTGGGTCTAGCGATTTTCCTTCGCATATACCTTAAAATGCAACGACCAAATGGGGCAAATTTAATAATCGACTGACGTTAACTGAACTAGGTTGTGGTTTTGATTGGTATGGGTAAGATGAATGTGCTTAGGCATGTTAGTGGGTGTAGGTGGAAAAGGCTTACTTCGGATGGCTTAGTGGTAAGGGGCAAATCGAAATCTCTATCAAAAGCGAAAACAAAGGCCTCGGTTTGCTAACCAAATCTATCGTTTGTGAATGAGCCATTACTCATTCGTTTACTGACTAAAGGGGTGACACCGCAACCTGAATTCTTTAACTATAATTATTTTAATTTTGACTAACTAAAAAGTATATCACTCAAACAACATTAAAAATATAAGAATATGCAAAATTCACCCGCGTAATAATGTTTTAAAATTCTCCCTAAAAAAATAAATTCCTATCTCTTTCATATAAGGCTAACCAACCTAAAATACTTTTAAACGGAATTTAAATCTGCCTTCACAAAATATTTGCAGAATTGCATATACTCGTAATAAGGCGTTGAAGTTCAGTCAACCTTGAAACTGAATCTTTCCCCGCCTGAAGCTCTCAGGAATCCAAAGAACAAATATCTTTCCCTCGATTTCGCTCGACGTTTACTTTAAGATGAGTATTTCCTGGCGGCTTCCGGATGGTTTCCTGTTGTCTTCTTCTTGGGACTTCGGAGATTTTCTGGTTCTCGAGTTACTTGAAGAAGCTCCACGACTGATAAGGGAGGAGGCGGAGAGGGATCGGGGTATCCTCGATCTTGTCTTCGCTAGATACGAGATAGAATTCCGCAAGCGCAGTCGAGGGAAGGAAGACGATGGATAGCGGTGAATGATAACAGATTAAAAAAATCCTGGCAAGGTCGCCTTGTGTTAAGCGGCAGGAATCCTGGTCGCCAACGGAAATGGGGCTGTAATTTCTTATCTATTTTTTAAATTGCTGTGGGTTCATCACAGGTTTGTGCAACTGTTCTTGGAGATACGAACGGAAGCCTCACCTGAGGGTGCCTTCATGAAGCGTGACTTAGTTATAGCCACAACAGGCAGTCAAGCAGTAGGAACACTGAATTTACTAAGGAGGTCCCGACAAATACGTAATTATTAAACAGGAGCGATTTTTTTCTCGACTTTTATTATCACTTTAGTTAAATTTATTTGCTAATTGTTCTAAATGTCGAATATCAAAATAATGAGTGGTCAGTCTTTGAGGAATTCTGAGCTAAGATGCGGTTTGCAACATTTCACTAAGTATAAATATGACAACTCCCGAAATAGCTGGAACCAAAGGAATTTTATAGTTTTTATTATAAAAGTAGTCTTTGCCAAATTTTATTTTACTACACAGGCGCTTTAAAATAGGAAAATCCAATTAAGACATACTAGGCTCTGGTGCATGGACATTTTTCTTAAAGTCTGAGCCAATCGCCTTTTGGGGTTAAAAAAAGGTCAGCCAGGATTCATTGGTATGCTTCTTTGAACGGATGAGAAGATAATTTGGAGGGGATCTTTTAGCGAGCTGGTTAAACTGGAAAAGGGGCCTTATTACCCTACCCCAAGGGGTAACATGCATTTAAGGAAGGGAGCTTGCAATCTAAGGGAGCCTCTTATTCAGCAGGGGAAGGGGGGTAGAACATAACTTCGTGAGAAATGAAAAGAATAGTTGTTGCACAGGAAAGACACCTCGTACGACTTGCTCATAAATATTCCTGAATTTAAATTTAAAAGATGGCTTTAGGCGACAGAATTCTTCTGGCCCTCTTAGTAAGATTGAAGTGTCAATATATACTTATATACACATAAATACTAATTTATATTTTATATTTACCTAAGGATAACAAATTTAATTATGAAGATATAACTATATTTTAAAAGGTCGTAATACAATGCTGGAAACGGATCTGTCATGAAATTAGTTATCTTATATTCTATTTAATTTACTCTTCTTGTTCATTTGCTTTATTTCATTAATATTAATTTATCCAATATTTATGAAGGTAATACTTAAGTTTATGGGTGCACGCTAGGTGGCGCTATTCCTGGGTTACAATTTTGGGCTACAATTAATCCGATCTGCTCAGCACGTTTATCCAAAGAATAAAGACCATAGCACCGCCTACTTTAGGCTATTTCCGCCAAAAGTTAACATATTTTAGTTACTTTCGAAATGAGGGCTTCGCCCTCATACCCCCCCCGTACACCCCGCATCTTTAGAAAAAACTTGTAATATTCCTAATTCGAAAGGCTAACATCAGAATTGAATGCAAACAGTGATTGCTAAATATTGGCGGTGCTATCGTCGCCTTAAATTGCCTAATAAATAATCACTTCACGGCGAAAGCTAGACCATCTGCACCTTTCACTATTATAATCAAGCCGCACTTCTTTTCCAAACCTGTCGCAAATCTTCGCTTTAATTTGAAGAGCGACGAAGCGCAACTGCTACACAAAGAAGTCATTACGAAACTGTCAAAATTTTCGGAGCGGCTCCTAATTATAGAAACGGTTCCTCTGGCTAGAAGCTGTGCAGTGTTATCTTTAAACGAAATAACGAAATAAGTAAACGACCCCCCATCCCCCCCAAAAAAAGACCAACAAAACATTAAAAAGCATAGAAAAATTCATTACATTACTAATTAATCAATCCTGTAGAAGTGCAGGCTCTTACTAAATAATAAAGAATAGAGACCCCAAATCAAATAACAAAACAAATACAACGCCGTGATTGGCCACATCCAAAGCTACCGTCTGACGTCATAAGGCCTAAATTGTAGCCAAGAAACAGCGCCCCTTAGCATGCGCCCATAAATTCAACTTTTACCTTTATGATTGTTTCTTAAGTAAATGGAGCACATTTACAGGGGTATGTTTAATTTCGTAAAGAAGTCATTGAAAATGATCGGTGAATTGAATGTTCTAGATTCTTACGAAGATGCTAATATTATCGGAGTTACAAAGCATGTATTGAATATTATAAAAGGGAACTGATTTCTCAATTAACTTAGCAGGCTATAATTTTTTTAATGGAGATAGGCTTAACTGAAAGAGTATATGTGTTAATTTATAGATAAATCTTCCGAACTCTTCGCAATAATGAAAGACGTCAATATCGATATTTTATCTGAGATTTTAGCTTTTGAGGTCATGACAGATAGTCGTATAATAAAATTTGTCTTAACCTAAAAGGAAAAAAGCAAATAAAAGAGTGAGATATTATTTTTGAAACGCTTTGTGCCGTGTTTAGACAAAAAATAAAGGTTATACGCTGGAAGTTTAATTTTCCAAACGTAGATAATTTAAATAAAACGACGGATAACGTCCTGCATCAGAAAGTAGAGGAACAGACACCAGAACAGTATATGCTAAATTTAATTGACTTAATTTAAGTAATGAAGGGAAGTTAGTAGAAAGTATACACGTTGGCAAAGCAATTAGGAAGAGGGATTACAACGTAAGTCGACTCCATCGAAATATTATTCCCGCAAGGAGGTCGATGGTGTAATCGGGCTCGTACCCCAAGAGAACTTGCTGCTCTCTCTCTCTCTCTCTCTCTCTCTCTCTCTCTCTCTTTGATTGTCCTTTGAACCTGCATACACCAATCAAATGGTGAAAGAAGGGGTTAAGCTTTCTAAAATAAAATAAAATAACTTCCTATATTACTAAAAATGTTCACGAGATATCTCAACTAGTTCCAGGCCTCAAACTTTTTGTAAGCTATCATGCCAAAGTACCAAAAGAAAAATAGTGAGATTAAATAGTATATAAGGTAACGTAAACTATTTTAGAAAATTTTGAAAACCAGCAGTAATGGGGAGAATTGAAATCGACATCTTTATTATCGTGTCCTTATTAAACGTAGATTAAGAACAGCCAAAATGAACTAAGAAAAAGAGCTAACATTATTTTGAAAGTACGAACCCAAGAGATTTTAGAGATAGTAAAGAATTGTATACGCGTTGGCATAAATCGGGTCCCACAGAATACCAAGGGTTTCCTTAGTGATGTGGTCAAGATATTAAAGGAAAATTTTGTCAATGTGTTTATCGTAAAAGATACAAATAACTTACCTGCAATATAATGATTTAATGAATTTTGATGAAGATCTTTCAAATATTTACATAACTAATACGTAATTGGTTGTTATAGTAAAAAAAAGTGAAATTTGTAAAGAATTAAGTTACAATAAAATCTACCATAAAAGATAAGGAAAGGAGCTCTTTAAACGACTTTAAACAATTTTTAAAATGTTCATTAGCAATGGAATATTTTCTATAGATTTCAAAGAGCCAAAAGTAACGGCATGTTTTTATAAAAGCCATAATGACTGATCCTGAAAACTTTTCGGCAATTTCCATTACTTCGATCATTATTAAGTTTTGGAGTCCATTGTTAGAGACAATGATCATGGAGCATCTAGAGGAGAATAACTTAGTACAGAGATAGTGAAACACTGACTCGCGGGTGACGAACTCAACCAGCGCCAATTTTATAATGACCCACCAACGTTTTATTTATATTAAAATATTACAGCAATTTTTAATGTTTCCTTCACGTTTTTATTTTTCAAAATATTTTTCTGCACCTTTTGATAATATTTCTTCTATTTTCATATCAAAATAAACAGATCGTAAACGTGTCTCTCTTACCAAAGTTATCATGAAGGAATTTTTAGGATAAATGTAAATTACTTGTGAGTATCTTGAGTTTTGCAGTCTCATAACGTTTCGTTTCAGCCCGCAAACATAAACTTGGTTATGATTATAGATAATGAGTCGGTTTAATTTGAATAATGAGCAAAGCATTTCGAAACGAAAACTTGAAAATGCATTTCGCACATTCGTAATCTCACTATTTTTTAAATAAATCTTTTGTCTTTTAAAAGTCAACATTTTTTAGTATACATATGAAGAGAAATATTCAAATAATTAGATATTTTCTCTTCAAAAATAAAATAACATAATTATAAAAAATGTGGCTAAATTTTCATTGAGGTAATGAAAATATGTATGATTTTTTTTCTCTTTCCTCGCAGCCTAAGCAGCTTAAGCTATCGTTCAGCGTCAATTGTCATTCTCTCAGTGTTTTCTTGTCGCCAATTTTGTGAATATTTTGAATTCAGTTGTGATAATTCGTTTAACAGAGGGCAAATTATAACCAATAAAAATGATTACAAAGAAAAGGAAAATTAGTTTGGAATGTAGTGGAAGTGGAAAGTTATTTCACGAAGAGTGGAGTGACAAATATAGTGTTATTGAACAAAATAAATAGGATTTGCTGTCTTTGCGACGAGTCAGTTGTAGTCAGCTGATATAATATTAAATGCCATTTTGAAAGCAATCATCCAAATTTGTGCTCAGTCACAGATGATGAAAAGAGTTAAATTATTCAGAGAGAAGTAAAGCAACAGGAGGAACAGTGTAACAATTTCAAAAGGATGTTTAAACCAAATAAAAATAATTCAGCAACTAGTTTTCAGTTATCATCTACTATTGCTCAACACGAAAAGCCAATTTCTGATGGTAATTATTTAAAAGAAGCTTCTTTTAAACTGCTCCAATTTTTATTTGAAGACTTTCAAAATAAAGCTGTGAGTCTTAAACGAATTAATGAGTTGTCAGTCGCTGGAAATACGGTGGAAGATAGAGAAGTTGCTATGGACAATGATGAAACCGATCAACTCTTTCTAGATTTGAATAATGCAGGAATGTTTTCAATTTGTTTGGATGGGAGTACAAATATTATTACATCGTTTGCCCGTCTAGAAGTTATTGCAAGAATTCACTCCGGAAATACATATAATGAAGAAATAGCTAATTAAATTGATGAAATCGTCTGAAAAAATTAGAGATCAAGATATTATGAATGAATTGAAGAAGGAATGTATTGAACTTGGCATTAACCTCGGAAATATTTGATCTGTGACAACTGACGGAGCTTCAAGTATGATTGGAAAACATGTTAGATTTGTGAACTCGCTAAAACGGCAAGTAAACGACAATTAGTTGAATTTCATTGTATTTTGCAGCAAAAATCCCTGTGTGCAAAAGGCAGTTTTAAATCACTACAAAATAATATATCCATTGTAACAAAGATTGTGAATTTTATAGTTGGTATCCCTCTTAACATACTTCAATTTAACATTTATTGGATTAGGTTGACACTCAATTTTCGCTGTTACTCATGTATAACAATGTCAAGTGGTTAAGCCGTGGTCAGTTAATGAACCAATTGATTGAGTGGTTAGAAGAGATAAGACTTTTCTTAAGTGAAAAAGGACAAGACTATCCAGAATTGACTGATATAAATTTGTTGAATGACTCAATTCTTTTTGCTGATTTAACATTGCATTACAATACCTTGAATAAAAAGATTACATGGAATGTGGATGTGTTGCAACTTCAATGTTTGAAAAAAACTCAATCTTTTTTGAAGAAATCTGGAAGAAACCAAGATGAAGTATTTTACATTAATAAACAAACATTTTTTAACTGACAATGCAAGAAAGGAAGAAAATGTACTTATCAAGTATTCATCAGTAATAAAATTGCCAATCATTTACTTTATGAGAGGTTTTACCAATTCCCAGAACTAGATGTCACCTTACAATTCATCCAATTCACCCAATTCCTTTCTGTTTGAAGATTTTAAACTAACAAAGTTCGATTGGCTTGACCTTAGTAACATGGAAATGGAATTGGCTTACTTCCAATAAATTGCAGTGTGGAAAGCAAAATTTATAGACCTTAACATGAAAATGCAAGAAAAGGAAGTAAAGAAGCAATTTTGAATGCAACGAAAGAAAATGAATCCTTAGAAAGCAGAGTAGCGAAACACCTACTTACAGAATGGAACTATTTACCAAATTCTTTTACGCCCATGAAAAAGTTCGTCTTAGCTATACTGACAATGTTTGGTTCTTCTTATTCATGTGAAATGCTGTTTTTAGCCATGAATTTCATAAAATCGACCACCAGAAGTCGTCTTGGTGCGGATATGATTGCCTCATGTGTGAGATTGAGGACAAAAAATTATGAATCTCGAGTTAAAACAGCTAAAATGCAGCAACGAGTCTCTCATTAAAAAAAAATATTACGATAAGTAAATAAGCGACTAACTTATGTTTTTAAAAATTTAAAAGTACTAAAATGGACCCTTCAATTTAAAAGTTTTATCATCCCTGACTTAGTAAGGGACAAAAAGCACGTCTTTCGACGCGCACGGTAATGCTTATGTACTCGTAAGTCGCGCGAATATTTTGTGAACATACGATCACTGTGTTCGACCAAGATAAAGCTGTAGATATAATTTATCTTGAGTTCTAAAAGGTGGTTGAGACTCTGCGAAATAAAAGCCTCTTAGTATAGCGAAACCTACGTAATAGTGGTCAGGGTACCAAAGTGGACTGAATATTGGCCAAAGAAAGGTAGGGAGAGGAAATGATGCCAATGGAAATAGCTCATCACGGGTATCAGTCACTAACGGCATTTATATATATATATATATATATATATATATATATATATATATATATATATATATATATATATATATATATGAGGAATTAAACGACATTCTCCGAAGACAATTTAATCCAGAACAGTTTCGGTGCATCTCACACCCTTTTTCAACTGACACTGGGCAGAAAATATAAGAGAAAAGCATAACACAAGATCCCCTCCTTTTCCCCCCAATCCCCAACTTGTGACTAATCTGGGGGAGGGTTAGGCCTAAACATATTGAAGGGCTGACATTTTACTATTCTATTTATTTGCGATCTTATTACAGGATTAAATGAAAATTGACCCTCAGATAGATTTATCTGAGGGTCAATTTTCTTTTAATCCTGTAACTGTTCTGAATTAAATTGTCTTCGGAGAATGTGGTTTAATTCCTCATCTTTTCTTGCGATATTGCATTAATTTTCATCATATATATATATATATATATATATATATATATATATATATATATATATAATTTTGCCACTAATTTTGATAATGAAACGAAACTTGTAATATAACAAAATATCAGCGATTGCGAAAACTTGGCAATAAATTTGAATAGAGTAATAAAATCGTCAGGAAAAGGATGGCAAATGCAATATAACATTGATGAATGTAAGTTAAATACACATAGGTCATGATAATCTCGGAAGAGATATAATAATATGAGAGGTCAAATTTTAAATAGTCGACAAAGAAAAGGCTTTAGGTGTCTTAATATTAAATGATTTCAAATTTCCCAAACAAAATATTCTATGGTCACACAAGTCAAATAGAGTTCTAGAGTACATAGATAGACATTTTGCATTTAAATCGAAAGAGATTATTTTTCCCTCGCAGAAAGCCTTGTAACACCTATGGAATTTAGCAGCGTATTTGGTGTAATTCTTGTCTCCAGACGTGAAAATGGATATTGCAATATTCTAACACTTTCAACGACGAGTGACGTAATTGGTTCCTGAACTGAGAAATAGATCGCACGAAGAATGACTGGGGCACCTCAATTTACTTTCCATGAAAGATAAGAATCAGCGGTACAACAAAATTGAAGTATTTAGAATATTAAACGAGTTTATTAATATACATTAGGACTCATTTGAGTTAGATAACCGAGCGGACACTAGAAATAACGGTTTCAATCTAGTAAGCAAGAGATTTGATACTTTGAAAGCCCAATATTTATTTTCCTATAAAATAATATAAACTTAGAATAACTTTCCTTGGAATGACGTTGGAAAAACAACATTTACCAAATAAAAGTGTCGAAACTAATTCTTTATCCATATCCTCGCTTCCCCTAACGTGCTCTTCCCCTCCGACTTCCGCCATTTCTGGTCGGTAATTCTCTAATTGCGACGTGGCGTAGTCAATTAAAATTGTCGTGAAATAACTTCCTCTTTTACAACATTTGGATCACTTGGAATATTAAATTAATTTTATTTTTTAATTTTGTACCAATATACTTTCTTTGTTTCACCCACGGGAAATAACAAAAAAAGTGAGACCCAACCCGAGCGCTTTCGTTTATTAAACTATCTCTAAAGAACGAACAACTGAGAAACAATGAAAGAAACAATGGAGGTCTGAAAATATAATTTTACAGTGAAAAAGTATTCAAATAAACTAAAGAAACGTTGTTTTTTACATCCATGATAAACAAACCCCTTTTAATTTTGTAGAGACAAAGCATAAGGCGCTCAAATCCCTACCTTTTTAATTGACTTGATTTTCTCTTGAATAGCAGACCAATGTGAATTAAATTTTTAGCACGAATCTGATGATTTGGGATGGATTATCTTCAACTTCAGCCTTTCTCTCTTATTATCAACAATATCTGGTATCCTGATCGATACCCATCAGTCAGCCCAAAGTCACTTTTCTTAAATTTAACTAAACTACGCCTGACATTCTCGAACACTTGTTCAATCAGGATAAAGCCTCAGTACGTTCTTCATTCCATATTTTTGCCTTGTTGCCTTTGCGAAATTAGTAAAGTTGCAGTGTCGAATGACCCTTTAAAATCATCGACTTCCAAGGTTTATCTGACAGCAGAAAATAAAAATAAGACAACTCAACAAAAACAAGAATCAAGTAGATTTTTAAACATACACTCTGAACTTAAATGTTACAACTTCTATGGAGGGTAACTCCAAATGCTTGACTTCAAAATGATACATTACTTTCCGCTCCCCCTATTATGCAAAGGAAAAGAAGAAACATCAAGTTCATTGGGATGCGTGTTTCTTCCTTATGGCTAAGTTTAAATGTATACTATATTCTATTCTTCCCCGCGCTATTAATATTTTTATATATCACAATATCTCCATTTTTTTTAGAATGACAATTAATTTAGACTCCAATATCTTTGTGACTTGCGACTGTCATAGTTAAGATGAGATGAGAGTTTTCCAATACAGTTAATTCCCTTCTTCAATTCTGATACTTTATTTTCAGACTAATGAGCAGATTGGAGTGAGTACTTATTCCCGAATGCATTATAGCTAGTTAGTGGTTTTATAATAGACTCACCCTTATTTACCTCTCATGACATCATCAATAACAAGAAATTCAACAAAGTTTGATAAGTTCTTGCTTAGTTGTTTTCGAATATACGAGTATTGTGTTTAGTGATTCATTTTTTCTTGGATTTCTTATTTGAGCTTCTTTTCCGAGTGGTCTCGCTCGATAAAAACTATCTTCTTTCACATGGGAATATAAAAGTCTATATTGCGCATTTCTGTAGCTTGCTAGGTTGCTGGCAGGTTATATCTCTACGAAGATAGTAAATATTTTCGACGAAAGCAACTTCCACGGCGCAACTTAATTTTCATTGCGGTTGAGACGTGAACCGTCCAAGGGGTCGACCCACGATGAAAGGCACATTATATAGAGAAAAGTATACAGGATCTTACAGTCTGATAATACCAGGTATAGTTGATAAATTGAGCGTAAAGATGCAACATACTCCACCAAGATGGGGAAGATGGAGCTGTGGGATGAGGAGGAGCTTCTTCAGTAGAGGAACCCCAAGCTAGACAGTGAGAATTGTGGAATATGTTTTAAGAATTTGCTGATACTGACCAAGCACTGTGTGTGATGAGTGCAACCAATGGTTCCAGTGCGGCTGCATGGGGATGAATCAATCCTGGTATAAGATGTGGTCTGACACAAATCATCCTTGGTTTTATATAAAGTGTAGAGGGCAAATTAAGGAGAAAACAGTGATAATTGAGAAGTTAGAGGAAATGATAGACACTATCTTGCATGTGGCTAAGAGACTGGAGGAGGCTAGGTAGGAGAAGGTAAGAAGTTGGAAGATAAAATTGAGCGGATCTGTCAAGAAAAGGTGAAAGAAATGATGGATAGAGAGAGAAAGAAGAATAATTTGATAATATTTGGGATAAATGAGCAGGCGTTAGAAGACTCTTTTAAAGAAAGAGATGAGAAGGATAGCTTTTCTACTTGAAACTCTTTCAAGATAAGGATAAGATAGATTTGCAAGAGGAAGTAAAGATTGGGAAGGTTATATAAGAATAGAAAAACGAGCTGATACGAGAAGACCAAGGCTACTGGTTGTTAAGTTGGGGAAAGAACATTAGCCGTGGTGCTTATGAACCACAAGAAGCTGCAACAGCACCCGGATTGAAACATTCGGAAGGTGCGGGTTGTAAAAGACCTAACTTGTGAACAGAGGGAACATGCGAATGAATTGGTTTTAAAGCGAAGGGGAAAATAAACCAGGGTGAGGATGGATGGTATACTAGGGAGAGATAATTGATCAGAGATGAAGGTAGATCACAACTGAGAGCAGTGCAGAGTAATCAAGGTGAAAGGGGTGTGAGGCGTAGAGGAGGAGGAGGACAACGTCCAACACATTGAATAAATAACCAGAGGGGTGAGTTGAAGATACATTTAACTAATGTACAAGGCCTCACTGCCGCAAAGATAAAGGAATTGGGTCATTTTTTTGACTGTAATAAAGTGGAAAAAGTGGTAAACATGTTCTGTTTAACAGAAACGCATCTGAAGGATAGAAATATAAAAAATAAATTAAAAAATACAACTATATTGATAAGATGAGAGAGCTAAGTGACAAAAAGGGAAGCGGGTTGATGGTGTAGAGGAGGTTGAAATAACTGTTGTTTTGGTATATATGGACACAGCAGACCAGGGTAGAACCAAAAATATAATGAGGTGTCTGTTTAGGACATTGGAGGATTTGGAGGTAAGCGGAGGAAGTTATGCTGTTGGGAGGTCTCAATGGGCCTTTTGGATTTATTGGCCCACAAAAATTAAACAGAAATGAAAAAAATATTATATAACTAATAGATAATTTTAATTTTATCATGTTGAATTGGGATGAAAGGTGACAAAGGTGGGTAACGAGGAAATTTAGGAATGAGGAGAGTGCCATTGATTTTATTCTGATAAACCAGGAGTTAACTGTATAACCTCTTTGAGAAGATGGATGTAGCAGAATGAGGTCAAATGGCAGCCACGTGCCCTTCCGTACCCACGTGGATCTGGAGATCATCACATGGACCTGGTGAAAACATAGTTGAACCTAGGCAAGGAGGCCGCCGAAGATGTTATCACTCGCCCCAGCTGTATTTGCCTAGGGACCAATGTCATCCCCTTCCCCGCCGCAATACGGCTACCATTCCGGAAGCATTCGGGCTTTCCGCTCGAAGATTGGAATCCGTTGGACATTCCAACGATCGTTATCACGATTCCCCCTTTCCCCGAAGGAGTCGCCGACTTTTCTCCAAGATCGCGCGCGCGTTTGGAACCTCCTCACTATGCACCTATATAACGCTTCGACTGAGTTTAGAGAGCAGCACTGTTAGACTTCCACCTACTCCGACGAACGAGCTGAAGGACGCTCTCCCTCTCTTCCCCTCAGCGGCGATTTTGATTCAAGTTGAAGGCTAAATCGATCCGTGAACTGTGCCTTAGTCAATTTGCAAGCTTCGACATCAGTGAACTCGGCCCTATTCAATCGGCAAGGACTGACAAGGATTCCAAACTCCGAAGAAGCCAAGTGCTCCCTCGTATAAAGCCAAGGGGAAACTGACATTTTCCGTCGCATTCACTGTACCCCAATTGGCCCTTTTCGGCAACGAGCACATGAAGTAATCGTAACCGTTCCCACCTACAGATTAATCTTAAATCTAACTTATCCAATTGCTCCATTATTTGTGTGAACGCCCCAGTTTAAAATCCCCCTTTAAATCACCAAACTGAATCTGACCTCTTTAATCCCTTAATTAATCTACCTGATCGCGTGTGGATCTTTAACCCCGTCTGGGCAACCATTCCATTTAAACCCAATTTCTATGTAAATATATATATCCTTTTGTTGTTAGTAAAGTTATATTTTCGTCATTGTCTTTCTTTTGCAACCCCAGCGCGTACCAGCTACGTGTTAATCTTTGGCCAACTTGCACTCTGAAATATTTGTTTAAAAGGACCCCGCAAAGTTAACGATAAACCATCCCCACTGGACTCATTATTTCCACTTTCACTAACGGTCTTCAACCAACTTGGGGCCCAAGCCCCAAGGTACCTACGTATATATAAATATAGAGTAGGGCCATTCCACGACATATACTTATATATACTTTACTCTATTATAAAATCTGGGATCAGGTGTGTCAGAGACTTTAAAGGTCTTTAAGAGATTTTTTAAAGGCAACCCTTTAACTTTATTGTAATTTTCAAAGCTGAGTACCGTTTGAGTTGCCAAGACATAACGAAAGAGGAAACAACCCTGCCATATTTATTTTTCGCTTACTGTTTGTATGCGTGTTTGGACCGACAACCTTTGATAGGAAAATTTTGTTAGGCGACAGAATTCTCCAACGGGTACTTTAAATCCCCACGGATTAGTAGAGTCTGCGCCCTTCTCATCTCACGAAGACTGCATTATTTTATTATTTTTTTTAATCGTATATTATATTAGTGTTAGTATTTGGAAATCAAAGCTTTCGCATAGAAATAAGCATATTTCTCCGCGTGTCAGTAATTGGTAAGCCAAGGCTCCTTCGTCCCGTGCTGATGGCCCATCCAAACCCTTTCTGTCGAACAACGTACTCCCCGTGTTACGAACAAAATGTCGTCGTTTGAGAGATTTAAACTCGAAGGAGAATCCGTCTGTTTAAGTGCCAAAGACCTTGTCACTTATGTACAGGAAGAAGAGAGAAAAGAGAGAGCTGAACAAAAAGAGATTAGAGAATTAGCTGAACAAAATGAAATTAGAGAATTAGCTGAACATGAAAAAAAGAAATTAGAGAATTAGATGTACAAAAATAAATTAGAGAGAGCGAAGAACGTGAAAGAATTCGGCAATATGACCTGGAATCGAATCGTGATCGACTCGAAACCTTTTCAGTGAATTCCTGTGTAGGAACCCCTCAATCAGCTTCCGTTAAACTCCCTACGTTCAAAGAAGGATAGGACTTCGGATCTTTTCTCATTCACTTCAAGAAAATTTATGAAGTTAATTATTGGGACATACAGACGGATGGTGCAGCTAACTTCTTCCTCTACTAAGCTCGCTGCTCCGAGGCCTAGTCGTATCGCTCCACTCTGAAGTTACGGTGGATTACTCCACCCTCAAATTTGAAGTTCTCACGGCATACAATATGACGCCTAACTTCTACAGCACCAAATTTCGCCACGCCCGCATCCAACCGAATATGACCTTCTGTCATTTGGGATATACTCTTTCCCGTACTTTTAATATTTAGTTAAACGCTTTAAAAGTCCCTCACGATTAGGAGTGCCTGGTAGATTTTGTTCTACGGGATCAGTTGCTGGCATCGATAACACAAAAGATCAGCTCCTTTGTGAAGGATCGTTGGTGCAACTCCTTCAAAGAGTGCATAGAATAAGCAGATATCTATGCGGCGAGTCACAACTTATACCCGAAGGAAAATAAAAAGCCTCCCCTTTTATGGCGCAAGAATAAATTTAATAATTCGCGGTTGCCTCCAAAGAACTTCCTAGAATTCGCCAAGATGGGCCCGTTTAAGCCCAGAAGTTTCCCTCCATCGGAACCCCGTGACGTCAAGCCCCTCATAACTAATTCCAGGCGTCAACTTTTCCCCGTAGGCCAATCATATGTTTTGCGTGTGGTGTCGAAGGCCACATGCGCCAAAATTGCCCCCAAAATTCCCAACTCCGTGGTAATCCCATTCACCAAGTCCACCAGTGAATGCTACTCCCGCTTTCCCTCCATCGCAACCAGAAACCCCAGATCCAATCTCGTCTCCCAGTGCCCCAGGGCACCATGTAAATTTCCTCCTCGACAAGAATTCTCCAGGAAGTCTTAGATTTGAAAACGGAGGCGTTAATGGGTGCCGATTCGCTACCCTCGTCCGCGATACCGGGTGCACGTGTATCCTGGTATCGAATGAACTACTTCACCCGGTAGCTCCCGACCGAAAAAAGTTTGCTGTAGTCCATGACTACTTGGGTCGCGCAAACCGCTTTCCCATTGTAAACTGTCACCTCTAGTGTCAGTACTTTTCTGGATGTGCTAAGGTCGTGTCAGCCCCTATCCAATTTTGTCCCGTTTTGGTAGGACAGTTCCCCCAAGTCTCGTCTAAACCTGTGGCTCAGCCTGTTATCACGAGAGCCCAGGCAGAGAAGGAATCCCAGACACCCGTTGCCCTTGAAACCCCCTTAGGTTCGGATTTCAGCGGCGTTATGAGCGAAGAATTCGCTCAAAGACAGAAGGAGTGCCCAAATCTCCTTCCCTTGTGGGAAAAATCTCGGGGCCTCGAGCAGGATTCGGTCCGCGGTAACAAGACAGCCTCTTATATCGTGAAAGAAGCCGTGAAATATCGCGCTTGCTCGGATGGCGCCAACCCCGATACTCACGCCCTCTGTGTTCCCTGTTCGCATGTCTCCCTAGTCCTAAAAGTGGCCCACGAGAGCGTTTTTTTCTGGCCACTTCAGACACGATAAAATAAGTCAGAGGATTGTATCGTATTTCTACTGGCCTGGTGCTGCAGTTGACATTTTAGAATACTGCCAATCTTTTGATATCAGTCAGAAAACCAAGGTCGAAAGGGCGTGTTAAACCGAACCCCCTTCAGAAGAGACGAATAATATCAAAATACGTTTGTTAAAGATCTTAACCCTTTCAAATTCATCTAAAAAATGCTTTTAATGCTGAGTTTAACAATCCGTTCAACCCCTATATCCTTGAACCCTCCACGTCAAATTATTGTTCCTCAATAGTTCTGGTAAGGAAACCAGATAAGACTTACCACATGTATGTAGATTTTCATAAATTAAATCCCGTGATCGTTTTTGACGCTGAACCGATTCATTATTTGGATCAAAACCTTCATTTGTAATTATTATAACCGCCAGCTAGAGATTAGCTTATATTCAATTAATTCTCTTATGTCCTTATTTTTTGTTCGATATGTACGTCTATGATGCACACCACATTTGTATATATGAAATAAGTATTTATAAACCTGGTCCGGCATCAAAAGATGTGTATATTTACCACCATAATCCTTCTGTCATTTATATAAAATGTATCTTTGAATATCCATGTTATTACCTTTTGTTCCTTTTCTTTTTATTGCTTTGTATAGCTTAGTGTATAAAAATTATTACTTTTTTATGTCCCCTTTATTGCTCTTATGATCGGCAATAATTAATTTCCTTTTCCGTTTATATGTACATGCACTCGGGTAGAATTAGCTTGTACACCTACCTGCTTGACGACAGGTCAGGAATTCCGTGTTGCTTTGTTGTTTTTTTCCCCTTTTCGCTTACCTCGTGATCACTAATTCGTCTAAGGGGATGTCACCTTTCTCCCCCAACTCCGAAAGTGCCATCTTTTTGGATGGAAGGGATGTAGCAGAATGAGGTCAAATGGCAGTCACGTGCCCTTCCGTACCCACATTGATCCGGAGATCACCGCATGTTCTGGTGAAAACATGGCTGAACCTAGGCAACGAGGCGGCCGACGCTGTCATCACTCGCTCCAGCTGTATTTGCCTAGGGACCAATGTCATCTCCACCCCCCCCTGCCGCCACACGGCCACCTTTCCGGAAGCATTCGGGCTTTCCGCTCGAAGATTGGAATTCGTTGAAAATTCCAACGATCGTTATCACGATTTTCCCTTCCCCCGAAGGAGTCGCCGACTTTTTCCCAAGATCGCGCGCGCGTTTAGAGCCTCCTCACCATGCGCCTATATAACGCTTCAACTGAGTTTAGAGAGCAGCACTGTTAGACTTTCACCTACTCCAACGAAGGAGCTAAAGGACGCTCTCCCCCTCCCCCCCCCTCAGAGGCAATTTCGATTCAAGTTGAAGGCTAAATCGATCCGTGAACTCTGGCTTAATTAATCGGCAAGCTTCGACATCAGTGAACTCGGCCCTAGTCAATCGGCAAGGACTAACAAGGATTTCCAACTCCAAAGACGCCAAGTGCTACCTCGTATGAATCCAGAGGTAAACTGACTTCTGCCGTCGCATTCACCGTATTCCAATTGGCCCTTTTCGGCAACGAGCACATGAGGTAATCGTAACCATTGCCACCTGCAGATTGATCTTAAATCTGGCCATAGATAACGAATACTTGATTAGTAGCTTCAGAAAATTCCGGAATCGCTGATTCCATAGTCGGGCGACAGTTAGCGCAGGTGTTTGGTGCTATGCGCGCCAGGCGGCGATCTCAGACACTGTATCGAATTACTCTGGGTGAGACGCTGCTTGCCATCTTGGAAAATTTTGAAATTATAAGTTAATTGTATTTATTTGCCGTAGTATTCATGTTAGCTCTAGTGCTTGTAAGTAGTGAAGATGTGGACTCCTACTATTTAAGTGAATAAGTTATAATGTGTGTTAAATAAGGGAAGGCAGCATATGATACATATATGGTGCTTGGGGAGGGACGCTATAATGGCCTAAAGCTATAATAATCTAGAAATTGCAAACTTAGCCTTAAGCCTCACAATACACGCGTTAATTTCTAAAATAACGTAAAAGTTATTACAATAATTACGTAAATAATACACTAATTTAAATTACTAGTGCATTTACGCTCAATAAACTTAACTATTATCGAATGATTTTATTATTCATAGTATTGTATACGTTTGTAAGCAAACGAGGACGATTAGGCTTAGCAAGATTGCGATCGTCTAAGATTGTCAGAAATGACGTCCTTGAACATATTTTTTTTTATACGGCAATAGCTCCTCCATTCAGCAAAAATATTCTCGAATATATATCTTTTTTATTTTGATTTCGTTAACCGTGTATCGGCGACGATATATCGATTATCGGCTAATTTGCATATCGGTGTAACCCTAATCTATGGTATTGGTTATCCATAGATAACTGTTTATCATAACTGTGATATTAAAAGCTGCGATTGGACGTGTTCTCGACGCGCTCTCTCTATTCAGTGATATTTTTTCATTTCGGATTTTTCTGTGTAATATATTTAAGTTCGGGAAGATAGTTAACTGTGAGTATTAGACATAATACTAAAGAAATTTTTAATTATATTTTGAAAAGTTTCTCTATGTGGCTGTTGCTTTGGATGAGGTGAGTATGCCTTTTGATGTAAGCAGTGTGTATGTAGTTTGTGGTTTTTGTGGTGTTTAAATAAGAGAAAATGTATTTGAATGCCTGGTTTATTATGTGACTAGTGCAAATTTGGCTTTGGCAGAGGAGGTGAGTCGGTTACGTGATGAGAGCAAGAGATTAAGTGAGTTGGTGAATGAAGGGATGAAAGTGTACGCATGCAGAATGTGGCTGGGACCAGAAAGGGGGAAGATAGGCCTAGAGTTGGGATTGGAGAGAAAGAAGTGACTGATGTGAGTGAAGATGAATGGTGGGTAAATATGGATCGAATAGATATGTTAGGACAGGTTAGGTCTGTGAGTAAGAGGGACATGAAACCTGTTAGGTTGACTAACAAATTCGATGCCCTGAGAGAGGAAGAGGTTGAAAGTGATTTTCCTGAGGTGGTTGTGGCAGAAAGTGAAATAAGTGGTAGTTTGAATAAGAACAGGAAGGAGGATAATGGTAGGCCTAGGGGGACTAGGAGGATGACTGAGGGGCTTGGGATGGGTGACTCTCAGATTAGATATTTAGATAGGAAGTTGAGTGCAAGCAAATGGAAGAGAGTGAGAGCTTGTTTGCCGGGTGCTGGTGTAAATGATGTGTCTGAGAGGTATGACACTCTGGTGTCTGGGTGTGACAGGGATGCAGTTGTGATTACGCATGTGGGAGTAAATGATGTAAAGAAGGCGGGTTCATGTGAGTTACGAGAGAGGTACAAAAAGTTAGTTGAAAGGATGAGTGAAAGTAAAGTGAAAAGCGTTGTTTCCGGTGTGCTTCCGAGATTGGATGTGGGGATGGAATGATTGTCTCGGGCAATTGGAATCGGGATTAGTGTTTGTAGATCTTTGGAATGAGTTTAAGGGAATAAGGCATTGTATGCATTGGATGGACTCCATCTAAGCCGGGCTGGGGGTGACGTGTTGTGGCAGGAGTTAGATAGTGTCATTGGATCTTTGCAGGCGGAAAACTAGTTACTGATACTGGTCAGGGAAATATAAGAGCACAGGATGGGGCAGGGAAAGGAAAGAGATGGAGAGGAGATAGAGTGAAAGGTATACATTCTAAAAGAGGTGCTTCAGAGACAAGAGGGCTTAGTGGTCTTTATACCAATGCTCGTAGTATTAGAAATAAGAAAGATGAGTTATTAGGTTATATTAGTGATGAAGATATAGATATAATATGTGTAATAGAATCATGGGTTTATGAAAATAAATTTAATGACTGTGAGTGAATTTCAACTACAGGGTTATGATATGTACATTAGTCAAAGGAGAGATAGGACGGGTGGTGGTTTAATTATTTATATCAGAAATAGCATTTCTTCAAATCTAAATAATTCTATAGAGCAAGAAGAAGTTGAGTGACTGTGGATAGATATTAGGGTCAGTAAAAATGGGATAATACACTTGGGAGCCTTTTACAGACCACCCGGACAAACCGACTGTGTTGATGAGCTAATGATCAGGGAAATAAGGAAAGGATGTGAAGTAGATACAGTTATTCTTGGTGACTTTAATTTAAATTCTGTGGACTGGGAAAATATGATAGGAAGGGATAGAGCAAGTTGTAAGTTTATAGAATGTTTTGAGGATAATTTTTAACTCAATTTGTTAATAAGCCAACAAGGGGAGCCAATATCTTATATCTGTTTTTTTTCAAATCGGACAAGAAGGAGCATGCCTTTGGCCGCCGCCGCAATATATCTGGCACCAACTACTGGAACGAGACCAAACAATTCTTCAAAGGAGACACCCTCATCAGGACCATCTCTCTCATCAAGCTGTCTAGATAGACCCTAGAAGAAGTCAAGCAGCACATGGTCCCACTTCATGAAGCCCAGAAAACAAACAACTACCAACTGGCTAAGGGGTTTGTTGAGGAGCTGGACATCGACTCCGAGAGGTTGGAGCTGGTCGAGGCCGGTGGAGTTGGACATTTCTGTGGGTACTTGGGCAGAAAGGCCCGCAGCCGCCTGAAGTGTGCTTACTGCCAGGAGGCTCTGGTAGAGGGCAACACCCTTATGCCATCAGTGCAGGTAGCCGACCCCGACAAGCTACCAGAGACTTTCAGAGAGATGATTGAATTCCAGGACCGCGGTGATCTCCTCTACCCCTCAAACGAGTGCATCCACATGGCCATGATGACCGTGGAAGTCTTCAAGGGGATGACAACACCAGGCGAAAGGAGGGCCAAGTTCCTGGTGGCCTACTCTTCAGAAGAAGTGTTCGTGAGTGTCTACAAGGAAATAATGAGCAATGACTTAGGCATGTCCCTGCTGGACTGTAAAAAGGGTTGCAGGCTGGTCAACACCGTTGTTCCTGTCATCGCCAGGTCCCTCTTCCATGTCATGGGCAAAAATATGGTGTCAAAAGCTAACAGTCATGCCCATGCAAAAGTCAAAAGAAGAGTCATAAAAAGAGGGAATCCGGATGGACCCGAGAAAGCTGCCAGGAGCAAAAGTGACTACAAGAAGAAGAAACTTTCTAGTGAGAAAAAGTCCTAAGTCAATTTAAGTGTGCGTAGCCACTGACATTTGTTATGTATCTTTATTTTGTAGGGTAGATATTAAAATCCAGGTTAACCATGAAATAGGTTACTAGTACACGGTGTCCACACCTTAGATTCTTACTAGATATTACTTTATTATACCTATTTAAGAATAATATAGTCAGTACTCACCCATGGGCTATGAAAAAGATTTATAAAGTTAAAATAAAATAAAAGCAAATGCGGGAGTCGAGCTAAATGATACCTGATGGAAATATAATTGTTTGCTAGATTGGTCAGGTGTGGGCCCTGGAGGGATTTCTTCTTTTTTTCTTTAATTGATATTACCTACTTTATTTCATTTATTAGAATATACCTTGAAATATGTTTGTAGTTATAATATACCCATTTTCATTGCAGTTTAAATTAGAAATTTTGCCATTTATTTTTTTTTTTAAGTACTTGGAAAAGACCTGGAAAACCTATGGAATTTTGAAATTTGATATTAGTAGACACCCTGTAGTATCTAAGAATCCTATTCTACACAGCCGTATTAAATAAAATATAATTGAATATAACCGACATCGGTTATAAATATAAGGTTTTTATTTTTTCATTTTCATTAAATAAGTCACACTTTCGTTCGTCACACCGAATCTGTTCGTTAAATAAAAATTTGACTTCACAGTTCGAAGTACATTGGTCCCAGGGTTCCTCATGCCAAATTTGTAGTGAATATCTTTAAAAATAAAGAAATGAGAAAGATTTTTGTTTTTTCCTGGCTAGCTCGACTATGGAATCACCCGATTTTGAGCTACCAATCAAGTATTCGTTATCTATGATCTGGCTTATCCAATTGCTCCATTATTTGTGTGAACGCCCCAGTTCAAAATCTCCCTTTAAATCACCAACTGAATCTGACCTTGCTAATTCCTTAATTAACCTACCTGATCGCGTGTGGATCTTTAATCCCGTCTGGGCGACCATTTCCTTTAAACCCAATTTCTATGTAAATATATACATCATTTTGTTGTTAGTAAAGTTATATTTTCGCCATTGTCTTTCTTTTGCAACCCCAGTGCGTACCAGCTGCCTGTTAATCTTTGGCCAACTTGCACTCTGAAATATTTGTTTTAAAAAGGACCCCGCAAAGTTAATAATATACCATCCCCACTGGACTCATAACAATTTCCCCTTTCACTAGCGGTCTTCAACCAACTTCGGCCTCAAGCCCCAAAGTACCTACGTATATATAAATATAGAGTCTGGCCATTCCACGACAATGGATATAGACGAGGATAAGCTGATGTATGATTTGTCTTATCACTGTATGCTCAGCGCTAACTTTAAGTTGACAAGACAGATAAAGTTAAATAATGCTAAACTTCATTGAGAAGTTGAATATATTAGAGTTAGGGAGGATTTTAGGGAGCAATTTATCACTAAGGTGGAGGGAGACATAAAGAATACTGAAGTTAATATTGAGAAAATTCATGATGTGATAACAGATAATATGAACCTGCTCTTGAAGAAGAAAGTTAAGAGGAGAATTGATGGATTCCAGCGAGAGGAACCAATCTGGATTACAAAGGATATTAAACTTGAAATAAAGAGAAGAAGAGAAATCAATAGAAAAACACGCTATTAATTTTTCACCTATCTATAAAAATCCCGTTATATAATTATAGAGTTAGTGATGATAACGGGATTTTTGAAGATGGGTGAAAAATTAATAAATGTTTTTATTTCCTTTGTGGACAAATGACTTATGTTTTTTTTATCAAAATTATTTGTAATAATTCTTTTTTAATATCAAAAAACAAAATGATGAAGTTCTTAAATAAATATAAGTATCGAAATTTTGTGAATTTTTAAAACTCAAAGAATTACAAATGGTGAAGTTCAGAAAATATATTTTTATATATCTTATTCTATAACTATATTTTAGCAATGTGATATTTTGAAAGGGGGGAAATTTAGTTTAGGGTTCCATTTTAATTTTTTTATAATTGGCGAAGTTCAGGAAATTTATAAAAATCTAACCATGGCTGCTTTTTTTTTAGATTTTAAATTTTAATCATAGTAGCGAAGCGCAATCTCCCCCGGTAGGGGGAAGTAGCGAAGCCATTGTCTGGTTTTTATATACTTCTTTTCCTCTTTCTATTCACCTTTATCCACTCTTATGAGGGTCAGCGTTTCTGACAAGCCTTCCCCATTCACTCCGACTCTGCGTGTCTTCTCTTGTAAGTCTCTTTCCTTCCAGGTCTTCTCTAATATGTTTCATCCATCGTTAGTTAGTTAGTTATTCAGCGCCAATCCTTCCATGATACTAAGACGATCCCCGACCGGATAATAAAATCTATATAAGGTCAGAATGACAAAGGCTAGACGGCCAGAGGACCCCAGGACCCCAGGGGCCTGTCCTCTATTTTATGCGGAAAGGTGCCAGAAAGTATTATGTTTTTGACACCAAACAGCGCTCAGGTGGAAGCCTTCGTCACGTCGGGGAAGAGGGATTTGTTTCGCTTCAGAGAATGTGTGTGTGCTGTGAAGGCGGGAGAGGAAAGAAAGCAGTGTTGTGATTGCTTATGTGTGAGGTGAGAAGTGTAAGATCTCTACACCCAAAAACGGGGTGAGCACAGCGCGTCCACCAATCGGTAGCCAGATCTTTACGTGCGCTGACGTTTGTGCCCGCTCATGCCGGGATTGGGAACCGAGCCCGGTACCGCGACGTTGGGAGGCCAACGCCTTACGCGGTCACCATTTCCTCTCACCTCCATCTGCATCACCCTCTTTCCTACATACTCATTCTCTCGTCTCTTTTTCTTCTATTTTCTTTGAAATTTCTGTCACTTTTATTGTTCCTCTTATTCTTGTTTTCATTTCAGATTGTAGCTATCCTCGTCACTCCACTAGTCCACCTCAACATTTTCATCTCGGTGACTTCCAGCTTCTTCTCTTGGGTCCTCTTTCTTTTCTGAACTTCACGATTTGTAATTATTTTTGTTTTAAAAGAAATTTAATAAACATTCGATAATAATTTTCTCCGAACTCTTTAGAGAGAACTTTCCTAAAAGCTAAAAAAAGAGTTAGGTAACTCACAAACTAAAATTCCAACTGTTAAAAAAATGCATTCCTATAAAATAATGTAATGGATTAATTGTAAATGAAATTATTTCCTCAATAATACCTAATTTCGAAGTTCCTGGAGGATTATCGAACAAGAAAGATACTTATAAACAGCTGCCACTTCTCTCTGATGGTGACTAGTTGGACTCTTTTGACAAAATTTATACCTTTTCTTACTGTTTGCGCCTATCTCTACGAGTAACTTAGGCCTAAAATAAAATTATATAGTTTTAAAATTAGTAGAAAACATTTTGTTATAAGTAAGTATTTTGTGATTTTTAAGCAAGGCGTGATAAACACCTTTCCAAAACAGATTGGATTTAGCGTAAAAAGCACAGTATAATAGAAAAAGTTTAATTACTGTAACATTTAGAAGGATAAGTCTCCAAGCAGTTAAGTTAATTAGAACTATCCGGAAAAATTGGAGATGCTTCTAAATGAACAAATTACCATGAAGCTATATGCTGCGATGCCCTGATGAAATCTCTCACCATGCTCCTCTAAGGAGGAGTTGCGAAGCCACTCTTCTTGTGAATCTATAGAGACGAGACGAGAACCAAGAGACTCTTGCACAATCTGCAGCCCCAACTCCCGTGTGTGGCCACGAGTAGGCACAGCAGGAGACTTGGTAATGGAAAGCAGGCATATAATACTAAAGTACAGGCCCATTGCCCACTGCCTTGTGGGAGTTCTTGGATGGGCAAAAGGCTAGATGAAGGAATACTCTGAATCCAAACCCCCGGCTGTCTTGTAGGGTAAACCTTTTTAGGTAAAGACTAGGAGAAGGAAAATTCTAAATAATAAACCAAGCCCAAGACCCCAATGGCGAACCTATCTGGTACCGGCGGAGGAAGACTGTGTCCCAAGGGCAGACGTGATAAACGCGGGCCTTGACATACTAAGAACCCGGCAGCTCGCTTCAGCCAGCATCACTGAAACTGCATGTCTCATCCTCATTGAGGATGAGATATGCTACTGGTCAAGTGAGTGCACTTGGCCGTCGCGCAGCCCCAATTACCCCAAACAAGATACTTAGTTAATGGCTTCTCGTTACCATTTTTCCTCCATCTCTGCACTTCTTTTACAAAGAAGAAAAGATAACAGATGACGAAACCAATGCTCGGACACGATCCGGTGCCGACGACGACGACGATTTTTTAGATTTCCCTATTCATTTGTTTTCCTAAATAACCGGTTAAAGATGTCCAGCGACAATAAATTTACAATCTGGAACTCTTCTATCATCGTCGTCGTCGGCTCCAGCTCGTGTCCGAACATCGGTTTCGTCGTTATTTATCCGGTATCCTCAGCTGATACTTGTGTCGGATATGACTTAGGAGACAAAAAAGGCCGGAAAGAAAACAGAGACGAATACCATTCACTGAGGAATTTGCTTTGGACGATTGTTGCTGTTCGACGGCTACGAGCGCGTAGTTGGCCAGTAACGCGTCCATTGCGGCTCAAAACATTAAGACATGCGGTTCCAGCAAGGCTAGTTGCATCTGGCTACCTGGTTCTTGGTTTATCAAGGCCTGCTTTTGTCGAGCCTGCCCCCATGTGCGCTGCCCTCATCCGCCGGAGCCAGACATGGGAATCTTATATCACCCATGTCTGCTTGGCCCGCCGTTGGGGTCTTGCTGTTTGTTTAGTTTACTCTTGCAGGAGGAACTTGCGCTTCGCAAGAGCTCCTTCAGTCTCTATATAAATAGTTTGAATTTTAGTTTGGGAGTCACCTAAGTATATTTGAAGCTTTTATCAAAATTCTTTGTACGATTTTATTTACAGTTTGAAAAACAGCCCGCGGGGCTAGTTTTTAGTATTTTGAAGCTTTAATCAAAGTTTTGAAAAAATAAATATGATTCTCGAATGTTTTTGAATTTTTAAAAATAAAAATAATTACAAATCGTAAAATTCAGAAAATATATATAAATTAAAGCTCAGCTGTTTTAAAAAATTTGTATATAAAAGCAAACTTAGATGGGAAACAAAGAGCTCTCTGGATTGCCTTTTCCTTACGATAAAAGTTTTTTATTGGCTTTAGGATTATAAAATAAGTATGGGTATAAATAACCTAAACAAAGAGTAAATAATTTAGAGATATATAGTGGAAACCTTTTAAAAAAACTTTGGACTAAAACCCCTTTGCTAGAACGAGATAGGCCGTAGACTTACTGACCGAAGGTCTGCCCTTGAAGCGTAAGATCATCCTGTAAGGAGGGGTGGCGAAGCCACAAAATAATGTGTTTTGGTGGATAAACTTTGATTTCGCATTAACATTAAAAAAAAGAGAAGCAATTTATTAATCATAATGATGGTTAACTTGCAAAAGCAAAACGAAAAACAAAAACCGTAGAGGAGTTTATTCCATGAAAGTCACTTGAAGAAGTTTCGCGTAAAGCAAACGTGGACGGTATGAATTATCAATGTATTGTGAATAGTAAATTTATTTAAGGAAATTAAAAAAAAAATAAGTACGAAAAATTTTATCCGACCACTTATCACCAGAGTTGCCAATGAGATTTTTCCTTTTCCCCAGAGAACCTGAATGAAAAATCTGCCAGATTAAACTAAAATCACCCAGATTATAATAAAAATAACATTTATTGAAATAAATTAAATGATAAACAAATTCACTTACCAATAGTTAACCCATAACCACATAATGTTTCTTTAAAGCCCTGGTTCCCAACCTTTTTAGCAGGTGACCCAATCATGCTCTTCCAACCATAACCGAGACCCCACTGGTTTTATGCTGTGTATATAACTATATAATGTATGTATTGCATGTTACTATATTAATGACTGTAGTGCGTAGGCTGTAAAAGCCAAGAACAAGTATAATTTCCTTGTAAGAGGTGCTGTAAGGCGGAAAAAAAGATAAAATTAACATGATTAAATTTAATTCACTTTACTATGAACACTTTCATCAGAAAAATTGTTACATTCCACAAAGGCAACCTAAAGATAAAACTGTTTCTTATTAACTGATAACAGATTTTAATGGGAGCGTTGGGGCTAGATTTTACTGGTAAGTTTGTCCATTCGTGGCTCAATGGTAGAAAGTGCTACTCTTAAATCATGTTCAAGTTGCAGCCGATTTCTGCCCTTTGTTTTGATGGCAGCTAGGGATGAAAGCCCTGATTCACACAAATAGGTTGTACCAAACGGCAGCAACACTTTCTTAGCCTCCCTTCCAAAGACTGGTTTCTCCTTCTTCAAAGCAGTCCAGAACATGCCTAGTGATTAGTGTTGAAAGTTGAAGCGGAGAATTTCATCATGTTGTACCTCGATGAGCTTCTCTAGTAGATTTGGAATGGAAGATTCTTCCTCTGGAAGGTCTTTGACGTCGACATCGAAAGGTCTGCGCACCCATTTTTATTTGTCATGCAACTTTTCATCCGGAATATACTTTTCAAACTGATTAATCAGCTTTTCAAGGTGATCAATAATGGTACTTTTTATGTCCAGAAGTGAGATGTCTTCTTCATCTTCCAGAAAAAGGTTCAAGAGTGTAAAGGACGAAATCTTTCCCTTCTAAATCTTTCCATTCCACAACTTCATCTTTGTCTTGAAAGCTTTGAGCTTTTATGACACAGAAAGACAGATGAGTTTCATCTTTTGCTTGCATAGATATATTCAGCGAGTTCAGCTCTGAAAATATATTTGTCAGATATGCCCATTTAAGTAACCATCTTGGTTCTGAAAGCCTTGATGACAGTGCATGTTTCTTCTCGATCAAGAATATTTCAACCTCTGCACACAACTCAAAAACTCTCTGGAGCACTTTTCCTTAGAATAAATACCTGACAGAAGCGTAGTAAAGTAGGTGTTCATATTCCGACCACATAACTGAGCACATCTGACTGAACAGCCTCGAATGTAGAGCAGATGATTTAATAAAATTCACTATTTCAATCACTTCTTCCATCACAGAGTTAAGTTCAAGTGATAATTTCCTGGAGGCAAGGTCACAGTCACAGCCGGGCTTACTTAATTTACGCTAGGGGTGAAGCCTTGACGTACACCCAACATCGCAGGTGCTCCAACCTCGCACACACGGCAGCATTGTGCCCAACTTAGCTCTTGTTCTTTGATAAAGCTGTCAACTAGCTTGAAAAGATCTTCACCTTTTGTTGTGGTCTCCAGCGGTCTACAGAACAGGAAATTCTCTTCCATGTCACTCTTCCCGTGGTACCGTACATACGTCAAGAGCTGGGCGTCATCACTGATGTCAGTTGACTCATCCAACTGCAAGCTAAATTTTCTACTTTCCTTGATAGCAGCCACTACCTCATCTCCTATAACAGTACATACCATATCAATGACTGCTGGCTTGACCAACTTTTCCCCATTTGCGTGCGGCTGTTTGCACTTAGAAATTCTTTTTGGAACCAGATAAGATGCAATTGTTGCTTGTCGAACAGAATACACTCCTGTGCTCACAGGGGTATCATCTAACCGCTGACGCTTTAGTTGTTCTTCTTTCCTCTTGAGATACTGGCGGTCCTTCCCTGCAAGCGTTGGGTGTTTTCTCTGTAAATGGATGCCGTTTGAGCTTGTTTTCTTTAGCCCATTTTTGCCCGGTGTTCCATTATTGGGACAATTTACTCATTAGAAAAAAAAGTTTATTATTTGGAAAAACGCACGTATATTCGTATATTCTTATAGCGCCATTTTTTTCAGGTGAGATGAATAGCTAATTAAGCATAGAAACACCAGAATTAGATGATTCAATGCTTAATGTGCGGTTGACAGGGCTTAGAAGAGGATTGGTGTTTTTTTTGGTGCTTGAATTATTCACCATATTTTATTTTTATTTCTAATATCATAATACTTTGACAATAGGTTAATAAATAAAGCGTTTTGTAATTTAAACATTAACTCAAACATGTTATGGTAAAGATCGAATGAATATTTGGTTGTTCCATTATTGGAACACCGGGCATGAATGGGTGCATGAATTTATCGATATTATTTTAAGTTTACATATTTTTTGACTCCCTAAATATTTTTAAATCTTCTTTTTTAGTATATATAATAGAATTTAATTAACAATAGGATATTTTTTAATACTCGTATAAAAGACATATGCATATTTACATAAATTATATAAATGTATATATATGTATATATACCTAAATACATTAGAAAGCACGCTAGATCCTATTTATGTCCTCTATTTTATTAATTTTTTTACTAGATCCCTTAGAATGGAAGAAATAGAAGAAATGCCAAATTATATAGAGAAAGAATAAGACGAAGGACTGATCAGTGCTGATGTTGTTCTAATGCCACCTGATGATGGAAATGAAAGAGCAGACGATTGTGGTGATGAAAATCAAGCCGGTAATGTAAACAATTTATCAGGTAAACAATTATTAACCCAAGCAGAAGGAAGTTTTGTAAAAAAGGATTCAGAGTTGACGTCAAGTTTGGACACAATGAACAGCCTCCTGTTTCCTCTTCAAAAGTAAAAAAAAAACATCAACGAAAATGGATAAAAAAAGATCTCATTTCAAATTTTTCCCCAAATTCCTTTTTGTCTCCAAATGAATTTTCAGATATCCCCTCAGATCCTGTTTCTTGCTTTGAGCTTTTTATAGACAATGAAGAATGAAACATTCTTAGAGAAATTACTGAATTATATACTAGAATAAAAAAGTCGACGATGCTTTTAACATTTCTGTGTCAGATCTAAAGTGCTTAGCTGCCATTCTAATTTATCAGGCTATCACGCAATGACTACGCAA
Organism: Ceratothoa steindachneri; assembly: GCA_963969495.1. Lineage (NCBI taxonomy): Eukaryota > Metazoa > Arthropoda > Malacostraca > Isopoda > Cymothoidae > Ceratothoa > Ceratothoa steindachneri. The sequence goes on from OZ018326.1 coordinate 93,275,739, forward strand.
CTTTTCCCTACGGGGGGAGCTTGCGCTACGTAACTAAGATTAAAATTTTAAAATCTAAAAAAACAGCAGCCATGGTTAATTTTTTATCAATTTTCTGAACTTCGCCAATTAAAATAATTCTAAAAAGGAACTCTAAACTAAATTTCTCCCCCTTTCAAAATATCACGTCGCTAAAATATAGAGTTATATAAAAGAAGATATATAAAAATCAATTTTCTGAACTTCACCATTGTGTTTTTTGATATTATAAAAGAATTATTAGAAATATCTTTGATAAAAAAACATCAGTCATAACCAAACTAAGATGAAATTTTTATTCAAATACTAAAAAAAATCCCCTTCTTAAATTATAGAGTTAGTGATGATGATGATGATGATGATGTAAGAGTACCCAGATGCCGTATGTTATGGGAGGTTGGTACCGAAACTTACAATGAAAATGCCGCACAAGTTTTGCGAATCGGTAGGGCTAAACAGAGGAAGGGGAATGGCATATAGCATATGCTGAAAACATCTCATAATAGGGAATTCATATTTATTTATGTTGTGAGACTTGTGAATGCTTGGTGACCACAGGGCTAGGAATGTAGGCTTTATAGGAACATAGAATTGACACATTTCAATATATTCGTACATCTAAGCGTGTCCTCCAATTCACATTTTTTTCGTTTCAATGCAGTGTGGAAACCTTCAGTTTTCAAACACAGGGGCCATTTGTTTCCAGTTTATACCACGACGAGGAGTGTTCCTGCTTTCCTTACCGCATGATTTGAAGTTTTCCGAAAAGGAAAAAAAGAAGGTAAGATGCAATGCATTTTTTTTTCAAATATACATAATTTTATTGGAATATAATATGATGTAGAAGAGAATGCCTGATCATCCATAAGTGATAAACTCATACTAAACTTTAATATTGTTTATAATATGTGAGTCAGAATAGTAATGTTTCTCTGAAGGAACATCACGGAGGCCACTGATATTACCATCGCCACTTTGTAAATCTCTTATCACCTGTAACTTTATATAAATTTGTCAAGTACTGTACGTAGCCTAATATTATTTTTACTAATTTGTACGGTTATATTATGTAGATATCAAATTGATGAGTCTTGAGAAGTTAATATATATATATATATATAAAATAATAATAACTAGTTTCTTTTTTAGGAGCTTCGCGAATTTAGAGGATGCACTTTCTTATCTCTATTCTCGATATAGCATTTGAGCCACTTGATGATGGGGATGAATCTGATGAAGAAGATCCCAGTGAAGATATGGTTGATATACGAGACGAAAATGGGAAAAATCTTCGATCCCGCCTGCTAGCTAAGGGGCCTCACAGTGAATTAACAAACCGAAATTCAGGTATGAAGCCCAGTTCATCCCAGTCAACTGGAGTATATTTTCAAGATGATGTCGTATAAGTTTCACCTCAGGGGAAAACTGACAAAACAAATGAACCAGTGAGGAAGTGTCAGAAAAGAGCAAAACCTATATATGGATAGAAAAAATGCAGTACTCCTCCAGAAACAACTGTTGAAAATAGAAAGGTAGAACATAAAAGTCAACACACTCCTGTAATTCTGGATAGGTGGGCAGATAAAGGTTTAACTCCTTATGATATCTTCACTAAATTTTGGAATAAAGAGATCATGGATATCATAAAGGAGGAAAAAAATAGATATTACCAAGTAAAATTTGGTAAAGAGCTCCATGTCACTATCAATGAGCTGTATCAAGTTCTTGGTATATTTCTCTTATCAGGTTATAGCACAGTCCCTAATCGTCACCTATTCTATTCAAAATGTACTGATGCAAAATTTGGCTGTTAAGAAGTATGGAATCACAGTTAATAGATTTGAGGTCATAGTTAGAAGCTTATACTTTGTAGATAATGCTAAGATGCCTGCATGTAATAAAATATTCAAGGTAAGGCCCTTGTTTAATCATTTCAATATTACTTATGGACTTTGTTCAACCACTGCCTATGACATGGGTTGTTGATGAGGGAATGAAACTATATTTTGGAAGTCATGGATTGAAGATTTTATCAAAGGAAACCCTGTGAGATTTAGGTTCAAATTGGTGTTTGTGTTTAGCTGAGGGTTTGCTTGTCTCTTTCAAGCTGTATGAAGGCAAGGATTCTGGAAATGTAACAGGGCCAATAATTGGTAAATCAGTTTTCCAAACTTTAACAAGAGGAATAATTCCTCAGAACATTAATGGGTATATAGATAATTCCTTTACCACGCTACCCCTCCTTCAGTTATTCAAGGAAGCAAATGTGAATCTTACAAGCATCATACGCAGAGACAAATTAAGAGATGTTCCCCTAACTGACATAAAGAAACAAGAAAGAGGAACAACAGAAATATTCAAACTAAAGAAGAAACATTAGCTATTTTTCACTAGAATGACATCAATAACGTGATAGTTGCAACAAACAAAACAGAGTACTTCCTTAGGCATAGGTAAATGCAACAGGTAGTCAAAATAAAAGAAACAGGTAGTAACCATTCCACAACCAGCAATAATTCAAGATTATAATAATGGAATGGGAGGAGGGGATTTATTTGATCAATTTCTGGCCAAGTACAAAGAGTCTTTCCGTAAACGAGCCTGGTACTTTTCTCTATTTATATTTGTTCTAAATGCATCGATTGTAAATGGATGGCTACTGTACAGAAGGATCAGCAAAACAACAGAGTTAGAGTTTCTGAGAGATATTGTGAACATTCTTTTGAAGCCCACTGAGAATCTTCCGGAGCTTGTGTGGTATGATGGGGTTTACACAACATTGTTATTGGTGATAAACAGCGTAGGTGTGTCGTGTGCCCCACAAAAATGCAAAACCAATGTGCACAAAATGTGATGTTGCACTTCATGCCCCATGTTGGTTGTAATACCACACAAAAAAACGTAAGAAAAAGCTTTGCATAGAAATGCATAAATGGAAAAATACATTATCAAAAACTAAGGTACAGCAAGGTAGGTACGAGTACCAATTACATATTTGATTTTTCATGTCAATGATATTATTTCTTTTGTCAAGACTTTTATTTCTTAAGGTATTTTTACGAAATAAATATTTGTTGTTTGTCTGTTTATTTGTTTTCTTGTGATTCAAGGACAAACATTAAAAATTATCAAGTACTAATGATTTGTTTAGTTACCCTTCACCCATTAAAACAATAAAAAACAAAACCCATATACATAACCTAATGGCTTAGAACGAGCCTCCATAGTTTTCCTTTAAAGGAACACTTCATTAATCGATAATTTACCGACCAATTATTTAAAGATTAGGTATACTTCAATATTAGGTGCAGTTCAATAAGATATATAAAAATAAATCAATTCTGTAATTAGAAAGGGTATCATGCCTCGTGGATTAATCCAGATTCAATTCCTCCGCTTCTTCTGCCTCTTATGTCATTGTTATATTACTTTTTTTCCTAAGATTTGTCATTAAATCAGAAATTAGCGCAAATTTAAAATTGCCAATATCATCTTTAATGGATTTAAATCATACTAGTACTGTGGTATGTTGTAGCTTGAGATAGGTAGCTCTTTAGCTATGAGCCGATAGCTTCTCCACTGATCGTCAATTTCATTCACTTGAGCTAGCGGTGCTAAATTAGGAAAATTGTTTGAAATACTAGTTAATGATGATGCGAAAGACATGTTTCAGGCAATGGTTGAATCAAGAGCTTGGCAATCACACGATCTTCATTCAGTGGAAATCTCTTCCTAATTTGAACGCAGAGTTTGACAAGAAATTTCAAGCACTCATTCTTGAATATCACTGAGTAATCGTTCATTAATCGGTTGTGTCCTTGCTAGTACACCCAGATAAATGTTATCATGATTTTGGTGATTACCTACATTACTTGGATCAATATCTGAGAGTTTCACATGTTGCATTACAGTTTCATCCACAAAACAACTTAGAATATTTTTATGTTCAGATTGAACGTATTCGATACTCGTTCCGACTGCGTGCATTTCCTGCACGTGTTGCTCGTTAAGAACGTAGTGACCATGTTGCATTAGAAATTTTTATATTCAAATGAGTTTACATCCATTTTAAAAGTATCTCTCTTAAAAATAATGCAATTTGCTCGTTATATTTAACTTATTTCATAATTCCCCAGATTATTACAATTTTTTGACAAAATCCCCCATTCCTCCAGATATGGGGTGATTCCCCCAGGTTTGGCAGCCCCGCTTATCACATCGTTAGCAAAATGAAGATTAGCTTTTATGTAAAAAAGGAGAAAAGCTAGTTAATAATTTCAAAGATCAAGTTAATATATTTAGTTCTTTGCTTCTCCATAACTCTAGATGAATATGCTTCCATAGAAATTTCAGATAGATTAATATAAATGTTCACTCTAAGAGAAAACATTGATCTTTTTAATTAATTAAAATATATTGATCACTAGATAAAAAGAAGTCAGTATATTTAGGTACAAAATAAAAATAACATATTATTGGATGTAGAACAGATAGGACATGTGTAACAGTAAATTTCGGAAGAGAAATTTTTTTCCCAGCATAGAAAATGCATAGCCCATTGTATTTACCTGTTCGCTACAAATGTTTTGTCCCCAAAAATCAATATCAAAGTTGTTGAAGAAAAAAATAGAGTCGGATGATGAAGATAAAGATTATATACCTTCCTTTAATTAAAAGGATGAGGCTCTAGCTCTAGATCCTTTGATTGAAGAAAATATTACAAAATTGCCGCAACTTAAAGAAAATTACCAACTCATTATTAAAAATGGTGAGAAAATTTTGAAAGATATTTCGTAAATAACCTTTAAAACATGAAAGATTTCAAGAATTTGTTTAAAAGAATTTGATAGGAAATTAATAAACGTTTTGATTGCAAAACCAGATGGAATAGTATCATTGCGATTTGTGATTGTAAAGCAATTTTTGAATGTTTAAGAGTAATCCGAGGGACCAAAAATACATTCGAAAATAAAGGAATTTTATATCTTCATGATACTTTGTGACAGGTAAAATTATTTTGAAGATGCTCTGATCCGATGATACAACGAAATTAAAAGTAGACATGTGAAAAAGAAAATCTCATTGCTGCTGTAGTTCTTAGATGTTTGATGGTTCGGTATTCTTCACGAAGACGGAAGGAAATTGTTATACTCCTTAGTTATCTGATCAATAAAAATTCGCTTAAATAAAAAAAAAATTCAAATCAAAATGTTTGAGACTCTTTCTAAAATTGATTGTTCTAATGATAAAATAATAAAGGATAACAAAATTCTGAATCTTCAAATGATGTGCGCAGAGAAAAAGACTTACCTTTTGCAAGAATCCATGTGCCAGATGAAAAAGCTTGAAATAGCGTGAGAAAAGACTGTAGGAAATTTTAATATAATTAGTATCAAGTTACTCAGATTAAAAGCAGGAATTTAGAACTTTTACATTAAATGCTGCTCACGATCAAACTATCAAATATTGAGCCAGAGCGCGCTTTCTCTGCTTTCTGTGTCTTTGCATCGAAAATAGGGTCAAGACTATCTCGAGGAATCCTCATTGCTCTTCGTCTTTTGGAATCTTATTTCCACCCCAATTTCTTTTTGATTTTTTATGAAATTAAGCATTTTATGGTTATGTATAGAATTATAATTATGTTTATAAAATCTAAATGTTTAGTTAATAGGTAATCGTTTTCGTCTTAATATCAAATGTGATACAGGCCATTAATACATTTTGTTGTTAAAGAAAAATTATACATATATATATATATATATATATATATATATATATATATATATATATATATATATATATATATATAAATAATGTAAGGATAAATATTGGTTAGGGCTTCTCCTATGGAGCTTCAATTTAATTTGGAGGATAAACGAAAGGACGTATAAAGGGAAATTCATTTCATTTTCTTGATAGATACAAAGTTTCGGGTGAAATTTTCACCCATCTTCGGGTACTTGAAAATACAATTCATGGAGTAGACAAACAATTTAAGTTAGATTTTAACAGACAATCAAAATGATCAATTTATGGAAAGTATTTAATATTTATTAATGGAGGGATTGCGAAAATTTACAGGTGATTGATATTTGTGGATTATTATGTTGGAAGTTAAAAAATGAACGATTAGTTTATCTCGATGTGTTTCTAGTGTTTCCTCAATCGTTAATTTTTTAACTTCCAACATAATAATCCAAAAATATCAATTACCTGTAAATTTTCGCAATTCCTCCATTAATAAATATTAAATACTTTCGATAAATTGATCATTTTGAAATCTGTTAAAATCTAACTTAAATTGTTTGTCTACTCCATGAATTGTATTTTCCAGTACCCGAAGATGGTTGAAAATTTCACACTTAACGTTGTATCTATCAAGAAAATGAAATGAATTTTCCTTTATACGTCCTTTCGTTCATCCTTTAAATTATATATAAATATATATATATATATATATATATATATATATATATATATATATATATATATATATATATATATATATATATATATATATATATATGTAATCAACGAGCAAGTAAGCAATTGCAACAGTTGTCGCCTGCAGATTTTTCTACAGTCTGGCTTACCCAATAGATCCATTCTTCGAGTGCGCGCCCAGTTTAAAATCCCCCTTTTAAGCACCGACCTGAAACGACCACTTAATCCCCTAATTAACCCAGCTGTATATCGCGTAGACGATTAACTCCGTCCATGCGACCATTCCCTTTAAACCTAATATCTGTGTATATTTAAATATTATTTTGTTGCTTGTAAATATATCTTTTTGTCATTGTTTTTCTTTTGCAACCCCAACGTGTACCAGCTACCTATTAATCATTGGCCAACTTGCACTCTGAAATATTTGTTTTAAAAAGGACCCCGCAAAGTTGATAATAAACGATCCCCACTGAAGTCTTAACAATTTACCCATTCACAAACGGTCTTCAGTCAACTTCGGCCCAAAGCCCCAAAAGTACCTACCTATATATATAGTTAGAGTCTGGCCATTCCACGACATATACTTATATATACATTTCTTTATTATAAAATCTGATGTCAAATGTGGGGACTTTCAAAGGTCTTTAGGGAGATTTTTTTAAGGCAACCCTTTAACTTTATTGTAATTTTCGAAGCTGAGTACCGTTTGAGTTGCAAAGACAAAACAAAACAGGAAAAAACCCTGCCATATTTATTTATCGTTTAGTGTTTGCATGTGTGTTTGGACCGAGAACCTCTAATAGAAAATTTTTGTTAGGAGACAGAGCTTCAACTACGGTTACTTTAATCCCCAACGGATTAGTAGAGTCTGAGCCTTACTCATCTTATGAAGACTCCATTATGTTTTTATTTATTTATTTGTTTAATCATATATTAAATTAGTGTGGGTAGTTGGATAGAAAAGCTTACATGTTTAAACAAGCATATTCCTACGTGTATCAATAATTTGTGACCCAAGCTTTTCCATCCCGTGCCGACAGTCCATTAAAACCTTTCTTTCAGTGAACTTACCCCCCGTGTTACGAACAAAATGTCATCGTTCGAAAGATTTAAATTCCAAGGAGAATCCCTCGGTTTAAGTGGCAAAGACCTTGCCACTTACATACATATATACATGAAGAAGAGAGAAAGGAGAGAGCTTATAAAAGAGAACAGGAGAGAGCTGAACAAAAAGAGATCAGAGAGAGCGAAAAGCGCGAGAGAATTCGCCAATATAAATTGGAAGTAAATCGCGATCTGCTCGAATCCTGTTCAGTAAAATCCTCCTTCATTAAACTCAACACGTTCAAAGAAGGAGATAACTTCGGATCTGTTCTCATCCACTTCGAGAAAATTATAGAATTTAATTATTAGGAGATCGAGACGGACGGTGTCATTAAGATTTTTCTCCTCCTTATCTTCCAGCTCCGAGACCTATGTGTATTCCTTCCCTCAGAAGCTACGGTGGATTACTCCACCCTCAAATCTGAATTTCTCGCGGCGTCTAATATGACGCCTGACTTCTAACGCGCTAAATTTCGCCACGCCCACATCCAACCAAATATGACCTTTCGTAATTTCGGATATACTCTTTCCCATAATTTAAACTTTTGGTTAGACGCATCGAAAGTCCCCCACGATTATGAGTCCCTGGTATATTTTGTTCTAAGGGATCAGCTGCTGACGTCGCTACCACCAGAGATCCACTCCTTTGTGAAGGATCGTCGGTTCATCTCCTTCAAAGAGTGAATAGAAGAAGCAGATATCTATACGGCGAGCCACAACCTATACCCGAAGGAAAATAAAAAGCCTTCCCCTTCATCACCCAAGAATGAAATTAATAACTCGAAGTACCCTCCTAAGAACTCCCCCAAATTTGCCAAGGTTACAGGCCCCTTTAAGCCCAGAAGTTTCCCTCCATCGGAACCCCGTGATGTAAAGCCCCTAATCTCTAATCCCTCGGCGTCAACCTTTCCCAGTAAGCCAATGGTATGTTTTGCGTGCGGTGTCGAAGGCTACACGCGCCCAAATTGGCCCCCAAATTCTCAACTCCGTGTTAATCCCATTCACCAAGTTCACCAAGTGAATGCTGCTCTCGCTCCCCCTTCATCGCGACCAGAAATCTCAGCTCCAACCTCTTCTCCCAGTGCCCCAGTGCACCACGTTAATGGGTGCCGAATCTCTACCCTCGTCCGCAATACCGGGTTTACCTGTATCGTGGTATCAAATGAACTTCTTTCTCCGGTAGCCCCTGACTACAAAAAGTTTGCGGTAGTCCATGACTGCCTGGGACGCGACAACCGCTCCCCCATTGTAAACTGTTACCTGGAGTGTCAGTACTTTTCTGGATGGGCTAAGGTCGTGTCAGCCCCTATCAAATTCTGTTCCGTTTTGGTAGGACAGGGCCTCCAATTCTCATCTAACCCTATGGCTCAGCCCGTTATCACGAAAGCCCAGGCAGAGTAGGAATCCCAGACGTCCGCTGCCCTTAAAACTCCCTTAGATTCAGATTTCAGCGGCGTTATGAGAGAAGAATTCGCTCATAAACAGAAGGAGTGCCAAAATCTCCTTGCCTTGTGGGAAAAATCTCGGGGCCTCAAGCAGAATTCGGTCCGCGGTAACAAGACAGTCTCTTATATCGTGAAAGAAGGTTTGTTATATCGCGCTTGCTAGGATGGCGTTAACCCAGAAACTCACGCCATCTGTGTTTCCTTTCGCATGTCTCCCCGATAGTGTGTTTTATGGCCACTTTAACCACAATAGGACTGCTCAGAGGATTTTTCGGTATTTCTACTGGCCAATGCTGCAGTTGACATTTCTGAATACTGCCAATCCTGTGACATCTATTAGAAAACCACGGCGAAAGGGCGTGTTAAACCAGGCCTCCCCTTCAAAAGGGACCAATCATATCGGAATTCTTTTCCCGAGTTGAAATAGACCTTGTCGGCCACATTCGTCTTCCTTCCAGCGAAAAGCATAGTTAGGTCCTTACCCTTGTGGACTGTGCTACACTATTCCTCGAAGCCGTACCTTTAAAGAGAATTTACAGTGTTACGTGTGCTGAATCCTTAATTTCCATCTTCTCTAGGATAGGCATACCAAAGGAAGTATTGTCCGACCAAGGTAGGCAATTTACTTCTGAATTAATTGAATATATCGGGAAGCTGATGATGGTAAAACCGCTCTTTACCACCCCCTTTTCACCCCTGCACAAATGGAGTTTGCGAGAAATTTAATGCAACCTTGTAGTCAATATTAAAGAACCTGTGTGCTGAACAGCCCCTTGAGTGGCATCGCTTCTTGCCTTGGCACTATTTGCATTCAGGGAGATTCCTCATCGTACGCTCGGATTTCCTCCTTTCAAATTAATTTACGGAAGTAACATGCGAGGTCATATTAGCATCCTTAAGGAGTTATTCTCTAACTCCAAGTTAGACGGAAATTCAATCTTTCCCACGCGTATGTTTTGGATCTTGGACGAAGATTAGAAAAGTGTGCCGAAATTGCAGTTGTTCATCTTGCAATGCTGAGTATATTGGCTATACTACCAGAACTTTTGATGGTAGAGTTGATCACCACTTGGGGCAGAGCAGTCTCACTGCTCAAATGTAAAGATATTTTCACCACACTTTCATTCGAAAGCCATAAAAGAGCTGTACAGTGGATATGTTTAGATATTTTTTAAAATTTTATCTTAAACCAAAGATACGTATGACTTCCGACTTTTTCATTCAGAAATTAAAACCCTTACTTAATGATAATTATTCCTATTCCACATCACTGTCCACATTTGGAGTAAGCAATGAATCAGGATATATGTAAATAGTATTTGAAACTTTTGCAAGATTTTACTATGTAACGAGTTGTTTATCTTCTCAACTCACAGTCATCTGATGAGGAAAGCTGTGCTTTAAAACGTCCATTGAGCAATAAAACGAATGTCTTCATATTAATTTGGGTCTTCACTTCCTTGAATAAATTACGAGTTACACGAAACTCTTCTATGCGATAAATATGTATATTAAACCCGTTTCGTTACATTGCCTGCTAAATGACCCCCCGAGAAGCTTTCGTCGATTACTCTCCATGGCAGGCGACCGCCACGTTACTTCTGTAATAAGCGGATTTTGTCCTCTCACCTTAGTTTCTATATGCATAAAGGAATCCAGTTTCGGATTTGTTTTATCTTTCTTTTGTGTTTCTTTCTATTTCAGAACGTTTAATCTTTTTACTTCTGCCGACAGGTGTAGTTATGTGATCGTAAGTGTATGTTTAACTGTAAATTTGTCTGTGTACGAGATATCTATAAAAGTTATGGACGGATTTCAGTTAAATTTTATGAAGATTTGGGTCCAGGACGAGTTGATTGGATTTTTGACGGATCGAATTATGTATTAAAATTCTGGTTCATTTATCTAATTCTTTCAAGTTGCAAGATAAGCCATTTTATCACATTCTTTAAGATGTCCCAAAAAAATTATTTCCTAGTCAAATCGAAAATTACCAGTGATGGACAACATATGACGTTCTACCAACATATTCAATTTGATCCGGATCCGGATCCGGAGAAACAAATTCGTTAATCAAAATATATATTTGTAAAGGCAACTTGTACTGAATCAGATTACAGTAATGGAGAGTGGTAAAACAAGACTGCTGCCAATGTGTAGCTGATATAAGTTAGATTCACTATATTTAAAACAGATTTGGTCTTTTATATCAGGACGAATACGAAATCCTAATCTACCATTGTAGAAAGTCATTCTTGGTTGAAATTCGCACACTACAAAAAGACACATTATTTCTAGTATAAGGGGTTGTTTCCCATGGCGAAGGAATTATATAGTGCTACATAATCCGACCTATGGAGGTTCCAGAGTAGAAATTTGGATTAATTCCGCCATCACATAAAATCACAATTTTGTTGATTACTTACAAACTACGTGATACCGAATGCTAGAAATATGTTTCCATGATTGGTGAATTAGATGATCTCACTTGATTTATGTCAGAAAGATCTACTGTAGAAGATGTCATGTGCATGTTAGAATATTGTAATATTAGAGAACTTTGGTCGGTGAAGAAAACATTTATCGGTATTATTATTGTTTTTGAAGTACTAATGGTGTCTTTAATGAACACTATTATACCTTTTTGTCATCGCTTAGTTTAATGTTGGTTTTATTTAGCTCAACAGGGCCCAAAGTTTGGCCAAGCGACCACCATTACTCATTTATAACACCTTAAAATTTGAAGAAAAAAATCAGTAGATTCCTTAGGAAGTTAAAGGATTTGAATCTAATTGTCTTGTCCACTTTCAACTAGTTATCGTATGTTGTAACTGTAGATGTAGGTAGGGGATAGAGTAAGGGTGTGTGGACAGATAGCAGAAAGTAGACCAGTGGTGAAAAGAGAAAGAAGTGTGGAAGGGTGCAAAGAGATGCTGGAGCCTGGTGATCAGGCCTATCGCTTTGAAGTATTTTTGGTTTTATAGTTCCTTTGTTGTCTTTGAGTTAGTTATATATATATATATATATATATATATATATATATATATATATATATATATATATATATATTGTCGTAGAATGACTCCCGACGATACCATATATATCACTATTCGTTGAGGGAACTTCCCTAATTATCTTTAGAGTGCGTTAATGTCTGGCGGCCGATATTATGTATCTTCGATATGCTTAAGAAGTGGAACTGAGCTCAAGGATAATAATATTGCTATCATTAATAAAATAGAGTTTTATTAATAATAACTACCAACAAACACAAGACGGAAAATATTGACATAAACAGAGAATGGAAAGGGTCGTGGGGGCTCGGAAAATCCGAGGATTTAAAGGATTTAAAAAAGGTAAAACAAATATAGAGTTAAAGAGATGGGATGGTTCGATAAACCATTTAAAGCACAGGATAGAATTGACAAAAGGGTTAAGTACTCAAAGGTGACGTTTGGCTTACGTAACTTTACGCTAGTGGTGCAGTGGAAGGTGGCTTGAAGGAATTTTCGGTCCGCTGGCGAGTTCCAGCCGAAGGGGAGGAATAAAAGGATCCTGACGTGGCGTCTTGGGAAGGAGAACCGTTTCTCGACAAACGGCTTGAAGAACAATGGCTGTTCTACGTTGTTCTCTTCTGAACAAAGGGGGGGTGAGAACCGTCTCTTGTCTACGGGCTCAAGAACAATGGCTGTTCTAATGTTGTTCTCCTCTGAACAACAGGGGGGGGGGGTGAGAACCGTCTCTTGTCTACGGGCTCAAGAACAATGGCTGTTCTAATGCTGTTCTCCTCTGAACAACAAGGGGGAAGGGTGAGAACCGTTTCTTGTCAACGGGGCTCGGACGAACAATGGCTGTTCTAGTGCTGTTCTCCTCTGAACAACAAGGGGAAAGCCTTTTGGACTCGGCGTCGCAAAGGCTCGAACTTTGGCACTCAAGGGATATTGTCCTCCTTCTGGACAAGTGATGGTGAATCTCGAGGTCGAGGTCCCTTGGCGCACAAAGGGAGAGAGGGTCTTGGTGATGTTTCGCGACGAAAATCTGGATCTCCAATCTGATCTTAGTGATAAAGTTTCCATATAAATAGCCAGGACATCTCCTTGGCGTGGGGGACAATGGGGTGGGAGCTTCGAGGGAACGCACAGCCGAGCCGGAGAACAATGCCTTATCTGCCCATAAGCCTAACTCAATCTAGCGAGGTCGGCGTATGGGGGCGAACGGGGGGACGATAACCTCCTTGTTTAAACATTGGCATCCGGTAGCTGCGATAAGGCTCTAAGCTTCGAATCGAAGATGCACGTGGGCAGCATCGTGGTTTTAAATAATATGGGATAAGAGTTGAAATTAACGCAGCTTCAACTCGTTCTATCACATATATATATATATATATATATATATATATATATATATATATATAATATGGCGTTCAAACCATTTGTCTTCTAAATCAATTACTGTCTTTGGATATGATATGCGCATTTGCTGTTGTGGTAATGATTACTTTATTAATTACTCTACTGTTGTGCTTAGAGTCTTTGTTTGTTCGTATATCTTGTAGTGTGTGTAATTCGTGTATTTTGTCTTTTCGTGGATGTCTTCTTCGGTAAATTTCGGTCTTCATCGGTAGATTTGAGTCTTCATTGATGAATTTGATGAAATCGGTAAGGTTTCATAGTTAGGTAAGGTTTTTCTTAGTCGGATTTTTTATTGGCTTAGGGTAAAAACACTTCTATTATCATGTGTAGAACGGTACTTCTGCTCCGCCAGCTAAAACTCAGGCGGAGCTTGGAAATCCGGCACGACTTATTCTTCTTCTGTTCTGGTCAATCATTTGGACGATATCATCGTCCAATTTACGATTAACCACTTTTTGCATATTCCTTGTTCGTTCTTCTATGACAATGTTAATGGGACTTAACCCCGCCTCCCGTTGCAGCTCTTCATGGCGTCTTATTTCTTGCCTGAGTGTACCTGTAATAAGGTACGTACATTTATTCTGCACCACTTGTAGTTTCCTCTTTTGTGGCCTTGATACACACGAGAGGGAAGAAGCGGGGTATAGCAGCATCGATCTTAAAAGTGCATTGTAGATCTTTTGCTTATTACTTTGACGAAGATTTCTGAACCTACTTTTAGTTATAGTCTTGACTGCAGCAGTGGCCTTGGTAATTCTTTTTTGACGTGCTTCTTGTACCTGGATGAGGTAGTCTTCGTTCTGAGTACATTGCACTCCGTGTTGTAGGGATAACGTCTATCCTCCACCCTGACGTCGTAAAGTAGTCTCCTGCCTATGAGGACTACTTTGAAAGTCTGCTGCTGTCATACGAGCTTGCCAAGGCGCATTATCTGGGTATAATCATTGGTGAATTGAATGTTGAGGCAAGTGGGGCTTACAGGGGCTGGAACATCCGCGGTGTAAATCAAGTAGAGAGTGAAGGACAGGCACCCCCTTTCCGGGAGGCACGTAGTGAGCGGAAACTTTGGTCCTGCCGTGCACCCTAAACTGATGTACGCCGCTCTCTCCATGACATAGTTAGAGAGAGTTCTTATAAGTTTTCACTTAGGCCCAGTCGTAAGATATTGTACTGCATTCCCCGTTGCCCCCCCTTATCAAACGCCTTTGATAAATCCCGACAAACAATGTCCACGTAACTCTTTTCCCGTTTTGCTTGGGCTAGCTTTTCCGTGATGACATTAATCACCATTTCCGTACTTCGCTTCCTCCTAAACCCAAAATGATGTGGGTTGAAGAGGAAGTTCTCCTCCAGGTGAGACACCAGTCTTTTGTTGAGAATCTTTTCGGAGAGCTTCGCGCAAAATTCTAGAAGTGAAATTGGCCGATAGCTCTCATTCAACGTTGGGTTCTTTCCGTGCTTAGGCAAGAAAATCATCTTAGCCGTTTTATAAGCAGCTCGAAAATATCCTGTGTTCAGACAGGCGTTATATATTCTTCTCATCCTTTTGATGACATTGGCTGGTGCCTTTTAAAAGTTAAGCTTTGTAATCCCCGATTGTCCTGGGGATTTTTTTCTGAATAAGCGGAGCGCGCCGAGTAGTTCTTCTTCGGTAATCTCGGCGTCTCCGTCGCGCTGTCTATCAACCTGGTGGTAAGGGTGCGTCTTGTGTATTTGTTAGTTAAGCTCGTCGATGATGTTGCTTTCAAACTCTATGTCATAGCCTTCGTTTTCCTCTTCAGTTATACTGAAGATCTCTTCCCTATAACTTCGGAATAGCTCTTCAATTCTTCCTTCTTCCGTTTCGATGTTTCCATCTTCCTTTTGTAGCTCGATCTTCTTCTGTTTCTTCTTCCAAATCGATCATTTGAGATTTCTGATCTTTTTCCCTAAATCTTTGGGAGTTGCTTCGTGATTGAGGCTATCGATCGCATCCTCCCATCTTCTACATTGTTCTTCGAGGATCAACTTGTTTAGTTATTCTTTGACTTCTTTACTTCGCTGTAATGAGTGAAGTGACGCATTCACGATGTTGATTTCATACAATAACTTCAGCTTACGGTATAATTCCTTCATATAGTCGCTCCATCTGTAGGTAGAGATGGTCCTATACTTGGATTTAGGGATATAAGCACTATCTGCGCTGATTAGATGGTTATTGAGGCCATCGAGTGCCTCGTCAATCTCCTCGAGAATTGCCTCGTCTAAGTTGGGGGGATCGTAGGCCCCGAGAAGGCGCACGTACCGTGTCCAGTCTGCTCTAATGTAGTTCTTTCTGACTACAGCTGAAACTTGTATAGGGTTCCTATTGATAATGAGTAGAATCCCTATATGGTCATTACATGGTACCTGGACTGGTTCCTTGTAGTAATTGAACGACAGCTGGCGATTCGCTAGCCAGATGCCTGGTTTTGTGGCACTTCCTGCTCTGACAAAGGCGGGGAAGTCGGGGCTTATTCGCGGGGCAATATTTCTGTCCAGCAATAAGTCCAGGTTTCTTTCTATACCGTTGAAGATCCTGTAACTGGATTCTCGGCATCTGGCGTTCGGTTCCCCCATTAATATAGTGGGGGCTCTTCTGCCAAATAGGCCAGTGAGAGTGTGAATTGGTAACACATCTCTACTTAGCGGTTGATATCCGGTAGCAATGACTAGCTTTCCTAAGTCGAGTTGGACCTCAATCGCGAGGTAGGATTCTTCTAGATTTCTTATTTGCTTGTATATAATCCCTTTCTTTATTGCAATAGCGGCACCGTCGAACCGCTCCTGCCAATAATTTGTGATCAACACATCGTAGTTCCAGATTTTCACTTCTGCACTACGCGTGTCGATTCCGTGTTCTGTAATTAAGATGATGTCTGCATCAATTTTCCTGAATACATTTCTGTACAGAATTCCTTTCGTCGTCCAGCCGTTGGTATTAATTTCCAATATCTTTAGTGCGTTTCGTAACATGGTGAATTGTTTTTATCTATGCTCTTATTCTTCTTTTTTTGGGGGCTGGCTAGGCGGTTTTACTTGGCCCAGGGTTTTCCTTTATCGGAGGGGGACTCTGGATTTTGGACCTGCTCTTCGTAGCTTATTTACGGGTGAAGGGGCCCTCTTCGTTGTCAGAAGGAGAGGATCCCCCCTCATTTTCAGCCTTTTCCTCTTCGTCGTCCTCTTCGGATTCCTCCGATGAGGAAGCTTGGAGCTTCAACGATCTCCTCCAATCCAGACTTGACGGTATTATTCTTTATGACTGAGTCCTTGAATGCCTTGGGGCATTCGGGGTCTGCAGGCATAATTACTGAAGGGAGATTATTCGCCTTCAGGAGAGCATTTAGTACCTGGTTATAGCAGATAGGATTTACTGCATTAGCCACATTTGCGTTAATAATGCAGATTAGTATCTTTGCACTCAAATCTGTGCAAGTGCAGGTGCAGGTTTTTTTCTGCATTCTTCTTGGCAGCGTTCGCGTATGTCGTTTCTTTGGTTTTCCTCTCTTCTTCTTCCTTTCTTTTTATAATCTTGCGGCGTTTGGGGCAGTTCAGGGCCATGGTCCTATGTTTTCCTTTGCAGTTTAGGCATCTCTTCTTGGCGCTTTCGCATTTATCAAATCGATGCCCTTCTGCGGCGCATTCACTGCACCACAATATATTTTTGTCCTGTCATGTTTTTGTAGTGTCTTATTCGAGTTTGTAGCATACAAAGCATTTTTGTATGCTATTAAAT
This sequence comes from Ceratothoa steindachneri, assembly GCA_963969495.1. Classification (NCBI taxonomy): domain Eukaryota; kingdom Metazoa; phylum Arthropoda; class Malacostraca; order Isopoda; family Cymothoidae; genus Ceratothoa; species Ceratothoa steindachneri. The sequence goes on from OZ018326.1 coordinate 93,292,916, forward strand.
TTTTTCTGCTGTATGTTTTCGCCTGGTATTCTCATATTGAATACTAGTATTCCATTTTGTGTCGATTTTTTGGCCATTTCAGTGGTAGCGAATATTATTTTAAATACGTGGATATGTTCACGAAATTTGATTATTTCGCGAACTTGTGCCCAGGGATTGCCCTTGGTGATCTCTTCCTTGAGCTCCTCGGACGTACGCTCACCCACCCAGCTCTCCACTTTGCGACAGATCACTTTTCTGTTTGCTGCCACTTGTAGAGGGGTTTTGCTTCCAGACCAGTGATCTGTATGACCCCCGCTCCCTCACACCATCCTTATCACTACGAAAAGAATATTATTAAATATTAAAAAGGATTCGCAAACAGCTAAATCTAAGGTTTGAACAATATTTTTTTGGTAAAACTCCCAAACGACACAGAATTTCAAAAGTTACATCTAGACAAATTACACTGTCCAACAATGATTTTGCTACAGAGATGAGAAAGTAGTTTTCTATTGTAGTTTTTTGCGTAGATTACGGAAATGACATTTATTTTTCATGAAATGACTTCAGTTTTTTTGCAATCTGCACATTTAATTTTTTTATTAATATTAGATTATTCAGTATATAGAGGTATGAAATATTTGTTATTATTTTTATTTTATTTGACAAAAAGTACAAAGATAAGTGGAAACCAAAAGCTTATTCATCAAAACAAATTAATAAGTCCTTTTAATACATTTCAGAGTGTGGTATTATAAAAATATATTTAAAAAAATAATGAAGATTTAAGATTTTTTCAAAATTGCTGCAACAGACATATATTTTTAGAATATTTATTTATTTTTTTTATGTACATCTTGTCTCTCTTTGTGAAGGGTCCAGCAGAATTCAACAAGCTTTGCAGTCCTCCATTTTCCTTTATAACGATTTTCTATAGTAACAATATCTTGGTGGAATCTTTCACCATGCTCAGCGCTGACGTCTGCTGGATTCTCTGGAAAGAAAAACAGATGGGAATGCAAAAAAAATGCATCTTTAGTGACATATTAGATCTCAACTCATAATAGGACCTAATCAAATTCAGAACAAAAATGTGTTAATTTTCTGATTTGTGCCTTCCAAGGAGACCATTACATATACCTTTGAAACTATGCGAGGCCTCAAATTCTGGCTCGCTCAATTTTGCTTCAAACTCACTATCTATCATAACCTGTCGAATCTGAGGCCTACAAAAGATTCCTTCTTTAATTTTAGCATCACTAGTCTTAGGAAATTTTGTTTTTAGATATAAGAAGGATGGCTGGTCATGTTTTAAGGCTTTCACAAATTGTTTCATTAAACCTAATTTTATTTGAAGTGGTGGAAAAATTCCTTAGGAACCAATGGTTCACGTATGACATTATGACAACCTACTTTTGTCTCTTCTCTTAATGACCATTCTGAACGTATGTAATGTTCTCCCCGAGCTCTACTGTCTCACTGGCACAAAAAACACATGAATTTTGTGTAGCCTGAATGTAAGCCATTTAAAATGGTTACTTCCTTAAGGTCAGCACAAATTAACCATTTATGTTCACTGTATTTAATGATTTTTAAAATCAAATCTAAATTCTCATAAGTTTCTTTCAAAACAACAGAATGAGCTACTGGTATCGATGGTAGTTTATTTCCATTATGCAGAAGCACGGCTTTACTACTATATAAAGAAGCGTCAATGAAAAGTCTCCATTGACTGAGTTCATAAATAATGTATATCTAATTCTTCAAAGAGATGAGGAATATTATTACAGTAGCATAAATTGTTGCAAAATGAAAATTTGTCTTGTAAATTGTTTGATCGAATGCGAAGCTTAGTAATTCAAACATCTTTTGCTGCTAAGTTTTTCTTTCAGTCTCGAGGCCAACAATTACCTCTGTTGCTTTGTTAGGTTTAGATCTCTTACAAGATCATCTAGATCAAGTTGTGAGAAAGGCTTTGGAGTAGTATCAACAGTTTCAGGAACATAAATTTCAGTTTTTGGTTCACATGATTACATATATGATTCATCAGAGTTAGACAAAACAATTTCTGCAGGTAGTTCAGGTACTGGTATGTCTTTTAAGTGAGGTATAGGCCGAGTAGCAGATCTAAGGTTGGGATATACCACAGCTGAAGCGCACTTTGTTGTTTTACCTAAAAGTATGGAAATTATATGCATAAAATTAAAGTTATGTACATAAGTGTGATTACAATAAAGTGGTTCTAAACTTAATTAATTTAGATTTTTTAAAATAATATTACAGTATACTACTTCAAAATATAGTTGCAGTGTACAATAAACAATTACTTACTTTGTATGTCTACCAAACAGAAATAGCAGTCAGTGACATGATCTTGGGGCTCTCGCCATACCATTGGAACACCAAATTGAAGGCTTTTTATCTTTCCTTGAGATCATTTTGATAAAGAATTAAAGCATGTCGTGCAACAGATATGTGGTGCCCATGGTTTATCTTGGTCGCCAATTTTACATCCAAAATACAAATTATATAGTTTTTTCACTAGAGAAGAAATATTTCTTCGATTTTTTTTTAATGTTACTGAACCACATATTTTTTCAAAATTTATTTGATCTATTTTTACACTGTCCTCTTGCCATTTTAATTAAAATTGTTGGTTTTATTTAAAATTTTATCTAGTTAAATAACCTGAAAATAAGAAATAAAAGAATGAAATTCGTTAAAATCTTCAAAATTTGACAAAAATAGTAATTGGCAAGTTACAAAAAACTGGAGTCCTTTCGATAAAAATGTCTTCTACTTTTGAAATCTATACATAAAACTACATTAAAAAAATGTTATTCTAATCTTTTTAGTCGACAAAAAGTTAAATTTTGTTAAAAAGTGTTATTAATAGCTTCCTATAAATGGATGATGAGAAAGAGACTTTCATCATTTAGGCTGACCATATGAAAGAAATCTGCATTGTTAAATTGAACTAATTCCAGAACAAAAAATTGAGTGTTTTTGACTGTATATGGCGACGATTGACCTATACTTGCTCTTCAAGTATACTGCCCAAAACTTTGTCTTTTTTGAAAAGTCTCCGTAATCCAGTATTGATTATATTAAATTAATTTAGGTTCCTTTAAATTAAGGTTCAACATTGATACCGTGAGTAGTTTTCCTTGTGGAGAACTTTGAGGAAATACTTTGTTCGCATATAAGAGATTATCTAATCTGTAAGGATCAAATATACGTGGAGATTTCCTATGCTCCAAGTGTGAATTGGACACAGTTTGAAAGTGTGTAGTCGGACGAATGCCCAAGATGTTTTTTTCCGTCGAGGGATAAATAAATACCAAAGATCAAGTGTGGTATCATTCATTTAGATTAATAGCTTTAAGGTTTGTCGATATTCATTAGCGGATAGCTTTGCGCCAAATTCTCTTGTTGGGGTTACGGGTATAATTGGTCTTGAAATTTCCCTGAACCATATCATGTGTAACACTCTTTTTGTTAGTGTAATTTAAGTGTATTGGTTTGTTTTCTTCGAGTGCAGCCATACTTTCAGGAGTTTCATTACTCTTTACAGGCTGAGAAGGTTAATTACACCAGAAGCCTCACAATTTACGCCTGCACCCTGAACTTGGGGAAACTTGTTGTCCTAACTTAATTATGGTCCTTTAGCTTCAGTTGAGGAAGTCCTTTTGGGATTTCTTTTTGTAACGGAAGACTATTGCTTTCATTTTTTTTGTAAGTAAAGCCTATTGTTTTAATATAAGGTTACTATATCCAATTACTTCCATTATTATTTTGTTTTAATTCAAAATATTGACTCTTATTTATTTTACCTTAATCACTTTTTTATAAATTTTATTACTCCATTCTGTAGCACTTTTTGTTCTTTGTTCAAACCTGTTCTCCTTTTTTGGCAGTTGAAAGGAAAAATGCGGCGAAACCGAGTTTAATTCCGATTCCGTCGAAATAGGATTAGACCTCAATTTTGTCACATTTCACCTTAAGACCTCCAAAAAGGAAGAACAGATTTGAACAAAGTACAAAAAATAATTCAATATCACCTAACATAACTTAGCCCTCAATTTTAAAATTACCATTTTGTGTAACTATACGAAACTTTTGTACTTGTCAAACAATGAGGGGTGAAGCCCCCTATACCCCACTTAAAGTGGGGACTGTCCACCCCTATTTTCATTTTCTCAAACTAACTCGTAGTATAACCAACTCGAAAGCAGAAAAAGACCCAATTTTGCCGCATTTCGCCTTACGACCACCAAAAATAAAGAGCATATTTGGATAAATAACCTAGAGTGTGCCTGCAAATTGAGAGAGAGAGGGAGAGAGAGAGATAGAGAGAGAGAGAGAGAGAGAGAGAGAGAGAGAGAGAGAGAAAAGAGAGTAACAAGGAGTAACAAGGAGTAACAAGGAAAGTAAGTACCCTAGGAGACCTTACGGTCCATTCAAAGAGGGTACCTTTGGACTAGCAATCGAACAGGCACATGGCTGCTCAATTGTTTTGCGTCCCTGAACGGCCGCTTTTCAAGACTTTATCTAGTCTTGACTTAAACTGGTCAACAGATTCACTGTTGACAACTTCCACTGGAAGTGCGTTCCACTTACCGCAGATACTGTAGGTGAAAAAATTTCCACACAGATTGCGGTTGTAACGCTTCAGGTTAAGTTTGAAGCCGTGATTGCGCGTTCTGTTCTCACTCAGTGTGAAAATATCCCGGTAGTCAACATTGTCGAACCCTCGAAGTATTTTGAAGACCTCGATGAGCTGACCACGCAGTCTACGGGTTTCCAGTGAGAACAGATCTAATTCCCTTAGTCTATCCTCATAACTTTTATGTCGGAAAAGGGGGAATCAGTTTGGTTGCCCTAGCTTGTACGCGTTCCAATCTCGCGATGTCCTTTCGCAATGAAGGACTCCAAAATTGTACGGCATATTCCAGGTGCGGTCGGGCAAGTGAGTTGTACAGGCACAGTACAATCTCCTGGTTCCGATAACCAAACTGGCGCTTAATATAGCCTAGCATCCTTTGGGCCTTTTTCTCCGCCTCAATGCACTGTTTTAAGAACTTGAGGTCACTAGTGATTGTTACACCCTAGTCCTTCTCAGTGTCGGTGGATTCCAAAGCAGTGCCCTTAAGGATATACTGAGATTGGGGGTTTCTGTGGCCGATATGCATCACTTTGCATTTCCCAACGTTAAAAGGCATTTGCCACGTGTCCGACCACTCCCCAATCTTCCCAAGATCTTCCTGCAGGTGGGCAGTATTTCCATCCTTTGCAACGTTCATACCAAGCTTGGTATCGTCGGCAAATTTATAAATCTTGGCAACCATGTAACCGTCCATGTCGTTGACGTAGATGATGAATAGTAGTGGTCCCAGGACCAAACCTTGAGGCACCCCGCTAGTAACGGGCACCCACTCAGAAGACTGTCCATTCACCACCACCCGTTGCCGTCTGCCACTTAGCGAGTTCTCGATCCAGTCGGCTACCTTTCCGTCTATGCCAAGCGCTCGCACTTTCCAGAGAAGGCGGCGGTGTGGTACCTTATCAAAGGCTTTCTGAAAGTCTAGATAGACCACATCCACCGCCTTGTCCCGATCGTGCTCACTGAAAACGAAGTGCAAGAATTCCACAAGGTTCGTCAGGCATGACCGTTGCCTTCGGAAGCCGTGCTGGGAACTCCTCAGTAGCAGGTTTGACTCTAAATACGACGTCACTTTGTCCACCATGATGCTTTCCATGAGTTTACCGACTATCGAAGTCAGACTGATAGGTCGGTAGTTCGACGGTTGGTTACGGTATCCTTTCTTGAAGATAGGAGTCACCTCCGCCTCACGCCAGTCTCTAGGAACACATTTGGTCCCGATTAACATGTTAAAGATAGCGCACAGATGTCGTGATACTTCATCGCACACTTCCTTCGACACTTTAGGTAAAAACCCGTCTGGTCCAGGGTACTTATTTGTCTTTAGGTCAGCGATCTTTTTCTTTATTTCTCCTTCGGTGAAGTCCATTGCCTCCAGCTTTTCCCCCGAGTAGGAATCCGTCGGCTGGGGAATGGGACCACACTCTTCAGTAAACACCCCTGAAGAGGAGTAGTCGTTGAGGAGGTTAGCATTTTTTGCATCTGAATGCTTTAATGTCCCTTCCTCATTCCTCAAAGGGCCAATCGTTCGACGGATTGGTTTACGGCTGTTCACATTTTCAAAAAACTCCTTGGGATTCTCTTTACAGAGTCTCGCCACTAAGAAGTTCCTCAGACCGCTTAGCCGCCCTTATGCTGGACTTCACTCTCCTGGCTAGCCTCCGGTATTCGTCAAAGTCACCCGAGATCTTCGATTGCAGGTACACATTTCTCTTCTCCCTAAGCAGTGGCCCGATTTCTCGATTAAACAACTTTGGTTAAACAGAGGACCGACGGGGGACCTTCAGAGGGATAAAACGTGATTGAAGAGTAATGAATGTGGTTTTGAAACTGTTCCAAGAGTCTTCAACAGCATTGCACTCTTCTAGCCTCGCGTCAGTCAGTCCCGCGCGTAGACCTGCAAAGTCTGCTCTTCTCAAATCCAGTTTCCTTGATTTACTCGTTGCAGGCTCTGCCTTGGGGACTTTGACTACAAATCTAATTAGTCGGTGGTCACTGCCACCGAGCTCTTCGCCAAAAGAGAGGTCCTCAACGATGTCATCCTCAGAGGTGAAAACTAAGTCGAGGATATTGTCTCCTCTCGTTGGCTCTCTCACCCATTGAGTCAGGAACTCGTTGTTCGTGAACTCCAGGAGTAGTGCGTTCTCGCCACAGGGTTCTCTGGTTTCCCAGTCAACTTGTGTGTTGAAATCACCCATGACGATACACACTCTGTCTTCGACAAGTTCTCCTAGTAGCTGGTACAGATCTCTGTTCTTTTCAACGAGTTGGGCAGGAGGTCTATAAAGCACCAGGGTCCTGTATTTTGCAGGACCTATCTCTAGGTCAACACCTAGTAGTTCATGGTTGGATATGATGTTGCAATCCGTCGAGTTGAGAGTATCCTTATCTGTCCAGGGGCTTACATAACTAGCTATCTCGAGGATGACAGAACTGACTCTCACATTGCTTACTTGAGTTGCGGTCCCGCGGCTTACATAACAGTGTCTCGTAGCTTATATAACTGGAAGTCTCGTGGCTTACAGATCTGGTGGCTCGTGACTTACAGAACTGGCGGACCGGTAACTAACAATAGTGGTTGTCCAGTGGCTTACACAACTGGTTGTCCGTGGCTCACAGAAAAGGCTGTTATGTTGTTGAAAAACTGGCTGTTCTAGGGCTTACAGGACACACTGTCATGTGGGTTACAGGATTGTCTGTCCCATGGTTTACAAAACTAGCTGTTCCGTGGCTGACAGAACTGAGTCTCCCATGACTTGCATGATTAACTGTTGCGTAGTTTAAAGAACAGGCTGCTCCTTGCCTTACATAAGTAGCTTCCTTATGACCGAAAGAACTGGCTATCCCTTGGCTTACAGATCTGTTAGGCCGTGACATAAAAAACTGGTTCGCCCGTGGCTAACATAACTGAAGGTCCCATGGCCTACAGATAAAGCTATCCCGTGGCTTAAAGAACTGGCTCTTTCGTTGTTTACAAAACTAAACTGGCTGCCCCAGTGGCTTACAATGGCATTTCAGGGATGGATGTCTCGTGGCTTACATAACTGACCTTTCATTGGCTTACAAAACTGGCTGTTCCCTAGCATACAAAACTAGTTCTCAACGTGAGATGACTGGGTAATTAAATTATTTTTACACTCTTAAATGACACTAGTTTGTCGAACGAGAACTAAAAATTAAGATGATAGAATAGAACATTATTGATTTAAGTGAAGTAAGAAGGAAGGAGGAAGGAACTTTATAGGTGAAAATCGCTCAGAATAAAAACGACACATACAAGTATGCAAGAATTCAATATACGCCGAGACATAGCACAAATGCATAGCAAAAAATATAATAATATCAGATAATCAAAGTAGTAAGTAAAATATAAAATAGGGAAAACGTACTAGTAGTCAAATCGTATGCAACCAAATTATTTCCTTCCGATTAAGAAGTTGAAGAACTAAATGCAACATTCCTGAAGCAAAGTGCACAAGTAAACCATAGGTTAAAATGATTATGGTAGCCTGTAAGATTGAGGAACAAAGGCACGATATTTGATCCGTATGGAAGGAAATGAACATGGAAAAAAGATTACTAGAATATTCATGAGCTAACCTTCACAATATGAACTTAAAAAAGAGGAAAAACAGTAAATGGGCATAGATGAAACCAAATAAAAAAAAATGGGATCGATTGTATAATGTTTAACGGAAATTCTTTGATTACAGACCAATTAGTTATCATCTGCTTCAATGCAAGGGGTGACCACAGATTGCAAAGAAGCAGGATTAATTATTATACCTATGTTCATTAACAGGTTGCTCAAAACTTATTGCTGAGAACAAATGAAGACGAAACATTTACCTCTCGTCATAAAATTCACAGACTATGTAAAACACTTTGACTCGTACAGATTGATGTAGTTCTAAAAGCACTACAGAATCAAAGAATTAACCAAATCTAAATTTACCTATATACAATCTCATGTGTACAATAATGCCTAATCGTCTTTACGGTACATTCGTTGAGTAATGAAATATAAACACTAAAAGAAGACAGACAATGGTTTCTAACTCGCCAAAACTATTTACAGCAGTATTTGAGTGGACGTTCCGGACTTTAGACTGGGGTAAAATAGTACTCTGAATTATGGGAAATATCCAATGTTAGGTACGTTTGCCGATGAGGCAGTATTACTTATAACAAATGTAGAATTGTCACAACCAAGTTAATTAGTCACTGAAAACTAACTGAATTTGTAGAGCAGATAAAATAATGATTTTTCAGAAGAGTTTTTTAAATCCTGATGGGCGTCAAAAGGGAAATTAGGAAAGCATAGCTACATCCTCAAAATCGACATACCTCCGTGCTCGTATTTAATTAATGCATCGTACCATTTTTAACTCATGGATACTGAACATAAAAGAACATGCAGAATAGGAGGTCAACTGAGGCCATCTCGGAGAAGCATGAAAAAATGAGTGTTAGAAATATACGAAAGAGACTGTAAATTGATAGATGATAAAAGCCGAACGAGGAGTGATAGATATAGTAACTAGAAATCACTAGGAGAGAGCATACCTCCATCAACGCCATTCTCATTAACACTGGAACAATCAAGAAATACTTTCATAACGTTAGAAAATTATTTGAATGAAATAATTGAACCTACCAAATTAAAGGTTATAACAATTCAACTCAGGGTAGAATATTGTATATATAATAAAAATCTAATGGCAAAATAATAAACGAAAACAGTTGAAATAAAACTTAAAATTGATGTAAAAGTCCGACCAGTAAATGACAGAATTTTGTTCGAACATAAAAGCAGGAGAAAATGGTAAGGCGTATTGGTAGGAAGGTGTAACAATGGACCCCATAAAAAGCTGGGGCTTTAAGTTTTCCTGACTTAATTGTTAGTGTATACAAAATAAGTATAGCCAAAGTCTCTTATGGAAAAGAATATCCAAAACCTGAAATTTAAACTAAATTGAACCCATTTATAAAATCACTTAGGTCTCCGTATGTGATATTTTCCAAGAAAACAATAGAAATAAATCGATTTCTGGAGCTAAAATTTAAGTATTTATATTTATACTCAATTGTTCATTACAGTGTTTTTCTGGTTTTTAAATATGAAAAGAATCCTGTGCCGTTTCTTAATAATCTATGGTGATTAAATATTTTATAACTCGATAGTTTAAACTATCCGATAAATTCCTTGTCATTGTTCTCGATACACGATTCATTGACAGCAAAATTAATTATCAAGTTCTCCTTTGTAATTAACGCCCGTTGTTCATCGAAATTATTTCGTAAATTCCGCCCGTTTGTATAGAATCATACCAATTTAGATTTGGGATTTATGGATCAAGGCGATGGCTCTGATTAATAATTTAATTTCGGTTTCCTACCTCTGTTCTGAAGATCAGTGCGGATACTGAAAAAAACAGCATAATTTAGGAGTCTATCAAACTTTGCCGCTCCTATCCGATGTAAGCAGGTCAGAAAATGAAGTCAATTCTTCTTGCACGGTTTATCAGACGATTATTATTATTCAAGAAAGAAAGCAGTTAAAATATTTAAGTTTGTTAGAATCCCGAGAGACACCAACCCTGAAGGTGGTCGTGAGGCGGTCTTCTTGGGTTCCTAAAGGTCTCCACCTAAAAAAGGAAAGCACAAAAGGAGCTTCTTCTCCTATACCCCCACCTAAGTATGGACTGGGTGGCTCAGATCCTTTAAAGAAGTGACCCGCTTCGTGGGAAAGTTGCTTAGAGTCTTTCTACTTTTGAGGATTAGAACAGTAGACTCCTCTTCTGGGATACTAGTGGTCGATCCCAGGGGTAAGGTTCTTGATGACCTGAGCGACGAGCTGTAGATATGTGTTCTAAATGTGGATGTATTTAGGCATCTTTGCCCGAGAACTGCTACATTTTTCTCTCTCGACCGATCTTTGTGTTCTCAGGATGCACAGCCGAATTTTGGGTAGGGGGTAGTGATGATCTATCCTAATGTTCTCCAGATCACCATCCTGATTTTGGGTGGGAGGTAGTCGATGGCCGAAGCGGCAGTGATCTCTTTTCCATTTAAATATCATTTACTAGACCGTTATTGCCTGAAAGAGCCCCCACCACCACCCAGGGGGGACTTTGGCGCAGGTGCGGGGGTTCGCATCTCAAGAAATGACTAAGTTCTCTGTCACAATCAAGGATAAGGCCGTTGAGTTCTTCTAAGGTAACCTCATCTCAGTGGGCCTAACTACCCTCCTTTGAAAGTATGTCTGTTTTATACCCCGGATGCTTCCATGCTGGTTAGCTGATTATGAAACGGCCCTCCTCAAACCAAATAGCTATTCCTACATGCACTATAAGCGCCACTCGAACGATCTCACAGTCGGTGATTTCTTTCGTTCTAGAGCTAGGTTCCGTTTTGAAGCACGCTACCTCTTTTCCTGGCTGGAAGACGTGTGAAAACTTGTCAAATAGATTCGGTGCATGTTCTCACAGCACCACTCTCCTGTTCTCCAGGAGAATAATACTTCAATCGCGGAGTCCTCGTCTGATGCGGAGTCCTTCGCGATCGTTTCCTCCACATTCTACAGCAGGTATGCTGCGCCGCCATGATTCAATACACGTAGTGATATTGCTGAAACCCGCAGACTGGACTTTACTTCCAGAGGCGGAGAACCTTTCAACGAAAAGTTTACATTGAGTGAGTTCCGTTTTGCTCTCACTTTGTGCGTTCACACCGTCCCCGATCCGAACAATGTCCCATATGCCATGCTTCGACACCTAAATGAGCAAGTCCTGGCCTTTTCTTAGATTTTTTTTAACAGGATCTGGACAGAGGGTATCCTCCTAGACTCATAATGAATGGGTACTGTGCTCGCTTTTTGCAAACTGGAGAGAGATCTCTCTACCACGGCCGGTTCCCCACTAATCCCTCTAATCTCCTACGTGTGTAGGTTAAGGGAGAAGTTGGTAAATGTTAGACTAGTCCTTTTATTAAACAGCGGAGGCCACCTGTCTTCTACACAGTGTGGCTTTCGCAAGTTACACTCCAAGTCGGATGCTTTGCTTTGACTGAAAAATGCCGTCTGCGACTTTCGTAGAGAGCAATTCACCATAGTGTTTTTCGATCTGGAGAAGGCCTATGATGCCTCATATCGATAAGGTATCATGGCAACTGTCCATACGATGGAGGCGAAAGGAGGCCTCCCAATCTTTTCTGAGTTTTTGCGAGAACGTCGATTCTACGTAAAGTTGTGGGGAGCCCTCTATTGCCCAATGGAGCAGGAAGAGGATGCCGCACAGGGAAGTGTTCTCAGTCTGACACTCTTTGCCCTGAATATCAAATGTATCATCTCAGTGTTGCCTGAAGATGTTTTGGATACGATCTACGTGGACGAACTTTCGATCTCTTTTGGCGGGGCGCAGATGCGAACTTTAGAGCGTCGACTCCAAACAGGCATTGAACCGCATATCTCGCTATGCTGAATCGCACCGATTTCGGTTATCCTGGTTGGCTCATATAGGCATCCTTAGGATATCTTGTCACCATGCCATGGACATTCTTCGTTCTGTGACGTTTAATAGCTGGGGTGCTGATATGGCTACTGCCTTGGTTTTCGATCGATCCTTTGTTCTTTCAAATCTTGATTACGAATGCGAGCTTTAGGAATCCACAGCCGACAGTGTATTGTAGAAGGCAGGCTCGATCAGCCACACCGGTCTCCGCCTAACACGCGGTGCCTTTTGAACGTCCCATAATAAAAGCTTATTTGTTTATGCTGGGATGATGCCACTCTCTCTGCGCCGTGTACAGTGCATTATGCGCCTGAACGCGCGAGCTCAGCACCTTCCTCCCTTGCTAATGGCTCTGTCTGCATCAGCACCCAATCTCTACGGTCAACGTTGATTATGCCGCCGAGAGACTCCACTCATACCTTAACCCCTTTCAGTTTTGGGATAGAAAACTCCTTTGAGAGCTTAGTCTAGCTCTTGTGCCAGTGGCGTATCTTCTCCTGCCCAGGAGACCACCCTACATGGTATCCCTTTGACAATGTGTCGCCATGCTTCTGCTCCCAAAGCTTTGAAAACGCCGACCGTAACGTTTTCCTTCTTTTTAGAGTACACTTCCTGACGCGCTGGATCCGTGTCAGTGTATGCGGATGGCTCCACGCCCCAGGAAGGGATTGGTTTCCACACCTTATCAACTCTTTTTTAAGTCAGCGGGGCTCTACCAGGTACTGCGTCTGTCTTTACGACTCAGCTGGTTGTAATACACTGCTCGTTATAGGAGAACTCGTCATGCCCGGCTTGGAGACCGGATTGTCATCTATATCGAATCACAAAGCTCTTCGAGTGCTCTCGGGGCTTTTGAAACTCCACACCCCACTGGTTTGCGTTATTCCTGACACCAGGGTTTCCGCGAGGCGGGTTGATGTTGAGATTATCTTCTGTTGGGTTCCTGGACATGTGGGAATTGCTAAGGCTGAGCGCGCCGATGAGGGAGCCAAATAGTCCGCGGGGACTAGACGACCAGAGCATTATATGGCTCTTCCTCGCACCGACTGAATAGCAGCACTCAGAGCAGCCCCTCAGACTGGTGGCAAAGAAGATGGGAGTCAGCCGAGGAGAACATAAAGTTGCGTGCCACTTTATTGCGACGAGTGCATTGTCCTCTAGACTGTTCGGCGCATTCTTATTAAATCTCCCAGTCTGAATGACCTTCACGCACGTTGCCTTTCCCGGTATCGAGATGAGCGGTGTCGCTACCACTTGTCCTTTGTACTCGGTCCGGGTTCGTGTACACAGCTTTGTGGACTATATGACCTTTTAGGTGGCTGCTAGCCTTCTTAATTTTATTGGACCCTCTTTGTGGTAGGTTGCATGGTCCTGCTTTGTTCTTTTGTTTTTTCGAATTTTAAAATAGCCTGGTACTAGTTTAGATTTTGTAATTACTGAGACTTATGCTTTTGAAGGCTGTCGCCAGATTGGGTGAATTAAAAAAAAACGGGCAAAGATCTGTCTATCTTAAAAAATCTATTACCCGATCCCACTCTCATCTTAGTTCTGCAAGATCCTGGAAAAAATGATAAACATGCCTCTGATATGGTTCTTCCAAAATGAGTCTCAGTTATTTCCATTCCAATGTGTTTCCGGAAGCTGCCTTCGACCAGCAGATGACCTCATCTGCCTCGAATCTGCAGTATAGTATGCTTTCGCCCTGAAACATCCCTATTTGCCATCTTCTTTGACTTAAAAAGACTTATCGCTTATGTCAAAGTTCAGAACGAATTTTTTAAAAATTTTTACAACTTGACAGTGCATAATCCTGTCCTTTCTCATATGAAGAATTTCTCCTCAAAGGCACTGTCCTAAGCTTGCCTCTATTTGCGGTGAGGTTCAATGGAGTTGTGAAGAATCTGATCCTGGGAATGACAGCCACCCTTTATGTTGATGATTTATACATCTTCCGTATGGGTTCTGAATTGATAACGATCGAACGTTGTCTCCAGCTTGTTCGCCCTAAACAAGATCTAAGATTCAATATCCTCACACGGATACAGTTTATTCACCAAGAAAACCAAAGGGATTAACTTTCTCTGCTCTCAAGGATGCATTTGACTGCCGCACTTATACATCTTCCAGCCCCAATTAAGTCGCTAGGAGCTACAATTTTAAGGGGAAGCTATTCTGACCAAAAAAATATGCAAACCTCACATTAAATCGTTGGAAATCTCTTTTAAGAGAGCGATCGACGTTCAGTAAACATTTCCAGGCATAAACAGCAAGTGGACTGAACAATTTTTCTCCCCATTTACCTGTCCTTAGTCTTTTCTAATTTAAAATATATGTCATTCCATCCTCAAAATGTCTCAGAATGATAAACATCATAGCCAATGAGAGCATATGCATCGGCATCAATCTTTTAGCTCATCGCCAATCTTCAGCCTACATTGCAAAGCTGTAGAGATACCATCGGATCATTGTGGTGACGAGATCACTTTGTGTCATTTGCCCTCGTCAAGCGACTTCCAAACTCACCATCCGCAACAACTGGCCTAGATGACCAATTGGATGCCTTCTTTGCAGTGCATCCATAACTCTCACTGTCATTTGAGGTCAGAACATCATTTCTGATGGACAAGTTTAGAGTAGCGATGAAGGTTATCCAAAGAATATTTTAATCAGATACTCCATTAAGGAGAAATACAGTTGATATCTGCCACTATACTACAACAAGGCGATCCTTGATTCTACCAATAAAAATGAAGATGTCATCTTTAAATCATGATAGGAAGACATAAAAATCTTTAGGGATCGATCCAAAGACGTGGTCGGATTTCAGTGATCTCAGACAATCGTGAGCACTAGGAAGCTTTCCCCCAAATTGCTTCTACCTTCACTGCCCAGTGTTATGCTCTTCTAGAGCATGCGGTACAATGGGCATACGCTGCCCAGAATGCGAACAAATTCTTACTCTTTTCTAACTCATGGCGCCGCCTGCAGGCACTAAAAAGGAGATGGATCTCCACCCACTTATCTTAAATATCAAGCACCTCGTTTTTAGAGCTGTATGCGTTAGAAGATCATTTATTTCTGTTGGTTGCTAGTACTCGCAATGAGGAACCAGATAAATAATGAAGTAGCAAAGGAGGATGTCTTTGCTAAGACCTATTAACTTACCGTTAACCTGCAAAGACTTGGTACTCGAATTCGTGCCACCGTCAAAAAACTATGGTGGGTCTGATTAAAAGACATTCACAGAACGAACTGTGCCATGTTAATCATAAACCTATTTATGTAGAATCCCCCATATCTTACAAGACCACAAAAGGTGTAAGTATGCTGAGTCCATATTACCCATACTTGCTCAACTACAGTTTTCTAGTGGAGAAAGTTCACTTTTCATACTCTAGATAATTCATTGTTCTCCTAACATATACCCACTTTATAGCATAGTGGCCATCTATCGGTAGCTACGACACTAGTACCTGCTTCGAGAAGGTGTGCGAACTTTCTCCACTCTAACGGCAGGGAAAATCTGTCCCTGTAGATCAGGGGTGGGAAAACCCTCGCCCTCGAGCCCCCTGAGTGATATATTTGTATGCACAAATGTTCACTACTAAAATTTAAATAATATTTGTATGTCCAATTTCCGTGGTGGCAGTCAATAAAAATGTTGAGCATTAATCTTTTTAGATATTAATGCATGAGTCTATCGCACCATGAAATAAATTTAAACAACATTTACAGAGATATATGAGTCAAATTTTATTTATCGCCCGCCGACTTCTTTCATAGGACATTTTCACCTACGGCTCAAAAAAGTTACCCCACCCCTGCTGTAGATGAATCATCCGCTACATAGAAGAAATTGATCTAGTTCACAAACTCCAGAAGAAATCTAGCATTTGGTCTCACTAATATATTATTATAACTCTCTTCAGCTACTTTTGTATAATCACCCCCACTATTAAATCAATTCCATTAATTTATCCACAAATTTTAACCTTGTTCATTACTTATTTTAACTCGTTTCAATCAGCTCTGCCTAATCACTCCACCATTTATTCCAATATATCAACTCATCCATCGGATTTTAAACTTTTAAAAATTATACTTTAATCATTTCGACGCGATCACCATACAGTGTGCGCTAGGGTACCAGTACCCCCCACCAATTCCCTTTCAGATATAAAGCTAAGATTTTTCTTTCTCACTCTATCTTGTGAACACTTAATAAAGTGGCTCCGCAGAATCGAGTTTGTGATGACTGCAGTGACAACTTTCTTCTAGGAAACATTCAGGACCATTCAACGCAATGTTATGTTACACCATCCAGCGACAACTTGAGGTCAAACTTCTTGGCCTGAAGCATCAGATCGCACATCATTTTGTTCAGCTAAGATTAGTGAACGGTAAACATGCAAGCTGTGAGTTAAGCTACAAAGGAAGAGCATGAAGAGAGAGAGAGAGAGAGAGAGAGAGAGAGAGAGAGAGAGAGAGAGAGAGAGAGAGAGAGAGAGAGAGAGCAGCACGTGCAAATATTGTGTCTGAAGTTTCATTTGAGTCGCTGCGTAGAGGTGCTTCCAGCCTACCCACTAAGGAGAGACTACCGATACTCATTAGTAAAATTAATAATTTACATAATTACTTTGCAGACTTACGACGAGGATGAAGTTGGTCTTGTCGGTGATTCGTTTGTGTGGAACCAATTTGATCAATTTTGTGGCAGGTGTCGAGTAAAGGATGACAATGGCGCTAGCCGGGTGCTAAAGTCTGAGATTTAACTCCCTCCTTTTCTGAATTTTAAAAAGGAAGTACTGCAAATACCTATTTTATTGTCTAAGTAAACACTAATAATATTTTATAATAATCAAATATACTACTACTACTACTAACACCTCTACTACTACTACTACTACTAATGATAATGATAATAATAATGCTGATAATACTAATAATATTCAAATTATAGAGTTAAGGATGTCATTTGACAAGAGGTCTCGTGTCAAGACTGGCAAACCCAATAACTTTGGGTTCGCTATTCTTGGCAACGAGTAATTTTGGGTTCACTATTCTTGGCACGAGTAATTCTGAGTTCATTAATCTTGATACGAGTAATTTTGGGTTCACTATTCTTGGCACGAGTAATTTTGGGTTTACTATTCTTGGCACGAGTAATTTTGGGTTCACTATTCTTGGCACGAGTAATTCTGAGTTCACTATTCTTGATACGAGTAATTTTGGGTTCACTATTCTTGGCACGAGTAATTCTGGGTTCACTATTCTTGGCAACGAGTAATTTTGGGTTCACTATTCTTGGCACGAGTAAGTTTGGGTTCACTATTCTTGGCACGAGTAATTTTGAGTTGACTATTCTTGGCAAGAGTAATTTTGGGTTCACTATTCTTGGCACGAATAATTTTGGTTCACTATTCTTGGCAAGACTAATTTTGAGTTCACTATTCTTGGCACGAGTAATTTTGGGTTCACTATTCTTGGCAAGAGTAATTTTGGGTTCCCTATTCTTGATACGAGTAATTTTGGGTTCACTATTATTGGCACGAGTAATTTTTGGTTCACTATTCTTGTCACGAGTAATTTTTGGTTCACTATTCTTGGTACGAGTAATTTTTGGTTTACTATTATCGGCATGATATAATTGGGTAAGGACATTTTCCTTAGTCATTCTTCCTCTGCTTGTGGAGGATACACTTCCAATTGTGGAGGATTAAACAGGTCTAAATACACAAAATGTCAAGATGTGTTTGCTTAGAAATGCCAAAATAATCATTAAATCGCTTTAAGAACAATCACAATAAGAACTGGATTGTTCTTTGGCAAATCAAAACTTTAATTCGCGCATTGGATTCATATTATGTCACTGGACCAAGAAAATTTAAGCAAGGACAGCAAATTGATAAATGGGGACCTTCATTTAGGTTAACCTAACCTAACGCAAAACATTAAGGGATGATTTTTAATTGCTAAAACATTTGGGGTAGGGAGAGGATTTCTTTTAAAGAACATTGTATATGTTTGTTTCCTTTCAATGATATTTACATGGGATTCGCTTTTCTTGACAGAAGCAAATCTTTATTATAATAAAATCCTGAAGGAAATAATTTCCATGCGAGTCTCGCAGTGCAGGTAAGTCTGTGTTATTAAACTCCTCGATCCAGCCTGAAGGGAAAGGGAAAAAAGTTAGAGAAAGGTCAGTCTTTCTCAAGTGGATATGACTAGACCACCCTACTTAGATGCAATCCTAGAGTGCTTGGTCCATATCTGCCTCCTTATTGTTTGTACCTTTTAGTCGTCTGTGACGATCGGGTGATCGCGCTTAAGCCATATCCGCCTCCTTATTGCTTGTACATTTTAGTCGTCTGTGACGATCGGGTGATCGCGCTTGGTCCATATCCGCCTCCTTATTGCTTGTACCTTTTAGTTGTCTGTGACGATCGGGTGATCGCGCTTGGTCCATATCCGCCTCCTTATTGCTGGTACCTTTTATCCTTTTGTGACGATCGGGTAATCGCGCTTGGTCCATATCCGCCTCCTTATTGCTTGTACCTTTTAGTTGTCTGTGACGATCGGGTGATCGCGCTTGCTCCATATCCGCCTCCTTATTGCTGGTACCTTTTATCCTTTTGTGACGATCGGGTAATCGCGCTTGGTCCATATTTGTTCCTAGAATGTGGAATCAACTGTTATATCTTCCAATCTCATCTTTTAAGCGTGCCTTGAAGACCCTCATTTTCTCACAAGCATTTACATAGTTGGTAAGAAGCGCTCTATGAAGGCTTCCGGCCTTGAAAAGCGTTATACAAAAATAATATTCCCTCTTTTCTTTATGAGGTTTTATACCGCAGGCCTACTGTACGTGGCAAGATGGGATAAAGCAAGACCTTTCTTTCAAATACTTCTACTAAATCCTTTCGCCCACAGTCTAAGTAACTCTCTTCCAAATTTTCTGGTAGAGATTTCTTTGTTTGTTTTGGTTGATTTTTTTAATATCAAAGGAATTTCCTTATAGTTTTGTTTCCGTCTTCAGAAAGAGTAATTTTGCTTTTACAACACTCATATAGCCACTGCTCCTCTCTCAATATAGTATTCAGTCTTAAATATGGAATGGATCTAAGAACTGTGTATATACATGGTGTATTTTTTTCTCTTCCCTACTTTACTTTATTTCCTTGACTCTCCTTCATCAAAAATTTCGAGACCCTTGCCCCCTTTCTCGTCGCCGTGCTCCGCATTATTAACAGAGCTTCTCGCTTTAGTGCCTCTTGATGCAACGATATGGAATATTTACGTTCCGTCTCGCTTTTTATGGTTTCTTCGCTACATTTCAGGTGTGCAGAAAACCCATATACAGCGCTATGTCGGTCGGTCCACTCACCATTTTAGAGAATGATTAAAGATTTTTTTTTATCACTCAGAAGTAGTGAACATTTTCAGCACGTATCTCTATTATTCATGTTTTGGAAGGGAAATTGCTTTTCTCGCAAACTGGGATAGGTTTAAGAGTGGTGTAAGCCGTCTCGGTCTCAGGCAGGCTGAGATGTCTGGTTACTAATACTGTCTCCTCCTCACATTGGCACTTCTCCTAAACTTCACCTTTTTCTTTGTCAAAACTTTTATAACCTTTGGAGTCGATGCTTCCATTTTTTTTTCGTTTTCATGCGAAATATAAATCTCTCTTTCACACTACAGTTTGGGGTGAACAGAAATGTACCATCGATTCAATTCCATATTTAATTTAAGAGACAAGTAAAAATATAAGTCCATAACCAGAATCGGTTACATTAATTTACGTAATACAAAAACTATACACAATGTACAGAGGTGACGGGGTCTTAGTCACACATCCCCACATTAGCACCCACGTTCATCACTGCCATCCTCGCAGTCTTTGGCACCGTCACATATCCAAGCAGGGAAGATACACTGGCCAGACACTTCACATTGAAGCATATAATGGGGGCATCTCACTGAAATCCACAGAAATGAGAGGAATTATTCGCTAATTGAAACCCACCGGTATTTTCTACAAGTAATATTAACGCCTTCGTCTCGTCCACCATCAGTGGAGGTTATTTTAGCGAACATAAATAAATAAATGACAAGAAATACAATAATAGTAATAAAGATGTATATGAGAGGAAAAATGACTCAATACAGCTTTCTTCATTATCTCCAAATGAACTAAATGAACTCCCAGAACTTATGAAGACAAAGATGTATAATTTGGAGGGTAAACAACCACTTAATTTTAATTTTGGAAACCCTCATATAAAGTGAAGAGGTGGGCGCAGTTAATCGTTAACCCGTTAATTTGTTAAAAATTCTCCTATGGTTTCTCATTATTTTTGTCCCTTATAATTTTAGTAATTTTTACATTTTAGAATTTTGTAAATTTTGAAGTGGTTTTAGAGCAATAAAACGTTTTCTGTAATATTTTCTAATAATAAAACAATAGACGTTAACGTTTTAGTGTTAACTTCGGCTCCATTTTTGACTAATTAACAAATTAACTTTTAACTGTGCTCACCTCTGGTAAAATGGCTCTAACTGAATCCTTGTATGAGTTAAAAACTATTGAAGGAGTTCATTTTGGTATTGGGCAAGAAAATTCATCATTAATTTTGGAGGTATTCGCTCTTCTTGAATTGTGCACCGTTGACTGAGAATGCGAGTTTGCTTCATAATTTCACGGTTATTAGAGATTTCTTTGTGATTAATTCTTATCCTTTCAGTTCATAACATTTTAGGTTTGACTACTCGCCTTTGAACTTTTGATGTGTGAAATCTCCCTTTTTTAGATAAAAGCCAATGAGGCCGTGAAAAAAAACAAGGTTGGAGGAACGAGTTCAAGTTAAAGACCTTATGTTGTAGGGAAATAAAGGTGCGTTTAAGCGTAGAGGACCTAATGTAAAAATGTTTGGACCAATATTTACATACAACAGCGGTTGGCTATTAAATACCAGTGCGCTTATGAGAATTTTTCTCCTACTTCTTCTGTTCCTACGTTTTCCAGACTACATTGAATGAAAGGATGTGGTTTGTCTAGTAGTCAATTTACTTCAGTTTTTCACTCCCATTTTTACACTCATAGATGAGATATAATCAGATTTAAAGAGGTTAAAACCCTTTACAAAAACTAAATTTTGCCTATTTTTATTTCATTGGTTTTCACGCCCATCATTCAGCAGGTGGTCGTGCCTTTGTTGTGGACGGAGAAAGGATACTTGTGTGCCTTTCTCTCGTTAGTGCCCTATGTTGTCTCTTCTTATGATTCCTTAAATTTTTATAACGTACAACAGACGTCGAAAAAGGACAAGGGCGCTGCGTCATCTTCCCGGTTCTTTGATTCTATAGAAGAGTGTGATTTGAATGCGTCTTAGAACCATCATATTCCTAGTAAAGTTCACACTGTCTGATGCCAATCTAAGAGAGAATTACAGTTTCATGTGCGGTCAAAACTACAGGGTTCTACAACATACTTCAGTAGCCTCAAGATCATCCCTCTCCCCTAGAAGCTAATGTCATCGAGTGACTAATAACTTGCACAGAAAGAAATAACTTCGTTCAATGAAGAAAAGCGGATTTGTTAAGTGGCTATACCATAGCCCCAATGAGGCTAATTTTTAATTAAATCGCCAAAGTTATTGATAACTGTCATCCCTCTAAAGCAGAGGTCGGTGAACCGGGGTAAATTACTCTAAATGGCGTAAAAATGTAGATCTCCGAGGGTAATAAAGGCTCATAAATAAAATTGCACAAAAATTAAATTATTATTCAACATGAGGAGCAGCTTCGCCACTTCTTACAGAAGGAGCTTGCGCTTCGCTGGCAGACTTTCGGTCTGTGTCCTACGGCCTATCATTCTTCTTTTTTTCTCCATCTATAAATGCTTTAATATTTTCCAAACCTAAATTTTAATAAATTTTCTGAACTTCACCATTTGTAATGCTTTTTAGTTTTAAAAATTTCAGAAAAATTCGATACTTATATTTATTTCCGAACTTCACCATTTTATCCATAACTCTATATTCTAAGAACGAGATTTTTTGAAGGTTTGAATAAGATTTTTTCTTTTAGTTCGGTTGTCATTTAAATTTTTTATCAAAGTTATTTCTTATAATTCCTTTATAATATAAAAAGTAAAAGGGTCAAGTTCAGAAATAAATATAGGGATCAAATTTTTCTGAATTTTTTTAAAACTAAAGAATTACAAATGGTAAAGTTAAGAAAATTGATTAAAATTTGGGCATGGAAATTATTAGAGCAAATATAGATGGAGAAAAAAAAAGAACCATGATAAGACACAGACCAAAAGTCTGCCAGTGAAGCGCAAGCTCCTTCTGCACAGAGGAGTGGCGAAGTTGCTCCTCTTGTTTTTTTCTATTATAAAGAAATAATTAGAAATAACTTTGCTGAAAAATTAAAATTTCCCTAGGTGACAACCGAACTAAAAGAAAAAATCTCATTCAAACCTTCAAAAAATCTCGTTCTTAAAATATAGGGTTATGGAGGATAAGCGAGGCAAATTATGACAGTTATATTTTTTCTATCAAATAATTTTCAGTTTCCTAATAAAAATAAAACGCACTTCGTGGAGTCAATTTCTTAAATTGGAATAATGTACAATGAGCAAGGATTCCAGCGGCTGGCAACACCCACCACGCGTGTTGTCAAGATATCATGTGTGGCCAAAAACAAGCCATGAGAGTGAATTCAGTGCTCTTGTTTGCAAAATCTTACCAGAAAATGTGAGTGCACAAGTGATTTATTCAATATAAAAGAGCAAACATTTTGCTATTCAACTTGATGAGACTATGTACAGATTTCAGAAGCAATACGCAGGTGATGATATGCCTTCGCTACAAGGTTCTGATGCAATTGAAGAGGAAATCTTGTTTTGTTCTCCCCTCAAGTTGAGAGCTCGTGGTATTGACGTATTCAACAAGGTTAATGGATACCTAAAAATACCAAGTGTTAACTTAAAGTGAGAAAAATGCATTGCAATGTCTTTTGATGGAAGTCTAGCCATATTGGGTCATATCAGTTTCTTTTGGGCAGAGAAGAGAATCCAAAAATTGAAGTGACCTACTGTTTGATTCATCGCCAGACACCTGTTATGAAGCATTTGGAACCTGCACTGAAAGTTACGATGGCTGATTTAATCAAGGTTGGCAATGTTCTCTAAGGATCGGCACTAAACACACGACTTTTCGTGAATTAGGTGAGGATGGAGAGGCGGCATATTTACTCCTATTTTATCACAAAGAAGTCAAGTAGTTTCACGTGGAAATGTTTTGAATCAAGGTTGGGCTCTCAAAAGTGAACATGAAATTTTTATAGTTGATCCAAAGTATGTCCTCGCAGTAAATAAGTTAGCAAACTCGTCTTGTGTTGCACAGATTTCATATTTAGCTGATATTTTTGTTTATGTGAATAGATTTAACAAACAATTGCAGAGGAAAAAAAAATCATGTTATTGTAGCCAAGGAAATGATTCCATCGTTTGGATCAAAGTTTCTCCATTGTACCAACAATGAAGGACGCATTCAATTTCAGAACAGCACGGTTTGTCCTTTTTTTGATGTCAGGTGCAAAGGCTTTCAAAATTGCACATTAGGAAGCGACAAAACAACTGCTGCCGTTTGCAACTACATATTTTACGAACAAAAGATTTTCCAATTTCATTAACATAAAAAAAGAAGAACAGAAATAGGCTGTTTGAAATAAAAAAAAATAGCCGTTATTTTGATCTTGTATAAGAAATGAAACCATTTCTCAAACCCCTGAAGTGAAAAAGTTTTCAAGAAAATATTTAGTTCCCTAATGACATTATTAAATTTGTCTGCTACTATTTTCTTATTGCATGCATTTATTTTATTTTTCATTTTTTTTATATTGGAAATTTGGTGTGTTACTTTTAAAGATGCTTTATCGTGTATAATGCACAATTTTCATCTTGCATGACTGAATTCTCCCTAGGAATGGATTCAATAAACTTTTTTGGAATTTCAATGATTTTTGTGTTTCTCAGCTTTTGTGGACTTTCATTTGCTGGGGTAATTTTGCTGTACAAAAGAGGTGTTATGGGGTAATACCCACAAAAGTTCCCCAACCTCTTCTCAAAGGAATTTGAGGTTAATTTGTACCTCTACTGTAACTGTTTTTTTTTACATAGGGAAAAATTCGAAATGTCTTTTACTAAGGTTAGGGCAGTTTGTCATATTAACTGGGGTAATTCTTATATAATTCGATATTTAATCTTGCAGATTACATTATCCTAATAGTAATTTAAGTTTAATTTTAAGATAATGGCATTTAATTGTATTTATACAGAACATGTTTCAGAGCATCAAGCTCCATCTATCAGCTCCGAAACATATGCTGTGCAAATGAAATTAAAAGCCCTTCTTTTAAAATAAAGCTTTTATTACCATTAAATTACCAAAGGGGACACTACGGTACTATGCACATTAAACTAACTGATTTTTCCCGAAATTGCCTTGTGGTAGCTTTTTAATTAACATCTTTTTATGATTGCTGGTGGTGTATATGCGCATACGACATCAGAGCCAACAAAGAACCAGTAAGCCTATTTGAGCTCTGCTTAACAGTAAATATATGTAGCCTTTAAAAACCGTCATGTTACTCGTTTCTGAACCAATCTAGGTAGGAATAATTAGCAAATACTCAGAACAGACAATTCAATCAGAACTTATGATCCAGGTAGGGGATATTATGGGCATAAAGGTATGATTCAGAAAGAACGTAGAGTTGCAGTCTCATTAGTGAAAGAGTACAAAAATCTTTTATCCTCCAGGCAACAAAATGAATGAACAAAAAGCAATACAACGAGAAAAAACAACTAAATTATAATTAAGATCGTAGAAAATGAAACTCGCATGTAGCGAAAAACATGGTAAATAAAAAAAATGGGTCGTATTTGATTGATCGCAGAAAAATGAAATGCAAAAATAATCGTAAAGTATGATGAGCTTTCTCATTCTCCCATGTGGGTTACTTAAAGTGAATCACTAATGAAAAAGCCACCGGGGAAGGCGATGCAGTGAGAAATACTTCCCAGTAAATACTGAAGGAGAGAATAAGATATGGCGTTAAGGTCACGATGATTTTAATGCTAGTAGAAAAGGGAGTAGCAGAGACAACCTCACATCGAGAAATGTGGAGAGACAACCTTACATTGAGAGATTAGGAGAGACAACCTCACCTCTAGAGAGTAGCAGAGACAACCTCACATTGAGAGATGTGGAGAGACAACCTTACATTGAGAGATTAGGAGAGACAACCTCATATCGGAAGATTAAAAGAGGGAACCTCACGTTTTATTATAAGAGAGACAACTTTAGGTAAAGAGAGTAAAGGAGACAACCTCACATCGACAGAGTGTGAGAGACATCCCAATCACTGGACTGAATGATAGAAAACCTCATCTCTAGAAATTTAGAGAGAGAACTCCACGTTTAGAGAGTCTGAGTGAAAACCAAATATAAACAGATTGATGCTGATGGAGGAGAGCGTGACGCTGAGGACACTTCCATGAGATACACCATTTCTGTTGTATTGGGCCGGAGAGGACTCTCCCCACCCGTACGCGGAATTGATGATCTCGCAAAAACTCAGATATAGATATTGAGAGGCGTCCCCTCTCTCCCACCGTGTGGAGAGTCTCCATGATATCGTATCGTCAAGCAGTATCATAGGCCTTCTCCAGATCGAAAAATATCGTGGCGTAGTTCTGTCTATGAAGGAAGGACGGTATTTTCCAGTCAGAGCAGAGCATCCGACGTGGGGAGGAACTAGCGGAAGCCGCTCTGTGCAGAAGACAGATGGCCTTTGCTGTCCAGAAAGAAGCATAATCTAAGATTTACCAAATTCTCCATCAACTTGCACACGCAGGAGGTTATAGAGATTAGGCCGAAGCCGGCCGAGGTAGAGTGATCTCTCCCCAGTTTGCGAAAAACGAAAAAAGTAGCGATTCGATAGGTATATGGGAAGATACCCTCTACCAAGTTGCTTTTGAACAAATCTAACAGAAAGGCCATAGCTAGCCCACCCATATGTCGAAGCATGGCTTACGGGACATCATCTAGACTAGGGGCGGTTTCCAAGCACGAAGCGAGAGCAATACGCAACTCACTCAAAGTAAAACTGTCGTTGAAGGGTTCTTCGCCTCTGGAGGGAAAGTCCATTTGGCGGCCTTCCGCGAAATCATGATGTGCCTTCAGTGACATAAGGACGTGCATTGAATACTGGCGGAGTAGCATCCCAGCTAGAGAATGCGGATAAAGCGGTCGCGAAGGATTAATCCACGGACGCGGGGTCCGATATTGCAGTCGCATTCTCCTCGAGAACGGGAGGGGAAGGGGTCCTGCGAGAATTTGCCACGAATCCTTTTGACTCGCTTCCACACGTCTGCTCGAGGGGTATTCCCGTTTGGTGAAGACATGTATGTTCGCCAAGAATAGCGGCTAGCGTGCTTCGAAATATACCAGAACCTAACTCTAGCTCGACGAAATTCACCGACGGGGAAGTCGTTTGGGCGGCGCTTATAGGGCGTTTAGGCCTATCGCTTCTGTTTCAGGGCCGTTTCACATTTGGATGAACACTACAGGAGCGGTCGGCATGCAAAACGGCCAGACGTTCTAGGAATAGTAATTATGCCCACGGCGATGAGGTTGCCGGAGAAGAACTTAACGGCCTTTTCTACCGACCTCAACTCCTCGACTGAGACAGAGAAATCAGTCATTTCCTAAAATGTGGACTACCGCACCTGCGCCAATCACCACCGGAACGAGTTCTCGGGTGGCTGCGGCCCAGAAAATGATATTTGAATGGGAAAGTGATAACTACCATGGAGGCCATCGACGCCCCCCCCCAACCCCCAACCTCCCGCCTAAAAACCCCCTGTGGATCCAGAGAGCACAAAGATAGATCGACACAGGAAAATGAAGCTGTTCTCGGGCAGTGATGCGTAAACTCCTCCACATTTACGACAGCTATCTTCAGCTCGCCGACCAAGTCGCCAAGGACCTTTACCCCTGGGATTAATAGAGTCGTCTCCCCAGAGGGGTTGTATACCGTTCAGACCTCCGAGCAGAAGAAAAAGCCTCGGCAACCGTGCCACGACGCGGCGGATGTCAGCCGGGTCGAAGTCGGCTGAATGTGGAATGTACGCGGAAATAATGGTATACTTTCTATCCAAATGGAACTGCACAGCTGCTGACTGAAAGGAGGTATCTATAGCGAAGAGAAGAACGGAGACATCATGCCGGGTGCAAATCGCGCTTCTTCCCGCCCGGCTCCCATCCTGAGGTGGGGGTGTCCGAAAACCCTTATACCCCTTTGAGGGTGGGCAGGGAACAAGCGCCCAGCATGGTCTCCTGCAAAAAGATAGCTAGCGGTAATGGGAGAAGAGGAGCCTCCGAAGCTCCTCTTAGTCGGCTTGAAATCCTAGGCAATTCCATTGAAAGAATATGCTCTTTAGGGTTAGCTCAGAGTAGATACGGGCTCCCTCTTCGAAGCGAAGAACTTTACGGGAATGTCCGTAGGATTCCCGGAGGCATGCGAGTCTTTTCCTCCCTCCGCCTCGGAACCTTAGTCGAACAAGGTGGCTTCGGATGCGGGAGTCACTCTTTTGGAGGATCCACGGTATCCGAGCCACACAGCCTACCACTGGGTGTGGGCGAATTTGCCGAAGCTCTTTTAGTGCTCTACTCCTTTCGGGGAGCAGCTTTAGGAAACCCGGAAGATAGACCTCACGACCAACTTCAGGAGCGTTGCCTACTGTGAGTCTAACATCTCGGTGGAGGCGCGTGGCCATTTTGCCTTACGGGATACAGCCAAGATGGGAAGAGTGTGGGGGGATTCTCTGAGGCTGGGTGTGAACCCTTCATGCATCTAGCTATAGCGGGGGACCACTCAGGCTGAGTAGAGCCCGTAGAAAGTTTCTTATGAGCATGGAATTGACCGTACTCGTAGGTATGGAGGGTCCAGGAGCAGAGGGTGCGTTTTTTTAATCGAGGCATAAGAGTCCCAGGCAGCACCGGGTGCGCCATGACAAAGTCCTTAGCCTCATGAAATGAGAGACGATCCGTAGCCTGATAGGGATTTATTTTGTAAGGTTTTAGAGCAACATGCACAGACCTCTGGCAAACCCGCCTTTTCCCTTCTACAGTAGCAACTTGTATGTCCCTAGCGGTAGTAGTATAAACATCTCCGTAGCAGTGGTACAAATGCATTCACGCGGTAACGTTACAAACGAGCACGCACCTACTGAGGAAGCTCTATGATCCGCCAGCTCAAAGGTGATATCATCTATGAAGGCTCCTGTCCGAACCTTCTGATGGATCATGTTTCCCTTAGCCAACATGCTGCCATCAGTGGAACGAATAACCAGAAAGCGTTTGAAGCAAGTAGGCTCATAAACGACAAGTACTCTCAATGAGGGGCCCCGCATAAACCAAGGTTCCGCTCAGAGCACTTCGGGGTTTATTCTTTGACTGGGCCCCCACACTAGAGGGCGCCTCGGGGCTGGAGATGCTGATCTTGGACTGGTCTCTTACCGAAACGGCAACCGCCCCTTCCGTCCCCGGAGCCCGCGTAGATAAAGATGAACGTTTTGTCCTCTTCTTGCTTCTTTTCTTTTGATGCGAGGATGGAGTGGATTAAACCCGCTTTTCGACCCCGACGGAAAGAGATGAAGAAGGTCTTAGCTGTTGCAAGGCATCGCCGGAAGAGGAGTTCTCTCCTCTTCTTGTGAATCATTTGTGGTCCCGGGCTACGCAAAGAGAAGCTTGCTCAGGAGCTAATCTAGGTTCGTTGTTTGGCACCAAGCCCAAGTTCACTCCTATGGAATATCTTGCCATACGCAGCTGGGTCGCCTTTGCCAACGTGTCCCTCTCAGGGTGGCATCCATGTGGTAGCCATTTCCACCTCCAAGGTATCATTGATCCCAATAGACCCTTACAGGCCTAGAATGCAGACTGCAGGAGTTTAGTGGACACGAACCGCCTAGCCTTGCTCCTCCATGCCCCCTAAAGGGGCTGGCATTATCAAACCACTGGAAGCTGTCATTTTCGGGCCGCCTGACTTTTCTTTTGTCTGTCTCTTGTTATAGGAGGGGAGGGACAGTGCCGCTGGTAGGGACATGGAATCGCCCAAAGGGCGCCTTGAAATAGTGATGAAAGGATGCCACTGCACCCCTAGGCCTAGGAGAAGAGTAAACCTCCTTTCCATTAGATGAGGCTAGGAAGAGCCTCTGAGAAAGTACGGGGGAAGACACCTCTTTTTCTAGGTGTAGCTACCCGAGAGCGGCTCTCTAAAAAGTTTTAAGGGAAACCGCTTTGTCGCAAGGCCATGATGAGAAGGGAGACCCTCCATTGATTGAAGGGTCGCTTTGATTTTCCTCGTCTTCCCCTACAGCTAGAGATAGCGAGGCCGTGGTTGAAAGCAGATCTCCATACGCTTTCCTACTCTTGCCTTCTGTTGTCACCACAGTTTTTGAAAGAGAGAAAAAAAGGGGCACACGGAAAGTAGTTACTATGACCTCCTTATCACTTGGGGGGTTAAGAGAAAAGGTCTACATAGCATCAGGGACTATGCCAACCTGACCCCCAATTCAGACAAAATTGTCCTGGAGCTTTACCCATAAAGGATGGTGCTGGCGTATTCCCCTTATATGTGTACTGGAGGAAGGTCAGCAGAGTGGAGGGCCAAACAGACCTCGTACCTAATACTTGCCATAGCTAGCGAGCTTTCTGCGACTTGAATAAGGCTCCTAGGAGAATAAAAGTGCGCCTGGTAACCAGAACCTCTGTGTATAGAAGAGCAAGTTTGAAAAGGGGTAGGATGGTATGTAAATCAGACAAGTAAAGATATTCGGGTCCACTAACGAGTGGGAAGGGTCATCACCTATCAATCGTTATACCCTGGTGCTAAGTGATCCCAAGATGGCATGCAGTCCACCGAGGTACCATGACTACCAGACCGAACTCTGTGCAGGTGGAAAAAAAAGTCCTAGTACAGAGTGCGGGTAGAAAAGGTTGAGGGTATAGCCGTAATAAAAATAATAAATAATAATAATATAATTAAATAATAATAAAACTTATACTACTAATAATTAATACTAATTATAATAAATAATAGAATCTTAAGGTTGACCCTTAAAGTCAGAAGAAGTTAGAACACATCGGAAGAAAATGAAAAACAACCTCCCTTTTAGAGAAGAAGGGAGGCAACAACACGGCGAGAGAATAGGAGAAACAAGGGTAAATTGAGATAATAGGAGACAACCTCATCTCGAGAGAGTAGGAGGATACCCTCCTAAACGAGGAGAAACAACTTCAATTAAAGAGAATAGAAGAGAAAATGTCGAATCGAGAGACGAGGAAAGACAACCTCATATCGAGTGAGTAGGAGAGCAAACCTAAATTTGAGGTTGAGAAAGGAGAAAATTTCCCTTCGAGATACAGGGAGAGGCAACATCGCAGCAGGGGAATAAGAGAGACAACGCCGCATCGATATAATAGGAAAGGCAACCTTAAATGGAGAGGAAAGGCAATTTCTGTTTAATAGACTCCTAAAGGCAACTTTCCCTTGAGACAAAAAATTTCTACTTCATCTGTTTTGCCAACGAATAAAGGTCACATATCGATCGCTAAATCTGTGATGAAGAGGGTCTGGCGAGAGGGTTTGTATCCCCGTTTTGTGATAGTGAGTGGGTGTAAATTCCCGTTCAAAATAATTGTGGTTAAAAGACTTCTCTCGTTTTCTCGATTTCTTCCTAGATTGTGTGGCAGATAATCCCATGAAGAGAGAAAATAGTTTCATGAAAGCGTGTTATGAATTTTCTTTGTTCCAATTCTGATCCAGGTCGTCTCGATGATGCCTTCGATTGCTACGCGTTGCATTCGTTCAATCGACCTAATCTTGTTGAATTGTTGTTTTTTTAGACTTATCAAAGACTTTGAGGTTTTAAAAAGTTGGATAATGGAGTAATTGAATAAAACTCTCTTGAAAATTCTTAGTAACTTCGTAATCATACCCAAATTTCTTAAAAACAATCATCAGGGAAAATCTTCCTCTTAAAAATTGAAATCAAACGACAGCGAATAAAAATGTAATCGGTCGTTTATTTGCATAAAACTAATTAAAAGGATTAATTTTAACTTAAATATTAAAATTGCCCAACATATTTTTGTGTGCTGATACGAAATAATATAATGGAGTTTGAAAAAAACAGCACTTTCTATCAAATAGGTGAACCGATTGGATGAAACAAGAAAAATTGCTTAGCTTGAAGATGTAAGAGAATGTGAACTTTTGCTATGTTAAATATAACAATTTATTTTAGAATATGAAATTGTTATATGTTAAATAAGGTAATTTATAGAAGAGCTTCGGTTGACAATTTAATAAGATTTATCTTCCCCAGCAAAGGCCTTCAAATTCTTGCTCTTTGATCCTTGTCAGCCTTTGAAAAAGGTGAGGCCGAAGCAAACCTTTTATTCTCCTTTTTTCCCCTAGTTCCTAAGATCTCCATTTATTTCTAATTTGTAATCCTTATATTCCCTTTTTTGCTATTTCCCGACCCAAATACCAGTGAAAGATGCCGTTAATCTCCTGACAAAGAGATTACTTCATCGAAAGTTGTATTTTGGGTCAAGATTAAGCCATTGAAGCTTTTCACAATTAAAGGTTTGTAGGAAAACCTCAAATGAGGTTTTGAGCGATTAAGGCTTGTTCCAATGAGGATTTGGAATATTAATGATTTTTCTCAAACTGATTTTGGCTATTATGGGCTTGTTCCAATTAAGATTTGGCTATTAAGAGCTTAGTACACTGAAGTTTGGGGATATTATGAGCTTGCTCCAATGAGACTTTTGGCGATGACAGGCTACTTCCGTTGATGCTTTTGCCTATTTAGGGCTGAGTTCATTGAAGCTTTTGTCTATTAAGGGCTTGCTCCAATGAATATTGGACTATTAAGAGCTTGTTAAAACGAGGAGTTTGCTATTAATAGTTTAGTCAAATGAGGTATTTAGCTATTAAGAGCTTGTCCCAATAAGGCTTATGATTATTAAGAGCGTGTTCCAATGAGGTTTTTGGCCATGATGGGTTTGCTCCATATGATGCCTCTGGTTATTAAGGGTTCGATCTAATAAGGATTTGGCTATTAAGAGCTTGTTACCATTAGGATTTGGATATTATAGGTTGGCTTGGTTTAAAGAGGCTTTTGGCTATTTTAGGGCTTGTTTCAATGGAGATTTGGTTATTGAGAGCTTGCTCAAATGAGGCATTTTGGGCTATTAAATGCTTGTTGCAATGAAGCTTTTGTCTATCAAAAGCTTGTTGAATGAGGCTTTTGGCTCGTAAGGTCTTGTTACATTGAAGCTTTTGGTTATTAAGGTCTTGTTACATTGAGTGTTTTTTCCTATTAAAAGCTTTATCCAATAAAACCTTTGCTTTTTTAGATCTTGTTCCAATGAAGCTCTTAGCTATTAAAGGCTTATTCTAATTAGTATAGGCTATTAAGAGCTTGCTCCAATGAGTTTTATGGCTATTAGGAGCTTGATTATTTTGACCTTGCTCAAATAAAGCCTTTGGCTATCAATGGGTTGTCCTAATGAGGATTTGGCTATTAAGATCTTGTTCTAATGCGGATTTAGCTATTATGGGCTTATTCCAAAGTGGCTTTTAGATATTAATGGCTGGTTCCAATGAGAATTTGGCTTTTAAGACCTTGCTAAATTGAGGCATTTGTTTATTAAGATTCTGCTCCAATGAAGCCTTTGGCTATTAAGGTCAGTTTCTAATGTGTCCTTGGACTATTGGAGGTTTTCTCCAATGAGGCTTTTGTCGATTAAAGGTGGTTTCAATGATGATTTTGGCTATTTAAGGCTTGCTACATTCTGTCAATAAGAGTCATTAATAGACATTAACTTGATTATCATACCCTAACGTATTGAGTTCTTTCTAGCCAGGTGGATAGGACATTGGATTGCTGCCGTCGAGGCGTCGGGTTTGAATTGCAGCTAGAGCTGACACAAAACATTTAAGCGTCCGCCAGGGAAAGATGCCACCACATATGGCAATAAACGTTACGTACCTATACGCGTAACCAATCTTATCACCGCTGCCTCTTCCATCCACACTTCGTTTGCTCAGACACTTCCCTACTCCGCACTGCCCTTACGCGAAACGAGTGACTCTTCCTTAGGCCAGAAAGGGCTCCTTGTTCGCTAGTGTGTGGAAAACTCAGGCTCCCAACTCTTTCTACACCTTCATCACCAAAGATAACCTGCCCTTGGTGCCTTCGGGCTTGCCTGTGATTGTCATTCTAATCTTTATATCAATTTTATTATCAGGTAAGGGTACCTCGTTCATTGTTATAAATGGATGAGATGCCCCAACCAGATAATGAAATGCGCACATAGATCAGAATTACAATCGCTGGCAATTCCGAAGGCATCAGGGGAAGGTCGTTCAGCTCGAGTGAAGGGGGAGAGAAACGCATCCATAACGAAGCTTAGAGGGGAAGGCGCACATGGGTGTACAATTGCTAAGAGTGCGAAGTGTACATAGATGTAAAATTGATAAAAGTAGAAAATGTACATGGGTGTAGAAATGATTCGAGAGTTTTAAATAGGGAGTGTATATACGCCTTGTAATGAGTGAAAAGAAGGTGTACATGGGTGTAGAAATGAGTGGAGAGGAAGGTGTACATGGGTGTTACAATGATTGGAGAGGAAGGTGTACATGGGTGTAGCAATGACTGGAGTAGAAGGTGTACATAGGTATAGGTATGAGTAGTGAGGAAGGTGTATACCCGTGTCGAACTGATGTTTACTCAATAAAATCTCCACCACACAAATAAACCTTTCTTTCATGCTGAAAGAGATCACCTTCGGGAGAGCTGCGCGCTCTCCGCTTTCCCAAAATGTTTACCCCTTTTAAGCTGATTTAAAGACCCTCCAGTGCAATTCCCTCATTTGTTTCGTTTAGTTTAATCAATCACCATACAGCCTTTTTCCAGAAGGTAGGATTGGCGTGCATCAACGCCGCAACCAGCAGGATTGATAGGGGTCATTTACAACTCCAGCATTGCCTCTCTCAGTCGCAGGGGCAAAATTTTCGTAGGTGCGTCTGCTCAGGCCGGCGGCTCCTAGCTGGAATTGGTCGTCTTTTACGATTTCCTTTGGAAATGGGTAGGGGTATTCCTCCCCCCGCCCCCATCCCTTAGAGGAACCACTCTCAATTGCGTAACTGCTTTTTCCAAATGAATGGTTATTGGTTCTTTTAATCTTTATAAATTAACTCAAACCATTTCAGTTAATGGCCCTAATTAGAAAAGTTTTTAATTAAAATAATTAAAAGGACTTAATTCTTAAGTTACCAAAGATTCGACATTGTTTTGCCATTGGATCAGTGCTACTTTTAACCAGTTTAATGACTTTTAGAATTTGACTATTCGTGTTCAAAACTATTCTTTATTTAAGAGTGGTCAAACATGGAGAGTGGTTGTTTTGCTAACACCATCGCAGACTAAGGAGGTAGCCTTTTATCAAGAGAGATCTGAAGTTGACTCTGAATATCAATAAGCTGCCAATAAACACAGAAAAGAGACCAAAAAAGGCATCTCTCGTTCAGGTAGCAACGATAGAGTTAAAAAGGATACAAACAGTTAAGATAGCAAAACAGGAGAAAAAGGCATACTCAATTAAGGTGACAAATGCAAAATAGAGACACAAATAAAAAGTATTGTATGGGTGGTAAACAGAACAGAGACAAAATCGGACGTCTAGGTGAAGGGGCAATAACAGAAGAGAAATAAAAGGCGCGTCATTTTAAGCTAATTAAATACAAATACCAAAATGCTAAGTCCCTTTGAGTTAGTAAGAACAGAAGAGAGACAAAAAGGCAATGTTCTGTTGAGATGGCAAGCAGAAGAGACAAAAAAGGTAGGTTCTTTTGAGATAGTGGATAGAGAAGCGACAAAAAGGATACGTCACGTTGAGGTAGCAAACAAAGAAGAGAGACTAAATTGTGACGTCCTGTTAAAGCAGCAAATACAAAGGAAAGGCAAAAATGAACGTCCCATTGAGGTGTGGAACATATATGAAAGATAGAAAGGGCACGTCCCATTAAGATGCTAAACACAGAAGAGAGACAAAAAGGGCAGGTCACGTTAAGGTGTCAAACATAGAGGAAATTAAAAAGGGCATGTCCCGTTGAGGCAACAACAGAAAAGAGACAAAACTGGTCAAACAAAGAGAAGAGACAAAAATGGAACCTCCCTTTAGAGTGAAAAATAAAGGAGAGACAAAAAACACACCACCAGAAGCGAATAACGACGCCCAAAAAACCCAACCGAATTTACTTTAACGCTTGGAGACTAACTGAAAGCACACTGGCAGTATTTTTATTTATTTAAGGCAGAAATAAAGCAAAAACCTAACGAAGACAGTCATGTCAGGTACTATTGGTACTGACAGTGAATAAGCTATGAACCTGGGAGAAAATATAATTGAAAATATGTGGAAACGCCGCTGATTCACCTGCAAGTTGTTAGGGGCAGAGAGGGGACATAATTATCTAATATGGCTACCTATGCTATATTTACAATGCCCTGTGGAGTATTTTGAGGGAAAATATAAAGGCAGGAATCGAGGAGGCTCCTGAGAACCAGGTGGATTTGGCTCTTCCCTAAATATCTACTTAAAAGCTGCTCTCGCCCAAAGGGGATTATATTATTACGCAAACCCCCGATTTACTCTTTATTTCTCTCCTCATTTGCATTCTGTTCTATTATTTTGTCACTTTATCCCCGTCACTGGGACATACGAGTGGACCAGGAGAAGGGTAAAAAAGGCCGTTTACCCTCTTCAGCCTACCATAAAATCACTCACCCAGGTCGCAGTTGCGTTCGTCACTTCCATCCCAGCAGTCTGGGGTGAGGTCGCATCGCCACTCCACCGGAATGCAGGTCCGGTCCACGGAACAGAAGAATTCCTCTCCTCTGCATGGATACGGCGTGGTTGCGCGAGTAGGAGTTGTCGTCGTGGGGTGGGTAGTTGTTGTGGTGGAAGGGCTATTAGTCGTGGTTGTCGTCGTCGTCAAGGGGGTAGTAGTTGTTGGGGTAAAAGTAGTAGTGGCGATTGTGTGGATACTAATTGATTCGGAAGGACTACTTGTAGAAGCGGGATGCAGGGTAGTAGTTTGAATTGGAGTAATGATAGGCATAGTTGTTGAGAAATCGGTGAGAAATCTGTCCGTCGTGGTTAAGGTGGAGTGTGTATCTGTCCCTGATCCAGAAGTGCTTTCAGTTGGATCTTCGTTGGTGAAATTAAGGGAAAGTAAATTAGCAGATAAGAACTCTGTTTCATTCGTGTTAGGTACTAGAGTGGAAGAAATGGTTGTGTCAGTTGTGACAGATGAAACTTCTGAATGTGGATCAGACATGTTATCTCTACTGGCAACCGAATAGGTAGCATTCTCATCTATTTTGAAAGTGGCGTCGGCAAAAGTGAAAAAGATTGGTACATTATAGGATACCATCTCATCATTGACAAATATTTCTTCTGCCTCACTCTCTATACTACTGGGGATGAGAGTAGTGTAAAGATGTTCTTCAAACAAATCAGTTGCCGATTTATTAATAGCTTCTTTTGTTGATGTCTCAAAGTAGACGGAGTGTATTTGTTTTCCAGGGTAATTCTTCTGTGATGACTCGTTAATAGGGAAAAACATTTTAATGTTGTGTGATTGTATAAAGCTTGCCAAATCAATTGGATCGGTCATTTCTGTCGTCATCAGATTCTGTGAACTTTCTGAAAGGAAAACTTATTTTTAACTCTTATATCTTCATCTGAAATATCAAACTCTAGCATGTTTAAGGGATATTTGGTGTTACCAAGCGGCAAATGTCACTAACAATCTCGACAATCTTAAAGGATGGAACCAAAAAACTTTAATTCAAAGCATTTAGGAACAAAATTATACCCATAAAACAGACAAACAAAAATAAAATCTTGCATCTTGCCGTCTAGAAAATCAACTTAGCAAATATCATTTACATTCGAACACCTCTTACGCATCATCCATAATACTAACAAATATCCTACTCATCAACTTAAATACACCTCTTCATCGTCTGATAAAATACATTTATCCACACAGACTAACCAAACCTGCAGAACACAACCCTAATCTATGAAACACAACTTCTTACTTTAGCTTTTAATAAAACCATAAACCTCAACAACCTCACTTAATATACGAAACAAAACAAGTTGAGGTGGCTTGACTTTAGATGAGAAAAGTTGAGGTGGCTTGACTTCAGAGGAAGAAAGTAAGGGTGGCTTATTTTCAGGTGAAAAAGCTTGGGTGGATTCTCTTCAGGTAAAAATAGGTGGGTGGCTTATTTTCAGGTGAAAAAGCTTGAGTGGCTTCTCTTCAGCTAAAAATAGCTGGGTGGCTTATTTTCAGGTGAAATTCTTTTTTTTTTGGGGGGGGGGACTTCTCTTAAGATGAAAAAAAGTTGAGGCAGCGCTTCTCTTAGGGTGCACAAATTTAAAAGCCTAAGGTTGTTTTACATTCTCTTTCGAATGAATGAATTTCCAAGGTTCTCCCAAGGTTAGTCCAGAAATTATCGAATGTTTTAAAGGTTGTAAGGTCATAAATCAGAATAATTTAGAGCACGCGACCTTTTGGTCAGCAGACCTTGTTTATTGAATTCCAGCAAATAGGTATATTCTTTTATTGAAATTCAGTAATTAGGTAAAGTTTTACATTGAATTTCAATGATTACGGAATATTTTCTATTGAATTGCCGTAGTTAAATCAAATTTCTATTAACTCTTAGTAATGAGGAAAATTTTTATTAAATTTTAGTAAATAAGGCAAGATTTTCTATTGAATATTAGGAATTACTTAATATGTAACAATTTCTATTGAAGTTTCATAATAAGGTAACATTTTAAAATTAATTTCAGTAACTAGGTAATGTTTTGGATTCTATTTTAGTAATTAGCTAATATTTTAAAATGAACTTATTTAATTAAGTAATATTTTAAAATGGATTTCTTTAATTAAGTAATATTTTAAAATTTATTTTGGTAATAGACAACATTTCCCATTAAATTTCATTAGTTAGGTATTATTTTCGATTGAAATTCAATAATAATCTAACAGTAGAAAATAAATTTCAGTAATTTGGTAATATTTTCATCTAATTTTAGTAAATTGTTAAATTTTTCGATTTTATTTCAGTAATATGTTAACATTTTATATTGAATTTCAATAGAATATCAGTAATTAACTAACCTATGCCATTAAATTGTAGTAATAGGGTTACTATTTCCAT
Organism: Ceratothoa steindachneri; assembly: GCA_963969495.1. Taxonomy (NCBI): domain Eukaryota; kingdom Metazoa; phylum Arthropoda; class Malacostraca; order Isopoda; family Cymothoidae; genus Ceratothoa; species Ceratothoa steindachneri. The sequence goes on from OZ018326.1 coordinate 93,331,461, forward strand.
TATAATTCAACAATTCGATTATATTTTATGATGAATTTCAATAATATGGTAAAATTTTAAGTTGACTTCTGTAAATACATGTAGGTAGCATTTTCTATTGAATTTCAGTGCTGAATAAATACTTTTAAATGAATTTCAGTAAACAGCAACATTGTAAATTAAGTTAAGGAACATATATAATGAATTTCAGTAATTAGATAACATAGTACAATGAATTTTAATTATTAAGTTATATTTTAAATTGAAATGAATTATTAGGTAAAAATTGTATTGAATTTTAGTCTTTAGAGAATTTTTTTTTAAATTTTAGTAATTAGGTATCATTTTACATTGAATTTTATTAAATAGGTAATATTACTAGAGAATTTCTGTAATTATGCAACATGAATTGAATTATAGTAATTAATAAAGTTTTATGATGACTTTCAGTAATAAGGTAACATTTTTTCTGTGAATTTAAGTAATTAGATAACATTTTATAATGAATTAAATTAATTAAGGAACATTTTTATTCAATTTCAGAACTATGTACCATTTTCAATGAATTTCAGTTATTAGGTAACTTTTACATTTAATTTCACTATTTAGGTTACATTTTCATTAAATTCGGTAATTAGAAAACTTTTTTTTAATTTTAGTAATATGGTAACATTTTAAAACAAAATTCATTAACTAGATAACATTTTCCATGGAAGTTAATTAATTAGGTAATATTTTCCATTGTATTTTAATAAGTAACTATGATTTATATATAAAGAATTTAAGTAATTACGTAATATTTTCAAATGATGCCGAAATTAGGCTATATTTTAAATTGGATTTCAGTAATTAAGCATAATTATCCATTGAATTTCTGTAATTATTTAACATTTGTCTTTGAGTTTCAATAATTAGGTAACCTTTTTCATTGAATTTCAGCAATAAGGTAACATTTGAAAATGAATTTCATTAATTAGGTAAGCGTTTCCATTCAATTCTAATAATTATTTAACCTTTTCTTTTGAATTTCATTAATTAGGTAACATTTTATATTGTATTTAAGTAATTAGGTAATATTTAAAAATGAATTTCACTATTTAGGTAACATTTAAATTTTTTTTTAGTCTTTCAGTAACATTTCTTATTGAATTTCTGAAGTTTAATAACATTTTAAATATGATTTCAGTTATTTGATAACATTTTCCATTGATTTTTAGTAGTAAGATAAGATTTAAAATGAATTTCAGTAATTAGGTAATATTAAAAATTAATTTCAATAATTACGTAACATTTTTATTAAATTTCAGTAGTTAGGTAAAGTTTTATGGTATTGCAGTAATTAGGTAATATGTTTATTTGATTTCATTATAATTATTTAACATTTTTCATTCTATTTCAGTAATTACGTTACATTTTTCATTGAATTTCAGAAATTATCTAATATTTTCATTGAATTTCAGTAAGTAGGTAAAATTTTAATTGAATTGTAGTAAAAAGGAAACATTTCCCATTGTATTTCAGTAATTAGCTAACATTTTCTATTGAATTCCAGGATATTATGTCACATTTTAAAATAAATTTCAGTAAATAGGTAACATTTACATTGACTTTTAATAATTTGTTAATATTTTATATTTAATCTCAGTAAATAGGCAACTTTTAAATTAATTTCACTAATTAGGTAATATTTTATGATGAATTTTATTAATTAGATAAAATTTTTCATTTCATTATTTTTTATTAGTTAAAAATGACTTTCAGTAAGAGGGTAAAATTAAAGTTCAGTAATTAAGTTACATTTCTAGTGAATTTCAGTAATTAGGTAACATTTTCTATTAAACTTAATCAATTAGTTAACATAGTCAAGTGATTTCAATAAGTAGGTTACGTTGGAAATTTAATTTGACTAATTAGGTAAATTTTTTATTCTATTTTGGGAATTTGCAAAAACTTTCATTCAATTTCGGTACGTAGGTAATATTTTCTATAGAATTTTAATAATTACGTATTATTTTCTATAGATTTTCAGGAATTAGATAAAATTTCCATAAAATTCTATTGAATTATATTAATTGGATAACATTTTAAAATTACTTTCAGGAATTAGGTAACATTTTCCTTTGAAATTTAGTAATTAAGTAACATTTTAAAATCAATTTAAATTATTAGGTAACATTTCCATTGAATTTCAAATCTATGTAACATTTTCCATTCAATTTTAATAATTTAGTAACATTTTCTATGAATTATATTAATTGGATAACATTTTAAAATTACTTTCCGTAATTAGGTAAAATTTTGATATGAATTTTAGTAACTAGGTAACGATTTAAAATTTATTTAATTAATTAGGTAACATTTTCATTGAATTTCAAATGTATGTAACATTTTATATTTAATTTCAGTAATTAGGTAACTTTTTACTTTTAATTTTACTAATTACGTAACATTTTCATTAAAATTCAGTAATTAAGTAAGATTTTGATTGAATTTCATTAGTTAAGCATAATTTTCTTATGAATTTCAGTAATTAGGTAACATTTCCCATTCTATGTATTTCAGTGATTTCCAGGAATTTGAGAAAATTTTCCACTGAGTTTAAATAATTAATGTAATAATAAGTGCGAAATATATGTAATTAGGTATATAGATAGCAGGCCGTGGAGATTTTCGTCCACTTTCGTTCAGGATCTCAAGATACCAATCCTTATGACAAAGAAAACGAGGGTTTTTTTTCCTCGCTTGCATTGCCTCTCCACTCCGTCAGTCGTTTTGACTTTGTGCTTTCGATGACATATCTTCCGAACTAATTTTTTCTCGGAGATTTCCGATGAACCCTTCTATCTCCAACATTTAGAAGTGATGAGTTTGCTCTTGAGCAATCGTTTTCATTATTTTTTTCAACGTTAACTTGATTATTTTCTTTTTATTCGTTTCTACTCCAGAGTAAACGCAACCGGAAGAGACAGAGAATGTTAAACACTTGACCCCGAAATGACGACTTTAAACAAATCTAAAGGCTCGGGTATCAGCTCCCAAATGGGTCCTAAGTTTAGATATCTTTCCACATGACTGTTGATGGTAAGCAGCACAATTCCTTAAAACAAATCATTTCTTAAGAGTGTTAGATGTCAATAGTTTGAAAACCGTTGTTGGAAAATCACTTGTTCAAATGAGCTTTTCTTCGAATTATAACTAAAATAAATAATGATCCTCATCTTTGAAAATTTTAATCAAACTCTGTAGGGAAATGAAATTATTTAGAAGGAATAAATTAGAAATATTTGTATCAGTGTATCTGGTGACTTCTATTTTTAAGATTGCCTACGACTTAGAGTTTGATTTTAATTTTCCGATTTTCAAAGTATTAATTAATTAAGATATATTTCGAAAAAAAATGCTAATTCTAACAACTGTTGATATGGGCAATAGTTTTTCGAATAACGATTTGCGTATAATTGTTTACGAACAGTAATTTTCTAATAGTTGTTTATGAATAACAGTTTTCGAATAATTGTTTACAAACAATGGTTTTCAGCTAATTCTGTACGAAAAATGGTTTTCGAATAATTGTTTACAAACAAAGGTTTTCAGCTATTTTCTTACGAACAAATATTTTCGAATAATTTTTTACGGACAACGGTTTTCAGCTAATTGTTTTCGAACAATAGCTTTTAAATAATTGTCGAAGAACGGTTCTCAGCTAATGGCATACGAACAATGGTTTTTGACAAAAAAATTTAAGAACCAAGGTTTTCATTTAATTGTTTACGAACAACGGTTTCCAACTAATTGTTTACAACCAATTACTTTCGAATAATTGTTCACGAACAACAGTTTTCAGCTAATTGCTTACAAACGATGGTTTTCAAATATATTTTTACGAACAACGATTTTCAGCTAATTTTTATGAAGAATGGTTTTCGAATAATTGTTTAGGAACAACGGTCTTCAGCTAATTGTTTTTGAACAACAGTTTTCAAATAATAGTTGACGAACAACGGTCCTGAGCTTTTTTTTAAGAACGATGGTTTTCGATTAATTATTTACCCACAACGGTTTTTAGTTAATTGTTAGAGAACAATGGCTTTCGAATAATTGTTTACGAAGAACGGTTTTAAGCTAATTGTCCATGAACAATGGTTCTCGAATAATTGTTTATGAACAACTGTTTTCAGCTAATTGCTTACGAAGAATAGTTTTCGCATATTTGTTTCTGAACAACGTTTTTCAGTTATTTTTTTTAAACAACAGTATTCGAAGAATTTTTGACGAACAACGGTTCTCAGTAATTGCTTACGAAAAATAGGTTTTTAATAATTTTACGCACAACGCTTTTCATCTAATTGTTTACGAACAATGGTTTTCGAATGATTGTTTATGAACAATGTTTTTCAGCTAATTGTTTACAAAGAATGGTTTTCGAATAATTGTTTTTAAACAACATTATTCAGCTAATTGTTTTTGAACAACAGTTTACGAATAATTATTGACGAACAACGGTTCTCAGCTAATTGCTTACGAACGATAGTTTTCAGCTAATTGTTTACGAAGAATGGTTTTCGAATATTTGTTTAAAACAGCATTTTCAGCCTATTGTTTACGATAAATGGTTTTCGAATAATTGTTTATGAAAAGTATTTTTCGAATAACCATCAATATACATTCAGGACAACCCTATATTTCTTGTCAATCAGAGGCAGACTTAATATTACCCAAATTATTATCTATTCTTCATTGCTTAAATTTCAAAAGAAATCCCTGACCATTAACTAGACACCCAAATATTAAGGTTTGGTACCTGTTGTGGTTGATTTCAAGGGGCAGTTCTCCTCGTCGGAATTGTCGATACAGTCCGATTCTCCATCACAGATCCACTCGCCCTTGATGCAGTGGCCACTCGACCTACAACGAACCTCGTCCTGCTCGCATTGCGCTGCCATGGAAACAGGACACCGTGAAAAACCATACAGACAGATGGGAGAAAGAATAACTAAATGAAGGAGACACAGTATAAAAATTTTAAAGGAGACTATGCAAAATTATTCAACCCTAAGGAATGAGGTTAGAACATGTTTGTGCTATTATATGAAATAAACAAGTACGAGTACAATCAAAGAGTACAAACATTCCTATTTATGAATTTAGAAGCAGTTTGGGGGTGAAAGATGATAGAGGAATTTTTGTCGTCAGAAGCGTTTCGGCGCGCCAAGTAGACAATGGTGTTGTAAGACACCCCTCTAGACACCCCTAGAGGCTTGTTATCGGAATTGGCGCAGGAAAAAGGTGAGAACGAGAATATTGAAAGAATAATAGCTCAAGTAAAATCCAAGATCTAACAATCATGGCTATACAATTGAGCGATAATTACGAACTACCATTACCTCCAGTGATGATAAGAATCTACAAGGGCACTAGATACTTTTTTGGAAGTCCATCGAGGTCGATGATGACGGATGCCATTATATATAGACCCCTAACACCAGACAGCCATCGCCGCGGGAATTGGTTAGGGTCGGTTTATTGAGGACATCAACCTGTACTAGGTTTAAAAAGGTAAGAATGTGTGCAGTCTTCGGACCCGTATCTTGACCGAGGAGAGGAGGACCCTGGTGGTAGGAGAGGCTCGAGACGACCAGGCTCCATCCTCGGCTGCAAAGAGCTGCCGAGACACCGGTCCTTTGGTGCTCGCCTGGAGGCACTTCCGATCCTGGTTTGTGATCGAGTTATCCTTACCTTAGCATTTGCTTAAAAAGGCAGAAACCACAAGGCAGTGTGTGTGGGGGGGGGGAAGGTGCAGTGGTTGGTAGGCGCGCAGGTGAGTCCACACACTGGTGGGCCTGCACGCCGTACCTCTGGGGGCCACTGGTGCTCCAAGATCCCTTGCTCATTTAGCCTGGGACTAGGAGACACCCAGCTATCGTGTGTGGCCACGAGGAGGCACAACAGGAGTCTTGGTGATGGAGCGGATTACGCACTCGAGGACTAGTAGGCAGTTGTTAATTTGTAACTAAGCAAAACCTTTCACTCATTTCATGTCTTGTTTTTTGTAATATCTATTGATATCCTTTTATGACAGCACCCGTTTTCGTCTGCTTACTTCCTGATCCACGTTCTTCCATGCCATTTGACTGCCAATGCGCGAACTCTTTCATTTTCTGATTCATTATATTGATCCAGAGGTACGTGACGTATCTAAGGGAAATTTAAAGTGCAAAGCCAACGAGGAACGAGGGTATATGCACGCAGTAGGTTATTACGGAGAGAACTGTAAAGAAAGTAGTAAAGGTAGACTAAGTGAAATTAGTGGAGGATATATAGCCGTAGGTCTTCCTACAAGCATTGGGGCCGGGAAGGCGGGACATTCCTTTAGGTTTCACTTGTACCAAGGGCATTACCTCTGGTATATGTATCCTCTTACGGGGGATAAGAGAAGGCTCAATAAGAATGAAATCAATTAATGGAGCTTTAAAGCGGCTCAAGGTACAACCCGAGAGAGAGAGAGAGAGAGAGAAAAAAAAAGAGAGAGAGAGAGAGAGAGAGAGAGAGAGAGAGAGCAAGCGTTCTGCGGGGAGAAGGATATATGTGGACCTCACCCCCTTGAATAAGGATAGTGAGTGGGCCTAAATGAGCTCCGTTGAAATTGAATGCAAGAATGATTCCTACTTGCGGTGCAATTCATCTCGTCGCTGTTGTCGATGCAGTCGATTGCCTTATCGCAAACCCACTCCATCGGGATGCAGTAATTGTCCTGTTGACACGTAAATTCGCTTTCCTTGCAATCGGCCCGAGTAAGAATTGTAGTTGTCTCTGAAAAGTACGAAATGGTTCCGTGAAAAGAGAAAAAAATCCATTCCCTGTGGTCGAAAGACCACAGGGAAATTGGAAGTTCTGTTGATTAATCTTTAAGTCAGGAGCAAAGTGGATGGATAGTTTGAGATTTAAATAACTAGAATATACACTTAAGCACAATAAGCGTCTTCTTTTTCAGATAGTACTTTGTAGAGTAGTGCCTGGCGACCAAATGAACAGTATCTCAAATGCATAGATTGTGCAGTTACGTAGTGTGGGAGAGATTTCCAGTAAATTCAAATGTGCTACAAAATTTTTAATTAGGATTATTTGATCTCATTTTTACTTGATTAGTATTAGATTTTAATCATTTTTTTCCTAATTTGCTGTTACGTGATAATAAGAGTAAACGGATTTTTGACTGGGAATTAGTGTTGACCCTATGAACCTGAGAAATTACTGGACTTATTCTATTCTGTAGAGGTTAAAAAATACACTATTCTTTCACAAGTGTAAAAAAGGTAAAAAATACAAAACCTTACCCACACACAAGGGAGGTATTGCTTTATACACATTGCTCAACGCACAGAATTTGAAGGGGCGGTTTCTTTAATCATTGCTATATTCTTCGCTCCACCCCTCATTCAAACCGAACCTCCGAACAATTTCGAGGCTCTTCTAGTAACCATACTTCTGAACCTCACTCTTTGACTGCCATTGTTTACTCTCCCAGGTCCCCTTACTGCTAGAATCTTCAAAGAGCTAGGCGATTATTTTAACATGGGACTCTCTAAACCACTCAGCCACCTCACTTATATGGAATAGATTTGAAAAAGACTCTGAATTCTCACTTAAACTTCATTTTATCCCCCTCTCAATCTTCCCGCCCCTCATATATGGAAATACACTTGTCCTCGTTACCTCCTCCTTTCCAATTCATCGCCTAACCATGACTAAATCAACCATAACTATTTCTTACCATTTCCTCATTCAGTTTTGTTCATTTCTGCTCAATGCACAAAACGGTCGGTCTATTAACCCATGTCAATAAACTTTATCGTCTCTCATCAATTAACCAAGGACAGATGACGAGGGATCTCATATTTCTCCTCCCTCCATCAGATTCTTACATTACTTCTGATGACCTCAACATAGTCCTCCTCTCTTGCTCACATATTCTTGCCTCATGCTTCAATGCCCATGCCACCTTCCTCTCCATCTCACCTCACTGATAACGTCCATTCTGGTTCTCACCCACTATTTTGAACGCCATATAACAGACGTGCATGCATGAGATGGCTTCAAACTGCCTGTACTCATGGTGCAGAAAAAGAATCCACCTCCGTGTCCTATTTCCTTGTTACTCACTCATACACTGCCATCCTAATGTCCGCTTGTGAAGCTAACAGTCATATCTTTGCCTAAAACAAGATCAAGCCTCACACACCTAAAATCCAGTTTCTCTGAAATCCATTTCCTTTCCCCTATATCTATTGCTAAATTCTCTTTCAAAATATTCCATATCTCCTCAGGCATACCCTCTGTTTCTTCTTCTGGTTGCCAAGTAACACTCTTGTCCTGTGCCACTCGAGATTTCCTCTCTTCCTTCAGTATTCCTGAATGAATTGAGTTCCTTTCTTATCTCAAAAAAGCTTCTTTTTCCCTGGACTAAACTCATTGATATCTTCAAGAACCAAATCTTGCCTAGAAGAGTAACAATTGACCTCAACTCCGCTGCTGCATTTCCTATGCTAAATAAACCGAACCTAATCCCCAATGACCATGAAAGCTACTGTCCAATCTCTCAGCGCCCTTTCCTTTCTAAATTCTTTGAACGGCTGGTTTCAGTCTGAATTCTAGACTGCATGCCCAACTCAAACGTGAATGAGATCTTTCCGTCTGGTGTCAAGGATAGATACAGCAATGGATCATTTCTACTACATCAAGCGGACTGCCTTCGCTGTGCAGCCAACGCTTGACCACCTTCCATTCTCGTACTTCTGGACCTCTCTGCGGCATTTGACACTATTGATCAACCTTTTTTGACTCCACGGAATCCGTAAATTCATTGGCTTTACTGGATCTGCTCTCAACTAGTTTCCCTCGTAGCTTTTATCTCGTACTCAATCTAACCACATTAATAATGATGAATCTAGGCCGACGGAGGTGCATTTTGTTGTTCTGCATTGGTCAGTTCTTGGTCCACTTTTATTTCGCAACTATCTTCTCTTACTTGGTAGTCTTATGCGTCGTCTTGGACTATCATTTCATTTCAATGCTGATGAAATGCGAATCTTTTTCTCTTTTTCTTTATTTTTTTTAAACGCTTAAGAATCTATTATCCTCATATAACATTATCAGTGAAACGCTCTCCGAGACTATTTTCTGAAACTCAACAATGAAAGAGTTGGGGGACTAGTGGTAGACACTCCTGCAGATGTGGCACCTGCAAACTATTGTACCAAATTTAAAATTGGTGCCTCTTATCTACTCTTTCCTCAAAGTTAAAAATTTGGGCATCACCTTTGAAAATCGGTTATTTCTAAAAATCTCATGTTGCTAACGTTTGTAAATTCTCTCTGCTTTTTTCGCAATTTCTGTCGCATCCGTTCTTACTTTTACCACAAAAGCTTTGAGACTGCCGTTCATACCTTTAGCCTTTCTCTACTTTACTGCACCTTTTTCTTTAGTGAAAAGAAGTCTTCCACTCTTTAACCTCTCGAACTCTTTCATTCAAACATTTTATGCCAATGTGCTTCTCAACTCGGAACGTTCTCTCGTCCAACACTTTTGCTTCGTGATCTACACTGGTCCTTATTCGGTATAGAAGAACATTTAAGGTTCTTCTGCTTATAGATAAATCCTTATATACCACACTGATCCCTCCTACCTTTCTTCCTCACTGACCTATCCCTGCCCCCAGAATTCTGAACCCGGGCTCTGCTCTACTACCGAAAATTTCTCGTAGTCATATGTGTTGTATGCATCTCCATTCATTGGTTCCTTCAACATGACTTAAGGACTCCTCTCTTTTTCCTTGCTTTTCCTTAGTCGATAGAGGGGTGCCCTGTGAAGGTGCATGATCTCTATCAATGACACGACAAAGATCCTTGTTATTATAATGGCAAACAGACGTTTGGTAGTGTTGAAGAAAAGAACGTCAGTTGCCAAACCAGTTAACGAGAGTAAAATGAAAGGAGTGAGATGAAATGGGTGAAAATTGAAATTATTTCCTTAAATATAAGCAGCCGAGGGAATTATGACAAATATAGGTGTAAAAGATGCAGCTCAATGATGGTACACTCACAAATCGAGTCAAAGATTAACAAATAAATAAAATGTCGGAGTAATTAAAATGAGAAATGCTAAAATGACATCAACTCCTCCCCCACCCCCACTCTTTTAATGATTAGATCATTAAATTGTGTATGGAAAGCTTCCAGAGGGAAATTGTTTCAGCAGTACAGATTCCAAAGGAATTTCTGACAGATGCATCGTCTGGTTGGTAGTTGTATTTGTGAGTGAGTGTGAGGGAGGGGGACTGGAGATCGACTAAGCAACCAGAAGCTTCTTATATTATAATTCATCGATGTAAATCTTCGAACTCTCTTAGTAAGGAAATTATCATGGAGGCTTACTAAGAATGAAGTAACCACTGAAATATCTCATTTTCATACATGGTTTTTTCGATATTAATTTGTTAATATAATATTTTATCTTCTCCTTATAAATTTTTGTTCTGATGCATTAGGTGAATCGTAATATAAATAAACTATTAATTATCCAACTTTTAAATACATTATTCTTTAGAATACTCAATAGAATACTAATGGCCTTTTCAGACAGCTTCTTTTGTCTGCTGTCAAGTGCTCATATCGCTACTCTCCAGCTTCTATAAATAACATATATATGTATAATTTCTATACATTTATACGCTTTTATGCATTACTGAAAAGAATATTTAATGGGGATATTTATTAGTTGTCGTTTAAGGAATATGAAGTGACACTTCAGCTCGTAGAGTCTCGTTGATAAGTCACCCAAATGATCATTTGAAAGCGTTGAGTGGTTGTAGAGAGGAAATAATTGACGAGCTAAATGAATGAGAATCTCAAAAGGTAATCACCTAATGGTAATTGGTGATTTCAAAAGGCATCTTTATTATAATTGTCGATCTCAGAGGCTAATTAACTTTATTATAATTGGATGCATTCAGAGATTGATATTTTGGCTGTTTTAAAAATATAATCGTCTCTTTGGCAGTAGATTTAAAAGGCGTCAAGAGCGTCAAGCGCTGTTAGAGACGAATATCGTCAATAACTGTCGTAAGAGGAGAATTTGTCCGTTAAAACTAAAAAGCTGTAAAGTGACAAAGATAGAGGGGAAAATGTATGGAAGATATATTGCCGTGGATCAACTTTAGGCCGTTGTGGCTTAGAGGGCAAGCATTCCTCCTGTTATGAATAGAGATCATGATTGGATTGGCGAAGGATTACTTCGCTTGTTCGCTTGAACCGTGGAGGAACAGCCTTGAGAAAGGAGTTGGGATCTATTAATAAGGAATAGAAGCAGCACAAATTGATCCGTGCTAAAGATGCTGAGGGATGGAGATATGGAAAGGGGGCACTCTAAACTACTGTTCCCCCTATCAACAGACTCGGTCCAAACAGCGTTATGGGGAGAATCCCACCCAAAGTGGATGATTCAGAAGCCGAGCTAAGTAGAGAGGACCGAGTTCACCGATCCAGGCTCAGATGAGGACACTACAATGCCCTTCTGTCTTACAGAAAGAGGATACACCCTGAAGTATCAGACACCTGCCCACTCTGTCATATAGGAGCACACACAATTCACCACATAATGGAAGAGTGCTCGTCACTCAATACACTACGACACTCACACACACCTCCTCTCCGTACGAGTGATCTCTGGGATCGCCCGGGTCCCTCTGTTGCCTACCTCAGGAATGTTGGTCTGTTCGTTCAGAACTGATTGGAGAACAACCCACCCTAAACAACAACTGTTCCCCCTTACTCCTTTATGCTCCAGTGTCCGTTCTTAGTTCCATATTGCCCGATATTAAGCATGACAAATAATAATAATAACAAATATTAATAATAAAATAAGATTAAAATAAATAAAAAATAATGATAATAATTAAAAACTAAATAAAATAATAATAATAAAAGTAAAAAAGAAAATAAAATGATCAGAGAAAAGTAGAGTGCAAAAATAAAATAAATAAATTAATTAATAATAAAAAATAATAAAATAAGAAATATATGCATGTTTTCTCAATCATTGTTGAGTGAAGAAAGATCATCATGATCATTACCACCCAATGTTTAGGGGTCGAAGTACTGCCCCCCTTACAAATTGTCTCGTACCATTCCTGTGATTCACGATTATTCCATTACCCTCATGTGTGTAACTAAGTATTCGTTTCTCACACACTCACAGACACAAAATCAACTCACCTCTTTCTCTTTGATGTGTCTAGGTTTGAATTAGACAAGATGGCAGTAAAAAGATCGTGAACCAATGGACACCAAATTGTCTTAAACTACCTGTGATTCCTATATATATATATATATATATATATATATATATATATATATATATATATATATATATATATATATATATATATATGAATGCAATGCCCCGGAGGAAAAAAATGAGATGGTGTTTCCGAGTACTTTCGAACTTTATTAAGTTCCTTATCAAGGATAGGGAACCAAATAAAGTTCGAAAGTACTCGGAAACATCATTTCATTTTTTCCTGCGGGACATTGCATTCATTTGCTATACTCACATGATATTTTGTGTTTTTCATTTCATATATATATATATATATATATATTAGTTAAGGATGAATCCGAAAATGAGACGGGGTAACAGTTCTCATTTAATTATAACCACTTTCGGGTACATCACCGGTTCTGCTTTTCTCCTCGAGTTCTAACCCTGGTTTTATGTATGGTCTTCCAAATATCCATAAACTTGATGGCCCCCTTCGCCTCATACTCGCAGCTTACCCGATGGCATCCTACAAGTTAGCTAAATATCTCGTTCCCTATCTTAACCCCTTTTACCATTAATGAATACAAGATCAACAATAGTTTCTCCTTCGCCGAAGAATTCCGAAATTTGAATCTTCCAAGTCCCAACTTTATTTGCAATTTTGATGTCGCCTCTCTCTTTCCAAATATCCCTTTCAACGAAACCATAGACATCATCATTAAAAAGGCTTTTCCTGAACCCGATTCTACTTTCGACAAATACCCCTCCCCTCCCTCATTACTCCTGTCTATTCTCGGTAGGAATTTTTATAGTTTCTGTGACATTAAATGCAAAATTAGCAACATTAAAACTCTCCTCCATCGTGCCTATCAACTCTCATCTAACTATTTTTTTGTACACAAAGAATTCGCATTGTTCAAATGTTATTTCCAAAAGAATTTGTTTCAGCTTTCCATTATCGAAAAATGTATTCGTCAGTTTTGGGAGAAAATATACTATTCACCTCAACCAATTGCCACTGTTCCCAAGAATCGTCGCTATTGTCTCTTCCCAGGTACTGGTCCCCTTAATTCTCACCTACGCCGTAAACTCCTGAAAAGATTTTTCCCACACACTAATTTTAAAATAGTTTTCCTTAGTAATTTTCATTTAGGACATTTTTTTAGAATTAAGGACAGACCCCCCTTAGAGATGAGTTGTTCGGTTGTTTATAGATTTATTTGCACCAGGTGCCACCAGGGGATCTATATTGGAAGCACCGTCTGCTCACTGAAGGCTCGAGTCTGTTCCCACCTAGGCATAAACCCGCCTACTAGCTCTGTTCTCACTAATAAAAAGAAGTCCCCCATCCGACATCACTCCATTCTATGTGAGATTGATATTTCCCATCTAAACTTTGGAATTTTAGGACATTCCAAAGATCCTACATCCCTCCGTATTCTTGAATCACTGTTCATAAAGCAATTAAACCCCAGTCTCAATATTGATTTTACTGCCTTCCCCCTTCTCATCGCATAAATCTCATAAAGTTTACAACATACCGATCCTAAGAAGTCATATACAAAAAATCTCTCACTCAGTTATCCGTTTTAGCTCTCCGCTAAAGGTTAACATCTGTGTTTACGTAATCAATAATTTTAAAGATCTGTTACCTAACCTAATAAATGTTTTCGTTTCATTGTTTTGTCAGTGCAAGCCCGCCCATATTTTACTGTATCAATTTCAATAGTTCTTTATTTTGATTACAATCATAATTTCTTGTGATTATAGTTATTATGTGACTAATACTTGTTCTTTTCTGGTGGTAACAAGGGCATTCCCCAGGGTAATTATAAGAAGGGGTGGTATAATTTTGTGACATCAATCTGTTATAATTTTCCAAATTTGTCAAAAGGTGTTTAGCATAGATACCCAGGAAATTATCTATAATTCCCCGTTTTCTCTTAGAATAGCAAGAGATCTTAAGTATAAAATTTGCTGTTTCAAATTAACTTTTTGGGGTTCACGAGAAAGAGTGACTAATAGAGGGTCACCCCCCAAAAAGGAGCCACCAATTTCGATAGGCTTCATTTCTTAGTTTCCTGCAAGACTTGAATGGAACTTTGGTGATGACTAGTTTATTGTGCTTAAAAACATCATATCAAAACATGAGAGTCTTTGGATCTTTCTTCTTTATTATAGAGCAAGTGTTCGAGATGAGCTCCATTTAGCTCTGTGAATTTCTTTAGGCGCCCAACAAAGTTTTCCATGACGTCTTACAAACAGACCAACTAATGTCTCTGATCTCCTCTCTGGTAGCTTCCTTGAGTTCCGTGATGGTCCTGGGTTTCCATGCGTACACTCTGTCTCTAAGGCAGCCCCAGAGAAAGAAATTTGGAGGGCTAAGGTCTGGGCTGTGAGGTGCCCATTCAAAATCAGTCTTGAGACTGATCACACGGCCACCAAAGTTCTCTTTCAGCCAATCCCTGGACAGGTTTGAGGTGTGAGAGCTTGCTTCATCTTGCTGGAATTAGAACTTCCCCATAAGTGACGCAAACAGGGTCTGCAGCTCCATCTTGAAGGTTTTGAGGAACTCAACATACCGCTTCTTAGTGACTGTCCCTGTCGCGCCAGATTCCTCGAAGAAGAATGGTTCGATGATGCCCCTGGCTGAGATTGCAGTACATACCGTGCACTTAGGGGAGTGTAGGGTCTTCGTGGCTACCTTATTTGGTCTGAATGTCCCCCAGAAGACATTAGTTTTTGAGTTTACCTTTCCTTCAAGATGGAATTGAGCTTCATCTGAAGTCCAAAAGAGGTTAAGGAAAGTTGGGGTCTCCTGAATCTTTTCCAGTATCTTGACTGTCATATCCTTCCTTCTCTGCTCCTTGCCTGAAGCTGTAAGGGTGTGTTTCGTCTGTATTATGTATGGGTAGGCCTTTACATCCATTACTAGCACTCTCGTGCAATTCTCACGGGATATGCCGAGGAACTGACTTAACTTGCGCACATAGCGTTTTGGACTCTGCTGAACTGACTCTCTCACGTTTTCGACCAGCTCAGGTGTACGGTCCTGAATTCTGCTCTTTTGGGGGGGGGGGGGGCTTTTTCACATTTGAACTGATGTACGAAAGTGTCCTGGACTTTCTTGAACGAACCTGTCTTGTAGTAATGTTTGACGCAGTATCTTCTTTGTTGTATCTCCCATTGAGATCTAGTTGTGTTCACAGGCGTTGCTTCTGTCATGTCTTAAAAAGTAAGGGTGATTAGTGAATGAATGAAGGATATATACCGAAAGGTGTGTGCAGGCCCGTTTTTTCTGTACTTGGTCTTCTATTTCTAGTGGTGAATAGAACATTTCTAGGGTGCTTATAAGAAGCTGGCGGTATCATTTTTTGCCCTCTACCAACCGAAACCTATATATATATATATATATATATACTAGCAGAGATACCCGTCGTTCCACGGGTGAAATGTGTGTTTGGAAATAAAGTAAGACGGATTTGATCTTTTTATATTTTTATATTTCACAAACAATATTCTCATTCTATGAACTAAACTTAATCTTGTTCAGCAACGATATAGAACTTCTTGGTCCAAAATATTCTTTGTTTTTCCTTGTGGAGAATATAAAAACAGATTACTTTTGCTTCAAATCTAGAGCAATCAACTTAGAGTTGACCATAATAAAAACAGGGTTCCTCTAATTGCAACTATGCCCCTAATAGAGTCTCACCTTACGACTTTTTAATTCACATTTCAAAACTTACACTGATTGGGAAATATAATCTTCTGAATGTAAATGGCAATTTTAATCCTGATTAATTTAGGACTATTCGGTGAATGAAGACATCCTCTCCTTTTCCACTTCCAGTAGGAATGGTTGCCTCTATAGCATATTGCATCAAATTCTTTATCACCAGCCGAGTGCCATTACAAAGTTTTGTTGGATCCAACTTGCGCAAGAACATCATTTAGATTTACTACCTTCAGTTCAAGTTGGTAAGGAGTTATTTCAAGAGAGTTTAGGATGTCTGTGGAATAATCGACTATTTGAGAATGATCTGAAATTGTATCAACTAACTTGTAAGTTGGTTGTAGATGGTGATGGTGTAGATGGTAATGGTCTATGTGGTTGTGGTGTTGGTGTAGGTGGCGGTAGGTGGTGGTGGTGTAGGTGGTAGTAGGGTGTATGTGTAGGTTGTGGTAGTGTTCTAGGTGGTATTGGTGTAGGTGGTAGTGATGTAGGTGACATTGGTGTAGGTGGCGGTAGTGTAGGTGTGGCGGTGTAGGTAGTGATGTAAGTGGCAGTGGTGTAGGTGGTGGTGGTGAAGGTGGCAGTGGTGTAGGTGGTGGTGGTATCGGCGGTGGTGGTGTATGTGGTGGCTTAGGTTTAGGTAGGTATTGTGGTCTAGGCGGTGGTGGTGTAGCTGATTGTTGTGTAAGTTGTAGTGGTGTAGGTGGTGGTAGTGTATGTGGTGGTTTAGTTGGTGGTGGTGTATGTGGTGGTTTAAGTGGTAGTGGTGTAGGTGATTTAGGTGGTTGTGGTGGAGGTGGTGTAGGCGTAATTGGTATATTTTCTGCAGGCGTTGGTCGTGTAAGTGATGGTGGTGGTGGTGTAGGTGTTGGGGGTGTAGGTTGTGTGGGTGAAAATTCGAAAGAGAATGTAAAAACATAAGGGTTTCAAATTCGGTTAGAATCGGCCGAATTGTTACAATGTCATTATAAAAACAAAGGAGCAGATTGGGGACCAACTGACCGACTGACCGACATAGTGAGATGTGAGGCGCCCGCGACTAGACTCGCACGCGACTAAAAATCATAAGCAAGATACACGTTGAAATTCTTATATTTATCACAAATTGTTCTTTAACCAATTCATCATAACATTTCTTGGTAGACAATACTATTCTTCTTTCCCTGTGGTGCATGGACAATAAGGTTGCTTTTGCTTCCCACACGTGAACAACGTTGTTGGGTAAAAGTAACCTCTCTCTCGCTGCTTTAATCCAGCTCACGTTCCCTTGACCTAAATAGACGCGGCAAATTTGGTAAAGGGCCCATACCAGCATTAACGGGGCACTTAGGGACTCTGAACCATTTTTATTATGTTCTTCGAAAGTCTTACATAAAAATACACTTTTAGTTCTTTGTAGATTGTCTAACCTTTCTCTCTATAAATGGACAGACAGACAGACACGCACACACACACAAACAGACTTCATTTTTATTATATATATATATATATATATACCAGGCAATGGCTTCGCCACTCCCTCCCTACGGGGGGAGCTTGTGCCTCCCTACTGAGATTACAATTTAAAATCTTAAAAAATGCAGCCATGGTTAAATTTTTATAAATTTTCTGAACTTTGCCAATTATAATAATTTTAAAAGGGAACTCCCCAAAAAATTTCCCTCCTTTCAAAATATCACGTTGCTAAAATATAGTTATAGAAGAAGATATATAAAAATAAATTTTCTGAACTTCACCATTTGTAATTGTTTAAGTCTTAAAAAGATTCACAAAATTTCGATACTTATATTTATTTCTGAACTTCACCATTTTGGTTTTTGATATTATAAAAGAATTATTAGGAATAACTTTGATAAAAAACATAAGTCATAACCAAACTAAGATGGAATTATTATTCAAATACTCAAAAAATCCCCTTCCTCAATTATAGAGTTAGTGATGATGATATATATATATATATTACCCGGGTAATATATGAGGATTAAAATTTGTCCATATACTTGTAATATCACAAGCTCAACTGTAATATACTAATTGGATTAAAGGTTATCCCAAGCAGATTAATTTATACTTACTTTATCAAGCGTGAAGAAATCGTCTGGATAATTAAATGAACGCTGTCAGCTTTGATTTATCTCTGCTTTTTGTTAAGTGATGCGTCGCTGAAATCTAGTTGATTTATGCTGACACGCTTCACAAAGCTCAAAAAGCAAAGTAACAGCTGTTTTTCTGGAATCCGTAACAGATTATTTCGAGAGCATTTCACTGGAATGAAAGGACTTTTCATCCATGGGTAACCCTGAATCTTCCTGTACAAAACACGCACAGCAACCGAAAAGTCCTAACTTGCACATCTATCAGAGCCGAAAGGAAACAGTGTGTAGGAAGTTTACTTGTTTTTCTCCACTAGGGATGAATATCAAAGGTCAAAATGAGAGTAGAAAGACCAAGGCGCAGTCAAACTCTCGCAGAGATTACGATGAATCACGAAAGTCAATCCACAACAAACAAGGCACATTTGTGCCTAGCTTTTAAACCACTGATGAAGGAAGACTTTGCTCGAGCGGTTGGTAACTTGTGATCAGACAATGCCAAATTTGGGCACTCGGGTAGGTAGACTTAGATTGAAACATTCAACTTCATCCCTTCGTGTGTGACGTAAGTTGCTTGTTAGTTTTTAGATCACGAGAAAATCCATTGGTAGCTTTCATCATCATCTTTCCAGACATTCGCCTCCCACTGTTTAGACAAGCACTTTCTCACATTTCCGAATTTTTGTCGATCTTGTATAATTTGTTTACAATTTTGAGCATTTCTTTGAAGATCAGATCTCCAACCTGCTTTAACTCTTCTTTCCGGTTGTCTTTTATGAAGTAAAGTCCAATTAGTAATTTTTTATGGTCCATATATGGCCTGCCCAGCTCCATTTAAAAATTTTCTGGTCTACCTACCGTCTTGGAATTTTGCCACATGGCATACAAAGCTGCGTTTCAGGTTTCTTATCTTGTTATCTTTTTCATTTAGTTCCCCCATTCAGAACTTTTCCATACACAACTCCTCGGTGGCTGTATCAAATAAGATCAGAACATTTGGAAATTGTAACTGTTTGAGAGGAAATTATATGGCAAAAGATAATAAAAAAAATTGTTCTTATAAAGTTATTACTTTTGTCTTTAAGATACGAGTAGTCCAGCACTAGTTGACATTTTGTGCTCCTTTCTTCACAACTAATTGGCAATCCTTTAGCTGTGAAATAATCATACTTCAGAATTTGTTGAAATGAACAAAAAGAGTTTGGTACCAGTGCCATAAGTGATAAAACCACTGAGGGCAAGTGGAAAAAACCATTCGGTTAGAAGTTCTCTTTAATCTTCAAAGTAATCGCAGAAATACTACTGGATATTTTTTAATTCTCTCCCAATGTAGTCTGCCTGTATCTATTTCTCTGTCTGTTAGTTATTTGTAACAGGATGTTTTGTTTTACTAATTACACTGGTTTACAGAGAAATTGAGGCAAGCACAAAATAGATGTTTTAGTCTAATTTTGGGGTGCTGATTTCAGATACGAAACCAGTTTTTACTCATCACCTCTAGTTTTTTAGGTATACATGGATTAGGAATTTTAGGAATTGTATTCTTTAAAACCCTTACGATACCAATGGGAAAATACATCCCAGAAGTTTTTAAAAAATACCTGTGGGCAGAATTCAGCTTAAATTAGTGTATATTTTTATCCCAATGGTAGTTGTAATGTATTAGCATATTATTGAATATCTGGCAACTCTCTATTACTCCTCAGTGGTTTTTGATAACCAGTGAAGTGAACACGTGCTGAAAGGTTAACATAAGTTTTATTAATTTTTTGAGAACTAATTGTTTAATTATTTCTCAGGTATATTAGAATATATATATATTTAGAAAATATATATCTTGCACTAACTATATTTATGCTTTCTACTCAATATAATATATCTACATGGCTAAATTCAAGCAAACGGGCTGCCCAAAATTTCAACCCCCCTCTAACTAAACATTAATGTTTTAAAACCTTTTATAACATTATTTGAAATAAAAAATATTCTGGTAGTGAAATGGTTAAACAATATTAAATGTCTTATTCTTAGATTGTGGGGTTAGGACTGCTCGACAATCATGTTACACAACCATTTTATATGTTGGATACATGTCTATATTATGATTTTGAAACCTTATGTATTTTGTAACCATATATATGATTAATATTTATTCTGTTTTCCAGATTTTTGTGAGTTCATACTTCAAAACACCGAGGATGCATCAACAAGGCAAATTCATTCTGTTACCTTTGTAGGGATTTCACGACAGTTGCACAGCGCTGAACAATTACTTTCCCCTTGAGAACTGCTTACTTTGATTATTTTGACTGTAAAATTGGAGATCAGGACAAATTCTGGGCCCCACTCATCTGTTGTAAACCCTGTTACAATGGACTAACCGCCTGGTTTAATGGCAAGAAAACAGCCTTCAACTTTGCTGTCCCGATGGTCTGGAGAGCCATAAAGCCATCCAGATGATTGCTATTTTTGTCTGATAAATATAACTGGTTTCAATGCTTCTTCTAGAAAAAAAAAGAAAATATCCCAACTTTCCCTAGCTATGAGACTGCTTCCCCACTCAGATGATCTTCCTGTTACTACACTACCAGCAAATAAAGATCTTCTTCCTTCACCAGATAAAGAAATTCCATCAGGGAAATATTCTGCCAATTCGATCTCTTCTGAAGACAATGTCTGTTAATTCAGGAGCAAGTAGCAATGAGCCCCACGAGGTCACGCAGGAAGACTTGAATGACCTTGCCCGTGATTTGTATCTATCTAAACAGCGAGAAGAGCTCCTGACACCCCGGCTTAAGCCCTGGAACCTAGTCACGGCAGATGTAAGGATCACCAGTTTCAGGACACGGAACAAGGACTTCACTTCTTTTTTTGACATGGAAAACAGGTTGTTCTACGGCAAAAATGTCTCTGGCTTGTTCACTTTCCTTGGTTTCCTACACAATCCTTCAGATTGGCGTCTTTTCATAGACTCTTCCAAGCGAAGTCTAAGGGCTGTGCTTCTGCACAATGGGAATGAGTCGTATGGCAATATGAAACTACTTTTGGAAGCTATCAAGTACAACGAGTACCAGTGCAGTCTCTGCAGGGACCCCAAGGTTATTGGGCTCCTCATGGGTATACAAGCGAGCTTCACAAAGTACTGTTTCTTTCTCTCTATCTGGGACAGTCGGGCAGTGTCCAAGCACTATAAGCAGAAGGACTGGGGGTCTAGGAGCACCTTCATGCCTGGTGAACACAGTGTCCAAGAACATCCTCTGGTGGACATGAACTAGGGGCTTCTTTCTCCTCTTCATATCAAGCTTGGGCTAATAAAGAATTTCGTAAAGGCCATGGACAAAAATGGCGCTGCCTTTCAAAACTTGTGTACTCTATTCCTAGATCTGAGTTCTGTTAAGCTCAAGGAGGGCATCTTCTTTAAACCTTAAATTCGAGAGCTGCTGAAGGATAATGAATTTGAGGAGCTTCTTACCTTAAAGGAACTGAGAGCATGGAAAGCATTTAAGTCAGTCTGCCATGGTTTCCTTGGTAACACAAGGGTACTAGATTACCAAGACTGTATCAAGAATTTGTTACAGTCTTATGAGGATATGGGACACTGAATGTCCCTCAAAATTTACTTTCTCCACTCCCACCTCAACTTCTTCCCTTTTAAACTCAGGGCAGTGAGTGATGAGCATGGAGAAAAGTTCTACCAGGAAATTTATAAGATGGAGAGCAACTATCAAGGCAAGTGGAACCCCAGCATGATGGAGGACTCTGCTGGATGCTCTTGTGTGACATCCCGAAGGTAAAGTACACAAGATCGTCCCCAAAAAGCACTTCTAACTGTCTGCTGTGTGTATTTTATTATCCAAGTAATTTAGTTCCATTAATGTTCTGTATCTATGATGTTTTTGCTCTAATATACCTTTGTAACAGATGAAATAAACACATTATATTTTAAATTTATATGTAGTATAATAAAAATGGGGTATGTGAAAACAAAAAAACTAAAGGTGATAGAGAAAAACTTCAGAAATTTGAATTCACCACAAGAAAACTAGTAAAAAACACCTATTCACATCCTTGCCTCAGAGCCCCAATTTATTTTGGAAACCAGTTTTATCTCTATTTTAATATAAGTACCGGAGCGATTTTTTCGTTATTTTTAGAGACGAAGAGGAATGACCCGTGAGTGTATGCAGGGTTTCCTAGCAATTCTTTTATATAGTAACTCGTCTAACGTCATTTTTAGTCGCGCGCGACTCAGATTATATCTTACTATGTCGGTGGGTGGGTCGGTCTGTTGGTCTCCGTTTGTTCTTTTGGTAATAACATTGTAATTATTTAACTGATTCTAACGAAATTTGAAACTCTTATGTTGTTTTACATTTTCCTTTGAATGATATGATAATTGCAAAGGTTCTCTTAAGTTTAGCCCGGGAATTATTGAAAGTTTTGAAGGTCGTAAAGTCATAAATCAGAATAAGGTAGAGCACGCGACTTTGGTCAGCAGATTTTGTTTTCTTCTAAGGGCGGCCAACAGGTTATGGAGGAAAGAGGGATGCCTAGACAGAGATGCAAAGCAAAATGATTACGAGCGTATTGAAGACTCGGCTGGAAACAAAAACAAAAACTGGTTAAAATAGAAACTAGTATGGATACAAGTTGCTTCAATCACTTTTATTCTAACAACAAGCCAAACCTTTTGAATGAGTAGTAGTACTTATGAGACAGGTTGAAGGCGTTCTGGTGGAACATGCTAATCTCATACCCCTCTCCTTATAACGCAATAGATGTAGGCTAGAAATTATGTTGTTTTTAGCAGATTATATAAAAAAGGCTTTCTAGAGTTGTTTAATTTTTCAAAATTTGGCCAAAGCTGTTCGTAATAATTGTATTCATGCCTAGACATTTTGAAAGCTACATGTAGTTAGAACATTTTATTAGTGATGAATATAAGAAAGAGGATAGCGTTATAATAGCAGTAAAAAAACATTACTGAAGTATATAAAGTGTGTTGAATTTTCGAAAATGCCCGAATTGATTAAAAGAAATTCCGTTCAAACGATTTGTGGCTAAAAATTCCCGAGGCCTTGGGGAGCCTAATCCTTAAACCCTCCAAAAATTATTGAACAAGGTTGGCAAGTTCTTCCTCATGTTCTAGATTCACAGAGCCTTGTAACATTTGGCTACAATTTATTTAAATCATTACCACATCCCCTAAATGGTAAAGTTGACCTTGATATGGAGAAGAATATCGAATTTTAGATTTCAAAACCGAAGTTTTCAGAAATGAATCGACTGCTTAATTAAACGATCGGAGAACTTTGGCAATAATCAGTGCCATCACTACTAAGAGCACATTCTCTTTAATGATGAAAACTACTTTGTTGAATAAATTTATTTTATTTTTAAATTAAAAAAATGTTTTCCAACCTTTTATAAAAAGCTACATTCTTATCTTGATGACCCAATGTATAAATTTTGTCCGAAAAATTGTTAGGGCTTTTAACTCAAATCTGCACTCATTGTTGAGGTCCTTTATTTATAAGTAAAGACCTACTGATTAATGTGAGCTCTGAACCACTGGTATATACAGCGTATGGCATCTACCCTGCAGTTGAATCTGAAGTCTATCAAGTGACTAACCACGCCCGATGTGGCTCAGACAGGCTTTAAACAGGCCTGGTATTTATCAGTAGAGATATATTCAATGGATTTGTAAATTAAGAAGTAAGAAGAGATCTAAAGAGGCTCCTCCTTCCAAAAAAAATACAATTCACGCTTCTACTCGATTCAAGTATGACCACAAATTCAAGAACTATCTCAAGTATGACCTCAAACTCTTATTGAATTAGTCCCCAAAGAGTTTGAAGTGTAGCATCTGAATTATTAGGTGCCTTTCAGGCCTCAAATTCTTCAAGTGGATCCGAGGCTGTATATTTTCTACACAACTTTACTTCCTCTATCTTCACAGCCCCCCTTTTTTGAAAGATCTCTTCTCACAAACTTTCAAGTCCAAACTTTCTGGTCCAAATTTCCCGTCAAGGGGTAGGTAAACCTTTGGATTAATCATAATAGGAAGTTTTCTTTCTCACTTTGCAAATCGACATTAATCTTCCTAAGGAAACCCTTGACTCTAAGTCGCAATGGGTATTTGTGATTACTGTTAGACAATTCCCATTATTTAAGATGCAGAATACCATCTCAAACTGTAAACTACACGTTGTATAAGGCACCAAAATATGACCGTATCCATGTGTGAAACAGTGGGAGACATGCGGCTAACAACCATTTGTTGAGCAATCGTGTAAATGCATTCGATGACTAGATCGTAGCGATGGACCTTCAAGACCAGAGATCCTCAAAGCCTAATAGTGCGAGGGGTCTTCAAAAGGTAGTATAATTTTACTCTTCAATATAAGGCCTATTGAGGTGAAAACACATGCAAGCGATGATACCATCTATTTAAACCTTTTCTATAGAACTGAGAACCTTGAGAATTTTAACCAGGTTAAAACCGATCTTTTAACATCATCAACGGATAAAAACTAAAAACAGTCAGAAGTGGCTAGGACATTCGTTTTTACCAAACCTTAGAAAAAGCATGAAGATCACTTGTTCTTCTTCTACTGATACTGTTCAAAGAGTTGTTTCAACTTAGTTTAACTCTCATGGTTCTCAGGTTAATAGAAATGGTTTAAATTGTTGTTATCATTGCTTTCAAAAGGTATTTCCCCTCAAAGGAGCTTCTGTTAAAAAAAAATATACTTCGCTTTGTTTTAATGTTAATTTACTTTTTCTACATAAATTTTGAAGACCCCTCGTTTATATGTTTATGTTGCGAGAAATGTCTTTTTCTCTCTAATGGGATCTCATTTGGTGCCTACCTTCGAATGGGAAATAGGAAATGGCTTTAGAACAAAGTGGTAACTATATAATTAGTTAAATTAACTTAAAAAAAACAGGTTTAATTTTTTTTTATTGTTGAAATTTACAGAGGGTAAGAGATTCCATTTATTTATGTTGTGTATGGCCCCTCCAATTACAGGAAGTGGCAAAGAGCAAAACAGAGACTGCATGTAGGTGGACCACAAATCGAAAGAAAGAATGGAATCTTTAATGGTGAAATGATAATTTGGAACTTGTAATGGGAAAGAAGCTGGGAGCATACTTGAAGATGATTCATATTACATAAGAAATTAGCAAGGAAATGGAGAAACATATAAACAAAGAGGCGGAAATTACCAAATCAAACATTTAGAAATGGATTGATTAAATATCTGGATATGAACATGAAGTTAATTTGGAAAAGAGTGAAAAAGAAAAGAAACATTGAAAATAATAGATGTATGAATATCAATGATAAGAGAAAATGTTACTCGAGCGGGATTGAAAAGTTAAATTTAGAGAGCGAGGAAACCTTTTGAGATGTCAAAATGAGGTAGCCCCCCCCCCTCCTCCCAAATAATATAATAACTTTGAGGCCACAACCGTATGCTATATTAGTTTATTGTAACGAGAGACATGCTCAAGGATGTTAGTGGTGTAAGAGTTCAGATTAATTGAAGAAAGCTAGAATGGATGATATGATAGCCAATATACAAATGGTCGGGACTATGCTATGAAATGAGCCTGATAGGTGTTGTTAAATCTTTGAGAGCTTAGTACTGTCTGAGGAGTGGAATAAAGGTTTGTTCGTATCTCCGTATAAGGGGATATGGGAGAGAGGTGAAGGGAATAGCTATAGAGGTGTGAGTCTATTGTGTGTTGCAAGGAAAGTGTAATGTGAGGGAAATAAACGTGACAGAAGAATAACAGGGCATTATCGAGGATTAACAAGAAGGGTTTAAGATGCTTGTGGGATGTGTTAATCAGGTATATGTGTTGAGTCATCTGGCGGGAGAAGCTAGAATTATGAGATATGTGTCTACTAGGTTTATGGATCAGGTGAAAGGGTTTGGTCATGTTGAGAGGGAAGAGCTGTAGGTCGTTCTAAGTAAACTTGTAGATGATGCAAAACATACATATGTGGTAAGGCGAGCGTTCGGGTGAAAAATTCAGGAATCGTTTGATATTAGGGGTCTTGGGTGGCAATAGGAATTTATTATCTTTATGGATGGAGTGTTTAGAGTGAATAATGATGGTACAGGACTGTTGAGAAAGGGTTAGAGAAGGGTTAGAGATGAGTTTTAAGCTGAATCAAATGGATTTGAAAACGTTGAATGAAGCATTTGAGAGGGTATTCGTGAAAGGAGAGTAAAAAGTAACACAAAAGAAGGTAGGTTAATGGTGCCTTCGACTAAATTGATGTTAGCTGAGATATTAGAGCTCATGGTGCTCACCTTCATAAAAGTTTGATCTTTTATCTATCATGAATTATAGTGGTGGGGATGAGGCAAACTGGAATAATAAAGTTGTGAATGAGAAAATTAGCGACCTGCGTGATCAGAAAGTTATTAAATTCGGGATTCTTTGTAAGAATTTGTCGCAGCATACTCTCGTAAAAGAGTATTATATGCTAGCGAGAATATGGTGTTATAGTAAAGGAGAAATCGAAGTTAAGAGGAGCCTAAATCGACAATTTGATAAGGATGTTGAGAGCGGCGAAAAGGAGCGATGAAGTGAGGAACTAATTAGTGTTGTGATAGACAATGTTCTCAGATGATACTTGCTGCAAGACGAATGCATGATGATAGACATGTGATATAAATGCAGGGTGGCCTCCCCCCTTCCAGGTACAAATTTAAAAATTCCAATATTTCCTTAACTCTTTCCAATAAGAACTGGAAATAAACTTAAGAATGAAGATCAATTTTGGATGAAACCTTCAATATAAACTCCGCCTTGACCGACAACAGCTTGAATTCATTCTCTCCCCTTAGAAATAACCTTCACGATGAACTCTTATCGAAGAATTTCTCCAGAATTTGTTCTGGAAGATGAATCACGTATTGATTTTCTTCAATAAGGTATATTTTCACTTCCAATGTTGCCCACACGAAAAGGGCCATGGGATTAAGATCAGTATTGCTAGGTGTAGAGTTCTTTGTTTCGATAAAGCTAG
Source organism: Ceratothoa steindachneri (assembly GCA_963969495.1). NCBI lineage: Eukaryota > Metazoa > Arthropoda > Malacostraca > Isopoda > Cymothoidae > Ceratothoa > Ceratothoa steindachneri. Next base: position 93,358,636 of record OZ018326.1, read on the forward strand.
GAGGCAGTGGCGAATCCAGAATAAAAATTTGGAGGTGAGCTAACCTGAATTCCTTCTTCTGATTAGTCTGAGAAAAAGGCCTTGATGTTTAATAATGGTTATCTTACACATCATTGATAATAAATAACTGGATATCACGCGGAAGTAAGCACTAACTCTGTCAGATCCGAATTTTTCCCCACATATCAGAAAATTATGAATTGTGGTTTATTTTAGTTTTGGGGGCGTCAACTATGGTATAACACTGACTTTAATAATTTTTTGAGATATGTATCATATAAGATACATTTGATCGCAATGGGTTAAAAAACTGTTTTTATATACATTCTATATGATTACATAATTCTTTTTGAATAGCAGAAAACAAGTATGGCTTGAAAAAAGGAATATAAACATAAACTGTCTGGAATTTGGGAGGGTCTTCAGCCCCTAGCCTTCCAATAGATCCGCGCCTGCTCTGAGGCGTGGTACTGTTTATTGGTCAGTGTGTGAAATGCTTTCATCTGTCCTAAGGACAAATTCCTTTGTATTTTCCCTTACTTCGATTTGAGATAAAATGGCATCACGAACGTACTTCACATCAATTTTCACACAACGAGTGATAAAATCAGTGGTGATATTTTTAGTTAATGAAGTCAAAGAGGCATCGAAAAGTGAATTTTATCGTATGAGAGTCAAGATGATTAGGCTTTTATTTCTAGATTTTGAGATCGAACACGGTCATTATTTTCTGTTTCTAGGCCTTTCAACACCGGTTTAATCAAATATTTCCTACTGTTTTATTTTGATTGAAATCTCCTCACCTTTTCTACATTTTTATGCAGTTCCGGTTGATATAGCCTACTATTTCTGGGATCATGTTTGATACTACTAGTTTTGTAAAGTATTTTATAAAGTGAGGTAGCAGTATTTTTTTCCAAGTGCGATCAGGATATTCTTTCAGAATTTGGGGCCCCAAGACATTTGCTCTTCTTCTCGCAAAGTTCCTTAATATATTTATCGCTTTCTTTTTAATCCATCTTCTTAAGTCTGAATAATGAAGATGAGTATAAAGTAAAATGACCTCAAAATATATTCTAGTCCTACATGTTTTTCAAACTCAACTTTAGTACTTATAAGTTTAATTAAACTCACTAGGGTTTGAATTATATTTAAAAGAGACATGTTATATTATGCATTGTATTTGTTCAAAGTGTGTAACAGTAACAATTACAATTTTTTTCTTAAATTTAAAAATCCTTGCCTTTTTTTTACCACTGAGTGGCAAACTGCTGCTATGGGAAGAAAATAGACTGCGTAAAGGATGGATCGATTTGTGAGTAGTTGAAAGAAAGGGGACTGACAGAGGGGCAAACAGTTGATACTGCATTTGATAGCTCGGTCTTAGGAACGTAAAATGGTTCATAAAACATGTGATGGTAAGATGGAATAAAAGTGAGTTGATCAGATAAATGGTGCAGGATTCTCTGAAGGAAGTGTGTGAGAGATAAAGATACCTGAGGATGTAGGTAGAATTGCGAATAATAGTTCTGTTTTCGAGATGAAAGGAAAGGGCGTGTGGAAGGAGTAGGAGGTGAATACTAGAAGTGATACAACTAGTGCCTCGTTACCATAACAAAGCCTTCTAGGTGAATATAAATCATGCCTCAGCAGGCATGTTGGGGAACGTAAGGTTCCTGAAAAGGGGACGCTCCTTTTAGGATAGTTTTACTCAAAGAACGATACTAGTTTCGGAGCTATCTGGTTCCAATCATCAGTGTTAAAATAGCGCACACCGGAAACCACGGAAACTAATCTCATTCTTTTAATTAAAAGTATCCCTAAAGTTTCTGACTACACTACGTTATCAGGATAGTCTTTGGATCCAAGCTCCTCTTTTTTTCTCCTTTTTATTGGTTTATCGAATGCCAAAGCCCAATTAGTGGGTAGGACGGTGATGGTAATGATTTCATCACTGACAAACGTATATTTCCCCTTGTATCCATGGATACGGAAGAACACCATCCCTTCCTCTTCTTTACAGACCCAATGTGTTCGCTATTAGATGGGAACTCACCACTATGACATCCTAGTTCATCCGATTTGTCGACGCAGTCGTAGGAGTAATCACATACCCATCCTGACGGGATACACACCTTATCCTCTTGACACATAAAGAGGTTCTCTGTGCATATAGGCCGGGTGGGTATTGGCACGGTGCCTAAAAGAGAAAAATAAACAGTTATATGAATAAGAAAATTCCAGAACCTCTGGGGAATTGTTAGTCTTCTATTTCAGCTAATACTCTAATCTTTCTGGCCATTGACACTAACTATTGGCAGGTGGTAATTAACTGTCATTTTTCAGAGAAGGCTTCCGAGCCAAGAAAGCGGAAACAACTTGAAAAGTGTTAGGAGAGTGAATTGTAATGAGAGCGGGTTCAAGTGGTAAGCAGCGATTAAGTTAATGTTACCAATTTTGAAGTCCCAGAAATCTTGATGAAAGCTAAAACAGGATTAGGAAAATGAAAAAAAACGCCAGGTTTCATATATTTTTTTAGTCATTTTATAAGAAATTGTAAAAATTAAATCGATAAAGCGAAGATAATTGCTTTAACTCATTTAGTTTTTTTCATTTACTCGTTTCTACTTGATAAAATTATCGTCATTTTTAATGACACGGACGCAGAAAAAAAGCGAGATGGAATGCAATGTATTTATGTAGATATAGAATTATTGATGCTTATTTATAATGTTTCTGTAAATAAAATAGATAAAAACTGATTCTCTATTTTATTAACTCCTTCCTTACCTCCTCCCTCACCAGACGCGTAACGAGTAGCCTCCATTGGACCACGACCTCTCTTCCCTTACCTATCAAATCAACAAGGATTGACCTCCTTTTGTTTAAAGCTTGCTAGCGATTGGCATTCCGATCTTAGTGTGAATTTCATATCCCCTCAAGGGGTCTTCTACGATTGAAAAAGAACGAGAGGTGCAATTAACTAGCGCATTATTTTGCCACTAAATATTTCTTAATTTATTTAACTGGAGATAAGATTTCTTCTCTCTTCTTAAATGGCAATGCACCGTACCACACGAGATTAGACGGATAAAATCCGAAAAAAGAGGTTTAGGCCGTTTACATCTTTTGTAATTAGGTCATTTTTAATTTTTCCAAACCTGAATTTATGACAATTTATACTATTATTTTAGTTCCTCCTCTCATTAAAATTGTCCCTGATTTTAGTTAAAAAATAATTTTCAAAGTTAACTATATTATAAAAAGCCATTAACACAGGTGATTTATCATTCACGGGCTTTTATAAGGCCATGCACACTCACAGGGTTAAGGTTGTTTTATTTCATGCATGGTGCTGTCACGATTAGTCACATTTCAGGATGTGCAGCCAATAGCATTGCCGTGGTAATCTTATGCCTCCTCATTCGGACGTGATAAAATATATGCATAAAAATAGAATCCCACGGAGTAAAGTGTATTTCAAATTCCAATCTCTAGCAAAGCCTTCAAGTCAAAGTGGTTGGATATCATTGCGATGTACCATGGTTTCATTTTTAGCTATTTTAACCATTCTTTTTCTAATATTTTGCCACTAAATTAATTCCTTGTTCAAAATGGCTTTAAAAAACCAAATTATTTCTGGCTTAGATAGGGATCTGATCCTTTTTATGTTAAGGGGCGATACCGGTCTATACGTTAAGTTATTTCAACAGAATGGTGCAAATTTTGTAATTTGCATAAGAACATAAGAAAAGAAGGAGACTGCAAAAGACCACTCATGGCCTACACTTGGCAGCTCCTGCATTGTGGCATGAAAAGGATTACGTGCCCTTCAGGCCCCTCCCATGAAAGACAGATATGCGGCTCTATATCTTTTACACATTTTTCCATCTTCTATCTTCACTACTTTCTTTACAAGTCTCTCCTTACAAACTTTTTAGGAGAGATATCCCCGTTGGTCTTCGTTTCTTTGTACCTCTCAAGTATTCTGGCTACGTAACTTCTCGCTTCAAACCTTAACTAACCTAACCTAACCTCATCTATTTCATTACGAACCACAGTTTAACAACCAGCTGGGTGTCTTCGTTGGTTTTCGCTTATTTTTAATAAAATTCAAATACTCATAAATATTGAGTAAATTGTGATTGAGAAAATAGAAAACAAGAAAATATTCCGTTAATCCACCTCAGTCGACGCATTAAATACGTTAAAGGGAATAACTGACCAAACGAGGAAAGCCAATGAGGGCACCTTAGCTGGACATTTTCTGTAAAAAACGTTCGGAAAAAAATGAAGATACCCGAAATGTGGGTTGGATACAATGCAGATTGTTCAAAAATAGGGTACACGATGGGGCTCTTGGGATGGGGCGAATCTTTCCAGACCTTACTTTCATCTGCACGTAAGGGAGACGCTCTTGTTGAGTTGGATGCGGGGGTAGTGGCGAGTCATTATTGACAGAAGACAAGTCTTGTATCAGAGAATCGCGAATGCGGGCAACCGCAACCCGAAATCCTCATTTGCTCCTTCATTAGGAAGGAGTTTTGAAGTTCTAGTTAGAAATTCACTTGCGGTTCGACCGTTGAACAAAAGTGTAAAGAAAGTCTGTGGAAAAAAAATTATTCCTTCAAACTTAATTTCTTGGCGCCAGTTCAAACTCCCGCTGCATCCGATGGGTCTAGCCTTCGCTCATGTCGGACTCACGAGTAAATTAAAAAGATTACTTTTTGTCTCTATTAGACGCTTCGTTTATTTTGTTTCTGTCAGATGTTTGCTTTATTTTTGCTCTACCAGATGTTTCTTTATTTGCTGTATCAGACGTTTTGTTTATTTTTGCTCTAACGGACGTTTTGTTTATCTTTGCTCTGCCAGATGTTTTGTTTATTTTTGCGTTGAAAACATTTCGTTTATTTTTACTCCAGGAGAATTTGTTAATTTTTTACGCTAGCAGATGTTTTATTTATTTATGTGCTTGAAAACATTTCGTTTATTTTTGCTTTCTCAGACGTTTCGTTTTTTGCTCTGACAGACATTGCGTTTAGTTTTTCTATCTCAGACATTTTGTTTATTTTTTGCTATGTCAAACATCTCGTTTATTTTTGTTCTGCTAGGCGTTTCGTTTAGTTCTACTCTGTTTGACGTTTCTTTTACTTTTTGCTTTCAGAAGTTTCGTTTAATTCTATGTATTCTGGAAGATGATTGTTTTATTTTTCCTCTGGGAAATTTTCGGTTATTCCTGCTCTGTCAGACGTTTTGTTTATATTTTCCCCTGGAAGACGTTTCCGGTATTTTTGCTCTGACATTCGTTCGTTTATTTTTTCTCTGTAGACGTTTCGTTTGTCTTTTCTCTGGTATACGTTACTATTATTTTTGCTCCTACAAAAATTTAAATATTTGCTCTGAGAGACATTTCGTTTATATTTGATCTGTCAGACGTTTCGTTTATTTTTGGTTCGCTAGACTTTTCGATTATTTTGTTCTCATAGATGTTTCGTTTATTTTTACTCTCTCTCTCTCTGACGTTTCTTATGTGTGCTCTAGTATACGTTTCTATTAATTTTCTCTGTCAAAAGTTCTGTTTAATTTTAACTCTCTTAGACGTTGCATTTATTTTTGCTCTGGTAGACGTTTCATTTATTTTTGTTATGCATATATTTCGTTTATTTTGTTTTGGCAGAGCTTTCATTTAGCGTTGGTCTTGCAGACTTTTCGGTTTCGTCTGTTCTGTCAAAAAGGTTTCATTTCTTTTGTTTTGTCATACTTTTCGTTTAATCTTTGCTATGAATGCAGACGTTTCAGTTTTGTTTTTTTGAGGGGTAGAGGTTTCGTTTATTATAGGTCTTGCAGACATTTCGGTTCCGTTTGTTCTGTCAAACATTTCGTTAAATTTTTGCTCTGGCAGACGTTTTGGTTATTTTTGTTCTGCAATAGGTTACGATTAATTTTGCTCTGGTTGAGGTTTCGTTTATCTTGCTCTGACAGACCTTTTGTTTATATATGCGCTGTCAGAAGTTTCGTTTATTTTTCCTCTGCTAGAATTTAATTTATTTTTGCTCTGTTAAAGTTTCCTTTATTTTTACTTTGGCTCTGACAGAATTTGTGTTTAATTTTTACTCTGTTAGCCTTCGTTTATTTTTGCTATGTCAGACGTTTCGTTTATTTTAACTCTGTCAGAAGTTTTGTTTAATATTTGCTCTGTTATAAAATTTTGGGGGAACTCTCAGATATTTCCTTTGTATTGGTTCTGCCAGACGTTTCGTTTAGTTTTGCTTTGTCAGGAGTTTTGTTTAAATTTTGGTCCTTTTAGTCGTTTGGTTTATTTTTGCTCTGTCAGACATTTCGTTTATTTTTGCTTTGTCATACATTTTGTTTAAAGCCCTGTCAGACTTTTAGTTCTTTAGCTTGGAACACCGTTATTGATTCAATATAAAAATAAAATGAAATTTCAAAATTTAGGAATTTATAGTTAAGACATTAATTAAGTTGAAACAAACAAAGATCGCATTTATTCTATACAAAGGAATTATTTTATTTTCAAATATCTAATCTAGAATGAACACCATTAAATTATGTTGTTAAATAAAGCTAAAGTAAACGATAATAAATTTGAAACGATAGAGGATAAAACCTAAGTGAAGAAAAAAATATGTGATTAGTGCAAAGAAATTTCACCTTACCTTGTGTATTTTGGTTCCATACTATGAAAGACAAAGTGAACGAAAAATGAAAAAAAAGTTAAATTGGAGGATTGATTAGTCATAAGAGAAATATCAATTCTAATATATATTACATAATTTCCATTCAAAATCTTCCGTATCCACTTATTTGACAAGTTTACAAGTGCTTCATAAATAAACTTTGCATGTCTATCTCCATTTAATCACCTATTTCAAAACATCGTATTTTTTATGCTCTCATATATTTAAGTTTGCTGGTTTTAGTCCTCATATCAAGCTATGTTGCTTCTCAGGCGGACATCAGCCAGGACAAGCCCTAACTCTCGACCGTGATGCCCAGTCACGGCAGTAACCTCCCTTAGTAAAGAATGTAAGCTTGAAACGAATCCGGGCGGAGATTCGAACTGCCGACCCATTTTTCTTGTTAGACGTTTCCCTTAAGAAATTATTCTACGGCAATGCCATTTTAACTTGATCTATATTAAACATAATTCTTTGAGTTCCTTCTTCAACTATAAAAATGGTATTCCTCCGATATTGAGATCCTCTGTTGTCTATCATTTCAAGTGGGACGTCTTCATTGCCTGCTACGTGTGTCAGATTATACCCTATTCTAAACAGAGGGTCAATAAGCATCTGGGAGTATTCCATAGAACTCAAAGACCATTAACTACACCCAAACTCACCAGCACACGTAACCTTGCTCAAAATACTGGTCACCTTATCCTAGCGGGAATATTTTCCAATCTCTCTGAGGCCCCTTCAATTTAAGATGATGCTTTTTTTTTGCATGATTCACATATTCAGTTACTCTATGCTTTATCCTTTGGCGTTTTAACTTTAATTTAATTTTATTTGACTCTATTTAGTCCGTTTTAATTATTAGACTTGAAATTCTTAAATAACAATTCCTTTTTATAAAATCATTGAGGATGTTCCAAGATAAAGACGAAACGTATGACAGAGCAAAAAAATGGCCTCCTTCTCCTCGACGGTCTTCACTTCCCTGTTATTTATATATATATATATATATATATATATATATATATATATATATATATATATATATATATATATATTGAGAGCGCAAAGGTAAAAAGATAAACAAATTGTCAGACGGAGGCGAATGAAATTTCTCCTAAAATTGATTGTTTTATCTGCGTCCGCGGAATCGGGACTCACAATAGATCAGAAGTAGACAGATAATATGAGGTTCGACTTTATTTGCATTGTGATTAGGAAGTGAGTGGACGACAGCGTCCTAGAAAGCTGTTATCGAGCATGCCTTCCCCCTCCCCCGCTTCTCGGAATCGAGGCCACCCCCGTTCTCGGCTCGATAATCACCCGTCCCTCGACACACGCTAGTAGAATCCGCTCCTTTAGGACCGTGCCTCAGTTTGCTTCAAGTCTAGCCTCCATACCGTCTGCATGACCTCCTTCCTGAAGGTGGCACTCTCGTAATGCCTCAGTGGCGGTTCGGATTATTGGTGCGACGAATCCTTTCGCAAAGATAATCCGTTGTCTAGGTGACCCCCTTCCCAACTAAATAAGGGCGGCGGAAACGGGAGAGGTACCCACATTAATCCAGGTCCTTCGAGTTGAGTAATCAACTCAAACTATTTCACACACCCTCACCTCACCATCAACTTATAAATCAAAACTCTTATGTTGCCCTGGGAAGCGGCGCATCTGAAAGTTTTAGTCATTCGACTGTGATAAGCAATGGGGGTTATGGGCGAGACCCTGCTGAACACGACTACTCATGTTGTTGGTGCTTGATGGAAAGCTTGTGAATATAATAAATATTACTACTATTATTAATCATGATAACTATTCTAAATTGAATCTGCACAATGGCTTTTTTTGCATTGTGATGTGCTCGTCTTAGTGCCGTTAATTCGCTCTACGATTTTAATACGGTATTCACGCTAGGCAGATGGTCCGAATTGCTGAAGTAGCCCTCTTCAATTGATACTACATTGCATAAACATTCCTCTCCATAGGCGACACAAAGAATACACCCCATGACATCTGTAACGATTAATCGGCAACAGAGCAAACACAGACTTACCTATAAGCTCGAAAATAAAACTCAAGTGGGTCAACAAACTCCATAGATAGCAAGATAATTTCATGGTTTTCATTGTAATTATGATATATTAAACATATACATATATTAATTAGGTTTAATTTCACTTAATCCTTATAAGTCGCTTCCGGGGTGAATGTTTGTACCTATTATCCACTACCCATTCGTAATCTTAGGACTATTCTAGGTAAACAGGGCTTTTGTACAATACACTTGGTATTACATTCTAATTTTCATTTCATCGTCAAAATTAATAAAAAGAACACTTTTTTGCCCCTAAGTACACCGGCACCACAGATCAGAGACCAAATGAAACTAAATCCCTCTTGGACTGGCCTACATATCACTCCATGTGTCAATCAAATCGGGCTTACATGCGGACGCCTACATACTCTGAAGCCAAGTCACACAAGATGAATGGCAAATGGGTCATTCTTATCACCTCTAAGTTCATCTAACCCCGAACGAACACTTTTCCACATTTTTAGTTCACAGAAATTGTCATTAAACTTCCGGATCTCAGGAACTATTTCCGGTTACGTGACAGTAACTTCCGCTCTTAAATTTTGCGCGTTATCCTATTGAGCAAAGGATATATGAGAATATATACATTTTTAATCAATAGTTATGCCTGCCTTACTATACTCTAATGTTTTTTTTTTTAGGAAGGATTATAAACCCTATATGAGGTCTCCAAATTGAAGTCAAATACCTAAGACCCACAAAGTCAAATCTTAGCCTCCCAATCACGTAATTAATCAATCATGGAACTGTCAGAAGCATCAAATCCGAAATGTAAAGATGCTTAAAGGAATCAACTAATTTAGAGGAATTGGATAAAAGCCCTCAAATAATTACTAAGAACTTCCTACTTTCAAATAAGATTTTGAAGACGCCAAATTAGTGAGTGAACGTTGCAAAGAAATGCCAAATTATGCCACAGTATCTCCGAATCCTGGCTGTGATGATATTATAACCACCTCGTCGACTCCACTGATTCTGTCATTTTGCCTAGAAAATATTTAAAAATGAGGATAATTTTAAATACATCCAGGATTTTTTTATCTAATTGACAAGAGATAAAACACCTAATCTACCCCTCCCACTTTCCAAGTTTCAGATCTAAAAAATTTACAACAGACCATAATTAAGAGCGCAGAACGCAACCACTAAGCAAAGTCCAATTGCTCTTACAACCACAAAACAAGCTAACCATAAAAATGTAAACGACCCCAACCTACAAACTGAAATTTCTAAGGAAAAACAGAAGCTTTGACAGAGAACGTCTTTATTAATATTCAAGTAGAGGACTCATTTCGGAGCATGACAAATCATCCTTCAGCTGTACAAAGACTGAAAAAATATTACCTTAACGCATTCCTTATATACAAAATGAGAGAGAATAGAAAATAATTTCAAACAAGAGAGGGAGAGAGACAGAGACAGAGACAGAGAGAATTGTGAGTTAATAAAGTCGTTTTTTCTCAAAGCTTTTGTTTTTAAAATAAGGATTTTAGTCTAAACATAGTAACGAATTTTTCCTATTACTTTCTTCCTCGGGCGTTGTTACACACCTAGTTTTGCAGTTTTTTCCACTATCTTATCTAAGGTGCGGACAGGCATATAACTACAGATTATTAAAGAGGCTCGCTCTCAACTTGACCTTCATACTTTATCCCTTTGCTAGGGGACAAGGCAACTTTGAAAGTTCAAGCAAGCTGAAGCCTAATTTTTTTTTGGTCAAAACTTCAATGAATACAAGACGACACAACCCAAAGAAAAATATTTGTTTGGCCTCTGTTTTGTTTTTTTCAGGAAGCATCGCATCAATAGGTAGAGAACAAAAGAATATGGGAAAATCTTGTTGAGAGCCATTTTATTGGAGCCACAGTGGAAGGTAATGTGTGAGATCGCATGGAAGAAGATACGCATATATTCGTATGCCTACATAAGGCACATGCACATATGGTGAGTGTTTTCTTCTTGGCCGAGCATTGGCGACTTGTGTGTTTGCGTTTGAGAGAGAACTACAGAACTACAGAAATAGGAACCAGCAAAGACCCTAAGGTCCGCTTACACATTCTAACGTTAGTGTATCATGCTGTTTTATATATATATATATATATATATATATATATATATATATATATATATATATATATATATATATATATATATATATATATATATATATATATATATATATAAATATATATATTTTCACTATTTCAACTCTACGGTACACACTTATCTACATGTGTACCCTTGACATGCAAGTTTAGCTATCCCTCAAATACACTAACATAACACGCTTTTTCGAACCAGAGGGGATGGGGTTGATAGGACAGTACTCTCTTCTCCCGCAGGCGTCGCCTGCTAGTGTAAAATTATATACTTATAGGACAGACAGAAAAAGAAAAGGGGAATTCACATTCACTCCATGCATGGAGTCGTCGCTGGCATCTTTCTATTCATCAATTAATTTTAATCCTCAACTCCTTATAATATATGACGTTTTAATATGTGCTCCTACTACGTTATATTTACACTATTAAAGTACTCATCAAGTCGGTTTTAAACATATTAACTGACGTGCTTTCAACTACACGGTTGGGAAGGCCATTCCACGTTTGCGTGATTTTAAACGTGAAGTAATTTTGGGCTATAGTAGAGTTAAATCGCTTGTTCACTAATTTTAAACCATTTTGGCGTGTGTTGGCCCTTTTGTCCAACTCGAACAATAGTCTGTAATCAATATTAGTAAATCCTTTTAAGATTTTGAATAATTTTATCAATTGTCCACGTAATCGTCTAATTTCAAGTGATAGTAGGTTTAATAAGCGTAGTCTATCTTCGTACGGTTTGTTTCGGATTTCAGGAATTAGTCTCGTAGCCCGACGTTGCACTCTTTCTAACTGCGCTATATCCTTATTTAGGGAGGGCCACCAAAATTGGACCGCGTATTCGAGGTGTGGGCGCACGAGCGATTTGTATAGTGGCATGATTATATCTTTCGATTTGAAAGTAAAATTCCGAGCAATATACCCTAGCATTCGGGTTGCTTTTTTGCAAGCTTCTGCGCATTGCTTTGATACTTTAAGGTCCTCCGAGATTAAAATCCCCAGGTCTTTTTCTAAGTTAACGGATTCGAGAATTTGGTCTTTCATTGGGTATTCTACTTTTAAGTTCTGACATCCTAAATGCATGACCTTGCATTTATCTATGTTGAAGCCCATTTGCCATTTATCCACAATTTTATTAAGGTCCCTTTGCATTTGCTCTACATCGGGTCTCGCAAGGGCACGGCTTCCTAACTTTGTGTCATCTGCAAATTAAGAGATCCTACTAAACACTCCATTATCAAAGTCATTAATGTACACAATAAATAATAATGTGCCCAGGACTGACCCCTGTGGTACCCCTCTGGTGACTGGGGCCCAGTCTGAACACGCCCCATTTACAACAACCCACTGTGAACGATTTGATAGCCAGTTTCTAATCCATTTAAGTATGTTGCCCCTCACTCCAATTGCTCTAATTTTCATCAATAGCCTTTTGTGCGGGACTGTATCAAATGCCTTTTTAAAGTCAAGGTAAATTATATCCGCCGCTTTAGTTTCATCATAGATGCAAATATTGTTATGAAAGAATTCGAGTAAATTGGTTAGGCACGAGCGCCCCTGTCTAAATCCATGCTGGGAGTCTGCAATTAAATTATTTGTTTCACAATGGCTCACCAACCTATCTCTAATTATCGATTCTAAGAGTGTTCCAATTACAGAAGTTAGACTGATGGGACGGAAAGTAGTAGGCTCAGTTTTATCCCCTTTTTTGAATATCGGCGTAACATTAGCACGCTTGAACTCTAATGGAACTAGGCCTTCCTCTATTGATCGATTGAAAATCGTGCAGAGCGGTCTTGCTAATTCATTTTTTAGTTCTTTAAGATGTGTTGGGTACACCCCATCGGGCCCGGGTGACTTCGACTTTTTCATTTTATTAATATATGAGGGAATCTCCCCTTCATTTATATTTATATTGGATAGGGTATTTTGTCTTTTAAAATTTATGTCCTCGCCTAGTGTTTCTAATTGCGTCACGTCTTCAATAGTAAAAACGCTCGAGAAGTGCTCATTTAATATTTTAGCAAATTGTTCTGGGACGTCCGCCATAACACCCTCTTTACCTCTGATCGGCCCTATTGAACCCTTTATGTCTTTCTACTGTTAACGTAACTGTAAAACCGTTTCGGTTCGTGTTTCGAATTTAAAGCAAGGTCTTTTTCATATTTCAACTTAGATTCTCTAATGGCCCGCTTTACCAGCCTTCGAGCGTCTACGTATTTTTCCCGATTTGTTGTCGTTTCGTTTTTTTTTAAACTTTGATAGTCTTTATTACGCTCCCGAATTAAGTTAATTATTAAGGGGCTAACCCACGGTGCTCTCTTTGACTTTCCATTATTTCGACGAACGTACTTAACTAACTCGGAATCCACCGTGAGCACATTTTGCTGTAGCTCCGAGTACATTCCTTGTATGTACTGTCTTATTATCAAAACATCTTCCCCAGTCTATCCTTTTAATCCGGTTACGGAAGGTTTCAAAATTACAACTCCCAAATCGTGGGATTAGTTGTGAACTCTCTTTTACCTCAACGCTCGTATTAATTTCAAACCTAATTACATTATGGTCACTCGTCGCCAAATGCTCACCCACGCAAACGTTTTCTACCAAAGTTTCCTCTGTTGAAATAATCAAATCCAGTATATTTTGTTCACGCGTAGGTTCCTCTACTTTTTGTACAAGAAAATTATCCTGGATGGAATCTACTAATCTCTCCCCAACTTTATCCGAAGTATAGTTTGTAAAGTTAACGTTAGGGTAATTGAAATCTCCGCAAAATATTGTTTTTCCTTTTCTCACTATGGATAAAAAGCACTCAAAGAGTAGTACGTTCTCTGATTCTATTAGAGATGGGGGGCGATAGGTAACAGCCAAGTTAATTTTATTATTTTTAGCACACTCAAGCTCAATTAACAGAACCTCACTCTTCATATTTACGGTCGTGGCGGCCATCGATATCGCATTTATCCCCTCTTTTACGTAAGCTAAAACTCCACCACCTCTTCCATTTAGTCGGTCCGTATGATGGATTTTGTACCCTTCTATATTAAATTCCGCAATAAAGTCTCTAGAAGCTGTATCTAACCACGTATTGCTAATACATATGATATTGTAATCGCCCCCCTGAATCACGGCTTTAAATTCGGGCAGTTTGTTTCTCAAACTCCGAACATTGGCGTAAATACATTTCAATTTTCCTTTTAAATAACGACGTCCCTCTCTCGTATGACTGAACCGTTTCCCTGCTCGCGGCGTGAAATCTCGTTCGGCGCATTTATAGCTTGGGGGCAAATAATTTCCGTACTATAGAGGTTGCGGAGGCTCTCATTTACAATCCTGCCCAGCTTCGAATTACCCAGAGAATTAAAATGTATACCATCATTAAAAAAAAGTGACGGTCTGTCCTGAAAATCATTCCCAAAATTCTAAAACTTAACTCCCATTTCCTGACATAAACGTTTGAGACATTCATTAGTGTAAATTGACCTTGACTGCATTCTCAGAGTCGCTCTTAATCTGGGAATTATCCCAATTACCCCAACTCTATTCGCTTTCGCTTTGGCCGCTATAATTAGGTCCTTTGCTCGATGAACAATCTCGGTAGTCGAGCTGTCAAAACGGTGTACGTCATTTCCGCCCGCGAGTGTGAGGATAGCTCGATCTTCACATGGTTCGTTCAATCTTTTAATTTCATTAACCACGTGGTTTATTCTGCCCCCCGGTAGGCAGATTTTCTTTCGCTTAGCTGGACTTCTTGCTTTGAATTCAGAATCCTGGTTCTTTATTAAAGAGAGAGAGAGAAAATCCCTTGATGGCTAGACAAAAAACTAAAAATAATGAGAAAAAATCAAGACCTTTATTCTACCTCCTGTGCCTGAAGCAACGGACAGAAATGATAAATCGCATTTCTAGTGTTTCCTTACTCCACGAACAAGCGTGTTATAAAGATCACGAGATCTTTTTCTATTTTGACGAATATGCGGTTCTGAATGTGCCAGGGGCCCGCTATTCTTCTATTAGGCAAAACTGGATCCCTCTTTGTTCAAACGGATCAAATTGGAACTAACCCGATTAAAATACGTGAAGCTAACCTAACAACGTAACCTAATTTGTCATAATTTTAACAGGAAAATGAGTTACATAGTTACAGTAAGCCAGCAAGAACTACTTAGTCCACTCAAAGGCCAGTCCCATTCTATATTAGTAGTCTTCCTTTGAACATTGCGCCACGATGCTAACTCATGCGACATTCAATCCACAACAGGGTTCAGTATTTAAACAATATCATTATTCGTAACATAACTGTCGATTTCTTGTTTAAAACGATTCACATTACTAGCATTTACTACCTTCGCGGGGAGTTGGTTCCATTTATCGATGATTTTAAAGGGGAATTTTTTTTAGCTATATTCGTTTGAAACCTCTTCCGTCCTTTGAGTTTAAAACCCTTATTACGTGTGATGCCATGGTTGTACTTAAAAAAAAATCATAATTACGTTTTCAAATTTATTTAGAATTTTGAATATTTCGATAAGCTCACCTCGCATCACCTAGTTTCGAGAGTCAGTAGTTTTAGTATATTCAATCTTTCGATATACGACTTATTTCTAATCGAGGGAATTAGTTTAGTTGCCCGTTAGGTTAGGATAGACTGACCTATTTTAATCGGTTGTTTTTAAAATAAACAATTTGGAATATAGAAGTTGCAGTTTTTTTTAACACAATAAAAATGTTAGGTTAGATTAGGTTAGGGTAGGGTAAGATAGTTTAAATTAAGTTGGATTAAGTTAGATTAGATTAGGTTGAATTAGGTGCTGATAGGTTAGGTTAGGCTAGATTAGATTAGGTTTGGCTAAGTTAGGTTAAGTTAGGTATAGTTCGGTTCGGTAGAGCACGGATCGCCTATTTACACCGGTGAAAGGGAAGTTTCTCGCTAAATTTGACCTGAATAAACACACATAAAAGGATAAATGGCTATGTAAGAGAGTTATTATCTCTCTATTAACATGAAAAACATACATAGAAATTATTTAATGCCCTTTAGGACTTAATTCTTGGGAAGTATTTTTTATCTAATATTTAATTTATTAACTTAGTTTTTTTCCCTGAAAAATCAAAATTATTTTACATTTTCGTCTTTAATTTCATATTTCCTTTTTTGAGATTTTTTTTTTTCAAATAGGCAAAGCTGTGACTCATATTATTTAAATGGGTACAGCTGGGATCTTATTTCTTCAAATTGGCAAAACTGGGACTCATATTCTTCAAATGGACCCAAACTGGTACCCATCTTCTTCAAATAGGCCAAGCTGGGGCTCATTTTCTTCAAATGGACCCAAACTGGTACCCATATTCTTCAAATGGGCAATCCTGAGGCCCATATTCTTCAAATAAGCAAAAATGGGAGCCATATTCTTCAAATGAGCTAAAGTTAGATCCAATTTCTTCATATGGGCAAATGGGGCACTCATATTTTTCAAATAGCAAAAGTGGAAGCCATATTCTTCAAAGGCGCAAATTTAAGATCCCTAATATTTAGATAGGTCAATTGGTGCTGCAATTTTATAAAAGCTCCGATTTTCTTTTTATTATATTTGTTAAACGGGAGTGGGTTTCTGTCGCCAACGGGAACGGGCCCGTAATTTCTTAGTTAATTTTGAAATTGCTGGGGGTTTAGCACTGTTTTGCGCAAGGGTTTTTGGAGATACGAACGTGAGCTTCATCTGAGGGTTCAATCAGTAGGAACTCTGCATTGACTAAGAAGGTTCCGGCTAATGGGCAAGGACCAAACAAGAGCCGGGTTTTTTTTTCAAGTTTTATTATTACTTTAGAGTTCAGATAAATATTTTTGAAAAATTTTACAGCTCTCGAATGGTCTGATATCACACTAATAGGTGGTCAATCTTTGGAGAATTCTGAACTAAGCTTCAGCTTACAATATTTTCCTAGGTATAAATAAGACAAGTTAGAAAGTAGGTGAAGCCCAAAATAATTTTACACTTTATATTACACAATGGAATGTCTTTTCCCAATTTTATTTTACTGCACCTGCGTAGGAAACCTTAAAAATGAAAAATCCAATTAAGACATACTAAAGTGGTGCATGGGCGTTTTTCTTAAGATCTAAGCCAAATCACCCTTTGTGGTAAAATGCGGTCGCTCATGATTCGTCAGTATGATTCTTAGAACGGAGAACGTAAATTGGGGGGGATCTCTTAGCGAGCTGCAGGGACGGGAAGAAGGGGTTGGTAACACTACCATAAGTGGGGTTTTTATTCATCAAAGGGGAATGGGGGGGGGAGAAAATGACTCCGTGAGAAATGAACAGAAGAGTTATTGTAAGGGAAGGTCAACTCGTACGATTTGGTCTTAAATAGCCGAATTCGCATTTAAACAATGGGTTAGGGGACTGAATTCCTCTGGCTTCTTAGTAAAAGTGAAGTATGAATATATACTTATATATACATATATACTTATTAATATTTTATATGACCAATTTAAGCATACATATATGAGTATTACTTAAAAGGTAGAACCGTGTCTGTCATGAAATTAGTTACCTTCTCTTCAATTTAATTTACCCTTGTTGTTCACTTGCTTTATTTTATTAATAATAATTTCTCCAATATTTATTAATGATTCCTATGTAAATGGATAACAGGGAACTATTCTGCCCTATCTGGATGAGAGTGGTTCTCTGGCCCCAACACTTGCTCGTAGATATGCAAAGCTTCATATCTTCTCCACATTTTCATCTCATCCATTTTCAACATTTTCTTTACGGTTCTGTTCTAAACCATCCTTCTGACGGGAATGCTCTCGTTGGTTTTATCTTCATAGTTGTATGTAGCAAAAGTCTGTTGGATACGGTTTTGGACTTCTGGCGTCGAGGCGAGAGTTTTAATCACAGCGAGCGCGGACACAAAACCTCCAGCTGTGCTACGAGTTGGCCGCCCATTGGCGGATACGCCGATACTCAACCGTGCATGGGGTAAGTATCTCCACATGCATCGCCATGAACATAAACCATGAGAACACCGCTACGTTTCTCTTTCCATCTTCACAGCGCAACAGACCCACTCTACCCTTTTATACGGAGGCTTGCCGATGGAGTACTAGTTACCCCCTTATCGGGGATGATTGTATTCAAATCACATGGTCAAAACACAGTACTACCCAGATCCTTCCTCTCCCAACCCCCTCAACGAGGACTGGCCCCTTGTATGTTTTATTCCATTTATGAGATCATTCTTTTAATTAAATAATTTTTTTCATCAAAAACTATCCATTTCATGAAAATTTAGTACCTACATTTGGAAATGCTTCCATTTTCACGTATAAAAATATATTTTAAAGCATTTATTTTTACTCAGTCACACAATTACCTAAATTATACTTAACAAAAATATCCATTGCTTTCCACTCTTCATAACAAAGAATTTTTTGTTTCAAAATGACCCCCAAACACTCAATCATGAAGCATTTACGAAAAAAATCCGAAATATTTCAATTGAAAATTAAATGTATTACAAAACAGAATTAACATTCATGATCCAGAGGTTACCTTTTAATTTAATTTTTTATTTAATCATGCTTGATGGTTACAATTTCCTTATCAAGAAGACTCATTTTTGCTTCAAATCCATTTTTAGTCTTTGTTTCTCATCTTTTTCTTTGATCATAGCATCAGTTCGTCTTTTTTTGGCTTCCATGTCTGTAAGACCTTTGTCCTGCTTCCTTTTCTTTCCAAGATCTTCTTTGTACAGAAGAGAAGAATTCTTAACTGCGTGTATAAGTTACTTAGTCACTTTCAACACAGTTAAAGGCTTCTCAGTTGCAGCCAAGGCATCGTGTACAACTCGTGTACAACTCTTGTACAACTAAGATTTCTTTGTTAATATTGAAACCCCGTTCGACAGCTGCTTGTGCGTGAATGAGGCACAATATCTCATAAATAAAGCTCTTGAAGAGAGTGGTTACCTTGAAATTCGCTACCAGGATTAAGTGCACAAAATGAGAATCAAGACGAGTTTCTCTGGAGAACATTTTATTTGATTCGCAGAATTATCGTCAGTGACAAATCGCTTTTACTCTGTTTTGATGTCATCAGCAGCTTTTCCGGACAGTTTTTCTATAGACACAAGTTCTCTCAGAAGGATCTCAATCCTGGACTCGTACTTAGATGCATTGAACATCACATTTGGATTCAAACAGCTGAAGCCTATGACAACCAAATACTTAAGAAGACTTCTCTCGTTGATTTTTTTTTTTACTATAGCTAAGAAGAAGTTCACTGCTTCCTTCCGAAACTGAAGAATGTCAGTGTTGGTCAGTTGTTCTTGGAACATTTCTAATCTCTTCTATAACAGCGAGGCCGAGATCCACTTTTTCAGCAGGTAATTGGTGAGACGGATTGGTTAAATCCAGACAACTCAGCTGTTTGAAAGATTTTCTCTCAACTAAATCTTTCTTGATAAAACGTAGCAAGAGAGTCGACAGCATGGCACACAAATCCTCGTAAAGGAATGGCATCATTGGGGAGTCAGTTTGATACCGGACCAGAAATCCTTCCAATTTCGATGAAATCTTCAGAAAAAAAGCGATCTTAGCAGAGAGAAGCTTATTGCACAGAGCCTCTTTCATCGTGACATATGATGCACTTTTTGGTTCTTTGTGAGTATTCTTGATTGTTTCAACAAACATCTTGACTTTGGAAGGAAGACTAATCGCCCTTTGTGCAACTCTTGTTTTTCTACCCATCTTGTTCATCAAAATTTCATAGGGAAATCAGATTGATGAACTTCATTTGCTTGCAAAAAGAATTTTCGTCTCATTGGAGAATCTTTGAAAACATAATATAATGTAGGCAAAATCTTGCCAACATTCCAAAAAACGTTCTCATAAGCCAACTTAAAGCTGCCAAAAACTACATGCAAAGAGCATGTGCCACAATCGAGTAAAGGAGGAGAATTGCCACTTCTTTCAGCATTCAATAGCCTCAGAAACTTATGGTTAACGTTCGGGCCGCCGATTGATACCTGAATAATTTTTGATTGGTCGAGATTCGATACCCCTTCATTAAAAACTTCCAGCAAGTCTTCCGCTATTCCTCTGCTTAGAAAAACTGAAGAATGAAGAGGGGTCTGACAGGACAGCAGAGGGCAGGTGAAATGAAAACAGAAAAAGACCTAGGCTGGGGCCTGAGTGAGCGCTGGTATTCACTACATATAGTTGACCAGAAAGCCAACTGTACCCCACACAAGTAAAATTATGCAACATAGAATAGCAAAAAAATAAAAAAAGTGCAATAAACATTATGGAACATTGACGAAGGTGAGGCATTCAAGTGAAAAATGGGTTATAAGCAAAGCATAACCAAAATCAACTGCAAAAAAACAAGAACAAGGTATCCAAGCAACAGTCACAGAAGTATAGCGAGCATCCATCTTAAAATGCAATACATCCAAAGCATACATATGTTCACTCACATTAGTGAGTAGATTAACTTAAATATTACTATTTTTCTAATAGAAATTAAAAAGTATATAACTAGTGAATTTGAAAAATCATTTGAACAATTACTCAATGATTTATTTTTAAAATCAAGGTCCATTTTTCATCAAATTCAAGGACCTTTCAAGGATTTCAAGGGTAAAAATAAATTCAAAGGTTTTTCAAGGACTTCAAGGATTTCAAAGCCAGTAGACACCCTGTAAACATTCTCTATCGAATGATATAATTGCCAAGGTTCTCCCAAGGTTAGTCCGGGAATTATTTTGTTTTGGCAATAACATCATAACTATTCGTCTCATCCTAGCGAAATTTGAAACCCTTATGTTCTTTTACATTTTCTTTCGAATGATATAATTGCCAAAGTCTTCCCAAGGTTAGCCCGAGAATTATTTTGCTTTGGCAATAACATCATAACTATTTGGCCGATACTCTGCTAGACTAGACTAGGCTATAATATGTTATATTCTGCAAGTTAAGTCTAGAATAGGTTATGCTATGCTAGGCTATTATAGGCTAGGCTATACTATGGTAAGCTATGCTATGATATAATGTACTAGGGTAAGATATACTATGCTAATTTAGGCTATAAAATGCTATGCTAGGCTATCATATAGTATGTTAGGCTAGACAATACTAAGCTATGCTTGACTAGGGTATAATATGATAATATAGGCTATACTTTTCTAGGATAGTTAATGCTAGGCTATGTTATGGTATGCTAGGCTAAGCTATACTAGGCTAGATAGGGCTATATTATGCTATACTAGGGTAGGCTAAAGTTTAATAGGCTAGGGAGAGCTATGCTCTGCTATGCTAGGTAATACTATGTTAGGGTACGATAGACTAGCAAACCAAGGCTATAATAGCCTAAGCTATGAATGGTTATTCTAGTCTATGGTATGGTATGCTATACTAGTCTAAGATATACTAGTCTAGGCTATAATATGATACGCTTGGCTATACTATGTTAGGTGTAGTTATGCTAGGATAGGCTATACCAAGCTAGCCTATAGTATGCTATGCTATGCTAGGTTATCGTATGCAAGGATCAATTGGCTATGCTATAGTAGCCTATTCTAGATTTACTATACTAAGCTAGGCTACTCTATGCTACGCTAGGCTAGGCTCTCGCATGCAATGCTAAGCCATAGCTGGTTAGCCTAGGCTAGGCTATAGTAAGCTAGGCTACAATATGCAATGCTACGCTAGGCAAGGATATTCTAGACTAGGCTGCGCTAGGCTACACTATAATATGCTAGGTTAGACTAGGGTCTACTAAGCTAGGCTAGGCTAGGCTATACTAGGATACGATATGTTCGGCTATACTAAGCTAAAGTAGGATAAAGTAGGCTAGCGTAGGTCCGACACAGCTAGACTATTCTATTTTAAGCTAGGCTATCCTATGTTTGGCTAGGCTTGGCTATACTAGGATAAAACAGGGTAGGTTATACTATGCCATGTTTGGCTATGATATGCTATGCTATACTAGGTATGTTTAGGTTAGGCTTTTTTAGGTTATGATATGCTAGACCAGGGGTAGGCAACCTTTTCAAGTGGGTGTGCCAAAATTGGCCAAATCTTTGCTACAAAATTTTCTCACGTGCCAATACTTGACTAAAACACAATGAAAGGATATAAAATTAAAGATGTTCTTTTTATTCATTCCCAACCCTGTATGATGCATAGAAAATACAAGGAAAATATAGTCATTTTACCTAAAAATATACATATTATATTAAACAGAATTGAATCTTTATCATTTCAAGCAGAAAACAACAAATCCAAACTAGAGAAAGAAAAATTGTGGACCTTTTCATTTATTTACCATCAATGAGACTTCTGCTGCTGCCTCACTGATAATATAATTTATAACAGGTTGCGCACAATCCGGTTGCTATATAAAATAAATTAAAGATACATTTATTTAATTTTCTTAAGTTAAGCATTTGGCTTCGCGTGCCGGTTTAAATCGTTAGCGTGCCAAAGGTTCCCCACCCCTGTGCTAGACGATACTACGCTGTTTTCTACTATGCTATACTAAGGTATGTGGCTATACTAAGGTCCTCCCATGGTTACTCCGAGAATTATTTATAACTCTTAAATTTCCTTTTTCGAAGCAAATACGAAGAAAGGAAAATGTGTGCGTGAATCTCAGCTGTGACCTAATGAACGAAACATTTCAAATTTGTTCGCCGGCAGAAGTGATTCCTGGATAGCGAAAAAACGACTGCAATTTGGCAAAAAATGTTTAATTAAGTTGATCAAGTTTATGCAAAGGTGCTGAATTTCGTCTTTGAATGCCTAAGTAGATTTAATGCCAAAGTAAATCCTCCTTCTATTCACTCCTCTTTCTCGAGATCTACAAGGTAGAGCAGGTTAAAGTAAAGGTTTTCAGCTGGTTCTTCCAATTTTATTTGTGCATCGTGGTTTAGGGATTTTCGAAATGAAGCCTTGGACCATCAAGAATACCATTATTTGGGAGTCTGAAAGATGTGAAAGAATTCAAGATCACTAAAGACATTCATTCAAGCCGTATATGGAACGTTCGGAACCCTTTCACGGCTATTTTTTCTACTGGAAATAAAGCAAAAAAACTAATGAATTTAAGCTCGAATGAGTGTAAGAAAGTTCGTAAAAGAAGTGCGAAATTATAACCTTTGGAAATGTGGTTGGAAAGGCGAGTGAGTAGAATATTTTGTGTGACTGTCAAAACTGTCTGGAAAGTTTATAGGAATCTCCGACTTTCAAAATGTAGTCGACAAAATCAACCTCGATTATAGGAAAATGTGAGTTTGTGCCAGATTAATATATATATATATATATATATATATATATATATATATATATATATATATATATATATATATGCAAAAAAGCGAAATTAAAGTGTGCGAGAAAACAACAAATGAAGCGTTTGGAAGTAAGGTGAATGACGATCCGTATAGGGACCGAAATTTATTCTGGAAGAGAGAGAGTTGAGAAGTCAAGAAGAAAATGAGATGTAATTTGTCAACAATGGGATGGATTAAATAAGTGAAAATATTTGAAGAGTTGTATACTGGGAATACAGAGTAAATATGATATATCAGTGGGAAGACTGAAAAATTGGAAGGAAGCTGAAAAGATGGGGGAAATTGCTGGCTGGAAAAATAACTTCGACTTAGATTAGTTCTTAAAGGCATCGTTACTAGTCTCATCACAAGGTTTTTGGTCTTCATTTTTTTAGTATCCAGACGGATTCTATGAGCTAGACTTGCATTCACCGAAGAAAATTAGCTCATTACAACGAACAAAAGGAAACCTTCCTATCATTACATCTCTTTTAGCTTTTCATTGTCGGAGCTCATTCAGTGAGGTCGAAGGACTGGTGTGTAAGCTTTAGTAAAAATGTATGCAGTACATACATATCATGTGCATTCCAATTTTGTCAAAAGACACGAGTAAGAAATAAATGGTGTTTTTAAGTTTCTATTATGGTTATGAATATTACAAAACATAGTCTGCTAAAAGCATCATATTTAGCAGAATTATGTGTTGAAAGCGAAGCTGAATACAATTCGAATTTCATGACCCAAATCTCTCAAAAAATTGTTTTCGCTTAAACAAGAAATTGAAAGTTCCTTACTTGATAAAGAATTAGAAAAAAATCCTTCAAAGATTCAAATTTTATCATTATATTTTGAATGCCTAAGTAGTTTTAATACCTCCATTCAAGGTCTATATTTTCACAGGCTCAATCAGAGATAAATTATCTGCATTTTTTAAAAAAGTAAAAAGTCAGGAGACAAATATACAAAATAACATACTATTCACTTCCAAACTTGAAAGAGATTTTTCCTCAGATAACAAGGAAACAAACAAACTTTTGCTTATTTTAAAAATCCCCCAAAGAAATTTTTAGTTTATTTAAAGAATTTGAAAGGGCAAATATTTAATTTGCATAGATATTAATAAAGTTGAATCTATTTATTCCTGAACAAGAGAAATTAAAAGACTTCTCATTCGATACAACGCGAAAATATAATTTTAAAAATGTACACTGGTTAAATTTCGGATAAAGCTAACGATGAAATGTAGCACTTTATAAAAAAAATGGAATGCAAATTTTATTACGATTCTTTACACCTTCTTGTGTGAAATCAAATTGTATGAGATTGAGGTTTTTAAATCAGAATATTTACCTCGATATTCAGTGAGAAAGAACAATGACTAGCAACATAAAACTCGACTATTCATTGAGAAAGAAAAACGAGTCTCAATATAACAATCTAAAAAATAAGGAGTGGCAATATAGGACTCAACAATTCGTTGAGGAAGAACAACACGGAGTGGAAATATCTCACTAGACTATTCAATAAAAAGACATTTAGTGGTAGTATAACACCCCAAAATTCATTGAAAATAGCAAGAAGAGTTACAATATCACTTGACTATTCAGATAACAAATAAGTGGCAATATAACACTCGAATATTCACTGAGAAAGGAAAATGAGTGGCAATATCATATTTTACTATTCAGTGAAAATAATAAAAAAGGTGGCAATGTAATACTGGACAATTCCTTGAAAAAACTTGGGTGGCAATATCGCACTAGAATATTCAGTGAGAAAGAACTAGTAGTAATATAGCAATGGAATATTCATTGAAAAAGAAAAAAGGAGTTTCAATATCGAATTTGACTATTTAATGAGAAAGAACAACAAGGAGTGGCAAAAAGCATTTGACTATTCATTGAGAAGAACAACTAGTGACAATTTAAAAAAACCCCGTCTATTTATTAAGAAAGAACAAAAAGGAGTGGCAGTATCGCACTTTACTATTCAGTGAGAAAGAACAAGGAGTGGCATTATAGCACTGGACTCTTCATCGAGAAAGAAGAACAAAGAGTGTCAATATCGCACTTCACTATTTAGTGAGAAAGAACAACAAGACTAATCATTGAGCAAGAAACACAAGGAGTGGCAATTTCACATTTTTCTTTTCAGTGGGAAAGAACAACTTGTTCCAATTTAGTAATTGATTTTTCACCGAGAAAGAAGCAGAAGGAATAGGGCTATCGCATTGGTCTCTTCCGTGCGAAAATACGAGAGGCAATATATTACTCGACCTTAAATTGAGTAAAAAACAAGGAGTATTAATATTGCACTTGGCTTTTCAGTGAGAAAGAATAACGAGTGGCAATATAGCACTCGATGATTCATTGAAAAAAGAACAAACAGTGAGAGGTTCATTAAATTTGACTATTTATTAAGAAAGGACAACAAGGGGTGGCAATATAACAAAAATGAGTGATAATATCGCACTTGACTATTCGCACGCTCGGCTGTGGGCTAAGCTCCAGTGGGTGAGTAGGCAATCCTGAAAAGATGCGTTTTCAGGAGTCGCTTGAAAGTGGTAAGTGAGGCAGCAGATCTAATTTCAGCTGAAAGAGCATTCCAAAGCTTGGGGGCACTGACTGAGAAGGAGCGGTCGCCCATTGAACAGAAGGACGAGCGAGGAGTATTCAGGAGAGGAGCATGAGATGACCGAAGGGCCCGAGGGGCGAAACGTTGGGAAAGGGCAGAGGAAAGGTAGGTTGGGGCCTTTTGGTGAAGGACCTTGAAAGTAAAGAGAAAAATCTTGAAATGAGAACGATATCTGACAGGCAACCAGGGCAGTTCCTGAAGCAGGGGCTTAGAAGGGGAGAAGTGAGAGCGACGGAAGAGTAGTCGGGCAGCGTAGTTCTTGACTAGCTGAAAGGGACGTAGAGAGGAAAATGGTAGATTCACAAGAAGAGAGTTATAAATCAAGGCGGGAGGTAATTAAAGCGTGGACAGCAGTCTCAAAACTTTGGCGATCGAAGTGAGAGCGAATGTGGGAGAAGTTACGGAAGAAACAAAGGGAAGATTTACTAATATTGTGGATGTGGGGCTTGAAAAATGCTCATCAAACACAACACCCAGATTTCTAACAGAGTCAGAGAAAGCGACAGAGTTTTCACCCAGAGGGAGGGAGGGAAAGAGAGATTTAACTTTGTATACTAGAGCGGGGGTACCAACCAGAAGAACTTCAGTTTTGGAGTGGTTAAGTTTGAGGAAGTTAGCCGATATCCAGTCCGAGATATAAGAATAGGCAGATAGGAGGTCACAGATTGAGTGGGCAATGGTCGAGGGGGAAGAGGAAATAAAGATTTGAGTGTCATCGGCATAGAGGTGGAAGAATAGACCGAGATTACGTAGGAGGGAGCTAAGAGGGAATAAGTAGATACGAAATAGGAGAGGGCCAAGGACAGAGCCTTGAGGGACACCAAAGCAAATGGGATTGAGGTCAGAGGAGACATCGTTAATTACCACAGATTGGGTGCGAGACGAACGGTAAGAGCGGAACCAGTCGAGAGCAACGCCAGAAATGCCAAGGAAAGAGTGGAGGCGATCAAGCAAGACGGAATGGTCAATAGTATCAAAGGCAGAGGAGAGGTCAAGTAGAATGAGAATGGAGGCCTGATCCCGGTCAGCAGCTCTACGTAAGCAATCAGTAACATTGAGTAGAGCGGTTTCGGTAGAGTGCCTAGCTTTAAAACCTGATTGGTAAGTCTCATCAATATTACAGGCAACGATGTGGGAATTAATGCACGAAACAACTACTCTCTCAAGGACCTTGGTGAGAAAGGGAAGTTGCGAGATCAGGTAATAGCTATCTGGATCGGAAGGGTTAAGCTTCGGCTTTTTAAGGATCGGATGGATTTGGGCACATTTGAAGGAAGAAGGAACAACACCAGTAGCTAGGGAGGTATTGAACAGGCGGAGGAGCATTGGGAGTATGACAGGCAATATTTTGATTAATAGCTTGGGGAGGAACGAGTCACAAGGGAAGCCAGATTTTTTAGAGTGCGAGAGTAAGGCAGACAACTCAGAAACGGTCACGGCAGGAAATATGTTGAGCGGCCGGGGAGGGAGTGGGGGGAAAGGGTCAGGGAGAATGTGAAAGGCCCGGTCAGGCAGTCGTGGGAGGAAGGCACGAAGGTTCATGACCTTATCAGCGAAGAATTTCGAGAGGATGGTGGGGCTAATGGGGGTGGGGACTTGGCGTGAGGAGGTAAGAGAAGAGAGCAGGCGGAAAACGGCACGGGGGTCATTCTTATTGTCGGCTAGCAATTAACGCAAATGGGCTTCACGAGCAGATTTCAGTTTAGCCAAGTAGAGAGATGTCGCAAGACGGTAAGTGAGTGAAAGATCAGTTGTATCTTGCCCACGGAAGCGAGCTTTACGAAGAACCCTTTCATGGGCACATAAAGACTGTCTCGAGCGTAGGAGTTTCAGTGAGTACCATGGGGCGCGGTGACGGCGAGAGGACGAAGGAGTAATAATGAGGGAGTGGGCATTAAGGCAAGTTAGGAGGGATTGCTCCAAGGATGAGAGGATTTGGTCAGGAGAGGCGAGAGGATCAGTAGGGGGTAAATTAGAGGCAACATCATTAAGGAGGGATAGGATGTCAATGGAGGCCTCCGTTGATAATGTTTTGGGATGCGAGGAGGCCGTGAGGACAAAGAAGTGGGGGTTGAGACGTTGAAGTTAATAAGGTAATGGTCAGAAATAGCATTAGACAGGATAGAAGTGGTCAAGTTGGAAATTTGACAGTCGGAAATTAGTCTAAAATGTTACCATGGCAATGTGTTGGGAAAGAAACGTGTTTATTAAGAAAGAAGAGGTCAAGGATCTCAAGGAAGGCAGGTAGATTAGGGTTAGTGACTGGGAGGTTGAAGTCCCCCATGATGAGAAGATGACCCGATGGGGAGAGACTAGCGAAAGGGTTATTAAATTCGTCAAGAAAAAGATCAAAGGAAGAGCTGGTTAAGATAAACAAAAAGGAGTGAAAACATCGTACTTAACTATTCAGTGAGAAAAAACAACTGAAATTATAACACTTGGCTATTCCTTTAGGAAGAAGAGCAATTAGTTGCAATATAGCACTTTACATTTTCGTGAGAAAGAACAACGAGTAGCAATATAGCTCTCGACTATGTATTGAGAACTAACAAAAAGACTTGGATATATCGCTCTTAACACTCGACTGTTGATTGAGAAAGAGCAACAAGGAGTGTCAATATCGCTCTTAACACTCGAATGTTGATTGAGAAAGAGCAACAAGGAGTGTCAACATCGCATTTGGCTATTTAGTGAGAAAGAACGAGAGGCAAATAGTACTCGACTATAAGTTGAGATGAACATGAAGGTGTGGCAATATCGCACTTGACTATTCAGTCAGAGAGAACAAGGAATGTCAATATTGGACTCGATTATTCATCAGGATAGAACAACAAGGAGCTCCAATATGATCGTTGATTGGGGTGAGATTGCTATGAAAATCAAGCGCTTCATGACATTAAATTTTTAATTCAAGTATGATTTGTGATAAATTTATATAGTAATTTGTTCCCTTAATTTGCAAATTTGTATCAGATACAATCAATATGTGTCTAAGGCAATAAAATATTTATATTTTAAGTTGTAAGATTTTAATTATTTTAAATTATCAACCTTTCCTGCAGATGCGGCGATATCTGTTTAAGGTTCTGCAAAAATGCCGCCTGCTATTAGGATTTGAAAACCACTCCCTTAAAGCATCTGCGCCATTTGTATGGCCATTATACGTTTTGAATCCAGGCATGTTCGTTCAGGTCTTCATTCTTGTTCTTCATTGTATGATAAAATGTGGCTCGACGGTTCTAGGTCATATAAAATTCTATGACCCCACTGGCAAATGCAGAGGTCAGCACCACCAAAGTGCAATGGTATCCCTTGTACCAGGTAACAAATTGCTTATGTTTGCTAAACTAAGTTCGTTACACACTTTAGTGGCATAATTTGTGCAAAGATTTTCACCCATTTATAATCTCGAAAAAATGATTCCTTACGAATGAGCAACAGGATCTACAATAGAGGGTACGATTGAATTTACCGTCTCGTAATTGACTTTAACCTGGTGTGTTTTTGAGCTTCACTCACGAGTATCATGTGTAATCTTTCATTTCTCCTTGCAACTATTCAGCTTTAATATACCAAATTACTTGCCACATTTTTATAACTAGCAAATATGTACACCAGGGGATAAGGCCCTTGGCTACGGCCAATATAGAGGCAGCTAAAGAGATAGTTTAAGAGATAAAAGTAGTAAGCGAAATTTCATCCTCGCTTTCTAATTGACTTCCCAGACCTTATTGCTAAACAAGGACGGAATCTCTTTACGACTTTCTTGCCCTACCAGTGTTTTTGTACCGAACAGCAAACGCTTTTAAATTCCAAAGTTTTTATCAGCTCGACCTTATGTGGGCGGGCATTTTGGCAAACTTCAAACAAAGAATTGAGGGTCAAAGTTTTCGTCTAAAGCGAATGAGAGGTTTCTTAATGAGGTAGTCGAGGAACTTCCTTTCGTATTCTTATTTTAAAGCGACTTTCATCAGTAAATATCTTTCTCAGATAATTCAAGTTTTGAAGGGCTTCTCGTCCTCCAACTTGCTGCTCAGTATGAAGACGTGCTAATTTTGTTTAGAGCAATTGAAATTTGGAGGATAACTACTTAAAGCAATTGGTATATCTTTTTTATCTTCAAATTCGGATTTCTCATTTTTTTTCAATATTCAAATCAATACTTAAATTTCGAAAGGAGAATTAAAAAGCATACCACTTCTATCCTTGCTCCGATCTTTGATATTCTCAGGGATGAAATGAAAGTAAATACCCGCTACTCTGGCCCACAATTGAGAAATACTCAATTAATTTTACCGTCCTAGCGATTTTAAATGGAGTTACTTTGTAATACCCTCTTCCTAAGGTCTCTATTAGCATAATATATCACAAACATAATGTAGTGTTGGCAAATCGTCTTCCGCTCATTTGGAATTTTATGGCTCCTGGTCTCTGTTAAATACCAATATTATCATCCAGATTACCTCTTTTTGTATTGTTGTTTTTATGAACTAAATTACGTAGAATAAGTACAGACGAGCTTACATTCGTCATTTTTAATTGGATCTATAAACT
The DNA here is from genome assembly GCA_963969495.1 of Ceratothoa steindachneri. Classification (NCBI taxonomy): domain Eukaryota; kingdom Metazoa; phylum Arthropoda; class Malacostraca; order Isopoda; family Cymothoidae; genus Ceratothoa; species Ceratothoa steindachneri. The sequence goes on from OZ018326.1 coordinate 93,389,057, forward strand.
CTCGAATTTGTTTATATTATTTACATACACATAAAACTGCTTGGAGTTTTCTTCATACGTTTTAGAAAGATCAGCTTCATACTTGGTTTGTATTTTTACTTCACTTTTTCTCTGCGCCGATAACACTGTATAACAAGGATTTTTGCTGCAGAGACGAGAATCTGTTGTTCTATGGTATTTTCTTACATAAATCACGAAAAGGACATTCCGTTTTGCAAAATGACTCACGTTTTTCATATATTGCGAATGAAAAATGAAATAAAATTCGGAAAATCGCCATAATGCATATATGAATATGTTACTTCAAAGTTTAGCCATCATAAGCCTTATTCAAATGTTTATTTGAATTTATTTTATAAAGTGATATTAAACACATGATCAATTTTGAGCAAAAAATAACTAAACCTCTAATTTTTAGTCTCGTGCAAGCTAGTCTATGTTACTATGTCGTCGGTCGGATGGTCCATTATACTTTTCAATGAATTTAGGAAGGTTTGGAAGGTTGTAAGGTCAGATGATATGTAAGTTAATTGATAATACGTCTGTCAATTATTTTTTCCTTCAAATTTTTTTTCAAAAAGAGAAATTTCAAGAAGCTTTTTGTATAAGTTAACGTTTAACTTCAACAGAAAACGGAGAATGTGAATTTATTCGCGGATCTTCAACCTTTCTAATTTTTTGGATAAATAAACAATAACATTCTAGTCAATGCGGTTAGGTAAGGTTAGTAATAAGAATTCCTTAATCCGCTAGAAAAATCTATGTAACGCTCCTGGAGAGAGTTGAGGAACTCCAGGAGACTTCTCTAGCGGATTAAGGCATTCTTATTATTACCCTTACCTAATAATATATGTATTTAAAGGCCCAAGGAAATGAAAATTAGTAAAACAACCCGGAAAAACACTAAAGAATATTACATGTACCAATGAAAGCTTAAGAAGGAGAATGGGAGAAGTAGAGAACGAAAAGATAGGGCAAACTATTTTAACCGTTATATGGAAATAAATAAAGAAGTTGGATTTGAACCTGTATCATCAAGCGCTCATCACTTATATGACCAAGACGCTCATCGTGGTTGAGGATGATATCTCTGGCGATGAGCGTCTTGGTCATATAAGTGATGAGCGCTTGATGACACAGGTTCGAATCCAACTTCTTTATTTATTTCCATATAACGGTTAAAATAGTTTGCCCTATCTTTCCGTTCTCTACTTCTCCCATTCTCCTTCTTAAGCTTTCATTGGTACATGTAATATTCCTTAGTGTCTTTTCGGGTTATGTTACCAATTTCTGTCTCCTTAGGCCTTTAAATACATCTATATATCACGCGTCATGTGATTTACAATTAACACTAACAATATATATATATATATATATATATATATATATGTATATATTGTTAGGTAAGGGTATTATTGATTTATATATATATATATATATATATATATATATATATATATATATATATATATATATATATATATATATATATATATATATATATATATATAATGTATGCCTCATGAACACGAAAGAATGATGGAAATAAATCAATAATACCTAAAAAGATAAACGCAATAATCTTTCTTCAGAGAAATGTATTTTCCTAATCGGAGTTGCGATTATGGATATGAGACACTCACAAAGTAGCGCGTGAGTAGAGCAATAAATGCCAAAAATCACACAGGAAAATGAAAGGCGGATTCCAAGTATTTTCGAACTCGTTTAGTTTATTATCAAGGAATAACAAATTTTTTTTACAAAGGTGGTATATATATATATATATATATGTGAAACAGAAGAGCAATGCCCCACCCATGAACAACAAAAGGACCCAATATTTACCATTAAAAGTTTTCTTTTAATGTTAAATATTACCTTCAAAAGTTTGGTTTGGATATGGTATATTGCTTATCCCCTGTTTTTTTCTAACATATATATGGAATTTTTTTTAAACTACCTTAGTCCCCACCATTATCGATTTTCCTCTTGTTTGGTTCCTATATATAAATGTTCTATTTGTTTGTAGCCTTCTTCTAAGGTTGTTAATAGTTTTTTTACTGAACTTAATTCTCTGGTTCCTTCTATTAAATTTGCCCTTGAGCTCGAACAAAATGGTGTCCTCCCGTTCTTAGATCTACTTATTCATAGGACTCCATCTGGATTTAAATTTTCCATCTACCTTAAGCCTACCAACGCCTGTTCTTATATTCATTTTTATTCAGGTCATAATGATGAAGTCAAACGGTCTCTATTTAAACCAATGTTTCTCCGTGGGTTGCCTGTCACTAGCCCAGAATTCTTGGATCGTGAGATTTTAATATCTTTGAGATTGGTAACAATCTTTCCTACACTCATAAATTTCTTGCAGGATGCCTCGATTTGGCAAAAAAGTCCTTTTATAGAATTTGCCAGAAGCAATACTTTGGGCAAACCGGTAAATCATTAAATGTGCGCTTGACGCAACATAAATAAAATATTAGAAGGGGAAAATGCAACAACGCTTTCTTTGTCCATTTATCGGAAAACAGTCACCCTATGAATTGAAATTCGGCTAAATTTATTTACAAATCTGATGACTTTGTTCAAAGAAATATTGTCGAATGCTCATTCATTAATTCCTCGCCTAATTTTAATATATCCCCCGGTCTCTTTAAACTAGACCCTGTTATTATAAGGCTTATTTATAACGAAATTGTCCATTTTACATCTTAGCCCTTTGATTTATTAATTTAGTTATGTCTCTCACGTTTATTTTTATGTAGTAACAATCGGGTATGTATGTACTTAGTTTAGTCACATAAATGTCTACGTTCTTTGCGCACAGGTTGGAATTTTCCGGAAGTAGACCTTATCTATTTGGTTTTATACTTCACATCCGTCTTTGATATTATTTTTCTATTTTGGGTCCTTTCATTGTACATGTTCGGGGCATTGCTCTTCTGTTTCACACACATATATATATATATATATATATATATATATATATATATATATATATATATATATATATATATATAATGAACTGAACAAGTTCGAAAGTACTTGGAATCCACCTTTCATTTTCCTGTGGGATTTTTTCGCATATATATATATATATATATATATATATATATATATATATATATATATATATATATATATATATATATATATACACATATATATGGAATAATTACAATTCGAAAAATATTTTAGAATGTATTTGTATTGAAACTTTTCTTAATTTCAATTTTAACCCAGAGTTAATTTCGTTAAATCGCATTATTACATCGTATATCAAGTCTGAAATTAAGATTTTCCTTAATTAGGGTTGTGGGGAAGGGGGGCCATCCTCCTCTTCTATATATACTCATGTATTTTGCCTCTTTGTTTATTCCTTGAAAAGATGTTCACAAATAAAGAAGAAAGGGCTCTGAATCATCTTTCTCTTTTTTCATATATTTGGTTACAAGGAAAGTAATGTTCGATTTTCTGGAATAAAGGTTTAGATAGTATTTAGTAAAGTAATGACTCTTGCTATCGTTTATGAAAGCGAAAACGAGTCATGTATAACTTTTTCCTTCATATATAAAAATATTGTTAGTATCTTGTTCAGTATTTACCCTTGTACCCACCCCCATTTTACGTCGCATTAGACATGTTTTAATATATGAGTTAAATAAAGGTGTCAATGCAAGTACAACGGCAAAATCCATTCTGAGCACTTATGCGGATGATGTAATAAATGAAAGAAGTTGCGGGAGATGGTTTTTTCGGTTCCGAAGTGGGGACTACATACCAAATATAGGTCGTCCCCAAAATCTTGATTTGGAAAAGTTTGAAGCTATTTTCACAGTAATATCTGCTACAAATTCAAGGGAACTCGCTGAAAAATTTACCCTAATCCATAAGACTGTCCTACGCCAACTGATAAGGATTGGATAGGTTCCAGTGATTAAATAATGGGTCCACCACGAACTATCAACGTCAAATCTGCAATAGCATGTTGCTTGCTGTGAGTCATAGCTTTCACCATACCTTTAGGCACCATTTTAAGTAGGTTTGTTAATGGTGATGGGAAGTAGATCCTGTATCATAACGTCAAACGTTAAGAGGAAGCAGAATTTCTTAACAACCGAAAAGAGGACTTCATTCCAAAAGAAAAGGTTCAGTAATTGGTGGGATATTAATGGAATTGTCTATTACGAACTGTTAGACAACATTCAAACAATTAATCCTAAACTACTATAATTAACTTCGTCGTTTGAAAGCCATTTGAGCAAAAGACGACCCTGCTTAGTCAACAGAAGTGGTGTTCTCCTCCATCACAATAATGCCCGTCCTCACACAGCTTGAAAGACGAAAGATCTCTTCGAGAAGCTCGATTAGTAAATAATGCTTCTTTTTTTATAGTTTCCAGACCTTCCTCTTTCTGATTATCACTTGTTCAGGAAATCACAGAATCATTTGGTCTTGGGTTGACATTAAGAGAAGAGGTTGAAAACGAGTTGGATTCATATTTTGCATCAAAACCTAGAGAATTTTTGTAAGTGAGGCATTTATAAGCTTGTTGACGAATGGAATAAGTTCTAGGAAGTAATTATTATGTTTATGATTGAAAATTTCCATCGTCGTAAGTTTTTCATTTTTAATATATACCCTAAAATCAGACATTGCTTTCGTTCCAGCCTGATATATAGGCTGAGGCCGGTATTTCTTGGCAATTTTCAACCACCAATTTAACGTATTTTAGTTTTACCTTCATTGCTGTTCCTTTTCTTTTTAAAACAATAATATTTTTGCACTAATTATGGCAGATAAACGTAAGCAGAAAAATGGTTGAAAAAGTCAGAAAGGAGCTAGAAGGTTCAGGATTAAACTACGAGGATTCAGCAGAGAGGAAACCCGTAGTAGAGGATCTGAGCCACCCGAACGCCAGGATTCGTCGCTGAAATTCAGGAGATCAGCAAAACTGATCCATCCCCAAAAGTCGATGCGTTCCATTGTAAGGATAAAATGTATACATGAAAAGCTCATCATGCGGGTGGTGCATGAGGAAATTTGCTACTTCTCATACAAGATGATGAAGGGACAATTTATTTTCAAGGCGATGCAGGAAAAGCGACTAAAGCACATTTTAGAGAGATCCCCTAGAATAATATTATTTCCCCACGTCCTAAAATATCACTTTACAAGAGAAAGCGAGCCGTTACTCCCCCCCTCCGACTTCACCGTTTTTGGACTTGCCGCCAGGTCACCGCAAAAATTCAGACTGAGGCATGACGCTGAAATTGAAGACTACCTCTCCGCTGTCTCAACGCCCTCCCCCCTCGGGTCGGGAGATCACTCATCAATTTTGTAGGTTCGCGACGAACATCTTTTATGGCTCCAGCCGCTAGTCGTCCGTCTGGCTCGCTGATCCCTGCGTCTTACACCCTCCCGCAAGGAGACGCTCAGTTGTCACGGCCGATAACGAGGGTTCGAGAAGGCCTCAATCTCTTTCCCTATTTTGGAGAACTCCGGGTATATATGCACCCTCCCAAGGATTACAGACAGATTTGGTTACACGACACTTCTCCGAAAGGAGTTTGCTTCAACGAAGCTCTCTCCCGATAAGTGTGAGTGACGGTCGCAAGCCACGGAAGAGCTGGACATCACACCTGTATCTTTGGGTCAGGGAGAAGAGTCTCGTGAGGCAACGTCTGCCTACCTCAAACGCCTTCGGATAAAGGATTGGAGAAGCAGTCCTCCGAAGTTCTTCTGGTAACCTCTTGAGGACAAGAGACCCGAATCTCGCAAAACACAAGTTTCGAGAAGGTAGCTCTACCTGCCGCTGGATTTCGGCTATCCACATGAGTAATCAAGGTCACCAAGAACTCCCTCCAAGTTTGCCCCACTTTACTCTCTAGGTTCAAAGGAAGTAAATCATTCATTACCCTAAATCTCCCATTATAATCATTCAATAACTCTGTTTTTTTTTAATTAGTATTCGGAACTTGATTTCCTCTTATTCATGTACCTATATATATATATATATATATATATATATATATATATATATATATATATCCATATTTATTGTTGTGCCTTTTATTTAATGTGTATTAAAAATCCATTTTTGTTATGTTTGGAATATTCCTTGGTCACGCTGCTGCAGCTATCTATTCAAATCGCACTCTTCAAAAAATAACAGTTGTCGCCTTGCTTAGCCTACCTTAGAGCATGTGTGCGCATATTCCCGTACACTTAGCCATACTTCGACACACAGGTTGAAATATCCATTGGAGCCAGACATGCTGTTTCTTTTCTGACAAGAAGAAATTCTGTTACGAGCATAAGATCAACTACCAGTAAAACAAGTTGCTTGCTGTCGCACTCACGGTCGAGCCCGGAGTCGTGCAGAGGAAATTTTCAGTGCCAATATGGTTTTCGGTGTCGTCGGCAGTAAAGGCGACGTCATGCTACTCCAATTATTCCATGAGTGCCTTGGGCTTAAACCACAGGCGTGTTCTTCTAGTAAAATCAACATAACATATCATGAAGACAAACTAAACCAAATTTGACGAATATATCTAAAAAGTAATAACACTGTTTTATTGTTTCCTGAGAGATACATTATGTCAACGAATACTGGTCGCACTGTGTCCCTGGGAATATCTTCGAACACCTCCTTGATCTTGGCCAGCAGCTCAGTCTTGGCGTTGTTGGAAGAGCGGTTGGTGTTTTTACAACCTCTCCCACTCATAATAATCCATGAGATAACAATCATGGCGTCTAGTAAGCCATAAATTGGGGATGGTAAAGTCGTATAAATTCTCCGAAAACGACACCTTACTCATTTCAGATGTATTTCCTTCCATCGGCAATGATCTCCAGCAAGAGTTGGACCACAATCTACATCCGATCCATATAGCAGTCTAAATTTATGCTAAGACCCTGTTCAAATACGTGCGGCATCATAGCCACTGGAGGAAGACTCACAAAGATAACTGGTCTTCAAGATACATGAAACGTCGTATGGTCTAGGGGAAAGTTATTTTCATCTAATAAGAACCATATCATCCCCGGCTCAACAGGATGTTTCAGCTTGTTCAAGAACGTATTGCCTTCATCAAGCGGTTCTCCTTGGCTTTCGTTGTCGGAATTGTCTCTTCGGCCTTTTGTACAAGTATTAGCGAAGGCCCCCATTGCGGGCCGGCCTTAGGGTTGTCAGTCTAACAGCTATCCTACTTAATTAAGGAAGGATTCCCTTGTTCGGGTATCCCATCACCATCCCCTGCGTTTGTTACAAAACGCCTGATGTATTCCCTTGTGTTATACATCGCTTTGTAGTTTATGTTGCAGATGCCCATGTCTCGTTTTACAGGCTTTAAAGTGTTAACAGAGATTTCAACATAAGTCATGATGTTGGTATTTTCATTCCCGGCATAAATCATCATGATGGAGTTCATTTTGCTCAATATCCAGAATATTTCCTTTCCTCCATGTCATCTAACATCTCCTCAACTAAATGTTCACCGATAAATCAATATGTTCCTGAAAAAGAGGTGATGTAAAAAATCGTCAAATTTAACCTGAAAACCCTTATATATATATATATTTATATATATATATATATATATATATATATATATATATATATATATATATATATATATATATATATATGGCCAAGTTATTGAGACTACCATATTTTTCTATGAAAAAAAAATTAATAGAACTAATTAAACGTTACATTTTTTTATTATGTTTATATCATAATTTGAAGGTGAAATATATACAAATTTTAGAGATAAACTCATTTTATAACTATATACAACCAATTAATGCGCGCAGTCAATGCATACAATGATGTCCCTATTTTCTTCAGCACCGCTTCAATTTTGGGGGACCTGCTGGAGACCTACTTTTAATTGATATTGCTCGATTTTTGTTCAATAAGCACCGGTAGCTACTCATAATTGGATGACTTCTATTTATCAACAGTCAGTTTATCCCGAGAAATTCTTGGTTTCATCTTTGGCAAATTCCTGGGCAATTTTCCTCAAATTTCATTGCTGTTTTCACCTAAGAACTTTGTTATTGATTTTGCACTATGAAGTGATCGCCATCACTCGAAAAAATACAGATATCATCCTCGAATTGGTCATGAAGTGTTGAAAAAAGATGATGGTGGAGCACGTTTTGAATTATAGCAGTGTTCTTGGGAAAATTTTTAATAGTCCAGTTCCCTTGAAGAGAAGCAGACCCAGATATGGAGAGTATCCGGATGCTTAACCATGGGCACGAAACAGGACCCGTGAAAGCACTTCCCTTTCGACATCGTTTACACGCGCTTGACTCGAGCTCAGAAGTCACAGCCCGAGTTGTTATCTATGAACGTAAAAAATAAAAGTAATTAAAATTCAATGTTTTCTTGAAACAATAGATCTCTAAATAAATTAAGATTAAAATTCCAATCTATGAAAGGTTTCCGTTCTCCAATATTCTTAAAGGAACGAAAAAATAATCCAGCAACTTGGGCTAATACGAACGAGCCTGGTAGGTGTAAAAGACTAACTGGCATCTCTTGTCAAGAGTACAACACAGGCAACAGTCAGATCAGTATCTGGCTAAACTTTGTTGTGCACGCGGCTGTTGTTATTTGATAGCTGTTATTCTGTGCGTCTGTGTGTAAAGATCAGTTGTTCTTTTGCAGGGTTGCTTAATGTTTACATTTTACTTAAAGATGGAGAAAGATATAGTGCTAGATATAAAAAATAAGCCATTTAGGAAAAGCATTTTGAGCGATTTGGACAAGAAGAAGGAACTGTATGACAGGATATTATACGCGTTCACTATGAAACCAAGACGACTGGAGTTCATGTATAAATGAAGTGAGTAATTTTTATATTAAAACTATATTTCTTTCTTATTGTTAAATTATAATTGCACATATAAGTCTGTGGTGTGCATTACGTCTCTTACCTTCTTTTATACATGGGTCTTATGCGAAATCTGTGTTGAGCTCAAGTGACGCTGATGACCTGGAGTCGCATCCAAAATATAAAGTGTGTGTTCGGGCTAAATTTGATAGTTTGCATAATAGAAAAACAAAACGCAATATTTCAGCGGAAAATAAATGTATTCTAGAGTTTAAATCAATATCAACTAGATTGTAGCCGGGAGATAACAGTTTACTAAAAGTAGCGGCCCTCAATTTGCACCACGGCATCAAGCCGGCTCCGGAACCTAGTGCATGCGTTCCTCACTGTGTCCCGGGGAAGATCTTCGAACACCTTCTTGATCTTGGCCAAAGGCTCAGTCTTGGTGTTGTAGGCAGAACGGTTATTATTTTTCTCAAACGCCCCCCAACAGAGTAATCTATTAGATTACAATTGGAGGAATAAGGAGGCTAGAGAATAGTGATGTTTAATTCGTAGATATTCTCCGACAACCACTTCTGACTCTTTCTGGTGAATGCTGCTGCCACATATATGGCCTTTTAGCGGCAACACTCTGCAATCAGGGTTTGACTATACTCTTAAATAGCTCCACATACCCGTCTAAATTGAGCCTGGAACTGCTGAAGTATGTATGGCGGGATAACGTCACCCTCATTGGAGACACAAAAAGACCATCACAGTTTTGGGGAACTCCGTCTACATGATAGGTGGAACATCACATGAATTATAGGCAAGCCAGCGGTAGTTGTGGGTGTTGTGCAACTTGTGCTGTCAGAAGTTCCTTGTAACTGCGAATAACCAGATCATTCCCGGCTCAACAAGATGATTCAGATTGTTCAGGAGTTCTTTGCCTGCGGCAAGCAGGTTTCCTTGGCCTTGGCTGTTAGAATTTGTGCTTTGCAATTGTTGAACGAGTGGTTGCGAAGGTGCTCATTTAGGGTTAGTTTCATGATAGAGATTCCAACACCCACCTCTCTCACCAAAGCTTCAGTTGTTGGATGAATTTGGGCTTGGAGACGCGGTCATAAGGCTTGTTGTAACCATTCTGTATTTAGCTCTATTAGTAGCGAGGTACATATATGGTTGGCCAGAAAGTCCATCATTGTCTACGATCTTCGTTCAGCAATCAGCCAGCATACAAATCTGTCCCAGATACCAGTCAGCTGGCTTGGAATAAAAAAAACTGTAAATATGAGGGGCGGTCAATAAGTTTTGCAATTCGGATATAAGGAAACGAGATATGAGGAAGAGTGTTTTCTTATTTTTCAATATAACTACCCTCGACTTCAATGCACTTGCGCCAATTGTCCCTGAGGCTTTGAATTCCCGACAACCAGAAATCTCCCGACTGCTGTTCAATCAACTCCTGGACGGCGGGCTGGACATCTTCATCGTCCCCAAACCGGCGTCCACGCATTGCAGCCTTGAGCTGGCGGAATAAAAGGTAGTCGCTAGGGGTCAGATCTGGACTGTAGGGGGGATGGTTGAGCTCCTCGAATCCGCACTCACGCAAGGCAGCGTGTGCAACTCTGGCCTTGTGGACTTTGACAACGTTGAAGTCGATCATGGAGCGTGAGGTTTCGTGAGGTTTCTAGGGACCTAACGGGCAGAGACCTTGGTCATGGAAAAATTGTCGTGGATGATGTTGATGCCACTTCCATGTGATGTTCTAAGTTCTCGCTCGATTTCTTTACCCGTCGATTTTCGAGGATCATCCTCTCTACACGGGCCACATTGTACTCGTTGGTCACGTCTGACGGGCGTCCTGGACAGGGGTCATCCTTAAGGGACTCATGACCATGGCAGAAATCCATATTTCAGCAAGCAATGGTTGCATAGGAAGGGGCGGTGTCAGTGTACACTGCAACCATGCGTTCATGGATCTCTTTTGCATTCTTGCCTTCCTTGGTCAAAAGTTTGCCTTCCTTGGTCAAAAGTTTGATCATTGCGCGGTGTTCAACTTTCTCCATTGTTGAAAAATTTGTGACTGACAATCTACGATCAGCTACTGCTTCTTAAATATACGAGGCAGGAGCATGCGGCTGCAGGTCCTGACTTGTCATAACTTGTCCTAACACCCTCACAAACAGACATCCCCCTTCCTATCTTTTGCACTGAAGATTCGCAAAATTTATTGACCACCCCTCGTAAGCTTTCTTCACTCCATCAAAATGGTTGAATCGCTTGTCGCGGAGGAAGTATGACATTGAGCGGAATAGGCCATAGTCACTTGGATCATTATCGGGACTGAATATTGGATGTGGAAGAATCTCAACACTCTCTATCGGTTTAAACATCTCCATGGTCAACCTGGCAGTGTATGACCTCGCATTGTCTTGCTGAAACAAAACCTGTCTTCGATTGATCAAAGCAGGATACTGCTTCTTTAGTTAGTAGTACATGCGGTCTAGCTGCTGGCATTACAGCTGAGCGTTGATGGCGCAAGCAGGTCGAACAAGCTCAAAATGCAGTACTACTTGGAAATTCCACCAGGCAGAGATAATGACCTTTTCAAACCGATTCCTTTGTGAAACGGATGTCGGTTGTTCGCCTCGCGGAACTCATTTCCTTGATCGATCGTGGAAGTTCTGTGAAAAAATTAATGACGTTTGCGTCATTACTTTTGTAAATCGACCGCTTAGTAAAGACTTTTCAATCCTGCTTCCTCCTCTCGAGAAATTGATTAAACTCGTCCAAAAGAGGGTCATTTATCTAAGGAAGGCAAACTCAATGGTAATAGATATCACAAGAAAATAAAAGTAGAATATAAATAGAGTGGAATCACTTGTGACTCATATCTCTATTTAGCTTAATAGAGAAGGTATTCGATGAAATCACAACTTAATGACTGAGTGAGCACCTGGATGCAATTGAATTAATATACAATTTTGGGTCAAAAAGAAAAGAAGCACAGAGATAGCCCTCACAGTCATCACTGAGAAAATTACTAAAGTAAAAAGGGGCAGTAGTGAAATCGTCTGCAAGGATGTATCAAAAGCTTTCGCAACGTTTGGACAAGGGTAATGCAATACAAATTCATACAACTCAGAATAAACAACAAGCTAGAAAGCCTATTCTGCAACTATACTTTGAAAAGATACACATTCATTGAGATCGAAAATCAAGAAGGAGATAAATTCAAACACGAGTCTGGTCTTCAGCAACAAGGATGTTGAGTTCAACGTTCTACTCAGATTATACCCCATACATCCCACTCACCTTCACTGACGGGCGCCTCAGCATCTAATTCGCCGATGACGTCCGGCAAATCTTTGTATGCCCTTACAGGAGCGGCGAAATGTATGAAACATTTACGGCAAAAGAGAATAGTAGGATAGATGAATACGAAAAGGAACAAATTGAAGATTATTCCGATGTTCAGAAGAAAACACGGATATGACTACCTTACAAAATGAAAGGTACCAATAGACAAACGAGTCTAAAGTGCTACGATTAAAAATAACTAGAAGGGTATATAGCAAGCACGCAACGGAACTAGTTAACAGAGGAAAAGAAGAACTGAGACTACTTTATGGCTCAGATCGCTCAACCAGAAGAACAAAAAAAAGATATAACAAGCAATAATTCAGTCAGTGATGGTATACTTAGTTTCTTAATGTACCTCTTCTCTAAAACAAACATTAAATATCAAACTGCAAAGGATACAAAACAAAACGACATTCTTATCATAAACACAAGAAGAAGAGAAATGAAAGAATAACGCCACATTCACAGAGAAGCTGAATTAAAAAAACTCAACAAAATAAAAGAGAAAGGAGCAAAAAAAATAATATAAAAACTTTAGAACACATAGTGGAAGAAACTACAACACTGATAGCGCAGAGGGAGGACAGGAGATCTCACCCCCTCTTTCCAACCTATATCTTAAAGATCGACCAGGAAGAGAAATAGATCTAGCCATGAAAAGCCTAGAACGCGTAAGTTAATATACCTAATTTACCAGCTATCTAAATGTATACAATGGACGATATTGTTATAAAAAACTCTGGCAAAAAAAGAGAGTGACGAGAAAGTTAAACCAGCAATAGAGACAATTAAAACAGCCAGCGGGTTGAACGCTTAAAACAACACACATATATAATACAAACACATTAAATAACAACGAAAGATAGCCTCTTTTCAAATTTATACTATTCTAGAAAAAGGGAAGAGATTAACATGACCTCCATGTAACTTAGCATTCATTTACAAACCTACTACTCCCTTCCATTTTTCCCTACTCTTTTTCTACTACCATACACTCTTTACGGGCTGAATCTCTATAAGTTGGCAGGGTAAATAAAATAAATAATGAATAGACACGGTTATAGTACACACCGTGGTTCTAATCACAAGTAAAGCTGTACGTACACTGACTGCCTAGGTTACCCATCAAATTTATTCCTATATTTCCAGTTTTGCTATCTCTTACTCTTTACTCTTATTCCCCATCTCTTTTCCATGGCTTCCTCGTCGTGCCTACCAGAGCCCGTAAGGAAGTTAGGGGGGGGGGGGAGTGATAAGGGGAACTTTCACCGTTTCCTTTCCTTTCATTTCATTAGTGACTCGAGAGTGTGAAATGATAGTAAATTTCTTCCCAATAAATAATGGGACTGCGAAGTTGGTATTCGACCGAAATCAAAGGATGAACTCAAATGTTAAATATCTGCTGATATTATAAAATAATTAGTTATATAAGAAAACAAAAGCCTACAATAATTGAGCGAGATGTTCGTGTATAAATAATATAAATGCATTTCTGATCAATTAGTTGTTAGGTTTCTTAGTCACATTATAGAGAAATTGTGGAGCTCTCGCTAGGCTAGTAGTTACTGCTTTGGACTTGTAGCGTAGAGGTACGGGTTCGATTAGAACAAGCGTGGACGTAGCAGATTCATCGGCGTAATAGCTGGCTGCCCATTGGCAGATACGCTAACCTTACCCTCAGGGGAAGCGAAAAGGAGGGTGTAAGTAACTTCATAAGAGTCATAATGTACAAACGAATCACATCGTTCTTTCTCATCCCGTCTTCATGTGGAGTACTATTTCTCCTGAGACGATACTCATATCTACATGCGGAGCCAAGGAAGGTTTCTATGGTCTCTAGTTGGTGTCAAAACTCCACCCCCCTAAAACGATCGTCACTTGTCCTTTCGGACTAGCCTTATAATTTTGATCTTTATACGCATTTCATTATCCATTTGGGAAATCTCGTTCGTGACGCGAACGAGGAATGGTGGAACTTTCATACTAGAGAGAAATTGTTTCTGAAAATCGTCGATTTTCGACTTTGGTCCTTAGCAAACTCATGGATTAAAGAGAATTCTTTAAGATTAGTTTGGTGGAAATATAGAGACATATTTTCTCATTTAGCCTCTTTTTTCCCACTGTTTTTCGATCAGAAGCAAAACTTTTTAATCAGAGAAAGGAGATTTTATCTCCTTTTTTTGATTTGCAAATTTATTAGGAATTATCAATGTGATAAGTCGGCTGAAGCTTCTGCTGGTTAGCAATATCAAAAGAGCAACTTCAATGCTTGTTACATATCGAAAGTTTTTACAATTAGGCATGTCACAGGTATTGTAAACAAATAAATGACACCAGCCACTGTTTAAGGCACCCTGCGGGACACAGTAGTCACGTCCAGAGAAAATCAAGTTCATTTACCCGTTACCAGCGGGTCCAGAGATATTATTATATAATTCCCGGTTATTTCGACCGGTTGTTTTAGACCTTCTAGAAACGGGTGATTGAAACTTGATCTTCCCTGGTGGTGACTAGGGTGTAATCCAGGGTGCCTTAAGCAACGGGTGGTGTCATTTATTGCTTTACGCTAACCGCACAATCTTTTATATATTTTTCTAATTTTCATGTCACATTTTACTCTCAATTTCGTTCAGATTGAAAATTTAAAATATTAGTATTTGATGAGAGATGGAGTGATTGGTGTATATATCTAGTTAGAAATAAACTACGTAGGACATTTACCAATGGAAAAAAAATAGTTAAATATTTTACGTTATTGCGGTACTCCAAACATTACTTTCGAACCATTTTAAAACGGTTTTATTTAAAACATGGTGCCAAATTTTCCCATATTTTTCCTTCTCTTTACCTTAATTTTAATTAACTTTATATATTTATTTTATTTTTAATTATCGATATCACAAAGTATATTCATTAATATTTTTTTATTTCGATCTCTAAATTAATTTTCCAACCTTGCGTGTTATAAAAAAAAAATCTCATTACATGGCAACACAGCACAGCAAAGCCTATTGTCAAGAATCCAAAATTATTCGAGTGTTTATAGAACATATAAAATGATTATATCATAGTTAACTTACCCTTGTCAGAAACATTTTGAAAAATGTAACTAATTTACGCAAGTGTACATACATTTTGGAATGGGTAAAATATCCTTACGAGAAGAGTCGAGTCCTATTTTCTTTCATATACGTGTTTTGTTCGTCAGAGTACTATATAAATATGACAATTTTGCACTGGATTAAATTTGAAACAGGAGTCTTTTAATAACCGGACTTCTATATTCCGGTTAATGAATCCACATTAACGAAGGTTTATTTGTACCTAGGTAGTTCTTATTATCTATCATGTAAAATAATCCTACAATGAAAAAGGAAAACAGATTCCGAGTGTTTTTATCTTTATTTACAAATACCTTTTCAAGAAACAAACTAAGTGACAAAATACTTAATTTCCTTCACTCCTAGTTCTTTTTAAATACAGACGAAAACTCTCGGATTTTGCTTTCCATTTTCCTTGTTGTTTTTTTTTAAATTTATATATTTGTAACTCACGTTCTATTTTGCGATCTCTTAATCATTAATTAGCTTGTTTTTGTCTATATAAATATCATTTTAATTGATATTGATCACCTTAATAAAGCTGCATTTCATTAAGGTTTAAATCTTAAGCCTTATAAAGAGTTTGAGAGTTTGAGATCTCAAATCCTTACTTAAGTCGTCTTGTGTGGAAGAATTAGGAAAGATAGAAGGAATCACCCCCCTAATTCCCCAATTCACCGTTGAGCGCTCTAAGCTCGTTTGCCCTATATACTGCAAAAATTAGAACAATGCAAAGACCATTAAGTGGGCATCGCGACTTCTCGCTATAGACCCTTATCGCGACCCAAAGCAATTAAGTAAGTCTGTTAGCGATGAATCTCTCTCACCGTTTAGATAATTCAGGGTATATATTAGACACTTCGAAGTTCATAGGCAGATTGTGTATGAAGCCGCGATCCAGTACGTTAGCCGTAACCTCTTCATAGTCGAGAGGGAATCGACTAGATTCTCGTCCAGAGAAGAATTGAGTGATTGTCGAAGAGCCAAGGAAGAACTAGTCGTCACTCAGTGTTGTTTGGGGAGATAGTTAGGTGCACTTCAACCGTGCTCACCACGTCTTCGGATTTTAAGGATCGGAAAAGCCATCCCAGAGGTACCCTTCTTTGCCTCTTAAGGATAAGAGCCCCCCCTCCCAACTTCATTCTCCTGAAGTTGGATTGAGTGTCTCGAGAGGCGCCCACAAGTTCAAGGTCGAACTTACCTACCTGGTCCTACTCGCCGCACATCAATGTAAAAGGGATTCAACCTCCACTTCGCCAGGCTCCTCCCAACTTTACCGCGTCGAACCTCAAGGATATCCTTTGCTCTAGAACTTGCATAATTGTAAAATCATTACTTAATTAATTATCCCTCGGTTGAAACTTAATTGATAGTGTTAATCATCTTAGCTGTGAACCATCAATATTTAATTGAATAGCCATTTAACTTGCCCTATATGTATATGTAAACTTTAGTCCTATTAAATTATATTTGTATAGCCGTGTTTTGAATATTCTTTGGCCTAGCAACTGTGTATTTAAAGCACTCTTAGAACCAATCCCAGGTGGAGCCTTAATTTCGGTCGTCCAGTAGGCCACGACATCTTGTTTACGGAAGGTGCAAAGTTCAATGGAGAAGATGAGATCACGTTAAGGTTAAAACACGTACTGATAATAATGACCTACAAGTAAACCTGTATTAATTGAGGAGCTGATGCAGGTTCGGTATTGTTGTTCGACCGCCCTATTTCGTACCCATTAAAATGTCTATACCCAGATGTATCTTTCACACATTCAATTCTCCTCTTTCCTTACGAACCGCTTTTACAAGAACATTCAGATCGACTTAGTTCTCTACTAATTTAGTATTTAATAATTAAAAGGTTGTGGGTCATCATAAGTGAACTACGTAATTAGAAACATAAAATTTTAGGTTAGGTTCCCACTGGCTAACCTACTATAAAGAAAAGATGATGGGGCTTTGGAAGTAAAATACAAAAGAATTAATAATAACACTAAATTATTTTTTTTATATACATATAGAAATCTATGTATAAATATAAACATCTATACATACAAGTATACAAATAAATTGCCTGTGTATATTCCTGTTTTTTTTGTTTGTTTTTTTTGCAAGTCATTATTATGTAGCGAGTGAAGCTCTCAGTAGCCTAGTAGTTAAGATGTTAGACTTCTAACGCCTGGGTAAAGTGTAAAATCTTACCGAGAACGGCCACTAAAAATTTCACCATATGTAGTCAGTTAGCCGTATCTTGGTGAACTCCCAAGGCTGTCTATTCCTGCCTCCTCTCTTCAAACACACAACCTATCATTCAGTGCCGGTACCTGTAGAAAGTGGAGGAAAACACAATACAACGCTCATCTTATCCCTTTTCCACCAACGAGAACCGGCCGCTGATGGTCTCGGGTATACCATGGTTGTTTTGTGTTCTGATGTTTATGTCTATGTGAGGAGTGCCGGGGCGAGGGCATTTATGTATGTTCTAAGGGTCTTGATTTTGATTGTTCCTTTTCTTTTGATGTTATGGTTGGGAATGGAGGTCGTGTCTGCGTCAAAGACAGGGGAGGCAATCCTTTGCAACTTGCCTGTCAAGATCAGGTAAATATTTTTTAAAACTATTCCTATGTGCAATTTGTGATGTTGGCGATATTATTTATTTTAGGGATTCACTTGACCAAACCTTAATCAAAACAATAAAATTAAGGATGTACTGATGTTGTACGTTAATAGTCGTGCTTAACCAGCATTTTTGTGTTTGATCTCCTAACATAGTTTGTGATATTGAAAATGCCGCTTTGGGTACGTGTGCCATACATTCGTCATCCCTGGTCTATAGTGACGTCAGGTGGAGTTGCCATATTGTTTGCAGGGGGCTTGGGGGTGAGAGTGGGCGTAGAGTGTGAATTTAAGCGGGCTGTCTGAGTATCAACTTTCCTAGGGGAAAAGAAGAATGACGTTTGGAGGGTTAGGGGAGAGTTGGTAGGGGTGGTTGTTGGTTTGTATGTGATATATAACTACGTAAGAGGTTTAGTTTAACTGATTTGAAACTAAGAAGTATTATGCATGAAAGAGTGAAGAAGGAGAGGAAAAGGATGTTGGATAATTTTGTTTTGTTTCTTGGAAAGGTTGGAGAGGAATTTTGTTCGCCATTATTTTAGTCATTGTGTGGCAGTGGGTGGATATTATATTTAAATATGAAAATGGAAGTGGTGGGGATATAAAGCTTTGTAATATCAACGACAGCACCAATTCTGCGAAGAAGTGGAAGGCTTTGTTTCGTAGCCATTTAGTATGGGATTGGTTTCGGTAGTAGGTAGTGTAGTTGTTGAGTGCATTTCCCTGAAGTAGGACTGTATCTGGAAAAATGAAGTGATGGTATTTACACGCTGTGAAGGTGGGTTTTCTAGTTAGAAGTTGTTATAAATTCATGCAAGTAGGGGTATGGCTGCTGTGCCCAGATTTTTCAGGTGAACTGGGCCCACAGCTTGAGAATTGGGGAAGGATATTTTGTGAAGGATTTCTTGAGGTAAGAAGGGTTTAGTGTGTTTGTTTGTGTTAGCTTCGTGCGGGATTTTATGTGTTTTTCTTTGATTTGTGTTGGTTGGAAGTTGTCTTATTTATAAATCTGGCCATTAGAAAATAGAATTCGTCTTTTGAGTTGGGATTTTGTTTTTTCCGATTGGTGACAGATTGAACTGTGCGTGATAGTTGTGTACGAGATGCATGTGTATCTTTTGATGGTGTGCCAGATTTTGGAGCTTTTTGATTGGCAATTGTCTGAAAATACATATTGTTCTCTATCATCACTGTTTGTAGGTCACGAAACCTTTATTTGTGTGCTATGGAAAATAATTTGTCGGAATTAGTCTGCTGTAGCTGCTCGGATTTCCTTGAATGTGTTTTCCAGCTTAATCATGTTTTTCTATTTTTGGTGGAAAGTTGAGATAGACGTGATTTTTGTGTCCTTGAGAGGTGTACCTCTTGCTTAATTCGATGTGTTAATTGAGTGGGAGTTACCTTGGTTGAATGAGAGCAATTTGTTAAGGATAAAGTTAGAAAGTGCATTTGTTGCGTGATTGGATAATTCTGCCCATTTGGCTCGTGTATGTTTTGTCAATTTTTTGCATGATATGATGTGTTGGAGTATTAGCAAATGCACTCCCAAAAATCAATCTTAACAAATTTCTCTCATTTGACTAATGTGACAGCCACCCCATCCCAATTCAATTCTCTAAGTAAGAATGGAAGGGTTGTCGGGTTTTTCGGTTCTGGACACGTGGTGAGCGGGTGTTACTTAGTTAGGTTGGGGTTTGGTTGCATGACAAGAATTCTTATTAGTTGGTGTAGATTGTTTTGTTTGCAAGGCGCATGGAAAGGTTCATTAGTAAAAGGCACTCTTTGCGTTTATGTTGTGTTAAGCGAGTAATAAGGATTGGAATATAGGTGTATAGGAAGCTTCACAGGTAGTGATGACGAATGAGTATTGGAGATCCTAGAATTGGGGGCAAGGGTTTTCGTTCTCTGATGGCACTTTACTTAAGCTTTTGTTCCCATCTTCTGGAGGTAGGCGAGGCACTGCCCATGGTAGTGGGTAGGTGTGCTTTGGAAGTGATGGTACAAATAATTCGGAGTTAACAGATCGAACTGCCAGAGGATGGTGACTTTGGTTCCCTACATTCAGATAATTGTTTAACACCACTTAAGTCTTGAAAAAAAAAGTTGAAGAGGCATTGGTCTGGCTGAAGTTATAAGAAAATAATAAATAATAATAGTAAATAATAATTTATTAATCTCTTATTTAGGTACAAACGCACACCCGTACGTAAACTAGATGTATGGGATTACATCTATTTATGGAGTCATTCGTTAGCGATATGGCGCTTTTCATTCGGCAAAGTTTCGGAATATTCGATCAATCAGGCTAGTAATTTAAATATCAAAAGGGTGTTCCTTGCAAGTAATCCAAGCCTACACATCATACAGCTACCAAGGTGGAAGAAGTTGAGGAATTTCATACAGAGCTAATAAATGCGTATTGAAACACAGACGCCATCACTTCAAAGTGGAGAGGAAACATTTTAGGGCAAAGTTTGAAGAACAAAGAGACGATACTCGATCGTTAGGGAAATTAACATTGAGAGTCTTTCGTTATGGAAACTGGCAATAGATAAGCAATCATTATTAAAATTGACGATAGATAATCAGTCGTTAGGGAAATTGACAATAGATAGACAATCGTTATGGAAAGTGACAAAATATAGTCATTCGTTAGAGACATTGACAATATATAGTCAATAGTTATGAAAATTGACAATAGATAGTTATTCGTTATGGAAATTGGCAATAGAGAGTCATTGGTTAGGAAAAGGAAGAATAGATAGTCCGGCTTAATGGAAATTTACTATCTATAGTAAATTTGTAAGGAAATTGGAAATAGTAAATACTTATTGAAATTGACAATACATAATTATCAGTCGTGAGGGAAATTGGCAATAAATAGGCAATCATTATGGGAATTGGAAATAAAAAGTTAATACTTGTGGAAATTGACAATACATACGAGGGATGGTCAATAAGTTTTGCAATTCGGATATAAGGAAACAAAATATGAGGAAAAGTGTTTTATTATTTTTTAATATAACTACCATCGACTTCAATGCACTTGCGCCACTTGTCTCTGAGGCTTCGAATTCCCGACAACCAGAAATCTCCCGACTGCTGTTCAATCCACTCCTGGAAGGCGAGCTTGGGCTGGCAGAATAAAAAGTAGTCACTAGGGGCCAGATCTGGACTGTAGGGGGGATGGTTGAGCTTCTCGAATCCACACTCGCGCAGGGCAGCTTGTGCAACTTTGGCCTTGTTGACTTTGACGACGTTGAAATTGATAATGGAGCGTGAGGTTTCTAGGGACCCAACGGGCAGAGACCTTGGTCATGGCCAAATTGTCGTGGATGATGTTCATAACACTTCCATGTGATATTCCAAGTTCTCGCTTGATTTTTTCGACCTTCACCCGTCGATTTTTAAGGATCATCTTCTCCACACGGGCCATATTGTCCTCGTTGGTCACGTCTGACGAGCGTCCTGGACGGGGGTTATCTTCAAGGGACTCACGACCATGGCGGAACTCCCTATTCCAGCGAACAATGGTTGCATAGGAAGGGGCGGTGTCGGTGTACACTGCAACCATGCGTTCATGGATCTCTTTTGCATTCTTGCCTTCCTTGGTCAAAAATTTGCTCACTGCACGGTGCTCAACCTTCTCCATTGTTGAAAAATTTGTGACTTACGATCTGCGATCAGCTACTGCTTCTTAAATAGACGAGTCAGGAGCGTGCGACTGCAGGTCCTGACTTCTCATAACTTGTCCTAACACCTTCACAAACAGCCATCCCCCTTCCTCTGTTTTGGCCTACCGATTCGCAAAACTTATTGACCTACCCTCGTAATTTATCTTCATCGAAATTGACAAGAGATAGTCATTCTTAGGGATATTGGCAATGGATAGTTGATATTTATAGAAAATGACAATAGATAATCAGTAACTTCGGAAAGTGACAATAGATATTCATTCGTTAGGAAAAGTGGCAATAGATAGTCAATATTTATAGAAATTGACATTATATAGTTAATTGCCGTATAAATTGATAAGTAGTCATTCGTTAGTGAAATTGAAAATGATTGCCATTCATTCGGGAAATTCACGATATATAGTCAATCGTTATGAAGATTGACAATAGATAATCAGTCGTTAGTGAAATTTACTATAGATAGTCAATTGTTAAGGAAATTAAAAATAGAGAGTTAATAGATATGGAAATTGGTAATAAATAGTTATTCCTTATACTTATGGAAATTGACACATAATTAATTGCTATGGAAATTGACAATAGATATTCATTCGTTAAGGAAATCGACAATATATAGTCAATCGTTATGAAAATTGAGAATAGATAGTCAGTTTTTAGACAAATCTACTATAATTAGTCAAATTTATAAGGAAATTGACAATATAGTTAATCGTTTTATAAATTGACATTATATACTCATTCGTGAGTGAAATAGACAATACATAGTTATTCATTATGGAAATTTGCAACAGAGAATCGATATTAATGGAAAATGACAATATATAGTCATTCGTTAGGGAAATTGACAATAGATAGTCGTTTTTTAGGGAAATTGACATATATAGTTGAAAATCAATCAAAAAGTTGACCTGATTCAACACATCAAAATTGTCCTTAATCAGCTAAAAACCCTACACAATAAAGTTAGTGTTAGCCATCTTCAAGGTGTAGAATTCCGTTTACGTCGTTCTCTTTAGGATTTAATCAAATTGATTTTCAAAGATGATTGCTCACATTTATATAGGCTACCAAACATTGATGTGAGATTTATGAATCAAATTTCATCTCGAGAGATGTAGAATGGCACTAAGGAATGCTTAGAAACAGCGTTCAACGCTTATTCTTACAGCGGCAGTAAACAAGCGTGTATTCTAAATTAAACTAAAATCTCATCCCCTTAAATAGAAGGACTGGAAGTGCATATTCGACATGTGGAGTTGTGAGAATTTAATAATAACAAAAGCACTTCCGAAACAGCAAACAAAAACTTTTCGTGTTTATAGCTAACGTGGCATTACTGATGGTCAATTCTGAACTTGAATTTCAAAGTTTGGTTCTGAGGGTGTCAATCATTGACAGATGAACCAAGACCAGAACAATCATCAGAGTTCGATAAAGATATTTTAATAGAACTGATACAACGTGTGCATAAAGATCTTTTAGGAAAATGCCCTGAATTCGTCAACAGGAGATACCTTGTGCTTCTTCATGATAACGCAAGAACACATACAGCGAGAATCACGCAAAAAATATATTGGACTTAAGGTGGTCTATTCTTTTCCATCCACTTTTTTATTCACTGCAAAATGCTCTGAAGAGTAAAAATAATATCTGAACACCAGGGAAAAATGTTCGTGGACAACTTCTTGAACTCTAAACAGGCTGAATTTTACTTTAGCTTATTAGATTAATCAATCACCAAGCCAACTGCTAAATGGCAGAACGTGATTGACAAAAATGGCGAATATACTATTAATTGAAATTATTTAATTATTCAGTTATTCATGAATAAGTAAAGTTTCACAAAAACGGAAATTATTTATGACTCGACCTGACACATTTGAAGTCCACATTACTTTGTAATTTAATTAACTTAATTCGTAGTTTGTTCGGTATTTAATCATTCGCATTTTTAATGGAATTCCAAAACTCTCTTTTAGTTTAAAAACTTAAAATCCTAGCGAAAAATCTCTTTCAATTAATTCATCGACATAGAAATTTTATTTACACAATATTTAATTGCCTTCCCCAACTTGAATTTTGTTTCTAAATGCTTTGATATGAGAATATAATTCATTAAATAATTGTTTTTCTCACTGTAGCTTGAAGTTGAATTCATTTTGACGTGGTGATCAAGAACAAAGTCAACAGACCTAAATCGCGCGGTCTCAATTAATTTGACTTATGACCTTCCAAACTATCAATAACTCAGGAATAACATGAGGAGAACCTTGGCAATTATATCAATCAAAAGAAAATGTAAAACAACATAAGGGTTTCAAATTTCTTTCGAATTAGCCTAATAATTACGATGTTATTGCCAAAACACTGATTGAAAATTAAAGTTGTTACCATCCCACTAACCGACCTACATACCAACATAGTAACTTATAGTCTCGTGCACGCAACTTAAAATGTTAAATCAGGTTGCAATTCGTCCTCGTCCAGTTCTGATACTGGTTTCCTTTCGTTTCTATAAAAGGGAAATTTAATTTGTAAGATTACAAAATTATTTAAGTATTTGCCCACTACTAAACCAGTGTAACTTATAATAATACATATATAAGAATTTCATATCCTATTCACGTTATTAAATAAACTTCCTAAATTGACAATGAGGAAACTCATTTACATTTTAAAGATTAAGCATATGGATTTTCCAATCGAATTATACAACGCCATACAATCAAGTACTCTGCATATAGTAGGGCCATGAGAATTGTTTCTAGTTTACCAATATAATTGGCAAGCGATTACGATTTCCTAAAATTGAAAATGTTTCTGCTTGTAATGATTTTTCGCTCCATGCGAATTAACTCATATAACTTTCCTTCTTTTTCGAATAACTTAGCTCTGGTATTTGACTTCTAGATTGGAAGTGAAAGGGTCTCGCATGATTATAATATCTTACATGATCTAGTCATTAAAGTTCAGTTTCCCGACTCTTCTCCCACGAACTAAGAAATGGAATAAAGTAAGAAAATGTGAAGTCATTATCAGTGCTGGGGGAACTAGCAGATAGTTATTTATGCATTAGTGGCGAAAATCTTTTCATTTTCATTACATTTACTTTCAAAAACAGCTTCCCAATGCTCTTTAATGAATTCTGCATCGGAATAACTCTTCGAATCCTGAGCACTTTGTGACTGGCGTCCGAAATAATATCAGACATTTGAATTTTTTTCATAAAAAGTACTTTTAAAATGGCAGCATTATTTTTTTAATCTGATTTCCCGCATTTCCCCTTTGAAATGTTCAAATGAAAATTGTCTGGGAGTTTATGGCGTTTAATTTTTATTTGTTTTATTAAGGTAAGAAGATCGGAGAAAATTAAACAAGTAGTTTTGAAATGCACTTCTACACCAAAGTAATCTTGCGTTCATTTTTACATAAATATTATATTTTTAAGCTGGATGTTTAGTCGAGTGCGCGGGCCTCTATAAGTTACTATGTCGGTCAGTAGGTTGGTCGGTCGGATGGTTTTCAAGGAGTTTTTGAAAGTTTTCAAACTCATATGGTCATAAATCAGAATAAATGAGAACACGTGACTTAAGCCTGTTGGATTGTTCGTTTTAGGGACGAGGAAGTCATTATGTGGGGACAAATAAACATTGTAAATTCCAAACGGCTTTACAGGAAATTCTTATCCCAAGAAACAGCGCTATAAAGAATCTATAAAGAAAACACTGGATTCATAGTGCGGAAAATGTGACATTATCTACCGCAAGGATGCGAAGCTGTTTTCATTTAATATCGGAATTTTAAATCCATTTTTATCTCCAAGTGAGTGACTACGAGGAGTAAAGGTCATTGAAGCACCGAGGTGATAAATGATCTAAGGTGCGGAGACTTTTTAGCAGAATCCTTCTTTCTAACCTGATTTTTAAAAGGGCCATCATGCAGAAGTAGCAATTTCTTAATTGGGAGGTAGGTTTCCGCTAAATTCTTGGGATAGAGAACTTCATGGTTCTCTTTCTCTGTCTGTATCATCATGAAAATTGTTATCCTGAAAAAAATCATTTCAACTATAACAAATGAGTAAGCCGTCCTCATAAAATAGTTAATCGCAACTGAAAAAATTTGAAATGTAAATTGAAAATAACATTTAAATTAAAAAATTATGATAAAATTCTAATATAAAATTACATCATTGAAGTCAATAAATTGCCCATCTTATGTTCTGAGAGTTGTATAGCAGTACTCGAAGATGAAAAGAAGTGTCAAGAGTTTGTCTTGGTCCTCGACCTATATTTTTTCGCTCTTGTCTTGTTAACTTGGCCACATTCATAGCAAAATGTGTGTGCTGAATGCTTGCAGCATCTTGATAAATTTTTACCCTATGTAACTTATTTACCCTTTGAAAACAACCTTTGCAAGTTCTTGTAAAGCATAATAACAAAGGATGGCTATGACACCCTTGATATAACGATGACTTTGATTCCTGTGTCAGATGTATGGCAAAGTTGTATACGCTAAAGAAGAATATATATCTAGTTTAAAAATGAGTGATATAGCGACCCATAATTATTTTCATTTTACTTTGACACATATATAACTCTTCAGACTTCAAAGTGTTAAGCTCCTGTATATATTAATGGAAATTGTTTGAAATTATATATAATTCTAGAAAATCCTCTATCCCTTCCTCATCACTTAATCTATTTGGAATGTCCAGGAAAAAAGGGAAATCTCAATGCGGCGATAATGGCCGATTTAGCATCTCTAGCCACTAGGTGGTGCCACTTGGTGGTCAACTTATATTATATTTGAGCTCATTGACCTCAATTACCTTTGGTAGCATTGGTTTTAGCTGGCTACATTGAGCCAACGACTCGCGTACAGAAGATGAACATAACATGGCACGACCCATAGACCTGCCTTGCCGCAGGTAATAATAGCTATTTCGAATACATCTTAAGCATAACGAATTAGAAATGACCATATTCTGTCTATAAACAAAAGAGAAATAATACTGGTAGTAGAGTTTTTATTATTTTTTAACTATATAAAAAGGACAAACTTAAAAAAATCTAAGTAAACGAACACTCCCATATGTCGTAGAATGGACTCTCGACGATATACCATATATGACTATTCGTTGAGGGAATTATTCATTTATATTTAGAGTGCGTGGTGTCTGGGTTGACCGATATTATTTATCTTCAATATGCTTAAGAAGTGGAACTGAGCTCAAGGATAATAATATGGCTATCATTAATAAAATAGAGTTTTATTAATAAAAACTATCAACAACACACAAAACGGAAAATATTGACATAAACAGAGAATGGAAAGGGTCGTGGGAAATCTAGCTAATCCGAGGATTAAGATTTGGAAGAGATTTAAAAAGGTAAAACAAATAAAAATTAAAGGGATGGGATGGTTTGCTAAACCATTTAAAGCACAGGATAGGGTTGACAAAAGGGTTAAATACTCAAACGTAACGTTCAGCTTACGTAATTACACGTGTTGTGCAGAGGAAGGCAAAGTGAAGGAATCTTCGGTCCGCTGGCGAGTTCCAGCCGAAGGGAGGGGGGCGGGGGGGTGAGAACCGTTTCTTGGCGAACGGGCTTGAAGAACAATGGCTGTTCTAACGTTGTTCTCTTTCTGAACAACAGGGGAAGCCTTGTGGACTTTGCGTCTTGAAGGCTCGAACCTTGGCACTCAAGGGATATTGTCCTCTTCTGGACAATGATGGTGGATCTCAAGGGAGAGGGCCCTTGGTGCACAAGTTGAGACTGGATCGTAGTGATGTCTCGCGAAGAAAATCTAGATCTCGAATCTCCTCTTAGTGGTAAAGTTTCCGTATAAATAGTCAAGACATTTCCTTGGCGTAGGGGAAAATGGAGTGGGGGCTTCGAGGGAATGCACAGCCGCGCCTGAGAACAATACCTTATCTGCCCATAAGCCTAACTCATTCTGGCGTGATCGGTGCATGGTGCGAACGAGGGAGGAATAAACCTCCTTGGTTAAATATTGACTTGGTTGGCGTGATAATCGCGCCCGGCTTCAAGGCGAAGATGCACATGGGTAGCATCGTGTTTCTAAACAACATGTGATAACGGTTGAAATTAAGCGGCCTCAAACCGTTCTATCACACCATAAGTTCGTTAGTCAATTCTACTATTTTTGGCTAAAAAAAAGTATAAAATTATAATTTTAAATTAGTATTTTAATGTGCGGTCCACTGGCGTTTTGAACGGTATAATGTGCGGTCTACCAGTGTTCGATCAGTCTAAGGTGTGATCTACCTAAATAATGCCATCTTACATATAATAAAATTTATTAATTTAAAAATACTCATATCACAACATTAATCCATAACTATATTTTAAGAGCAAGATTTTTTGAAGGTTTGAATAAGATTTTTTCTTTTAGTTCGGTTGTCACCTAAGTCGATTTAATTTTTTAATCAAAGTTATTTCTAATAATTCCTTCATAATATAAAAGATAAAATGGTGAAGTTCAGAAATAAATATAAGTATCGAATTTTTCTGAATTTTTTAAAACCAAAAGAATTACAAATGGTGAAGCTCAGAAAATTTATTAAAATTTTGCCATAGAAATTATTGGAGCAAATTTAGATGGAGAAAAAAAAGAATGATAGGCCGTAGGACACAGACCGAAAGTCTGCCAGCGAAGCGCAAGCTCCTTCTGTAAGGAGGAGTGGCGAAGCTGCTCCTCTTGTATCTATATATAATAAATGTTATGATATAAGTATTTTTAAATGAATTTATTTTATTATATGATAGTTTTCCTTTTTTAGGTAGACCACACCTTAGACTGATCGAAAGCTGGTAAACCGCAAACCACACAGAAAAGGAACAAACAAAATATACCTAACAAATATGCGAGACTTATAGCATTTATACAAGGTATAAATTAATAAAGTTCTTCTTTTCGTAAAATTTTTCATGAAAGATTGTACAAATGAGATTAGAATGTAGTGCGGCCAATTCCTCTCATCTTTCGTCCTTACGTGAATCTTTGCTTCTAGCTTTGAACGTTCGATACGTTCAGTATTAGATAGTTCCTGAATTGAAGATTTACCAGAGCGTGCTAAGAAACCAATTCGATTCAAGTTGCCATAGGATGGCCATTCGTCTGAATGTATAACTGATCCTTTGTGCTTTCTCGTACAATAACAGGAAACGTCTTCACCTCTCTCGCATCTCCACATGAAAGTAGTTCCATTTCTTTTCTTGCTGAGCGCTCGAGACCACCGTCCATCTATTCGTTTCAGTGGTTTTAATTGTTATTTACATCCTTGTCAGTTTTTTTACTTAGGGGTAAATAAATGATCGCCATTGAGCAGTCTTCTACAATTATACTTCCTACCTCCTGCAAACCTTGCTTCGTTCCATTGGTTTTGATTGTTAAATCCATTACAGTACACTTGGATATTTTTAGTAGGAAGGAACCTCAATCAGATTGCTGTGAACTCTATTATTTAGATATGTAAAGTAAAAAAATCATTTCCAGTCTTTATTAAGGGCAAAGTTTAGCAACCCTTTGAGGGACAACGAGGAATAGGGCTAAATTCTCAACCTGTATCTCACTTATGTTTCGTCTGTATTTCAACCCTATAACGATGATATAGTTCGGCGTTTGCAAGTTCATAAATGATGCCCAACTCTTAAAAAAATGTAACGTTACTCTGTTCAGATGCAATAGAATTTGTGTACAATTCACATAAATGCATTATGAAGACGTGCTAAAAACAGAAAATAAATAAATGTCAGAGGTGTGTGTGTTTTCTTTGAACTAATTAACATCTGTGACTGTCTTGAAATAAAAAGAAGCCTGCCTTTTTATATCTTCTTTTTCTACCTTCGGAGTCAATTAACTAACTATCTTAGGGAAAGCACACACTAATTAGAGGTAGATTCACTTTGCTACTTAGACCACACATCAGACCAGCATCAGCTAAGCGGTTAAAATTCAACGTCACCAATTGAATACTACTCTAGGAAATAATTTGGCAACTTCTTTGGTTTTCTTCTCATATTATTGAATGCTTTCATTTACAAAATATAGCAAAATGATATTAAATGGACCTTGGTGAAGCAACTGCGATTGTCTCGCATGCCGAAGACCGCGCAAATGTTGTGCTTTTCATAATAACTTCAGTCTTTCGAAAGAAAGCGAACAGAAAAAAGTCGTGTGGTAAAAAACTCCTTAAAATATATGTCATACATGAGAAAGCATAACTATTGACCAAGGAAAAGACAATGACAAAGGAAACTGTGCACAAAACTAAAATAAATCCATTCCAAATAAATTACCAGCGAATAAAACAAGATGATTACTTGTCTAATCTTGACTGTATAGAGCCTGTATAATTATGAGACAATCTTACAATGACAAATCTAATAAACACAGTTAAGATCGAGCACGTCAACTAACACCAAAATAAGTGGGGATAAGAAATAGCGTTTAGCTAATAGTACTATAAGATTCAATCAATATATAATATAAGATAAATATACTGAAGTCAAAATATTCATAACAAATGAGTCGGAAAATACATATAAGTGAATAACATATAGTGCAACGCTGATATCAAATATCATTGAAAACAAAGAATCACTCAAAAAGATGAAACAAGATTTAATCATTGACAGACAGCAAATACAAGCATAAAATAAGACACGGGAACAAGAAGCAGAAAAAAGTTTATTGTAAAAGTTGAACTATTATCGTATAGAATTTATAGATATTCTGGAGATTAGGAAACAGATATCAGATTTTCCCTAGATGCGGAAGAAGTACTGCACCTAGACAAGCACGTTTTTCCTTACGCTCTTGAGACTATGATAATTAAAAATCACACGAAAAGATGGTGGAACAATCGATATCACACTGAAAGGCCAAATTTCACAGGATAAGTAACTAATATTAGGATCTAGTTGGCGAAACGAAACAACTAGATATGGCATCGATTCCCCATTTGGACGAACCACCTCCAGAGAGTTATTGACCCGCGCCGTTTAGATAGGTGTCCGCAGTTCACTGATACTTGTAGATGTCAGATCTTGACTACGAATAGATCTGACCACCCCGTCCCATAAATGCTCGATTCGGTTGATGTCGAGGGATCGGGGTGGTCATACCATTCCTCGGAAATCTCGCGGATGCTCCTAAAAACAATTCCGGCCAATTTGAGCGTGAGGACAGAATGCATTATCATGCTAGATTATCCCATCTTTGTGGGGAGTATATAAAGTCAATTACTTGATGCAGATGGAGCCAACAGTGCATCATAGCAGTTACCGGTTAATGAAGTGTTTAGGCGGACCGGAAGGCCCAACCCATGCTAATGAATATACACCACACCAATATAGAACACCCCTTATGCTACACGGTGCCTTATTGAAAATGGGGTCCAGTTCCTAGAGGGACTGCGCCACTCTAAATATTACCATTAATCTGAAATTAGTGGAACAGTGACTCATCAGACCACGTCACATGTATCCAGACCTCCAGGGGCCAAGTAGCGAGGTAATGAACCCAAGCGCGGCGTTGTGCCCAGTTTATTGGTTTTAACACGGGCAATCTGGTGGGTCTTTCGCTCCCATATCCCGTGAAAGCTAAACAACGCTTCCCGGTGCGCAATTCTTTGACGTTGACAACTCTGAATTCTTCGCATGTGTGTTTTCTGGCGTTGGTTCTCTATTCTTCTTATCATAGTAGACTCAGTTGTGCGTCATTTGTGAAGTAGCAAAAAAGTAGCTGTATTCTATCCTCCGAAAAATAAAAAGGCAAGCTAAACTGCTTGGAGGTCCATTGGAATGATATCAGAAATCTTATGTGCCAATCGTGGATTGTGCAGAGTCAGGTCAGGCAACACAGATTCGGTTCTTAGAACACTATAGAAACAATCAGTGAGTAGGACCAATCTTGCCATACTCCTCGAAATTTAGAGTCAGTCCTTGTCGTTATTTAGGTTGCAATCATTCAGATGTTCCTAAAGACAGAAGCGATTCAAAAGAATTGAAAATGTGTTAATAATGAATAGCACGAAGAGAAGAACATTAGTGACAATAGACCTTAGGAGTGCCCGAATTTCCTAATAAACCCTCTTTGTTAGGCAAGAGAGGTCTCCTCCCAGGGAACTCGGAGAAAAGCCCTGAAACTTCCAAGGGAGACGCTGTTGATTGTTCCAAGATGGCCTTTGTCCTTGGATTATGAGGCTTCTCTGCCTTATTCCCACATCTTTTAGGAGGAAAAGAGAGGCGTAGGAAGAAGCCTTAACACTGTGGAGGCGCTTTCGTTTCGCAGATGGCTTCTAAATTTAACGAATCTACATATGCGTAAAGTGGATTGAGATTCTGTGTTCATTGACGTTCCGTTTAATAATACTAGGAGGGACAAGGAATGCTAGTAGGGAATTGCAATAAGGTGGGATATTATGTCACTCTTAGTTTTACCGCAATTCTTTTAATTTAACTATCTCGTTTTTTCCAAGTTCTATATCCTATTATTTTAATCCTGTTTTACTGTTTTTTTTTCTACTATTGATAGTATTAAGGAAATCATTGATTTCTCGGTCATGTTATTTACTATTTCGAATTCGGGAACTCGAGACTGCCTTCAAAAGCTTATCGCTCCCTTAAAACATTCGGGAGGGGGTAATTTATTTAGGGCTTCAGACACCATATCAGTCTTTGTCATTTCCCAACGCGGACATCTCCATTAAAACTCATTGCAAAACTTCAATTTCAGAGAAAAAAACGAAACCCGTAGTTGTTTTTAGATGGGAATTATTTCGTCTGTTAAATTAAATTTCTTTTTTTCGACACGTGAAAAGAATATTTGGGATCCATTACTTTTGCGTTTCGATATATACAACTTTATATATTTTAGAAGGGTACGGAAATTCATGTGTATAAACGAATCAGTAATTGTTATGGAAGAGTTTTGAGATTTGAGAGAGTTAAAATACCGATGTTAAATTATGCTATTTAATTTTTGACTAGAGGAAATATTGTAAGAATAACTGCACTGTGCCTAGGGTCGGTATGCGGTTAGTATAGTAATTGCCAATGAGTTTCCATCTTCACACTGCATCCTTACTTTTTTCAGATATTGCAAGCCCCCAAGGGAGGGGGTAAACGATCCCGTGTACTGCGACGGCAAAGGTGAAAGTCAAAATAGCCATTTGATACAGTTCTCTTTATGGCCATAAAATTGGTCTCTTGGATACAGTCACTCGCTTGACGTGGATGAAGAGCGTCCCCCAGGTGTGACCCGATGAAATATTGTTAATAAATGGGAAATTTGTACGTGATTGTTCATGGCCATGGGCGTTCACGGAACCGCAGTGACCAGTTTAGAAAAGGTTTAAATTTTTTTTTTAATTTCCACCTAATTTATGAAGAAAAGAGACAACTTATAAAAAAATGGTAGACCAAAACCAGAACTTAAGGACCTAAAGAAACAGAAAGGGACGAAAATTATTAGAACATTTCAAACCACTTGGTCCAGCAAAAAAGAGTGGTTGAGTGGCTGTACTACAACAAAAAGGCTCCTTTGATTCCCCTGTTTGCTATTTTCTGTATCTAGAACACGAACGATCAGCAGCACATTATGAAAGCCAAATATCATTGATAACATTTAGATCTACACGAGTCGACTTACTCTTAGATAAACAGAAGTCTTTCAGCATTGAAATTCATAATAAAAAAGTTAAAGAAAAAAAGAGATATATTAAAAAAAAATCATTTGTGCTACTTGTTTCTTGATTAAACAAGAACTTGCTTTTCGCGGAGATAATGGAGAGAAATCATTGTTAAATCGTGGAAACTATGTTAAGTTACTGAACTATACTACAAAATTTGATGAAAAATTAGCACAACATTTACGGAATTCATCAGTTTTTTCTGGCCTTTCTGATAATATACAAAATGACTTGATTGAGCAGTAGGCACGATTGTAAAAAATAATATTAAAGAAGGAATCACACAAGCCTCATTCATTGCTATAGAAGTGGATGAAACGACAGATGTTTCATGTACAACTCAGTGTTCTACAGTATTGAGATGTGTGTTGGAATCTGATATCTAAGAAGTCTTTATATAATTTGACATTCTTAGGACATAACTGTTGTAGGTGTAACAGAGTGTATATTTAATAATTTGGATAAATATTGCTGTGTTGAGAAACTTGTTGCACACACGTACGATGGAGCAATGGTGATGGCATCACATTTAAACTAAGAGAAAAGGCGCCAGCAGCTTTATTTACTCACTGATACATATGTTTATAAGTTAAGTCTTTTCTATCTCAGTCAGCCAAATTAATACCTGAATGTACAAGCTTTTTCAAGACCAGTGTGGCACTTGCCTCATTTTCTCATCTCACTACAAAACGAGGTAATTTCTAGATCATATACTGAGAAAACGCATCCCAAAGGCAGCACCAACGAGATGGAGTTCGAATTCAAACTAATTCAAACTATTTTACAATACAATGGTAACCTTTTCAAACTCTTCAACACTATGAAAAATAATCCTATGTTGTGGGATCCAGAAACTTTAGTGAGAAGTAATGAGTTTTTAAGAGTGGCTAACAAAAGACTCAACATACTTTTTTTCTGATAGTTTATAATTAAATTTTTATTAAAACTGACACTTTTTAATGTATTACAAACCAAAATGATAGATATTACATACTGCATTGAGAGAATTAATGGAACAATAAATTTGCCTGAGGATCTGCACAAAAATTT
This sequence comes from Ceratothoa steindachneri, assembly GCA_963969495.1. Taxonomy (NCBI): domain Eukaryota; kingdom Metazoa; phylum Arthropoda; class Malacostraca; order Isopoda; family Cymothoidae; genus Ceratothoa; species Ceratothoa steindachneri. Next base: position 93,423,432 of record OZ018326.1, read on the forward strand.
CGAGGATTTGTACGTAAAGTATGAAGAATGTTGCAAAGTGAATAACTTAACTGAATCAAAATCTAGTAGGAAAGGTTTAAAGAAAGAATGAGAATAATTGGTATTATTTTGGATGACATACTGAATAACATGAAAGTATGATTTGTGGATTTAAAAAACTCAAAGTTCATTTCATTAGTTAATGGAAATAAATTTGAAAATCTTGCTTGCTAAGATAATAAGGATGTATTTGAAAGTTTAGGAAAGAACTATGGAAACTTTTTCGACAGCCTAAGACTGAAAGTGGATTTAGATAGAATTTACAATGCACAAGTGTTTCGAGATAAATCCGTTGACACTTTGTTTGATTTTATATTTGATAATGAACTGACCCAAACGTTCCCTGAAGCTGTGAAACTACTAAAGTTAATTTTGACAATTCCTGCTACAACTGTTTTTGTGGAAAGGTCGTTTTATGCTTTGAAAAGAATTAAGAACTACACTTGGAACAGAATGACAAATCCGTCACTTGCTTTAATATCCATTGAAAAGGAAAGGCAACATACTGGAGCAAGAACCTACTTTTAATTTCTATGAAAAGGTGACAGATATTTTTGCTACAAAGAAAGAGAGAAGAAAGGATTTCCTGTACAAACAGGCTAATATAATTAATAAGTAATTTCTTTCTATATTTCTATCCTTTTCTATACTGACAAATCATTTGGTGATAGTTTGCTGTTATAAAGGTCACCAACTGCCTACCCTGGGGAATTATTGATAGTACGTGCCTACATTGACACTAATACCTTCTTCCTTACACATTAAACGACATCATCTTCCAAATCAACTTTAACATTTTACCATGCGACCAACCACGCAAACACACATTTTCAAATATCTCTTCCAATTTACACCAGCTTAAACACATACATACTAATCGTTCGATCATACACACATTCCTAAATATCTTTCCCTAATCTACACAAGTTCAAACGCACATATCCCACCATAACTATTCCTGAAACTCTGACTCCACATACCTACCCCCACTACTTCTTCCAAAATGGTACCCATAGCAACTGACCCTCAGCTACACATCGCAACACATACACGGTGCCGTAAAGACGAAAAGTTACCCCGTTCTTTTTACCCTCTTTCCTCATTGGTGGAATTCGAGGCTGTGTTGAATGCAGAGGAGGAGTAAATGCGTGAAAAGTGTCGGGCTGATAAATATCTCAGAACCAAGTTGAAACAAAACCATTTTTTCACTTTTATGGCGTATTCAAACCAATTTATTTGCACCTCAACTTCTCTTTTATCTTGCGAGTTTCTACCTATAAGCACATCTAAAGTTGCCGGATAGACAGACGGCGGGCGGGTGAATATAAAAACCCCGGACAGACGGACGGTCTGATGAATAAAGAAACAAACGGACAGATAGACGGATGTATAAGGAAACAAAACGGATGGATGGACGGACATATGAAAATAGAGAAAAAATAGATTGACGGGCGAATAAAGAAACAAAAGATGAGACACACGGGTGAATAAAGAAACAAACGGACAGATATACGTGGTTGAATAGGGAAACAAACAGACGGATGGACGTGCAGATGAATATCGAAAAAAGAGACGAACGGGCTGGTGAATAAAGAAACAAACAAACGGACAGATGGGTAGATGAATACAGAAACAAACGGAGAGGCAGGATGGATGAATAAAGAAACAAACGGAAAAATGGGTGGATGAATTGACAGACGGAAATACGAACACATTTTATTAAACTCATAAAATGGCGCAATACGGTATTTTCTCATATCTGTAAAGAATGAATTTTTATTAACCATTTCTACTTGATAGAATCCTAATTTTATCGGCTTAGAAATAAATCCACATATATTGATTTCTTAATATAAATTTTATAGCTCATCCCCAAATTGTAGAAAGAATAATTTGTCAATTATAACTTCAATAGAAATCACGTCAGACACCTAACGAAATCTACCCTCCCTTCTTCGTGCAAACAGAAGCGTTGCATAGACATGATGGTCGTTATGATTATAAAACTGGTCGCCTATCTCGTTACAATTTCATGCTAGTTGCCTTAAATCCTAAATCCAGTCATAGCCAAACGTTTTGATACTAATATAATTTTTCCTTCTTTTGTAAATTTAGGAATAATGATTATAATATTTAAATTATTGCATGTTAATTAAAAGTCAGTATTAAAAGAAATAGTAAAGAAAAAATGCATTCCTTCGCTGAATCCAAAATCACTCTCTAGTCCTGTTCCCGTATGAGGTTTTTCACTCCCTGGAGCTTTGCCATTCGATCAGGAGGATAAAATGATGAGAAATATGGGTTAAATGACTGATGTGTAATTATAATCTATTTTGTAATTACTTTTGTCAAACTAAATATATGAATATATTTTGGTCGTGTTTTGGACGACCAAGAGCTTCAAATGAACGCAAAGTTAGCCTCCTGGTAAGGCCTCAGCTCAAAGATCGGGTTGTCTCCTGTGCCAAGCTTGCTCAGAATTGAAAAGAAGCAGGTGTGAACGCTTCAGAGCGCACTGTGAGACATAAAATTTTCGACTAAGGTCTCAAGTCAGAAAGGGTTGCGAAGAAGCTTCATCCCACCAAGAAAATCTAACGGATAAACTCCACTTTGGAAAGAAATACAAAGAATGGACTGTTGAAGACTCGGGCAAAGTGATATTCTATGATGACGCTTCATTCGCTTGTTCTGGAAGATCTCTCTTTAGAAAGAGAAGAAGAGAGCGCTTTCAGGAGTCTTGTGTCGTGTCCAACGCTAAGGCATCCGAACACTCTCCATGTCTGAGGCTACATCACTTCTAAGAAAACTGAAAAACTAACAGTTTTACCCAAGAAGACTGCCATGAACTCAAAATAGTACTAAAACGTCTTTTATCAGTAACCTTTTCCAACAGTTCAGAACAAATTGGGTATGATAACTGTATTTTCAGCATAATAGCGCACCTTGTCACAATACAAAAGCAATACCAAAACATTTTTAGCTGAAAAAAACATCGAACCTTTGAAATCTTGGCCCAGGAAATTGCCAGATTTGAACTCAAGAGAGAATTTGCGGAGGATAATCAAACTGACAGTTGATAAAAGGAAGCTATCTAATTGTGAGCAATTGCGGTTAATTACACTGGTCTGCGTTGTTTTCAAGGTCAAATATATAATACCTGATTTTAGTTCAGTTTTTTACACTGAATCTTAAAATCATGCTCATTTTACCCAATCAGGTCAGGTTTTTGAAATATGAGCACATACCAAAAACTCCTATATTTCCAAATATTTGTTGTGAATGAAACACATAATAGCAAATATCTGACCGATTTACTCACATAAGGTTTACAGAATAGTTTTAATAGATAGCATGAATAGTACAATGCACAAAATATGCTACTCATGGATGAATGGTCTCTTCCTTCAGTGACCTCCGATTGTGCCGAGCAGACACCACATCCCTCTTAAGGCACCAACCGTAGTCAGCCAGAAAGTTCACATCCCATTGGCCTTGATAGCGTTCCTCGATGACACCGATGTCTTGGTGAAAGCGCTCACCCTGCTCTTCACTGAAGTCTCCGCAATTTTCTGGAAAATAGTCCAGATGTCACCGAAGAAAGTGCATTTTCACTGACATACGCGCAGCAAGTTTGCGGAAATTTTCCATTAAGTCATCAACCATCTTCTGGTACTGAGAACTTCTGTGGTTACCAAGAAAGTTTGCAATGACTAACTTAAGGGATAGCCAGGCAGAGGGTTCAGTAGGATTTAATAAATCATCTAAACTAGAGTCTTTTATGAGTTCTCTTATCCGAGGACCATCAAATATACTTGCCTTAAGCTTCTCCATGCTGATTCGTTTGAAGTGTGGTGGAGGAAGGCAAATCCTCTACCTTCCCTGCTTACTGCTTTTACAAAGTTCTTCATTAGGCCGAATTTGATGTGTAGGGGTGGAAGTAACACCTTGCTCGGGTTCTAATCCTTGTCTTGATGGCCACTGTTGTCTTACATAATGCTGGTCGTCAGCCCGACTATCCCACAAGCACATAAAGCATTGATACTTTGTGTACCCACCTTGAAGTCCTAGGATGAGTCCAACAACTTTAAGATCTCCACAAATCAACCATTTATGTTCCTGGTAATTGAGAGCAGACAACATACGTTCCATGCTGTTGTGGGATTTTTTCATTTAAGCTGAGTGTCCAAAAGGGATTGATAAACCTTATTTTTGTTATTCAGAAGATCTGCCTTGAGACTTCTGTTAGACGAGTCAATAAAAAGTCTCCATTCCATGGCAACATACTTTATACCCATTAATTTCATCAGTTCAGCAATATTGTTACAGTAGATCAGTGAAGACGCTTCATCGAACATAAAGAATTTTCTGAATTCGCTCTCGAGTTCCCGATACCAATAGAACGTTGTTCCTGGGGCAGGTAGATGTTTCTCTCACAGACGAGAACCCAGCAGCTGGGCAGACTTCTTAGATAGGTTCAGGTATCGTGTCAAGTCTTTGTGTTCGGATTGGGTGAATGACACCGATCGGTCGTCTTCTTCTGGCTCGTATGCACCACATTCACCTATATCAGTCATGTCAGTAGATTCGGAATCAGAACTAGATTCCATTCTCACATCCGGCTCAGTATTAGGAACATCTGGTCCATAGAGGATTGGCTTTATGACAGCAGAAACATCAGAGTATTGAACATGCTGCTTGTTCTTGCGAGTGATGCCTTTTAAATTTGTCATGCAGAGGTAGCAGTCGGTAACGTGATCTTTCCCTTCCCTCCACACCATTTGGACACCAAATGGCATACTCTTTTTTTCCCTATTCCTCCAATCCCGTAAGTTCTCCACACATGTTTTGCAGCAGATATGGGAAGCAAATGCCTTATCCTGGTCTCCTAGTTTGACTCCAAAATAAGCGTAATAAGCCTTCTTCACAAAATCCGTGATTTTTTGCTTTACGGTCTTGAAGAACCACGTGTCCACAGATGAAACAAAATTATTAGGATGGTTCTTACACTTCAGATCCATCGTACTGCACTACTAGACCTGAAAGAGGTAGAATAACTAGTTATTTAAGGTAACCCATGACCCACTGTGGAAAAAACAAAGCCCGTATACGTTTGGATGATAGCGCCATTTAGGAAAATATGCTGTAATAAAAATCGAGTGTATCTTAGAAACCAGACCTGACTAAAGAAAATGAATGGTATTTTTTGAATTTAGCACGTAAAAAAGATCTTAAATCTGACTGAGAATTTGTACATGGTGGTTTGTTAGCTCAGGCATAAGCACGGGGAAGGTGATTCACTGGTTATTATAGTGAAGTTTGCTGTAAGAACCGTTCCCTGTCACTGGGACGTTGAGTGTGCGAGCTTTCGTATTTTAGATCAGCAAAAGGTTCTGCACAAAGCACACTCATAAAATGTCTGATTTATATCTGTGAATAGAAATTTTGTATAGAAGGTCCTATTTGAGAGAGAAAATAGCTTTGCAGGACATATAGAAAGCCCATATTCGTGATTCTTTGGAGATGATTCGATGGCCGCCGCTCCTTCCAGAAGGGAGAAGTCAGTTGCAGAGCCTCGAGCGAGAAGGCAGTGTGTCGAATCTCATATCAGACATGCAGACCGATTGTGGTTGCCTTGTTTGATGTTGTATCGAGGGACCAATCATTGGGATTGGCGCTTAAGAATTTGATGGTTCCAGCGTCAATGGAAGAGATAAGATTTCCATGCGGAAAAGGAGCGAGAAAAAGAAGCTCGTTGATTTGAAGAGTTCTGTTCCTTGAGTTCCAAACTGAAGTTCTGTTCAGCAATAGCTCAAAGCACGTAAATGGAATTGAAATATTGAACGCTGGTATCGCATACGGAAAATATGCAATATTTCAGCAAGTATTTTAATTATAAATAATGAACTTTGCGTTATACATACTCGTATATACTCATGGCCAGAGATCCTGAGAGTAATAATAAGTTTTTTTGACCCGTTTTTAAAATTTACGTGAAATATTTCCTGTAGGAGGTATTTCAGTCCCTGGAGCTTTGCTATTCGATCAAAAGGGTAAAATAATGAGATATATTACATAGTTAAATAAATAATGTTGTGTAATTATAATATATTTTTTAATAACCTTTTTGCAAAAATAAATGTTTGAATATTTTGTCAATTCCAGAAATAGTACTTTCCAAAGAAGAACGTGTAATTATTGTTGCTATGGATTAAAGGGGTTGTAATGCAAGAGAAAAAGGTTTCTAGACGCCAAAGAGATTCAAATGAACGCCAAGATGACGTCCTCGTAAGGTTACAGCTATAAGATAGGGTTGCCTACAGTGCCAAGCTTGCTTACGATTGGAAAGAAGTAAGTGTGAACGCTTCAGCACGCACAGTGAGGCAGAGAATTTTCGACAAAGGTCTCAAGTCGATAAAGGCTGCGATGAAAACTCATCTCAACAAGAAGAAACTTACAGATAGGCTGCACTTATGTAGAAAATATAAAGAATGTACTGGTGAAGAATAATGCAAAGTGATATTTTCTGATGAAGCTCCCTTCTGCTTGTTTGGAGCTTCTGGAAGATCTCATCTTAGGAGGAGAAAAGGGAAGCGATTTAAAGGGTCTTCTGTCGTCTCCGCAGGTGAAGCACCTGGACACCCTCCATGTCTGTGGATGCTTCTCATCTAAAAGAACTGGCGTATGATAAATCTTTCTCAAGGCATATTCAAGAACTCAAAAGGGTACCAAAACGTGCTTCATCAGCACATTTTCACAACAGTTCAGGATCAATTTGGGAATGATAACTCTATTTTTCTGCCTGATAGCGCTATTTTTCACTAAAAAAAAACAAAAATAAAGTTATTGGTTGAAATTAAGATTAGACTTTTGGGACCTTGTTCCTGGACTTTGCCAGATTTGAAAAGAATATAGAATTTGTGGGTGATAATTAAACTGGGGGTCGGTAAACAGAAGCTATCCAAATGCGAACAGTTGTGGGTGCTTATTGGAAGAAATTGAGAAATATCATTCAAAATATCATCACAAATATTGGCTAACATGCCAAAAAGAATTGAAACATTCCTGAAAAACCAAGAAAATCATTGTAATTATACCTACGAAGGAATACAACGAGGGAAAATGACCTCTAGTATAATCAACCACTTAAGTAATTGTAAAAAAAAAAACGATTTTAACTATGTTAAGCTTGCATACAAATTTTATAACAATGATAAACAACACCTAATATAAAATTAAACAAATTGAATAAATTTATCACAAACTTATTAGCCCCCCAATTTACATCTAAAATAAAAAAAATATTGCCAGATACTTAAACCTCTAAGCGATTTTATGAGTTTTTTATCGTCATTCATCCATTGTATCCCCTATTTCTTCAGGACCGGTGGGGAGAATGGATTTCCAAGTTGACAAGAAACAGGGGTGGAAGAATTATCAGATTGGTTATCACGTCTTGTCGTAGAATAGGGCTGAAAAATGAGCAGGGTGTTAGCTTCACGTACAGACTTCATAGGGAGGATCCAAGACTGACTAGAAAGGGAGTAGACGAGAAAAGCTATTGCCGCCTGACTACCACAAAAACTAGTAGGCCAAGGATGTATCTTGCAGGCTCGCCTGTTCTGTTTGTTCTCCTAAAATAATATCAGATAATCAAGCAGAACTCTGTCGGCGAGAGTAGTTGGAGATAAGGGATACGAGACTTCATGTTACGAGAAGAAAATAGGGAAAGGGAGTGAAGGAGCATGTTGTGGTCAATAGTCTTAGTGGTTTCCAGTTACAGTTAGGGGCAGGGTAAGACATGATTCTTGGGATCAATTCTGGACGATGGAGAGAAGAACCGACGGTGATTAGACGTGGCGTTGTAAAGTACGCCATGGTTGGCTAAAAGGGAAAACAAAAAACTGTAGATAAGAAAAGTAGTCTATAATTGTTTTTCTAATGATCCATTTTGGACGTATGTAGCTATGAATCGAAAAGAAAAAGTGATAAGTTTGAATATATTTTTATCTATGTGGTTGGGTTTAAAAATACGTAGAGCTGATTTTAAAATTACCAAGGTTGAGGAAAGGTTAGAAGATGTCACGTTATAAATTTAGATTTAATAGAGATGACCAGGGAAATAATTGATGACCGCAATTTTAAGACATGGCTCAGAGCTAAGGTATGTAGAATAACAGTTGATCTGAATGAGAGAGGGAAACAGATGGAGAGGAAGCAGTTATTAAACTAACACCACTATCACTTGTACGAACGAAAACCATGTCAATAGTTGGTACCTGATATCTTTGAGCCATGATTTAGCAAAGCGAAGGGAGCTTATTTGTTAGATATGATTAAGTGATAAATCAAGTTAGCTTTAATCGACAAGGATTGCGGAAGGGGCAAATGGACGAGTCGGTGAAGTTGGTTGATGGGGTAGAAGCTGGGTGGAAATAATGATCACGGATGTATTAGGATTTTAAGTGATATTGAGAAAAGATTCTTTCGGAAGAATGATGTAGGGAAGCGACGCGAGAAAACCGCCTATCTATCATAATGAAAGGGTGATATTAAATTGAAGGGCTTTATTCTACTAAAGGGAGAGAAAGTAGGTTTAATTGGCAATTTTGGCGAGAAAATGCGTTTGGTTTTAACGAAATGCACTGGTAAGACATCGCCAAGTGGGGGATTCGCATCAGGAATTTGGGATGACAAAGGAGGTAAGCAAAGGGATATAATTGAATGACCGGAGTCGGAAAAGCTGACCAACAACAAATACGGTAGTAAAAAAAAATGCAAGGTAATAATAGTACATACAGCAAAAAGGACAAATTTATAGAAAGGGGTAAAAGAAGAATGTGAGGAAAAACCCGGATGAAGAGTAAAACCAAACCACAACAGAGATAGGCTGCTGTACAGTTAAACAAACCACTTCATAAATTACTATAAAACTAAAAGAGCTAAATAAGCAACTCCCTACGATAAACAAATAGACAATGTACTACTAAAAATCACTACAATATAGGGGTTAGCACTAAATACATCCAAATTCTCTATCACTTTTCGTATATTAACAATCTTTTCGCAAAAGTTCTTCTTCAAAGTCGAGTGGAAAATTTGATTTACAATAAATAGCATTATATGAATAAATCCAAATTTCATCTATCGGTTGGGAAACAACGTATGCGTCAATGTTAACTCCTTTTAACACTAATTTAACTGCTTAATGATGATAATCTTCAAATAATCACAGGTTGTGTTTGGAAGAATACAAAAATTACATTATTCCCCTTTTTTAAGAGAACAAATTATACGTTAAGGAATACTTACCTATCCCTGGCACTTCTTAACTATTTATACTAAACCATTTTTCGATTTATATAAATATTGTATTCTTTAAGCATTTATATTAAAAGTCATTTTCCAAGATTTTCCTGTATCTTAATTTATATTTTCCTATATATTTAAAACCATAATTGAGGAAGGTGGAATTTATAATTTCAGAGTTAGCAAAGTGCGCAGTATGATAAGAATGGGTAAAATGCGATACAACCTTGCAAAGAAAGTTCGGATTAGAATTTAATAAAGCGCTTCCAGTTAAAAACATACTTTTATATTAGTACCATAAAACGTCGAAACCTTGTTTAAAATTAAGAAAAAAAGAGACAAAGCCAAACCAAACTAAATAAATTAGTATTCAGGTTTGTAACATTTTCGTACCAATCCAAACACATGGTTGAGAGAAGCTTTGGCTATGAAAGGCTATGAATGTGTCACTTTCCTATTCAGAGATCTGAAAATTGCGCAATGACGTTTATATTGCTATAATATTTTTAGTTCAACTGAAATTAGAGTATATAAAGCTTCAACTTAACTAGAAAACTACTCGACTTGGATAAGTAGAACTGTATATTGTACAATGTAAAAGAGCAAAAGAAATTTTAGTATTTATATCTAGATTCTTATTTTATCATGCCTACTGCAACTACTGCTAGAAAACAGAAAGTAATTTTGGAATCAAGGAATTGGTAGATGTGATAAATTGATCGAAAATGTTTAACGTTGAGGAAACAAGATGTTTCCTCTTCTTAGAAAAATGGATTAAACAAAACAACTGAAAGATAATTGCCAATTTTATAGTACAAAAAATATAGTTGGAAATTTAAAGAAACATTCTGTATTTTGAAGGTCTTCAATTCAATGTATTCAAGTTTTATCTTTACTGTAAAAAAGTAGCGTAGTCATAGCAATGATTTTAAATTGAAAGGAAAGCGATTAGACTTCAAGAAGAAAATAATTTTTATATAAATAATGGACAATTATTGAATTGGTCACCCTGTTCTTATTGTTGCAAAAACAACGATTAAACAATGGAAATAGAGTGAACAAAATGCTTTAAAAACACATATTTAGAATTAAACTTTCACTTTGTATAGTTGAACACTTAGACAATGAAGTCCACATAGTATTTCTAGCTTTACTCATATCACAAATATTTTCTTATCTCGTTCAAGTGAGAATAATTAATGAAGCCTATATATATAATATCAAATAAAATGGGATTGGCTAACAGAAATATCCGAATAAATGAAGGTTTGACCTTATATTCTGATAAATATATCACCACCTGTAAAATTAATTCTCCCTTACCATTTTTACCAAAAAAATATCACGCGGTACCATCTTGCATTTTGATTTGACTTCGAGTCTTCCGAGCTTATCGTCCATTGCTAAAATATATTATAAAGATATCAGAAAGCTTCGAGCTCCACACAAACATACCATACATGCGTAATCACGGATGTGAAAACACAAAGAGAACTGTTCTCAACAAGAGAAGGAGGGATTTAAAAGACATCTCTTTGATTCCTTCTGCTCTTTTTTTGTGGATCTTTGCGTGTAATTTTTTGCTTTGTTACTCCTGCCATCTGCCATTGTCTTGCCTGAGAGATTTGCACTAGTCTTGTTTCTCTTCTTTCCTAATCTGACTATTATCATCTATCCTCTAATGAGATAGTTGTTCTTGTTCAGTTTGTCTCTTTTCTTTCTTTTGAACCTTCTTTCATCAAGATGCTTTTCCTCGTTTTCAAAGCTTAACCGCAAATCTTGCAAAGCTCATTGCAACCATCAAATAGGGTCAGGCTTTGCACTTTACTGCTGTAACATTTTTAGATAATTATTGACTTATATTTTCTCTTTTTGTATGCTGAAACAATACATTTAAAATGAAAAATGAGTACATTTCGACAGTCAGTATTATGACGAATATCTATTTTTCTATTTCTAGATTGTAAAATACTCAGTTTTCAAAAATAATAAACCAGGAATTATAAATATATGTCTAATTTTTTACCAAACTTGATTAATGATTAATCTTGTGGACTCTAATTCTCTGTCACTTTTTACCCGGAATCGTTAAATAGTCCCGTTTCAAAATAAAATAAATTAAATTAAAGTTCAAGATGATATATTAATTAATTGAACCAAAATCTTATTGAGTAGAGCTTTGGATCAACACTTCTTACTGTTTCGAATTCTCTCATACAGACCTAAAGAGAAATACAATTGCCAAAGAAAACCCAGAAATAAGTGCGTACATGAAACTCTGTTGTCTCATATTATATAGGAGAGATGACATACATAACTGTGTTCTGATTTGGGAGCAAAGGGGGTCTAAAAGGTTAAGAATGATCATCACGCTCGATATTACTAATTTCCTTGCTTTTATTTTAGAATAAGTGCAAATTTGGGTAAATTTATGCACTGGAAGGTGATTTCGGTTGTGAGGGATTCCATGCTAAGCCGCTTGATTTCCACAGTGGAAAAGGTGTTAAAGATATGAAGCTCAGGGAGGAGCAAGGAAAAGAATAACTCCCTGGATGTTGTCTATGTAAAGAGGATCATGGTCATGAGATTATTCACTCCATTGCTAGAGTGAAGAGTGATGAAGAAAGCAAAGGAAGCCGAGTGTTACACAGAGTTAGAGAAAAAACAAGTAACTTAGAAGTCCTTGAGTATTATAATAAGAAGGAACTTTATGATTACTAAATTTTTAATATAGATTTACTTTTAGGGAAATATAAGAAAAGTGGACTGGCCGCCTCACCACAGGCGAGCATTGAATATTGAAAATAATTAGTTTTGATGAAATACTGGACAGAACCAGCAATTTTGACACTAAAATCTTAATGTAAACCAGATAAGTTTACTTTTTTAATATATATTGATCATAGCAAGTTTTGTTAAAAGCGACTGCTAATTTCGCATTTGTGATTTTCTTTTCACATCTTTTAATTTTTCTTATGTTTGCCTTTATATCTAGGTTGATGCCGTAGATAAGTTCTCCGAAATTCATTAAAGCTCCGATTTTAAAGTTAATGGGAGAATGGGAGAAGAATCGTCTAGAAAAACACTTTATTTATCTGACACCTACCCCATTTCGACCTTGTCTTAACATACTCACAAATTTGTCAGTACGTTTGAACTTGCTGATCTCTTTATTTGTTTGTATATAAGTGTGTTCATCCATTGATAGATAAGCCAATGTTCTTCTCTTTTTAGTTGTATTTTTATTTATGTCTAGAAATGATACAAGGCTATCGAAACGGGTCAGAATAATAGTGTTTTTCTAGAGGATTTTTCTCCCATTCTCCTATTAACTTTGAAATCTAAACTTTAATGAATTTCGGGGAACTTATCCACGGTATCAACCCAGATATAAAGGCAAACATAAGAATAATTGAAATATATGTAGATTTGGGAGCTTCCTGGGAGGGACTGCAGCATTTGTTTATTGGTCCGGTTTAAAGCGTTGTTTTTAGGAGCCAATATTGACCTTTCACACAGACTATTGTAGCTTTTGTAACTTTGCTGGAGATTTGGAAATACTTTGACCTTAAGATCATCAACAGTGTTGATAACTGTACAGACTGGTTTAATCTTCATTTCTCCAGCAGCGTCGACAGGCACCTTTCCATCACCAAGAGAATGCCATGAAGAAGGTTAGGGTTAATATAGAAAAAGAAGATATCATTGAGAGAGGTAGGGGTTATAGAGAAAGGAATGAGGTCATGGAGGAAAGTAAGAGTCATTGAGAAAAGAATGAAGTAATGGAGATAGGAGGAAGGTCATGGAGAAAGAAAAGTTGTCATGATGAAAAGTGGGATCATGGACAAAAGGGGTCAAGGAGAACATGAGGGAACTAATGGAAAAACATGATTGATCCTTTGCCTTGCTGATCTTTGGTCCTGCAAGGGGCCACGAATTACTTAATTTCACTGCCTGGAAGTGATGCAATGGCTAGTTGTGGTGCACACTTGCTTGCTTCTCTTTAACACTGGTCTGTAGTGAACACTACCGGAATCCTGTGACATTGATTCACTCTATTGTTCACTTTACTTTTGGTTTGGTGATGTGGTTCACCTGGGGATATAATTGAAACTGAGGATCTGAGAAAAACCTCCTGCCTTTTATATTTATGCCAGATGTGTATCCTGGAATGATCAAGAATGTTCCAATAGAAGGGTCTATAAAGTTCCAGAATGTTCGAATGGAATTTTTCAGATCAATTTGGAATTATCAGGACGTATCTGGAATGTTCTCTAATTTTCTAAACTGTCTTTCTCAAAGTACTTACTATCCCTTGCTCAAAAGTACCCTTTGTCTCTTGCCCAAAAGTACGTTTTTGCTTTTTGTTTCACAGGATTTCCAGACGAAACGCTTCTAACAGGTTTGCCAAGTATAAACAATATCTCTGTTTATTGTGTAATTGAGAGTTTGCGTGACTCAAAAGCTAAATAGGAATTTTCTTAGCCCAATTTTGGCCTTTGTTGGGCTTAAAGCCCAACTAAAAGTGGCAATTTAAAGCATTGAAGACTGCAGCTATTATCAAGTACCTACTAGTTTGCATTTAGACAACCAGGTGACGCAACCTTTGCCAAATATGAATAGCCTACATACGTTACTCCCCGGGTTAAGTTACCCGCAATGGTGACCTTTATTGGCCTTCAAGGTCACTTTAAGTGGCCTTCCTTAGCGGTCATATACATACATACAAATAGAATTTCCAATATATATATATATATATATATATATATATATATATATATATATATCTATATATATAAATATATATATATATATATATATATATATATATATATATATATATATATATATATATATATAATATAAGTGTAGATGGGTAGCAGTCTTTCCTGAATGCAAATTTTGTTAAAGACCATGGTATATTTCGTCTTGATCAATTTCCTTTGCAACTTTCTATTCTTCTTGCTGTCTTTTTTAGTCCATCAATTAGATGGCAGATAACTTGTCCTATATTTATCTCTCTTTCAAATAAATTTGTTTGGTAAAAACAAAACTTAAATTGCTAAGCTTTCGATCTATTCGATCATCTTCGGAGCGTCTCTATGTATTCTTTCGTTCTTTACCGATGCAGTATGGTGGAATCAGAATCTGGTATACTGAAAGAAAACGGTGTTTAGGGAATATTTTCTCCTCCTCGTCTAAGGCTCAGGTTAGGAGACCTGACGGTAATCTATACACGCAAGTAGATGGAATTGGCCTTGGGGTTGGCCTTCGCCAACTACTATATGGGCCAACTTCAAGAGAGCTTATTTGAAAACAGTGAAAATAAGCCACACGCATATTTCCGATACGTAGATGACATCTACATCAACGTCCAAAACGAAGAACATCTAAAGAACATCAAACAGCAATTTGAGGAGAACTCAGTGTTAAAATTCACTTATAAAAGGAGCACGGGAACTAAATTTCCTTTTTGGATGTGGTGGTACAAAAGATCAATGGAAGCTATATCACAAAAGTATATAGAAAAAATACGGATATAGGAAGATGCATCAACGCAGATAGTGAATTTCCTGAAAGATATTAAAAAAAGTGTAATCGGATCATACATCCGCCGAGCATACAAATGCTGCTCTACGTGAGAACTTTTCCATCAAGAGATTTCCCGCGTAAAACCAATATTCCTGAACAACAGTTTCTCGAACATCATGATTGAAAATCAACTCAAATCATTTTTAAGTATGCAATTCAAAGATACGGATAAAACGGAAAGTAATCAGGAAGGAGTAAATGGCATCAAAGTCTATTGCAGAAATCAGATGTCTACGGCCTATAAAATAGACGAAAAAAACATCAAGGTGATTGTCAACCAAAACATCAAGATTAAGAATCAAATGGACAAAATTCAATTTATTATATACTATAAAACGACAACTGCCAAAACTCCTCGAATCTGAAGTCAACCAACCTAGTTTACAAGTTTATCTGCCCTAATAAAGACTGAAAGATTTATAATAACTCAAAATATATTGGATAGACAACCTTCACCCTTTCGAGGCGTTTGACCATGCATCTGCAAAGCGGAAGGCCTAAAGATCATATGGAGAACGCGCATAGCATCAACCTAACTAGATACATTCTAGTTGAAAACACCACAATTAAAAGAAAAAAGGGAGATAAAGCAAGGTTGAACATCTTAGAAGCCATATTAATAAACGAAGAGAAGCCGACCATCAACATTCAGGCCACGAGCTGGAATAGAACATTAAAATTGTTTTAAAATTCCACTCACTGGATTGTCTCGTTTCCTTTGACGTTACGTTTAGGCGAGGAAGAATAAATATCACCTAAAAACCGTTTTCTTTCAGTATACCAGATTCTGACTCCACCATACTTTATCTGTAAAGAAGGAAAGAATACATAAAGACGCTCCGAAGATGATCAAATAGATCGAAAGCTTAGCAATTTAAGTTTGGTTTTTACCAAACGCATTTATTAAAAGACAGTAAAAAGAATAGAAAGTTGACAAAGGAAATTGATCAGGGCGAAATATACCATGGTCTTTAAAAACATTTGAATATATATATATATATATATATATATATATATATATATATAAATATATATATATATATATATATATATATATATATATATTTATATATATATATATATATATATATATATATATATATATATATATATATATATATATATATATATATATATATAAATATATTTATATATATATATATATATATATATATATATATATATATATATATATATATATATATATATATATATATATATATATATATATATATCTCAAAGTAGCACGAGAGAATGATAAAAATGAATCCATTAAACCACATTGAAAGAGAAAACAGAATAATTTTTCCTTGCAGTAATATTTTTATTACCTTTTTTCGAAAAATCCGTGTAGGGAAGCGATTTGAACCAGGCACACTGAGGCAGCGAGCACCGCTTTGATAACAGTTAAAAGTATGCCGTTCGAATCGCTTCCCTGCACGGATTTCAAAAAAGGTAATAAAAATATTACTGCAAGGAAAAATTATTCCGTTTTCTCTTTCAATGTGGTTTAATGGATTCATATATATATATATATATATATATATATATATATATATATATATATATATATATATATATATATATATATATATGAATGAATAGTCCCACAGGAAAAATGAAAAGGTGCTTCCAATTACTTTCGAACTTTATTCAGTTCATTCTCAAGGATAACTACAAGAGAAAATAATATAATAAGGGTATATATAAAGTAGCAAAAGATAAAGGACCTCCTCTAAGACAAGAAATCACCAAAGAGAGAGTAGGAGAGGGATGGCTAAATTCACATTAAGATTTAGCTATAACACCTAGCAAGGTTAAACCAAGAGACAAGAAAGAATCAAGACTGGAGCCAAAAGGATTAAAACGATTAACAGATAAAGCGATAATCTAAAGAGGGAGATTAGGAGAGACACAAGAAGTA
Organism: Ceratothoa steindachneri; assembly: GCA_963969495.1. Lineage (NCBI taxonomy): Eukaryota > Metazoa > Arthropoda > Malacostraca > Isopoda > Cymothoidae > Ceratothoa > Ceratothoa steindachneri. The sequence goes on from OZ018326.1 coordinate 93,440,293, forward strand.
AGCAGATACGTAGGGGAGAGGGACAAGGAGAGAAGATGAGAAATAAAATAATGTTAATACAAAATCAATGCAATAATTAAATTGACAAATCGGGTTCCCATAAAAATGAAAATTGCCAAAAAATTAGGAACATAACTCAAAGAGCTAATTTCTTTAAGAATGAGTTTTTTCATAAAAGCATTAATTTTAAAAAGGCCAGGGGAAATATTAAAGTTATTAAATTGGCTTATACATGAACATTCAACAAGGTTTCTTTTAATTGAGTCATTTGAGCGAAAAATTTATTTTGCTGAATTCAAATTAATTAAATGGTTATTTTTGGGCATATGCACAAAAAAACGCACTATTATTTACAGCTCTTCTGAAATTGTATATAGGACATTTTATTTTGGACAGACAGGAAAGCAATTATCGGTCCGTATTAATCGAAATATAGTTCGGAAGTACTTGGAATCCTCGTATTAATTTTCTCTGTCGGTTTTGTTGCATATATATATATATATATATATATATATATATATATATATATATATATATATATATATATATATATATATGTTTGAAGAGGCCATGCTAAACACATGGTATGGTGATTCTACTATTCCCTGTTGAATTATTGCACAAGGGAACATGATGGTTTTTTCGCAAAGGTCGAAAGAAGGTTGTCAAATTTCATCGAGATATTTCCGCTCTCGGTTTCCTCTTACCCTCTCTATGTAAGGCTGTCTGGGCTTCTCTATCGATTCTTCTGGTGTTGGTGACTATAGGTGTTTGTTTAGAACGTTCTGCAGCTCCATTTTGCTTTATTTGCTAAGGCGATAATGGGGATGGGGAGGCAGATGTGCGTCTCCTTTCCTAGAGCTAGATATATTTTTTCTCTTTTTCTTGGTGCTTAATCCTCTTAGTGAAAATGAGTTGATTAGCACAGGGGTTGTTCTTATTATTTGTTTCCGCTACGTGGCTTATGTAGCCTCTTAGAAGTTATCTTTAACCTTAGTACTTTGTCTTACAGATAATATCGGAAAAAGCTATCCTTCCACTTCGATATCCACTATCTTTCGTCTTGAAACAGGCACTACAGTTAATTTTCTCCCGCTGTGCTTATTTTACAGTCCATCTCGAATTGCTTAATATTTTCAATCTTTATAGCCCTTTTCCGTGCCTGAACTTCGCCCGAGGAATTCCTTGGAGGTTCCTAGCTTAGAGAGATACTGGGTTTGATGGGATGACGCTTTGGGCGAAGTAGAGTCACTGTGCCTGGTAGCTCAGCGGTAGAGCATCTGACCGGCAATCATCAGACCCGGGTTCGAGTCCCGGCCAGGAATTTCAAACTTTTTACCCCTGGCGTTATCTCTGTCTTCTCGGTAAAGGATTGCCTTCATTGTGCCGCCCTCTGCTCTCTATGATTCTAGTCTTCTTCTAATGTCCCTTTCTCTTACCTCTACAAAACTCCTGTTTCTTGTCTCATTGCTCATTCCGTCAAATTTCTCTTTCTTGTACTATATTGTAATATAGTCTGCAATGCAAGGTTTCTTCACCTTTATTTCTGTCTTCAAAATTGTTTTGAAAGGCAGAAAATAAATATGGCGAAAGCACTGTGGTGGTTGTTATCACCCGCAGAACTTGCATTTGCTCCTTCTTCTTTGTATGTGACTTGGGGATGAGCCTTTAAATTGTGAGCGGGTAAGAAGATGAGGTATAAAAATTCCTTGGAGGTTCCTAGCTTAGAGAGATACTGGGTTTGATGGGGTGACGCTTTGGGCGAAGTAGAGTCACTGTGCCTGGTAGCTCAGCGGTAGAGCATCTGACCGGCAACAGCAGACCCGGGTTCGAGTCCCGGCCAGGATTTCAAACTTTTTTCCCCTGGCGTTATCTCTGTCTTCTCGGTAAAGGATTGCCTTCATTGTGCTGCCCTCTGCTCTTAATGATTCTAGTCTTCTTCTAATGTCCCTTTCTCTTACCTCTACAAAACTCCTGTTTCTTGTCTCATTGCTCATTCCGTCAAATTTCTCTTTCCTGTATATATATATATATATATATATATATATATATATATATATATATATATATATATGTACACTCGCAACTTCTTAACTGCCTCAGCGGTTAACTCTTATATCTCTACATCCCTATTTTCTACTGCACGTAAAATTTTAAACGTTTAGCTGAGCTTGCCACGCATACAGCGGGTCTCCTGGAAGAACAGCCCCAATTCTCTTAGGCGGCATCGATATCCTTTGTGACACTGGTCTGAACCTTTTCTAGCTGTTCGATGTCTTTGGGTATCGATGGTGACCAGTAGTGTAGGCGTACTCAAGATACGGCCAGACTAGGGAGTTGTGCAGGGGAAGCACAATCTTCTTGTTTCGGAACAGAAATTTTCTCTTTATGTACCCTAACAGTCACTAGGCCCCAACTCGAGGCTGCCCCTCTGAATTTCACCTCACGTCGACCAGATCTGAATGCAGTAGCTGCCTTACGGGTAATGCCAACGACTTCTACTTTTCTCATTAACCTGCGGTGAGGTAAGGAGTAGGTATAAGAGCTCCACAGCGCTAACTCGATAGTACTGACTCAATGTACTATGGAAGAATTTGAGGAGATTTTGAGTGAAGATCAATTTCTGCGAAGACCGAGCTGGGCATCTAAGATCAGATGTGTTTGTGTGTGCGTGGGTGCGAGAGACAGAGAAGAAGAGGGAGACAGAGGGAGAGAGAAATAAAGAGGGATATATATATATATATATATATATATATATATATATATATATATATATATATATATATATATATATAGAGAGAGAGAGAGAGAGAGAGAGAGAGAGAGAGAGAGAGAGAGAGAGAGAGAGAGAGAGAGAGAGAGAGAGGGGGGGAGAGGGGGAGAGAGGGAGAGGAATGAGAGGGGTGGAAAGGAAGAACGCGCGCGCGCGCCATGTCATTTATTTTTCAAGAAGGTCTTCCGCCTGAACCAATTTTTTTCTTAGTTAGTCATTTTGACCCTTTTCGACCGTTGAAGCGTGAAGCTACGACAGTTTCATCTAACTTTGCCTTGCGCCAATCTTTCCACCCGAAAATATCACCCCTCACTGCTTCTGTTCTTCGGGGGTGACCGGACGACCGGGCACTTTAGAAATAAACGACACAACTGGTTTCTTCCATAAATTAAAATTACCAATAATCACGGGTGGACTGTAATAACTAACCTATTGGCAAAATTGATATTCAAAAATATAAAATAAATTAGAGAAACAGAAACCTCGATAAGTAGTCAAAATTAAAACTAGAAAAATATGAATAAAAATAATAGAAGTTTGACTAATTTACTTCAGAATAAAATTAAAATTTGAAAAGTGCGAAGAGGGAAACTTAATATATTTCCAATTTCGTTTGTAATCTTGCTAGTTTCGGTTTTTGGAGTTTTCTAAAATTTCAAGCATGGACGAATCCTAATGGAAGTGATCTCCGTTCGTTGCAAGGAAGCCACGCCTACACACAAAACCCCTTCTCTTTGCACTCCTACCATCATGAATTATAGATCCAAAGCCAAAGTTCTCTTTTTCGCCTTTGATCGAGAGGCAGATGTCGAGCAGGAACTTTGTCCTCTCAAAAATGAAAGTTTCATAAGAAAAATATTGACTTTTTTATATGAATGAAGATAAATTCTGACAGTTCCTCTTTGACATTTTGATAAATAATGCTCAATTTGGAAAGGAAATGCTTTGTTTAGTGACATGTTGTGCTTCTTCATGTGATGTCGAAATCAGTTTCAGTGAACGGTGGTTAGCTTTGCGTATTCATCTTTGTTGTATCACTTTTACTTTAGAACACTTTTCACTTGTAGGAGGTTTTTCAACTGCCTGAAGAAAGAACAAAACTATAATAATGTCAAAGTCGACCAATACTTGGCTGTACTTCATCTTAAACACAAAGAAATAAATATCGTGACTCTTCTGAAAGCATAAAAATCATTGTAGAAATCTACATATCCTTTATATAGCAACGTCATTAATTATTTGCGGGCAATAGCTCATCATAACCTAGCATTCTTATTTTAAATAAACTAATTTATAGTTTTAAGTTTAGTTCAAACTAATTTGTAATTTTTAATAATTCAGTCAATAAAGAATTTGACTCCTCTTAATAAATACTAGGAAAGGAAATTGTATCTTGTTTTGTAATTTCCCTAATAAATTCTATGAAAATAATTATTTCCTATATCAAAGATAGAAGTATACTAAAACAAGGGTCAAAACACGACCTAGTTTTATATTTATTTCCAATTAGAATATTTGTTAAAAAAATTCAATGAATTGTTGTGGGTAAATTGTTTTCGATGAATTGTTGTCGATGAATTGTTGTCGGTAAATTGTTGTCGATGAATTGTTGTCGATGAATTGTTGTCGGTAAATTGTTGTTGATGAATTGTTGTCGATGAATTGTTGTCGGTGAATTGTTGTCGGTAAATTGTTGTCGATGAATTGTTGTCGATGAATTGTTGTCGATGAATTGTTGTCGATGAATTTTTGTCGGTAAATTCGCCTAGACCCGGAATCCTTACTCTGTACATTTGTCTTTCTGTTGTTGCTTTCTTACCGGAGCGAGACCCGCAGAGTGTGTTTCCTCACTCTTCTTGATTTTTGCTTCCCATTTTGTTTGTGTTTGTTCTTTACCTTTGGTTTTAGGTTTATTTTTTGTTTTTTTGTGTTTGTTTGTTATTCCAATTTAACCTAGCATTAGGTTATAAGATAATTACGGCAATTTATGCACTGGAAGGATATCTCCAGATGGGTGATAAAATGTTGCTTTCTTAATTAATTTCAAGTTAGAAATGTGATGTTTAGGTCTTCGCTTCATATATCAGGTTCGTAATTTCCAATATCTGTGCTCTCAAGTTCGTACCTATGAATATATGTCCGCTATGAACGAGCTCGTTCTTTGAAAGTTTATAAAATGTTCTCTTTTATTTTTGTATTTCGTTACACTAGTTTCATCTTTGTCTTACTTAGCCTCTTTCAATTTACAATTTCTTTATTTATTTATTCGTGCCCCTCATTCACCCCTCAGGTTCGATAAATGAAAATTCCTTTGATGGTTGCAACAAATTTCTTAATTATATTAATAAAGAAAAAAATAAATCTAGCTTTATTAGCATTCGGATGAATTGGGACCCTAAAGTCCTCCTTTGGTGGGGAATATCCAGGAGAGATGTGGTCCTATCGGTCTCTAGGACCTTTAGCATCCTTCCATTTTCCCGTTCCCTAATTAAACATTTCTACACCAAACTCTTATCAAAATCTTTCTCTTTAGGTAAATATCGCATAATAATAGTAATAATAAAAAATAATAATAATATAGTAATCGAAGTAATAATAGTAGTCATTTATAGGAGATAAATGGCCTACTTCCTACACCATTTCTATGTCCTTCAATTCGTGGCTTTGCTCTCGTCATCGCCTCATAAACTGCTCCCTACCTCTTTAGAAAAACTACATGTAACACTTGCCTAAAAGCATACAGGTCTGTATAGTAGGATCCTGTAATACAAAATCACCCGAATAATTTAATGGTCACGCCCTAAATTCCTCATCAGTCGCGTATCCCTTCTACTTACCATGAGAAGAAGGCTACGAAGTTATCTTTTCCTTTCTGGCTCATATTGGAAACAGCCATCTCCAGAAATTTGCAAGCAAGAGCGGTCGAATAAATTCTTGCGTTTTTCCACAAGAGTCAAAATAGGCCAAGCCAAAAGAAATTATTCTTAATTGCAGAAGTGTAAGGAGAGAGGAAAGAAATTATTTTTCTCTTTCCACTTTCTCTGGTACTTCGGTTCACCGTCATCACCACCCACCTAACTTCCCCAATCGCTGTTGACCATCTGCCATAAGCAATTCACGCGAGGAGGAAACACCATTGTCGCAAACGAATTTAGTCGGCCTCACTCCCCGTTCGCAGCGCTGGATTTGTTTGCCCAATATACTGCCAAAAGTAGACAATGTAAAGACCATTAAGGGGGAAAGGCGACTTCCCGCTATGGACCCTTATCGCGACCCAAGGCAATTAAGGAAGTCTGTTGCCGATGAATCTCTCACCCCGTTTACATAATTTCGGAGTATATTTTCGATACTTCGGAGTTCACAAGCAGGTTGTCTCTCAAGCCGCCGCCAAGTACGTTAACTGTTAACGCCTTCATTAGTTGAGAGGGAATCGACTACATTCTCGTCCAGAGAAGAATTGAGTGATTTTCGAGGAGCCAAGGAAGAGCTAGTCGCCATTCAGTGTTGTTCGTGGAGATAGTTTTAGGCGCGTTTCAACCCTTCTCACCAAGTTTTCGGATTTTAAGGATCGGAAATGCCATCCCCGAAGCATCTTCTGTTTCCCTTTCAAGGATAAGAGGCCCCATCTTCAATTTCCCGAAGTTGGATTAAACGTTTCATGAGACGCCCACAAGATCTAGGTCGAAATTACCTCCCTGGTCCTACTCGCTGCACATTGAGGTAAAATGGATTTAACGCCCGCTTCATCACGCTACTCTCAGCTTTACCGCGTTGAACCTCAAGGATTCCCTTTGCTCTAGAACTTGCATAATTGTAAGATCATTTCTTAATTATTTTTCATTACTCTCCCCTCGGAAGCAACCCTGGATTATTCAACCCTAAAAGCAGAGCTCTTCTCTGTTATTAATATGAATCCGGGGTTCTATCGGATTGGATTCCACTCGGCTAGGATACAGCCCCGGGAAAAACATTTAGGCAATTTGGGTTCACCCTTTGCCGCAATTTATAGTTTTGGCTGGACTCCCCACAAGTGACTAACGACTATGAGTCATTAGTCGACTTTATTTTAAAGGATCAACTCATGGCTATCCTTCCCCGAGAATTGAAGCTTTTGTAACTGGTAGAAAAGCTTCTTCGTTTAAATAGTGTGTAAAGGAAGCCGACCTTCACGCCTCAAGCCACGACCTGTATCCCAAGGAGATCAAAAAGAATCACCCCCGTCCCCCAAATATAAGTTTAGGCTTGATAAATTCTCTGCTGAGAATAATGGTAGCTTCGTGAAGATTCAGGCACCCCATAAACCCAAGCCTTATTCTCAGCGTGAACAGAAAGAGGTAAAGCCTCCAACATTTCCTTTTGCACCATCTCACATTAGTTATAACTGCGCCCAGAACTCGAAGCAAAGGACCACCCCAAATCAACAGGTCCACCAGGTAACCGCTTCTCTTCTCCCTAAATTTAGACTCGTCATCACAGTCGTCACCTGCTCCCTCTTACTCGGAACAACAGGTGAATTTCCTGTTTGAAAAGAGCTCCCCTGGTGGGCTCAATTTTGAGAACAGCACGATAAATGGGTGCCGACTGTCAACCCTTGTAAAAGACACGGGTTGCACATGCATAGTAGTCCCGGACAAGCTGTTGCCCAAAGATTTGCGATCGTTCAGGACGTTTTAGGTCGTGCCACTAAGTTCCCTGTGGTAAAGTGCTACATATAGTGTCAGTATTTCACAGGATGGGCCGATGTAGTCGCCTCCTCGTTAAAATTTGGCTCTGTTCTTATCGAACAGAGCGCGCAGCTGTTCCCACAATCAATCGCGCAACCAGTGAGCACCAGGGCTCAAGCTGCAAAATATATCGTTAACCCGGTACCTTTAACGTCCTCGTCAAACTCAGACATCAAGTTATCCAGCAATGATCCGTTTGCTGAAACTCAAAAGAATTGCCCTTTTTTGCAACACCTGTTGGAGAAGGAAAGGAAAAATGAGCCCAAAACCGTTCGAGGGAATAGAAGAATTGACTACATAGAAAAAGACTCTTTTCTACATCGATCTTTTATAAGATCAGATAACGCCCTGTCACTACCCTGTGTGTGCCCAGGATGTATGTACGTAAAGTTCTGCAGATGGCTCACGGCACGGCGGCTGAATGGCTGGGCATTTCAGCCATAATAAGACGGCCCAACACGTCTTCAAATATTTCTTTTTGCCAGGTGCTGCCAAAGAAATATCCGGCTTTTGCAATTCCTGTGATATCTGTCAAAAGCTCACCACCAAAGGTTGTGTTGCCCCCGCTCCCTTTCAGAAGAACTCAATAGTGTCAGAACCCTTCTTCAGGGTCACGATCGATTTGATAGGCCCTCTTCGTCCCCCCCTCTAGTAAGCAGGATTTCTCTATTTTGACCCTCGTAGATTGTGCCTCTCGTTTTCCGGATGCGGTCCCCTTGAAAAACATTGATAGTATTTCGTGTACTAAGGCGTTGATTTCTATTTTTTTCTCGAGTAGCAACCTCAAAGGAGATCCTATCGGACAGAGGCCGTAAATTCACTTCAGAATTGATGGAGTATGTAGGAAAGCTTCTGCTGGTCAAACGACTTTTCTCAACCCCTTATCACCACGCCTCAAATGGGGTGTGCGAGAAATTAAACGGGACTCTGAAATCAGTTATCAAGAAATTGTACCACACCCAACCGCGAGAATGTCACCGCTACCTTCCCTTGGCTTTATTTGCTTATCGAAAAATCCCACACCGAACGCTCGGATTTGCCCCGTTTGAGGTATTGTACCGACGAAACGTCCGCGTGCGGATGAGCATCCTAAAAGAATTATGGTGAAACTCCAAGCTCGATGAGGAGATTAAGTCCTAGTACGCTTATTTGTTGGATTTGCTTACTCGCCTATAAAACTGTGCAGACCTCGCCTTTAAGAATTCTGAGGTGGATTTGGAAAAATACAAAAGGTATTTTGACATCAAATCCAAGGAATGAAAATTCGAAGCAGGTGACGAAGTACTACTTCTGTTGCCCTCTGAGTCTAATAAGCTCCTATCTCAGTGGAAAGAACCTTTTTAAGTAGTAGAACCCCACGGCTCGGTCGACTACTCAATTCAAACCTTCTCAGGTGATAAAGTATACCACGTCAACCTGTTTAAAAGGTACCACCAACGTGCGTGCGTTAATAATATGGTCGCTTTAGACGAAAAAATTGTCTTAGAGGCAACCTACCCGGTCGGACCGCTTTGCCTCGTTCAAACGTTCTGCCTGGAGGCAGACGACGAGTACTCTTTGCCGTACTTCCCTTTTCCCCAATCGGACTCAGCCCCCCGAGCTCGATTTTAATTCCCGCCTCCGACCCATCGAGAACGCTCAATTGGCGAGCCTACTAAGTGAATTCTCGGACGTAGTCTCCGAAACCCCAGGTTGATCAACCAAATTCACTCATCAGATTGCTTTAAAAACACAAGAACCAGTAAGAACTGAGCCTTATCCTATTCCCGTTTATTTACGCCCCGCGTTTAAGGCTGAAGTAGAAAATTGCTCAGGTTGGGAATCATCAAGCCTTCCTTATCTGACTTTTTTGCCCCAATTGTGATGGTCAGAAAGGCCGATCAATCATTTAGGATGTGCGTCGATTTTCGCAAATTAAATTCAGTCACCCAATTCGACGCCGAGCCCATACCTTTGATTGATAAAAACCTACATCCTTTGGATGTAGGTTTTGATCTGTGTAAGGCCTACCATCAGATTCCGCTTTTGAAATCTTCTAAGCGCTTTACAGCTTTTGCTATAGAGAAAAGCTTAATGCAGTTTACCCGTATCCCCTTTGGTTTATTAACTGCGTGTGGAAACTACAATCAAATGATGCGTCGAATTGTAGACGGCCTAGTCAGTGTAACCTTTTATTTTGAAAACGTGTACGTTTCCACCCGTATATGAGACGAGCACATACAGTCCCTTTGCACTTTGTTAATCCGTTTGCGCGCACACGGACTCACGATAGACCCGCCAAAGTGTCATTTCACATATGATATGATTGAATATCTAAGTTTTAAGATCGGAAAGAAACACATTGTCCTCCAAGAAGACAAAGTTAAAGCCATAGCTGAAATACCACTTTCCCTGACGAAGAAGCAGCTGCGGTCATGTCTGGTTCTGCTTCATTTCACAGGTGCTTTGTCGACAATTTCGCCACTATAGCGTCACCCCTTAATGATATGTTAAAGAAAACGGGACCGATCCTGTCAGTTGGAGTCCCCCCGCGGTGTCTAGCTTTAGCCAGCTGAAGGAGAAGCTGATCTCGGCTCCTATTTTGAGACTCCCGAGTCCGAACAAAAAGTTTGGGATTCGTACTGATGCCTCTCGTGATGATATAGGTTGTGCCCTCATGCAGTATGAAATCTATGGAAATGGATATCCCGTTGCGTATGAGAGCAGGAAGCTGTCTGCCGGCGAGAAATCTTACGCCGCCATTGAACTCGAGGGATTAGCTATAGTATGGTTAATTCAACATTTTAGAATGTACTTTATAGGAACCGAATTCGCAATTGAGAGAGACCATAAGCCATTGTGGTACCTTCGTAATTTCAAGATTCAAAATGGACGACTAATGCGATTGAGTATGTTGCTCATGGAAAATTAATTCCATATTGCGTATATCAAGGGTACTCAAAATTGCTTAGCGGAGAGTTTAGGCAGAAATCCTATATTGCAATAAATTAAAGATACCATTAGCATATCCCATTGTAAATATGTTTGCTGATTTGTTTTATATATAGGTTAATTGTTTGAAGTGTTGTATAATTATTCTCTGTTTGTAGTGTGTCTTTAATAATAGTTCATTTTTTTTCTTTTACTTAGATACTCAATGTGTTGTATGGATTAATTTTAATTTTGGTTTATTTTTATTGTACCTGTGCATATAGTCTGAAATAATTATTATTATTTGCTAACCCCGCTCATGTCTCATTTTTTTTTGTATCTCGTTTCACTAATTGAATTTTTATAGCATCTTCCCCTTGAAGAAAAATTAGTCGAGAAAATTTTTTTCGCACCCGACTTGTACGCTGTTATACGCGTACAAGTATAACAAGTTCAAGTTCAAACTTAATTGATAGTGCCACTGATCTTAGCCGTGAACTGTCAATATTTAATTGCATTGCCATTTAACTTGCCATATATGTGTATGTAATCTTTAGTCCTATTAAAGTATATTTTTTAGCCGTGTTCGAATATTCCTTGGCCTAGCAACCGTGTTTTTAAAGCACTCTTAGAGCTTTCCCCAAGTGGAGCCTTAATTTCGGTTGGCCTACTGGCCAACCGAAATTAAGGCTCCACTTGGGGAAAGCTCTAAGAGTGCTTTAAAAACACGGTTGCTAGGCCAAGGAATATTCGAACACGGCTAAAAAATATACTTTAATAGGACTAAAGATTACATACACATATATGGCAAGTTAAATGGCAATGCAATTAAATATTGACAGTTCACGGCTAAGATCAGTGGCACTATCAATTAAGTTTGAACTGAAGTATAATTAATTAAGAAATGATCTTCCAATTATGCACATTATAGAGCAAAAACGATCCTTGTGGTTTGACACGGTAAAGGTGGGAGGAGGTTGACGAAGTGGGAGTTAAACCCTTTTAGCTTGATGTGTGGCGACTAGGATCAGGGAGGTAAGTTCGACGTTGAACTTGTGGGCGTCTCAAGGACCACTCAATCCAACTTTGAGAAATTGAAGATGAGGCCTCTTATCATTAAGAAGCAAACAGAGGATGCTTCGGGGATGGCTTTTCCGATCCTTAAAATCCAAATACGTGGTGAGAAGGGTTATAGCGCACCTAAAACTATCTCCACGAACAACACTGATTGACGAATAGTTCTTCCTTTGCTCTTCGAAAATCAGAGACAATATGCCTGTTAACTCCAAAGTATCGAATATATACTCCCAAATTATCTAGACGGGGAGACAGATTCATCGCCAACAGACTTCCTTAATTGCTTTGGGTCACGATAAGGGTCCATAACGGGAAGTGTCGATGCCCCTTAATACTCTTTCCATTGTCTAAATTTGCAGTATATAGGGCAGATAAATCCAGCGCTGCGAACGGGACGTGAGGCCGACTAAATTCGTCTGCAACAATGGCGTTTCAGTTTCGCGCGAAATGATGGGGGCAGTCAGTCAACGGCGAACTGAGAAAGTCAGGGTGGGCGGGATGACAGAGAACAGAGGTACCGGAGATGGTGGAAAAAGAAAAAAGAATTCCTTTTCTCTCTCCTTATTCTTCAACATTATTTAAGTATGTGCTCCAGAGAACATCGTGTCAAGCGCAGGTTAATAATTCGTATATGTATATATATATATATATATATATATATATATATATATATATATATATATATATATATATATATATATATAATACTGGTAATTGGTTCCTTGGGAATCTGATATGTAGCAGGAATATGAAGACTCAGGTGATTACACTAATCATTTATTGGCCGGACGTTTCGGACCTTTACTAGGACCATCTTCAGCGACTATATCGTCTAATGAGAAGGGAAAGGAACATTAATTGATAACAGTTAAAAGAATGCATTAAAAAAAGCGGAAGAAGGCGGGGTTAAAATCATAAAATTGACAATTATTAAAATTAAAGTAAAAACACTAATAACAATATATAGAATTAAATAATATTACCCAGTGGTATTTAAAAAAAATAAATAAATAATAGAAAGTGAAATTATAACAAACTGACTTGATTATCTATCACATATTAAAAGTTACTGAAGTAAACAAAAAATAACCTATTATATTAAATTGTAAAAACAAAAAAGACAAAAACCCGAAAACAAATCAGAATGAACAAAAGGACTGACCTTTAACGTGGGAGTTAGAAATCAACTAACTAAACATATAAAACTATTGACGAAATTTATTCGGTTGGCTAGTTAATCTATTGAAGTGTTAGTTGGCTATATTGTGAATAATTTAATTGAGGAGGAGTAATTATTTAGGTTTGGATTCATTTTAATGATATATAGTTACTCTAAGATTTTCAAATCGAGAGAAATTAAGGCTGAAGATAATATAGTAAATGAATTAGAATTAAGAGGATGATGGTGATACTCTGAATGTTGCCTGATGGAAGAGGCTTCAGGTTTAGAAATGGGAACACCAGTCCTATGAGACAAAGCCAAGTGCTTCACAATCCTGCCGTTGAATTGTAAGCCAGTTTGGCTTACATACGACTGTGGCAGGTCGTACATGTATAATTGTAAATTATACAGAATCGCAAGCCCAAAGATCAATCTATCATAGTTTGTAAACCTGATAAAGGCAAAGGGGTAGTAATCTTAAATCGCACTGATTATATGCGCAAAATGTCTACCATTCTTTTAGATTTGTAGAAATTTTCCAAAGTAAATACAGATCCCCTTAAGTATATTTTGAAAATTGAAGATAGAATTAATAATTTTTTACGTTCTCTTACTAAACGAAATATTTTAAATGATGTTTATCATAAGCTTTTTGTTTCTGGTTCATCCCCTGGGGTCATCTATGGTTTAACTAAAATTCATAAAAATGAAAAACCTCTCCGCCCTATCTTATCTGCAGTCAATACTCTAAACTACAACTTAGCTAAATTTTTTGTTCCTCTTATTGATCCTTTGACACACAATCACTTCACCTTACGTGACTCTTTCGATTTTTCAAAATATATTGGTGATCTCCGTTTGGGGAATTCTTCTTTTATGGCCACAATCGATGTGGATTCATTATTTACTAATGTTCCGGTACAAGAAACCATTAATATTATTTCAGATACTCTTTTTCATAATACGAGTGAAATATTGGATTTAACTGAGCAACTTTTCCTCAAGTTTTTAAAGCTATCTGTGGGTGATACCATTTTTCTTTTTAATAACGAGTTTTATTCACAACAAGAAGGCATGGCTATGGGCTCCCTACTAGGTCCCTCCTTTGCCAATAGCTTTTTGTGTCACCGTGAAACTCGGTGGCTGGACAATTGTCCTTTAGAATTCAGGCCTATTTTCTTCAAAAGATTTATACATGACTGTTTTCTAATTTTTAGGCACAGTGATCATGCACCCCTATCTCCAAATTATATTAACCAGAAACATCCCAACATAAAGTTTTCTATGGCAACAGAAAAAGGACAACAAAATCTCGTTCTTGGATGTTGCCGTTGTCCAAACAGGTTCGTCTTACAATACATCCATTCACAGAAAACCTACCACCACTAGATTGGGTACACATTTCTGTAGTAGCTATCCCAGTCAGTCTAAATTATCCAGTATTAAAAGCCGAATTTTTAGAGCCTATCATATATGCTCTAACTGGATATCCTTTCATGAAGAACTGACTTATTTAAAGGATTTCTTCAAATTTAATTATTACCCCGATTTCATCTTCGACCAGTTAGTATCCAAATTTCTCTCCAAAATATACTATCCTCGACCCTTACTTACTACTGTTTCTAAACAACAGGTTTTCATTAAGCTACCCTATCTCGAGCATTTAACATCCGAGTTTAACAAACTCCTTCTCTCTACCCTCAACAACCATTTCCCTCAATGCCAATTCATTTGTATTAACTCCAACCCTGTATCGTTAAATTCCTTTTTTCGCCATAAGGAGTTAATCCCTTTGGGCTTGCGATCCTGCATAATTTACAATTATACATGTACGACCTGCCACAGTCGTTATGTAGGCCCAACTGGCTTACAATTCAACGGCAGGATTGTGAAGCACTTGGGTTTGTCTTATAGGACTGGTGTTCCCATTTCTAAACCTGAAGCCTCTTCCATCAGGCAACATTCAGAGAATCACCATCATCCTCTTAATTCTAATTCATTTACTATATTATCTTTAGCCTTAACTTCTCTCGATTTGAAAATCTTAGAGTCACTATATATCAATAAAATAAATCCAAACCTAAATAATTACTCCTCCTCAATTAAATTATTCACAATATAACCAACCAACACTTCAATAGATTAACTAGCCAACCGACCAACCGAATAAATTTCATCATAGTTTTATATGTTTAGTTAGTTGATTTCTCAACTCTCACCTTAAAGGTCAGTCAGTCCCTTTGTTCATTCTGATTTGTTTTCGGATTTTTGTCTTTTTTGTTTTTACAATTTAATATAAAAGGTTATTTTTTCTTTACTTCAGTAACTTTTAATATGTGATAATCAAGTCAGTTTGTTATAATTTCACTTTCTATTATTTTTTTTATTTTTTTTAAATACCACTGGGTAATATTATTTAATTCTATATATTGTTATTAGTGTTTTAACTTTAATTTTAATAATTGTCAATTTTATGATTTTAACTTGCCTTCTTCCCCTTTTTTTTAATGCATTCTTTTAACTGTTATCAATTAATGTTCCTTCCCCTTCTCATTAGACGATATAGTCGCTGAAGATGGTCCTAGTAAAGGTCCGAAACCGAAACGTCCGGCCAATAAATGATTAGTGTAATCACCTGGGTCTTCATATTCCTGATATATATATATATATATATATATATATATATATATATATATATATATATATATATATATGCAATAATTAAAGGCTTTTTATTTACTTGGGTGCATAAATTCAGTATAAACCATTAGAGATTGAAAGAGAATAAATAGGTGCCGAGTGCGTTCGTTTATTTCAACATCTTCACGAGAGGAACAAAAAAAGAATGAGGTAGAAACATGCAAAATAATCGAGCATTCTCAAAATAAAAGACAATCGCTGACGTGTTATTAAAGTGATCAGATAAATGACTATCACTCTTTTACATAATTATTATATAATGAACTTAATTATTGAAGATAAAGTAAAAGGCTTTTAACACAAATGAATTCACTGCATGCCATTATTTTTTTAGGAGTATGATGCCATCTATGGCACTGGCTAAAGACTGGCCCAGTATTACGGTCTTCCTCCGATCCATAAGACTGTTATTTCCCTCAGACCTATTTTATCCTCTTTCATGTTATCATCCTATAATTTACCAAATCTTTTGTAAAACCTCTTTCTCGCTATTGTCACTCTGAATGCTCAATTAAAATCCTTATACGTTTCTAGATCAATTAAATTAATTGAGCCATAGTTATGATAAAGCTTTTGTAAGTTACGTTTCTTCTATTTTTACGATTGTACAGTTTCCACATTTAGTCATGTTACACTTTACGCTAAATTTAGTTCAGAGAATGACAATATAATATATTATTTGATGATAGATAAAGTGTTTAGAGTATATTTTGCTATAAGTAAACTTGATAGCACAGTTAACATTAAAATAAATAAAATTTGGTGGAATTCTTTACTATAATGCGGTAATCCAAGCATTACATATTGTCGAAACATTTTGAAACGGTTTTGTATAAAAGAGGTTGTCAAATTTTCGCTAATTTTTTTTTTATCTCAAGCTTAAATTAACTTTATATATTCATTTAATATTTATTTGCTATCACAAAATTATTCGCAATAACATTTGGTTATGGTAAAATATATGATTTATTATCCTTTTTTCGTCCTATCAGTGAAAATTTGGCCAATTAGGTAATGCTATAATGATTTAAATGAACTGAAATGAAATGGTGGCAATGTTCAGTGAATATAGAAGTAGACGATCATTATCCAAACCAAAAGCAAGAATATTTTCTTAGGTCAAACGTGCCACGCATGTGCTTGCATGGTTACCAGTGAAGACACCAGTTCGATAGGATCAGTTAAAGACATTTTTGTCTCTGACCTTCATTTAAACGTTGGAAATATTGTGCATTATTTTCACGTTGTAATAATTGTCTTTAAGACAGTTAATATGCCATACAAATAGCATTTTTATAGCTTAAAAAAGCATGGATATTCTAGAGTATATGAATTGTTAGCTTATAAATAACATCAACATTAATTGATACAGCTATCTTCAAGCCTTTTTTGTTGAAAATTTGGAACAATTTCTAAAACTCAAAGAAGGCTCTCGTAATGATAAAAATGAGCTTGTACTTCTATGTCGTTCCCCATAGCTCTTAACAGAGTTCAAGTTTCATTTGCTCCTTAGTCAATCGTGACTTGAGTAACAAAAGATCTTCGAATTTTAAAGGCATAGAAAGACTTGTGAGATCCTATGATGCTATGGAATGTAGAATAGAATGTTACCTATTTATTTACTCTTTTATTAGTATATTCCTTATAGATTTTATGAGTGGTTTCAAATGTTAATTATATGTACAGTGTGCATTTTTCTAGTAATGCTCTTTATGTAATGTTAGACAATTCTAGTCTACAAAATATGTGCATTTTCTACTTTTGGAATGATTTGCTTTACTAACGACAGTTTAACACCATACATTCGGCTTTCTAAAACCAACGCAATAAAAGAGTAATAAAGTGTAAAATAAAATGCAATTTTAATTTCAATTTATTATAGACCCTATACGTAGATTTATAAACATGGCGTGTCAGGAAATGATGACACAGCCGCCAACTACTGAACAGAAGAAATTGGAAAGAATAAATAAAAATCGACAAACTCATGAGAAAGAGCAATTAGTCTTAAATAAATAACTTTTAAATTTATATCTACTGTATCGGCCATTAGCAATCCTGATGTCCATTAATCGATTTGAGAAAGATAGATTGAATTTCTCAATGAAAATTGTGTCTTGACTCATTTCTTCAAGGACGACTTTGATCTTTGAAGTCACCATTTCTGTTGATTAGCGATTCCGAATTGGTTCTTGGAACATTAAGCTATCGATCTTTTCGATTTGCCTGGCCATTCATCAGTTCAGAAATTGTTATTTAATTGTCCTTAATAGGTTTTGAAATCGTAAGAAAATCATACAGAAAGCTTCAACGCCTAAAATGCACTTCGAATCTTTCAAAAATAACATCACATATTATGCTAAGATTAAACTTGGAAAATAAGCCATATAACAACTGATTCTTCTTGGTTTGATAAGCCAGATAAGTTTCCGAACAGAGTACGTTATGAAAACAGTCACGCATGCTGGGATTATTTACAATTTCTCGATACCTTTGGTCATCTGAGGCTTCACCAAGAATTGTTGCACTTATCCGACTATTTTGAAAATTTGGTTTGCTAGAGATATAATTTATAAATTCATCTCTATTAAAAAAGTTAAAAAAAATCGTCTTCCTTTCTTCAAAATAATTCCAAAATAATAAAGGATCCTAAAAATATCAAAATTACTCTTCCGTTGCTTAACTAAATTGATTCGCAACTTGTCGACTAAAAGTTATACCAAGACAAATAAAAATCTCCTTCGATGTCAGCTCGTCTTTCGACACCGTAATACAGCAAGCACAATCTCGGTTCTTGGGACAATTCCTCTGGCCTTTCTCCTCAAAATTCTGATACCGAATCTTAAAGATCTTTTTAAGTTCTTAGCCTTCCTAGTTTCGTGTTATAAAATTTGCACAAATTTCTCTTGCTTGACGGAATGTGGGTTTCGAATATGTACAAGAATTATATTTTTCTTTGAAATGTAAAGGATGAAAAATAACCAAATTTCTGGGATGAAATGTGATAAGCATTAGAACTATGACTTACATAAATCATAAAATAATAATTAAAATATAGAAGCAAATAATATTTGCTTACGATAAATTTTATGTAGAGCAGATCTTAGAATAAGAATGAGCAGTTATTTTATTGCTTTTCTCACTATGATGATCACTCTTAGTGGCGTTTGTTGAAAGTGATGCTGCCCCGCATTCTAACCATGAATCTCTCTGTTCCTGTCGAGCATTCCAGGCTCATTATAGTGTTATGAGAGTATGCAGATACTCTCAGATGCTCTCAAATACAAAAATTACTACTGGAAAATATACAAAGATTTAAAAGTAATCAACATTTGGATGGGAATGCTTTCTAACTAAAGGAAATCCTGCTATTTCGTATGCATCTAGGATAACCAAAATACTTCCACGCATTATTTGGAATGAAAATGACCTCCAGGACAATCATATGAGATCTAAATTTTGAGTGACCAGAAAAATATTGTGGTAGATAAAAAAAGTTTTTATTACTCGATTCCACATAAAGCTGTCTTATGAACCATTTTGTGAAAATACTAGCCAAAAGAAACTATAAAGGATATAATATGTGGTCGAAAAAATTCCAAAGATCTCTGATGCGAAGTTAATACAAACCTTCTTCTTCAGCTCACATCTTGATGACTAGAAGTTGGACACCTGATCTCCAAATTTAAAGGCATAGAAAGACTTGTAAGCTCCTATGATGCTGCTTACTGCTTAGGGAAGTCCATTGAGGTCGACGAGTACGAATACCTTCATAGTAGTCTCGGTTGGTGCATGCGCCCGTGACACTGGAGACCGATGCGGGAGCCGCAGCGGCATCCACACTCAGGGCACTGGAAGTCTGGAGCTGTGGGGGGAGGAGGCCGAGGTGCGCCCTCGCGACGACTATGACGACCCTCGTTCCGCTGTCGAGTTCGTTCCATTTCGAAGTGAGTTTCTCCTCGAAGACAGGCAGAACTCCATCTACGAGTAGCTCTGTAGGAAGCTGCGTCCTAGAGATTGTCTGCGTTGATGGTTTAACCTAATTATTTGGTCCTCTAAACAATGTTTAAATGTACATTTTCTCCATTTAAATATACCCGTTTTAGCGCAGAAATGGATGGAGCTACGAGAGTAATCTGGAATGCATCCAGATTACTTCTGAATATTATAGTGGATATAGTAGTTTCTATGCATTAAATTTACAAAGGAATTAGTGTTCTTTAACATTCTATACTTTTATTTAGTTTTATTCGCTAAATAGTTATTATTTGTGCAATTTTTATCATTTAACCTTCATGCTGGTATCATGGAGTTGCATTTGAACTAGAAAATTACGTAACTATAGAAAAAAATAGATGTAATATGCTCATACGAAGTAAAGTTGAAACTTGCAACCAAGAATTTGCATTAATACTCTGATGAGAATATAAGTAAGATTTTATGACTAGTGTTATCGAATGGTGGAGAAGGGGAACGTCCTATCCATCGAAGTTGTACCATTTACTATGAGAATAGTCTTTAACATTGTCTAGAGAACTAAATAAACAGGTTAAACATAACCTAAAAAGACTAGTCACGAGGTGATAAATTGTTCTCGGGCAAACCCTACGAGGGGCGGTCAATAAGTTTTGCGAATCGGTAGGGCAAAACAGAAGAAGGGGGGGTGGCTGTTTATGGGAGTGTTAGTACAAGTTATGACAAGTCAGGACGTGCAGCCGCACGCTCCTGCCTTGTATATTTAAGAAGCAGTAGCTTATCGCAGATCGTCAGTCACAAATCTTTCAACACTGGAGAAGGCTGAGCACCGCGCACTGGTCAAATTTTTGAACAAGGAAGGCAAGAATGCAAAAGAGATCGATGAACGCATGGTTGCAGTGTACACCGACACCGCCCCTTCCTATGCAACCATTGCTCGCTGGAATAGGGAGTTCCGCCATGATTGTGAGTCCCTTGAAGATGACCCCCATCCAGGACGCCCGTCAGACGTGACCAACGAGGACAATGTGGCCTGTGTAAAGAGGATGATCCTCAAAAATCGACGGGTGAAGGTCAAAGAAATCGAGCGAGAACTTGGAATATCACATGGAAGTATTATCAACATCATCCACGACAATTTGGCCATGACCAAGGTCTGCCTGTTGGGTCCCTAGAAACTTTACGCCCCATGATCGACTTCAACATCGTCAAAGTCCACAAGGCCAGAGTTGCACAAGCTGCCCTGCGCGAGTGCGGATTCGAGGAGTTTAACCATTTCCCCTAAAGTCCAGATCTGGCCCCTAGTGACTACTTTTTATTCCACCAGCTCAAGGCTGCACTTCGTGGAGGCCAGTTTGGGGACGATGAAGATGTCCAGCTCGCGGTCCAGGAGTGGATTGAACAGCAGTCGGGAGATTTCTGGTTGTCGGGAATTCGAAGCCTCAGGGACAAGAGGTGCAAGTGCATTGAAGTCGAGGGTAGTTATATTGAAAAATAATAAAACACTTTTCCTCATATCTGAATTGCAAAACTTATTGACCGCCCCTCGTATTTCTTATAAGTAAAGGTTTGAATCTGTACTTGATGTTTTTGTGCTCTTTTCAAGTATTTGTTTTTCGTGAATTTAAATCTAATTTTATCGCTCCCTTTATTTATTCTGATCTGTCTATGGCGTCCTTTTCTCTCTCCTTATTATTTCCCTTTCTACTCCGCTTAATTTTTTATTCTCTCTTTGTTCTCTATTTTATTTATTAATTGCTCAAAGTGCACTTGCTGCATGACATCAAGCTTCTTTTTTTTTATTTTAAAAGATAATCTTCCACATCACTCTGTTCTCTTCCATTCATGGCCCCATGGTAGAAGCGAGGATGAGAAAAAAGTGCCTTTTAGCAGGAGACTTGGGTTAGGTCGGGGGAAATATAGCGAGTAAAGTACGAAAAAATAGCAAAAATGTCGATAAAATATGAGAAATCAAAGTTGATAAAATGACTGCAAGGCAGATATTTTTTACCTCACTAAACTCAAATGGGTGGTTCATGTGGGCAAATTAGACTATTTTGAAAAGTGAGTATTAACTTAAATGCTTTGAAGTAATCACACTCATATTACTCAAAAAGAAAGAATGTTATTTTTTCATAATTATGTGTGATTAATCGCTTTATAACTGTGGAAAGCTTTACATTTTAACTCGAGATGAAAATAGCGTTGATCATCTCCTGGATTACTGATTGTGTTAAATCACCTCCAGGTTTTGTAAAATTAAGCCATAATTCGTTTAGTTATAGATGATATACAAGAGTACTTTCTATCGGTAAAATGGATGATATGACCTAAATAAAGAACTTTTCATGTTTGAATGTAGATTTTAATTCCCACTGGATTTATCTTTACTTAAACTGCGTAAATTGATCAATACAAACTTTTACTTAGAATCAAATACATATTAAAACATTGAATTTTGGGGGAGTCGGCACAACACAAGTGGATCTTCCTAAGAACTTTCATGTCACAAAATGATTTAATTGCGCCGACTTCTAGCATTTTCTTTTGCTGCAGATCCCGAAACAAAGCTTGTAGCTGCAAATCGATTTGGGGCTGTTTCAAGCGACATGTTCTCTTTCATTTAGTCACTAATCACACACTAAAAGCTATTCCTTTTTCTCACGCGAACCTCTGACTGCCCCCATAGAAGCCTTGTTCCGAGTTTGTCGAATCGCTTATTTTTAATTATACGAAATATTTATATTCATAGACCAGGCAATGGCTTCGCCACTCCCTCCTACGAGCTTTCATTTCGCTACTAAGATTAAATTTTAAAATCTAAAAAAGCAGCCATGGTTAAATTTTAGAAATTTTCTGAACTTCGCCAATTATAATAATTTTAAAAAGGAATTCCAAACTAAATTTTCCCCCTTTCAAAATATCACGTTGGTAAAATATAGAGTTACAGAATAGAAGAAGATATATAATAATAAATTTTCTGAGCTTCACCATTTGTAATTCTTTGGGGTTTAAAAGATTCACAAAATTTCGATTCTTATATTTATTTCGGAACTTAACCATTTTGTTTTTTGATATCATAAAAGATAAAATTATTATTCAAATACTCAAAAAAATCCCCTTCTTAAATTATAGAGTTAGTGATGATGATAATGATGATGATGATAATTAGATTTCTCCTGCTAAATCAAGTTGTACTTTACTCTCTAAAAATAATGTTTCTACGGTTAAATTTAAAAAAATGCTTTTAATTGTTTTTTTTCTCTAAATATTGTTCGCATGCAAAATTAAAGTATTGGTATCGCCGTAACTTGTCAAGACTAAAGTATTGAATACTCTATTTTCTGATCATTGGAAACAAAATAGGATCGAGTTTTTATCTAAATCTGATTTTCTTAATATCGTGTCATTTTATCATATTTATTATTCATAGATCTTTTATTTCAATCTGGAGTACGTTTTTATTTTTGAACAAAATAGATTTAATAAAATGCATTTTTTTGTAAGAATTTGGTCGCCAAATAATACTTAATATCAACGATTTTTCTAAATTAAAAAAGTTGTTATTCGAACGAAATCTGAAACTCTTATGTTGTTTTATACTTTCTTTCGACTGATATAATTGCCAAAGTCCTCTCTAGGTTTGCCGGGAAATTATTTGGCAATAACATCATAACTCCTTAGCTGATTATAACGAAATTTGAAACCCTAATGTAGTTTTACATTCTCTTTCGAACGATGTAATCGGAAAGGTCCTACCAAGGTTACGCCGGGAATTATTTTGTTTTGTCAATAACATCATAACTATTCAGCCGATTCTAAAAACTTTGAAACCTTTATGTTGTTTTACATTCATTTCAAATGATATAATTGCCAAGGTCTTCCTAAGGTTAACCCGGTAATTATTCGGCTGATTCTAACGATATTTGAAACCTTTATGTTGTTTGCATTCTCTTTCGAATGTTATAATTGCCAACCCCCTCCCGAGAATTATTGAAAGTTTTTAAGGTCGTAAGGTCATAAATCAGAGTAATTGAGAGCACGCGACTTTGGTCAGCAGACCTTGTTTACACAATCTAAGACTTTCATGTTGGTTGTTATATAAATGAATGAAATCGGTAGCACGAGGGCCACTCAGTATTCAGGCTACGAAAAAACCGATTGCAAACACTGTTTACTTCCATAACGGAATGCCTCTTCACTATCGTTTTTCATACGAATGAAATCACTACGATTCGGTTTTGCAATGGGAGACATATGCTGTATTGAGCCGTGGTTCGGATCCCCAAGTTAAAGTTTATCTCTTAGCTAAATATCTTCTATAGGGCCTTTACCGTGGGAAGGAGGTTGGTAGGTCCATAAGTCGGGTTTAAAATCTTGGAATTAGATACCTGTTGGATGGAATCTAAATAACCTTTCGTTTTTAATCCAATTTTGCTTTTTCTTTTTTTACTATTCATTCCTATTTTCATCTCTTTTTCCATGTGAGTGAAAGGCCATTGATTGATCAAAGCTTTTTCGGATTATCTTCAAGTCTAAATTAACTTTTTGGCAGTATGGCGTGGAAGACATGGGATTGGATTCTATTTCCGAACACTTTTGATAAAGGATCTCATTCCTAGTTGCCTCTCCCTGTTCCCCAAAGGGAAGAAAGTTACTAATAGTAAAAGTCAGGGTTTTAACTAGATAATTAATTAATAAGAATAATTATTGGGTAAGATTGCATCATTCTTGAAACTATTAGGGTTGTAAAATTCTAATACCACGATTCTATATACATTTCTTTTTTATTTACTCCTCAACTTGCTGCTTTCTATGCCACAGTACTATCTTCTTATGGCTATAAAGCTTATGTGAAGATAAGCAGGAATTTATTCATCCCCATTTAATTTTATGTATAGGGTTTCCCTGAATTAACTATTTCTGTTAAATAGAACATTTTTCTATAAACGCTTTTATTTAGGTTTATCATGTTTAATATGTGTTAAAAGTGTATATTTTTTTATTTTGTTTATAATTTTATACTTTTTATACTTTTTTATAATTTTATTTTTATTCCCTATCAGAACGTATTAATAATGGATGCACAAGGCAGGTTCGCCTCATTCACCAGAAGGGTCCCGTTCGAGAAACGGATGACCTTAGTGGTTCACTAATAAATACCCTGCTAGAGCCAGTCTCTGTTGGAACCTATGCTCTTAGGCCAACCTAAGATTATCCGTGGAATTGAAATGAATGAATTGTTTAAAGCCAGCGGGCTCGAAAACGCAGGGTAGACTCTCGATGATGATCCTTGACATCATTGAGGGTCCACTCAACTTACTTGCAAATTTAGTCTTTTCAGTCTTACCCTCCAAGGGGCCGGATTTGCCATCCATTTGCCTTTCATTTTTTTACTTTTGTGAGAGGAGGGAGCGGAATTTGCTTTCTAACGTGAACGTGATACGCCCGCCTACTCCTTAGCACAAAGAGCAAAAATTTACTTTGAATTGAGTCTCAAAGTTATATTCCATATCAAATTAAGCTGGAGAAATATGGAAAAAGTTATATTAACACTGTGAAACACATATTTTATTGAATGATATCTGACACTTGATTGTAAGTAATTTTTGTGCGCTGAAAACGAATTTCACAAAGCAGAAGTAGCAATTCGTCTCATGGTAGTAGGCACTCACCACACCTGAAATGGAAAAAAATATGTGAAGCGTTAACAAAAGCGAATTTTATCAAAGGTTGTTTATGTACCTAAGTTACAATTACACTTAGGTAATTTACAGTACACAAATGACTAAGTTACATAGTTTTATGAGATCATAAACTCACCATCGGAACTCCAAAGGGTATTTTTGAATCCGAACCCTTCGTCCAATGTCGCAGTCTTTCAATGCATATAGTGCTGGATTTATGTGGGACCCATGATTTATCTTGATCCCCCAGGTTTATGTTAAAATAAGCTAAGTAAGCTCTTTTCACGAAGTCCGTTATATTTCCTTGTTAATGTGGAAGTGTAAAATTTCCACATATGTAGCAAAATGAATCAGGAGAGTTTCTGCATATGAACTTTCTAGTGCTTGAGAATATATTACTTGATTGTTTTGTCAATTTGTAAAGGTATTTCAAGTCCTTATTTTAAAAATCTGAAATATAAAAACAAACGTTAGTTTAAATAGGTACAAATAGATAATTATCATTTTAATGTGCGACTACAAAAATACAGTAAGTATTAAGAAAATATCCTTTTTATGAATATGATGAAAGAAGAAGTGTGTCGAACAAAATCAGGACCTGATACAGCACAACGGGGTAAATGTATAATTTATGTATAATTACGTATAATTAACTGTCAAATCTAAGTCAATAAACAAAAAGTTGAAATTTGTTTCCCAGTGAATAATTATCATTCCATATCTCTTGTGAATTCGTGACGAAGGAGACCCACTGGAGACACTCGGTGATGAGACAAGAGAGTCCAATGTGACCAATGAGGTCGGTATTATAAATAACGCACAAATTAAATCGAAAATTAAAAGAAGATGTTATTTGCTCAAAGTTATCTGTTTTATCCTTTATAGGTAACGACTGATTATTTTCTCAGCCTGTGCTTTATAATAAGGATGCATTATGTTGATTAAAAAGATTGAGTTTTGATGAGAAGAGCAACACTAAACCAATGACGATAATGTCTTTGATCTGAATGGCAAACCAGGAATTGGTTTTATTTGCAGCGAATAGAAATAAGTATTGGGAGTTTTTGTTTACTTATATGAGTTTTATATCCAGGGATAAGAACGACTTTACTTGTAAGTATCTTTTTATGTAATAAATTATCTGGATTTTGTATCTGAATCTAGCATAATAAAGAACATAAAAATTATAAAAAAATATTTAATTCTTAGATAGGAAATAAAAAAATTATACAGCGATGATTAAATCTACGAAAACTGATTTCAACTAGTCTTATGATTGGATTAGGGTCTCGGATTAACTGTCTGCAAAAGCCCTGTTACACTCGTTATGACGCTCTCAACAAAAGGCACAAGGATAGTTTTGTTACAGTTAGACAGGTTTTATCATGTTAAAATATGAACGTGTGTTTAAATTTTAATATTAATCAAGGGGGCCACCCTCGGCAGCCAACACGCATTCCAGTCGAAGCCTGAGGACGCGCACACGTGGTGGACGAAGTCCTTCATCATACCAGCCCACCTGCGTTTGGCAGAAGACTTCATATCCTTGACGTTGCTATAGATGACCTTGCAGAACATAAACATGAGCAGACAATCTGTAGTCGAGGGGATTGGGGTTGGGCGACTGTGGCAAACCACTCTTGCACGGATCGGGAATCGTCCGGCTGAAAAACATAGTGCGCCTTCTTCGTGATCTTTCTCACCCAGGGCAGGACTTTCGTGACCAAGATGTCTTTGTTATCCGCGGTAGTGAGTGTGTAACTGGCCGCGAAACACACCGATGGCATCTTCTCGCCATTCAAAACCACGACGCCGAGCATCAACTTAGAGGCCGAGTGCTTGGTCGTAAACACGTAACGGAGCTGAGAGACGTCCTGGCCAAAGCTTACCATGCGATTGTTCTGCTTGTTTATGAATGGATCGAACGAGAACATTTTTTCATCAGAAAAAATGAGAATTTGATTGCCACGACTTTTCAAGTCTTTGTAAAAGAGAGGACAGTGCTCCCGATGTTGTTTTCGCATGCAGTCAGTGAGTAGAGGCTTTTCCATGCACCCAGCTGTTGCTGCCCTCCTGCAGACAGCTCCGGACACAGTGACCACCGAGATGTTCTCATTCTTTTGAGTTTCAGATCAGCTTCGAAGTCCTTTCTTACAGCGAATGGTTGACAGCTTGTGTGTCTGAACGAGTCTGATCTTTCGGGGTATTTTCCGTTCTTGAGCTTCTCCCTGCTCTGTGGACGGTCATTAAGGACATGTTTAGCTGCATCGCAATGATAGGCTTGTGGCCCGCGCTCAGGAGAACAGAGATCTTGATTCTTTTTACTTTTGAAGACAACTTCTAGAAAAGTAGAAATTTCAGTTCATTTGACGGACCTTTTTTATATCAGACACGTAAATCTATCGAAAGATACCCCCCCCCCCGAGTGTAACATAACTTTTGAAAACGCCAGTAATTCTATTTGAGACAAACAGTCTACGGCATTTTCTGCTCCGGCCTGAATTTTAATACATTAATATATAATATAAGCAAAGGGCTAGTTTCTTCCTGTAAACAGGTAAACATTTCACCTGATACATCACAATTATCTAAATCAATCAACACTAGATAGTCGACTATTATGCCTTTGGTAGTAAAGGTAAGAAATTACTGATCACGTTAATCATCTCCCTCCCTAAATGGCTCGGAACCTTCTGTGTAAGATGTTGACGATTTTATCTTTCCGTGAGGGTGTCCCCGTCTGTGTATCATGGATTGCGGTTTCATAGGATCGAATATATCAATTTTGAGTTCTACGTTGTTTTTAGTCACATGCGACTCTACATCTCACTATGTCGGTTGGTCGTTCGGTCGGGTCCCGTTTTGCTTTTTTTTTTGTAATAACATCATAACTATTCGGCCAATTCTAACGAAATTTGAAACCTTTATATTGAATTATTTTGTATTTGGCATGTCGTAGAATGACCCTTGGTATTGATCCCTATACTCTTTGACACCCTTTTAGTAGCGGTATGCTTTAAGGGGCGGGAGTTACTTCTATAATGAAGTAGGCTTTGTTCTAAGAGTGCTATTAAGTGGTTTTGTTCTTAAGGAAGAGCTATTTTTAAACACATAAGGATAAGAGGAAACACCAGAATCTACCAAAATAAACATGTATTTTAAACGAAACACTTAACTATTACAAACCAACAGTTAACACATTTCTATCTTTGGCATCAAAGATCTTTCAATGACAAAAAATAAACAAATAGGCTTCCCGTAAACATACCAATTGCCGATTAGTATTTTTTTATCGCGACTCTATTTGATTAGCGTTAAACATTAAATTAACGTACTCTCGTCTACAAACACATATGACCTAAGTTCAAGAACAATGGTTTCTACTCTCCTTTAAAAAGTGGGACGTACTAAACTTCTACTATCGCAATAGGAATATAAATGTTATTTTTAACTTACAGGTAGGTATTAGGGATTGCCGGAGGTCGCTGGAGGACTTATCTCTCGCTTTGAAGTGTTGTGGCCGCTGGTTGAATTTTCGTCGATGAGGGATTGCTTGTCGCCTGTGGCGGGGGCTAATTCTTCAACGTAATTAAAGAACGGGAGCTCGTTGGGGCTGGGTTCTTCTCCTCTCACTCATACAGAGCTTGAGATGTGAAAGTCGCTCGAGTGTGAGTGGCTTTGCTTTTCTTCAGTAGGACTTCTTTGTAGACTGAACAGGCTTCTTCGGTATGGCACCGATATAAAGCTTGACTATTTAGGTTAATACGGCCCTGAAAGGGGGGGATCGATTTTCTCAATCTGATCCTATCGTTTCTCACGGAAATAGTCTCGTATGGCTGAAGGATCGATCTTCACGAACTAACCCTTCTTCTGGCGTATCGACTTCTAATCTTCTTGTCTGGCTGAAGGATCGATCTTTACGAACTAATCTTTCTTCTGGCGAATCGACTACTAATAATCTTCTTGTCTGGCCGACGGATCGATCTTCACGAACTAATCCACCTCTGGCGTATCGACTTCTGATAATCCTCTTCTCTTTCTTTGCGGGGCTTATTTATAGGCGGATTGCCGCCCCATCTAAAGGGGGAAGTGCCGAGGCCACAGAGGCAAAAGGGGAAGGGGAGCGAATGGTGAGTTAGCATCTGGGGAGAGCGAGAATTCCTGAGGTGGCACTGGGGTGCCCAAGTCAGCTCGCAAATTATAGGCTCGCAACCGCACCGCTACTTGGCGTGCCTTCTGACTCGCAACGCTTTTTTTTCCATAACCACGGGTTTATGGGTCTCGTAGGTAATTGGATCGTTAGAGCGTCGTTTAAGGACCTTAGGTGGTCACCTTAAAACAGATGTTAGCTCCACCCCCCATAGCGGTGGGGAGATCACACATGGTAAGCAGTTTCGCCGGCTACCTTTCCCACGCTTCTCCTCATGAGGGGAGGGGGGGGGGGCTTTAATGTACCTATACTCCTCCAGGATGCTTAAGGTAGCCATTTCTCTACATGGCATAAGATCATATCTATTCGGCCGAAATTTGAAACTATTATGTTGTTTTACATTTTCTTTCGAATGATATAACTTCCAAGGTCCTCCTGAGGTTAGTCTTTGAATTACTGAAGGTTTTCAAGGTCGTAAGGTCATAAATCAGAATAATCGAGAGTACATGACTTTTTGGTCAGCAGACCTTGTTTATTTCTTGTCTACATTTTGAAAAATCAACTTCCGGGGATCTCTAAAATTCAATAAAATCCATAATTTTTACTATCTTTTAATCAATAATAATTATTTCAGCTATATTTACTAGTAATGGTAAATATGCTTTTAAGGAATAAAGTTGTGAAATCTATTAATGGATAATTTGATTATTATCAAGTTAATAGTAATAATAATTATTATGACTTGAATATTGGCATCGTTTGAGGTTGCGCGATTATACTATAAAATCAATAATAATGTATGCGTATTACTTCTTATTAAATTATTTAGGATATTAATAACACTGGGGAACACCCTGTATTCGGTGAATTGACAAAAGAACATTTTATTACCTAATTCTAGCATACTGAATTCAAATCTGGAATCAGATTCTCTATAAATGCTACATATTTTTCGTAATATCAATAACTAATATTATACAATAATTTTCATTTTATCCCGCCTATCATCATGCCTTGAAGTAATTTTGAATCATCATTTTGCGTTATTTATAGTAAAGCAGCTAATTGGCGAAAACATTTTATTGCATATGAGAAGAAACTTGAATCGCACATGAGGATTACAAATACTGTAACCAAATAGATGCTAATTTATTAATGACGTACATCAGGCTGGAGGACCTCTTCTTGATTTCAATGGAGCAAAATTTGCGTTTATAACTCTTTCTCATGTAAGTCTTCTCTGGCTGATCTCTTCTAATTGCTTAGCAGTGGTTTGCCATCATGTGTCTATCCCAGTGACCTTGGTAGCGCTCTTCCATCGTCATCAAATCCTGATGGAAGCGTTCCCCTTGTTCGTCGCTCACGGCTCCCAGATTCTCTTGGAATCGGTCGAGGTGACTATTTAGGAAATGCATCTTCACACTCATGTTGCATCCCAGATCACGATAAGCTAAAAGCATATTAGTAACCAGATCCTCGTAGTTATGTGCTTTTTTGTTTCCAAAGAAGTTACGAACAACGGCAGAAAATGAGAGCCAGGCTGCCTTCTCTTTTTCATTCATGGTGTTCACGAATCTAAAATCTTCAGAAGTCTTCAGATTTGAGGGCCATCAAATACTCCTGCTTTTATTTTTTCGCATGACAAACCGGGAAACGGCGATACTATGTACTGAAAACAATCATTGTCACTGCTCAACGCCTTGACATACTGCTTCATCAACCCCAGTTTGAGATGAAGTGGAGGGCAAACGATCTTCTCTCGACTTACGATTGGCTCATTAACAAAGTTTGGCATTCCTGCTTTCAAAGTTTCCCGAACTGGCCAATCTTTTGGGGACCAGTGTTTGTCACGGGCTCTACTGTCCCACATACATATATAGCATGGAAACTTTGTATATCTCTTCTGCTGGTCAAGGAGGAAGCTGACCATCTTAAGGTCTACACATATGATCCAATTATGTTCATGATACTTAAGTAAATCCATGAGCATTCTTATGTCATCGAGAGTTTCTCGCAGATAGATAGAGTGACCGAAAGGAACTGCAAAAGGACACACTTGAGGCTACGCTTGGAGCTATTCAAAAACAACCTCTACTCAGGAGGGGTATATGTGCCAAGTCCCAACTCGGTAAACAGACCAGGAACATCGTGGCAGTATACAGATTTTCGTACTCAGAGAAATACTTAACAAATGTACTCTCCCTGGTTCGGTAATATGATACCCGTACCGACCTGTCAAGCATATGTCTTCCACTCAACCTGGAGGGTAAAATTTCTGCAGCTTTCTTGGAGAGCGCCAAATCACGTATCAAGTCATTCAAATCCTCTTGATTGAAACAGTGAGGAGCTAATGACTGTTCAGCATCTGATGATGAATCGGCAGACTCTGAATCCATTCCGCGGATGTCCATATCAGGTACATCATTTTCATCCTCGGAGGAAGCATATCCACTGAAAATCGGATTTGGTAAAGACTCAGAATGAGGTACTGGCCGGATGGCCGAGAGAATGTTGGGGTAGTCGATCTTGTGCCGATCTTTCTTGCAAATCCCTTTAGTATTCACCAGACATAAATAACAGTCCGATATATGATCCTTTGGCTCTCACCACACCATGGGGATTCCAAAAGTAGGACCATTTCTCTTTTCTTTTATCCACTCACGAAGATGTTCCATACAACTATGGCAAACAGCATATGGGACCCACTTCTTATCTTGTTCGCCAAGAGGAACAAATATGCCTTCTAAGTGAGGATCACAAAGTTTGATATATTGCGCCTTTGACGAACTAGCATGTAACAGCCACATATGTAGCAAAAAGTGTCTGGATCATTAACGCAATTTTCCCTTGACGAAGCCATCACTCTAACTGAGACCTGAAAAAAGAAACAATAACGTCAATATTTTGCACAGTAACACTTATTACTATCTTACTACTATGTACTGTGGAGTATTTGCTTTCTATAAGCACCCTCTCTCTCTGTCCAGAGGGCAGCTTTCTGGGGAACGAGAAAATAGAAATTACAGAATAACTATAGCATGTAGGTAAAAATGTAATATATATTTGAAATCAGCATGAAAAACGAATTAAAATTGGCTGATAAATCTAAGTAACCAAAAAATGTGATTTAAATTGTTCCCCTGTGTAATTAATGAATTTCTTCGCAAGCAGGAGGATGATTTATTGATTTCAATCTAAATTGATTCTTTCGGTGATATGGAGCTTTCGGTTAATTTAAGTAAAAGGTAAAATCACTCTATGAAAACCCGAGTCTCTTACATTATTTCACTTGTGGCAACATTTTTTTTCTTTTCTATTAATAAATATTACAATTTCTGGGAAAAGAGCAATAAACTCTTCTAGGCTTAAAACTCGACTTAGCAGATCAATTTTTCTAAATAATTAGGTCACTATTCTTAGCGTCAGTTAACGGGAATTCGTAGTTTATCCTTATATTAGTGATAAACCTGAGACAATTAATAATTTTGCCACTGTACTGTTGTCTTGAACCGCAAACTTCTAATTCACAATGAAGAAATATTATAGGTAAAATTCTTACGGGTTTGGCAGTTAGTAAAGAAATGAGTAGATACCTTCATACTACATCGATCACGACAGAGGGACGCTCTTCGTCTGCGCTGGCCACTGGTAATAATGGCAAGGGTAATTCCAACATTTCATGATTACACAAGTGAACAAATTCTTAGAAACGCCCATTTTTGCTTCGGACCACCCGAGGTCAATCCATCCTAATTGTTTTCACCTGAAATCAAATACGCGACCAAAAAGATTCTCGCCCTTGGTGTTTGCTCTTTCCTAAGTTACGGCAAGTTCAGAGAGTTAATTGATCTTATAGAAAGATAAGGTGTGCTCAAGGGTTTCGTAGGTTAGGTCATATGGTTTTGGTTCATTGTTCTTTATACGAAAGTGAGTTGTATTTTTGGGTTCGGAGATTTGTTAGGTTGTTTGGGTCAATGCATTTTAGCAGACCAGGAAGAGGTGTGTGGAAATGTTTGAGTTGTTGAGTGATTATGATTTTTGAAGTATCCAATTTAAAATTAACCCACTCTAACCAAGGGTTTTGGTTAGGTTAGGTTTACTTACACCTTAAGTTGAGCAACTGCAGCATTTTTCACCGCAAGATAAATCACATCACGAAAGTATGTAGGGGTTTTATTCAAGTGATCCGTTGCTTTCGAGTACAAGAAAGTTCCTAAACCAATCGAGTCAAAGGTTTTTGAATTTGAAAAAGTCCCTCTAGATTGGTTCCCCCCCCCTTAATCTAATTGTTTCTCGTAGTTTTGGCTTTAATCAGAGTGGTTTAAGTCGAGTTCTAGTCTTTGAAGCGAAAGACTATCTGTACATTGGTATCTGGCTAGTTCTTTACGAACAATTTATAGCAACCGGATACAATTCAATATTTGGGTCATCAGGAAAATTCGTGCTAATTTGAAAAAGGAGACAAAATTATTTGAACAATGAGAATTTTGTATTGCAATTCTCGATTTTTCCATGAATTAGGTTTCGTGTCTTTTTTAAGCAGAGATGGGAAAAGGTTGTAGAACAAAATGGTAACTACATGATTGATTAAATTCACTTCAGTTTTTTTTTCAAAACAGGCACGAACTCTCCAGATGATCTAATTAATACATTTCAACTCCAACAATTCATATCTAATAAAATTTTGGAGCCAGGAAAAATGTAAAATGCAACTCCTTTAATCTTGCACCTGGGAATTTTATTTCGCCTGCCTTAATTAACTGTTTTTTTTTCTAAGAATTTTGTTTTATTCCGTCTGCAGTTTAAGGGTTTTAATATCTATAAATATAGAAATAGTGCGATGTAGACAGAGGCAAAAATTATTTTTGTCAGCGAGAAAAGGTTACCCCATCCCTCACTAGAACCCAACTTCCACCCGTGGCACCTGAGAAAGATGCACATGCACGCTCAGATAGCCCTAAGGGAGCAGTAAGAATTTCACGCGGTCGTGTGATCCGTGTTGGGTTTCCTTTCTCACCCGTCACATCGCCTGATCGGCGCCAAACCTACGACTTCGAGGACTTTCGCGCGAGCCTGTGATGCTCGCCGAGAATATCCCCTTTTCCCCTGGCCCGCCAAGTCTAATGAGATCCCTGTGCCCCTTTGGGGGGGCCTCTGGCGACCCACCTCCACCGAGGTAATATAAATACTTCGGGAAAAGCTTTTAAAAATTAGTACCATGCAGCTCCGTCTTTGTTAGCAGCCAAGTACAGTCTCGTACGCCCTGCCCCGTCGCCCAACGGTTTCCAGCTACGAACGCGACGCGTCACCTCTCTACCCGGTTTCGCTCTTATCTAAGGCCAGTGACCCGCCGACAGACGATAGACACGGATAGGCATCTATCACTCGGGTATGGACCTCGTTCTCATCTGGAATACAACCTCGTTCATTTCTAAGCGAGGTTAAAGAAGAAGGAATTTTGCAAGTGGAACGTTGCAGCGCCACGCTTGCTTGTCGTATCCAAAGTCTCCTGTCATTAGGCTTTACGTGAGTCTCCGCGTCATTTGCACTCTCCCCCTTTCCTTGGGAGCAATCACCAAGCATCCTCTCTCGGACTCTCATCCCCGTCGAATAATTTGTATCCCCCCCCCTCCTGTATGGTACCCCAGGAATCTTCTTATTTATTGTCACTTATTTACTGTTGCTAATAATATTTTCTTTGTATATAGTAAAGTTATTTTTTCTAAAATCAGTTTCTCTAAACCCAAAACCTCTAAGAATTGATTATTTAGGCTAACCGCACTCGATTTTAATTATTTAACCCTCGCACTGGGATCTATATCCCAATTTCTGGCGTGCTTCCTTCCCGCGTAACCTTAGAGTCAATCCTCGGATAGCATCGACGTTCGACTGTACGACAATTTTCTTTTAAGAATGTAGAGTATACAAGCAAAAAGACATAGTGAATATTCTTTAAAGTTCTCTTATCATACCATGAATCCAATATTTGCCAATAATGTCAAATTCATTTGTGTAGCAAAAAATAGTCGGTCCTCATTTTGAACAATGTCGTAAAAACCCTGCTCTTCTCGAGGCATATATTTTTAGTCTAAATACAATATTACTTCGAGATAAAGGAAGAACATAGACTAAATTATTCTGCTACCTCTTATGCTTTATTATGGGCAATACTAAATGTGGAGAGTTTTTTGCCAACCTAGCGGGTGACGTGCTACGTTTTCCTTTTTTTGTTTCTAAATAAGTAAGAGGCGTTATGAGGTTGCAGACATGAGTAGGTTCCATGTGGGATGAAGTCTTGGATATCAATTGTTGACTATGAATAGTTATCAATTCTTTAGCTTAAATTATTTGCAAGTGAATTGTTTGCTACAAACGTTAATTTCTGACGATAATTGCTTGCTATGAACATTTGTTGAGGAATTTTTTGCTATGAGCCTTTAGGCATGAAATAGTGAATATCAATTCTTCACCATAAATTGTGTGGTGAAAATTGTTGGCCAATAGTTTTGAAGGATGATTGTTGGTTACGAATAGTTGGTTATTAAGTGATCTGTATTTATTATCCGTTGTTAATTGTAAACTGCAAATTGTTGTCTATTAACTGTTTGGTAATGCCTGTAAAATGTTGACTTTTTAGCTATAAGCTTTTGGTTATTGAATATTGTCTATAATTTGAGGGCTTTCATTTTTTTGTTGAGGAATTTTTGACTGTGAAATGAGGGTTATTATTGTCGAACGTGAAATGATGTTTATTATTGTTGACTGTGAAATGATGGTCATTATTGTTGACTGTGAAATGAGGGTTATCATGGTTGACTGTGAAATGATGGTTATTATTGTCGACTGTAAAATGATGGTTATTATTGTTGACTGTGAAATGATGGTCATTATTGTTGACTGTGAAATGATAGTTATTATGGTTGACTGTGAAATGATGGTTATTATTGTCGACTGTGAAATGATGGTTATTATTGTTGACTGTGAAATGATGGTCATTATTGTTGACTGTGAAATGATGGTTATTATTGTTGACTGTGAAATGATGGTCATTATTGCTGACTGTGAAATGATGGTTATTATGGTTGACTGTGAAATGATGGTTATTATTATTGACTGTGAAATGATGGTCATTATTGTTGACTGTGAGATGATGGTTATTATGGTTGACTGTGGAATGATGGTTATTATTGTCGACTGTGAAATGATGGTTATTATTGTTGACTGTGAAATGATGGTCATTATTGTTGACTGTGAAATGATGGTTATTATGGTTGACTGTGAAATGATGGTTATTATTATTGACTGTGAAATGATGGTCATTATTGTTGACTGTGAGATGATGGTTATTATGGTTGACTGTGGAATGATGGTTATTTTTTTCAACTGTAAAATGATGGTTATTATTGTTGACTGTGAAATGATGGTCATTATTGTTGACTGTGAAATGATAGTTATTATGGTTGACTGTGAAATGATGGTTATTATTGTCGACTGTGAAATGATGGTTATTATTGTTGACTGTGAAATGATGGTGATTATTGTTGACTGTGAAATGATGGTTATTATGGTTGACTGTGAAATGATGCTTATTATTGTCGACTGTGAAATGATGGTTATTATTGTTGACTGTGAAATGATGGTCATTATTGTTGACTGTGAAATGATGGTTATTATGGTTGACTGTGAAATCTTGGTTTTTATTGTCGACTGTGAAATGATGGTTATTATTGTCGACTGTGAAATGATAGTTATTATTGTTGACTGTGAAATGATGGTCATTATTGTTGACTGTGAAATGATGGTTATTATGGTTGACTGTGAAATGATGGTTATTATTGTTGACTGTGAAATGATGGTTATTATTGTTGAGTATGAAATTATGGTTATTGTTTTTGATTGTGAACTGGAAGCTATGAATTGTTGTTAGTAAGGGGTTAGTTGTGAATTGTGGCAATGACTTGTTGGCTATGGATTGTAACTTATAAGTTGTTGCATATAACTTCGTGGATGTGAATTGCATGTTATGAATTTTTGAAAGTTAATTGTAAGCTATGTATTTGTGGTTAAGGATGGATCTTTCTATATTTACCTCCATAAGTTCTCTTCTCTCCTTTCCTTTTATTCTCTTTCAGATGAGCGTAATTGTCTTCGTTCCATTTAAGCACTTGTTTTCTTTCTTAAGAATTTCAATAACAAATCTTCCACTCCAGTAAATTAAATCATAAAAATGTAGGCCCGTGAAAATGGAAAATACACAGAATTCCATTAGCGAATTATTATTTCAGTTTTATACCGTAATTAATTCGAGACCTTTATTAGGGTTAGTGCCATAATATATATATATATATATATATATATATATATATATATATATATATATATATATATATATCGAGCTGTCCAAAAGGGGCCCCAAGTTTAGATAGGATTATTTTTTTAATTTTGGGGGCGAATTAAATGAAACTTCAGTTATAACTAGTTTTTTGTGTTTATAACATCAAATTAAAACATGATAGTCATTGGGCTTTTTTCTAGACTCAAGAGCATTTGTTCGAGATGACCTCGATTTAGCTCCGTGCATTTCTTGAGGTGCAGCACAAAGTTATCCAAGACGTGCTTACAAAAAGACCTAGGAATGGCTCTTATCTCATTCCTGATGGTTTCCTTGATTTTAATGATGGACTGGGTCTCCCTACGTACAATTGGTCATTGAGATAGCCCCAAAGGAAGATATCTGGGGGGCTAAGTTCTTGGCTATGAGGTGCCCGCTCAAAGTCAGTCTTGAGTCTGATCACACGGCATCAAAAGTTGTCTTTTAGCCAATCTCTGGAGAGGTTTGAGGTGTGAAAGCTTGCACCATCTTAGTTGGATCAGAACCTCCTCATAAACAACGGATATAGGGTTTCTAGCTGACTCTCGAGGGTTTTAACGACCACAACATACCTTTCTTTGCTGAATGACACTGATGCGCCAGATTCCTCGAGGAAGAATGGTTCTATGATGCCTCTAGCTGAGATGGCAGGCAATACGGTGCAGTTAGAGGAATGTAATGGCTTATTGCCTACTCCATTTGGTTTAGAGGTCTCCCAGAAGAAATTTGTCTCTGAGTTCACCCTTCCTTCAAGATAGAAGTGGGCTTCATCTGATGTCCAAACGAGGTTAAGGTAATCCGGGGTCTCCTGGATCTTCTACAGTAACCTGACTTCCATAGACTTTCTCTGCTGTTTGTCTAAGGCTGTAAGGGTCTGCTCTGTCTGTTTTTCTGTAAGGGTAAGATCCCTTATCTCGCTTAACTGTACTCTCTTGCAAGTCTCACGAGATATACCAAAAAAATGACTTCGCTTGTAGAAAGAGCGTATCAGACTCCGCTGAACTGACTCCGTCACGCTCTCGACCAGCTCGGCTGTACGCTTCTGGGACATTCTGAGTGTCTTGGGAGGTCTTTATTGGCTGCATTGAGGTTCTCCATGGTCCCATACTTCTCAAAATGGTCCACTCAGTTGTGAATTCTTCTTTTGTAGGGGCCATCTCACATTTGAACTGATGCATGAAAGTGTCCTGCATTTTATTGAACGAGCATGTATTGTAGTATGTCGTAGAATGACTCCCGACGATACCATATATCACTATTCGTTGAGGGAACTTCCTTAATTATCTTTAGAGTGCGTTAATGTCTGGCGGCCGATATTATGTATCTTCGATATGCTTAAGAAGTGGAACTGAGCTCAAGGATAATAATATTGCTATCATTAATAAAATAGAGTTTTATTAATAATAACTATCAACAAACACAAGACGGAAAATATTGACATAAACAGGGAATGAAAAGGGTCGTGGGGGCTCGGCAAATCCGAGGATTTAAAGAATTTAAAAAGGTAAAACAAATATAGAGTTAAAGAGATGGGATGGTTCGATAAACCATTTAAAGCACAGGATAGAATTGACAAAAGGGTTAAGTACTCAAAGGTGACGTTTGGCTTACGTAACTTTTACACTAGTGGTGCAGTGGAAGGTGGCGCGAAGGAGTTTCGGTCCGCTGGCGAGTTCCAGCCGAAGATGGGGGGGGGGATAAAAGGATCCTGACGTGGCGTCTTGGGAAGGAGAACCGTTTCTCGACGAACGGCTTGAAGAACAATGGCTGTTCTACGTTGTTCTCTTCTGAACAAAGGGGGGATGAGAACCGTCTCTTGTCTACGGGCTCAAGAACAATCGCTGTTCTAATGTTGTTCTCCTCTGAACAACAAGGGGGAAGGGTGAGAACCGTCTCTTGTCTACGGGCTCAAGAACAATGGCTGTTCTAATGCTGTTCTCCTCTGAACAACAAGGGGAAGGGTGAGAACCGTTTCTTGTCAACGGGACTCGAGCGAACAATGGCTGTTCTAATGCTGTTCTCCTCTGAACAACAAGGGGGAAGCCTTTTGGACTCGGCGTCGCAAAGGCTCGAACTTTGGCACTCAAGGGATATTGTCCTCCTTCTGGACAAGTGATCGTGAATCTCGAGGTCGAGGTCCCTTGGCGCACAAAGGGAGAGGGGGTCGTGGTAATGTTTCGCGACGAAAATCTGGATCTCCAATCTGATCTTAGTGGTAAAGTTTCCATATAAATAGCCAGGACATCTCCTTGGCGTGGGGGACAATGGGGTGGGAGCTTCGAGGGAACGCACAGCCGAGCCGGAGAATAATGCCTTATCTGCCCATAAGCCTAACTCAATCTGGCGAGGTCAGCGTATGGGGGCGAATGGGGGAACGATAACCTCCTTGTTTAAACATTGACATCCGGTAGCTGCGATAAGGCTCCAAGCTTCGAATCGAAGATGCACGTGGGCAGCATCGTGGTTTTAAATAATATGGGATAGGAGTTGAAATTAACGCAGCTTCAACTCGTTCTATCACATAGTACTATTTAACAAAGTATATACTTTGCTCGAGCTTACATTGAGATCTGGTTGTGTTAGAATGAGTTACTTCTGCCATGTCTTGCAAAATAAGGGTGATTAGGGAATCAATGTGGGAGATATCACAAAAACTACGTGTGTCCCATATTTTTAGGGTCACCCACTTTAAATAAATATATAAATATATATATATATATATATATATATATATATATATATATATGAATCTATTAAACTACATTGAAAGAGAAAACCAAATAATTTTTCCTTGCAGTAATATTTTTATTACCTTTTTCGAAAAATCCGTGCAGGGAAGCGATTCGAACCAGGCACACTGAGGCAGCGAGCACCGCTTTGATCACAGTTAAAAGTATGCCGTTAGTATACTACGCTACTTTTAACTGTGATCAAAGCGGTGCTCGCTGCCTCAGTGTGCCTGGTTCGAATCGCTTCCCTGCACGGATTTGTTCGAAAAAAGGTAAAAATATTACTGCAAGGAAAAATTATTCCGTTTTCTCTTTCAATGTGGTTTAATGGATTAATTTCCATCATTCTCTCGTGCTACTTTGAGAGATATATATACATATATATATATATATATATATATATATATATATATATATATATATATATATGTATATATATATATATTTATAGTATAGTGAGGGATCTACGAATTCTTACTCTTTTGAAAAAAAAGTGCTTTTCAGCAATAATATAATTACTGTTTGTTCTACAACCTTTTATCATTTTGGTTTGGAAAAAAATGAAGAAATTATTGGAAAAATTGAAAAATTGCAATGCGAAATTCTCATTTTTCAAATAATTTTGTCTCCTCTTTTAAACTTACTACAATGAAAAAAGATTGTAGAACAAAATGCTAACTATATAATTGATTAAATTTACTTTTGTTTTTCAAAAGCGGCGCGAATTTTCCTGATGACCCAAATATTGAATTGTATCCGGTTGCTATAAATTATTCGTGAAGAACTAGCCAGATACCAATGTACAGATAGTCTTTCGCTGCAAAGACTAGAACTCGACTTAAACCACTCTGATTAAAGCCAAAACTACGAGAAACAATTAGATTAAGGGGGGGGGAACCAATCTAGAGGGACTTTTTCAAATTCAAAAACCTTTGACTCGATTGGTTTAGGAACTTTCTTGTACTCGAAAGCAACGGATCACTTGAATAAAACCCCTACATACTTTCGTGACGTGATTTATCTTGCGGTGAAAAATGCTGCAGTTGCTTAACTTAAGGTGTAAGTTACCTAACCTAACCAAAACCCTTGATTAAAGTGGGTTATTTTTAAATTGGATACTCCAAAAAGCATTATCACTCAACAACTCAAACATTAACACATACACCTCTTCCTAGTCTACTAAAATGTATTGAACCAAACAACCTAACAAATCTCCGAACCCGAAAATACAACTGACTTTCGTATAAAGAACAATGAACTAAAACCATATGACCTAACCTACGAAACCCTTGAGCACACCTTATCTTTCTATAAGATCAATTAACTCTCTGAACTTGCCGTAACTTAGGAAAGAGCAAACACCAAGGGCGAGAATCTTTTTGGTCGCGTATTTGATTTCAGGTGAAAACAATTAGGATGGATTGACCTCGGGTGGTCCGAAGCAAAAATGGGCGTTTCTAAGAATTTGTTGTGTCAGATTAAATGTTTCACTTTTTACAGAAATAAACTAATAGTTATTAGTATATGTTATTCACTAATGTATTAATATTCACGCCTGCGCAGAACGTGCCGTAGAATGTGCGTTTCATTTGGAAGTGCAGAGTTGTTCAAAAGTTCTGTTACACTCAGTTTTTTTTATCTTTTAGAGGTTTTTGTGTATAATAGAAAAAGGTCCGTCCAACAATCTTAAATTCTACCTTTTCTAGAACGTATCATTAAAATATATTTTCCATTATGTGCAGGTGTGGTGACATGAAAGTAAACAGAAACGAGATCTTTGCCTTCCCATGCGCTAGTCTCAAGTTCCACATTGCGAAGCGGCTCACCCTCATCCAGATTACCGTACTCAAGGCTGGAAGAGGTTCAAGAACGGGAAAGACTTCAAAAACCGACATCGTTCAGGCAGATCTCATGCGCCCAACCGTTGGCTGTGAAAAAGGTCTTCGAAAGTGTGTTGAAGCTCATTATAAGAAGAACATCCCGGTGGCCAGTGTGTCTAAAGCTGTAAAGCAGGAGGGCAGCAACAGCTTGAGGTGCGTAGAAAGCCCTTTGCTCACCTACCGTATAGAGAACTACGTCGGGAGTGCAGTCATTGCCTTCCCAACGACTTGAAGAGTCATCACCATCTGAGTATCATTTAGATCTGAGGAAAAAACACTTTCAATCGATCTGTTGATCAAAATTTAAAACAACCGCATTGTAGGCTTCGGTTATGACGTCTCCGAGGTGCGGTATTTGCTCACGACCAAGTACTCGGCCTACATATTGATGTTCCGCGTCGTGGGTTTGAATAGCGAGAAGATGCCAACGGTGTGGTTACAGACTCACCGCAGCCGATTACAGAGAGATTTTGGCCCCAAATGTCCTGCTTTTGGTGAGAAAGATCACGTTGAAGGCAGACGACGTGTTACGGTTCACCGTCCCACACAGCTAGGACTATGTAAGAGTGGTTGGGGTCAAACATGAACTTCTGGTCGAAGGACTTTTGACCGCCGCAATAGCCCAACGACAATCCCTTCGACTACAGCTTGTGGGCGCAAGTCGATGGGCTGCAAAGCCAGCCACAGCAACGTCGAAGATCTGAAGTCATCCGTTAACCGCCTGTGGGCCACCATGAGAAAGGACTTCATCTGCAACGTTTGCGCAGCCTTCAGGTCTCGACTGTAGCGCTTATTCGCCGCCAAGGGCGGACACATTGATTAATATTAGAATTTAAACACACATTCATATTTTAACATGATGAACCTGTTAAACTGCGACATAACGAGTGGAACAGGACTTTTGCAGATATTTAATCCGAGACCCCAATCTAATCATAGGGCTAGTTGAATTCCGTTTTCGTCGATTTAATCATCAGTGTATAATTCTTTATTTCAAATCTAAGAATTTAATAAATTTTTATAGTTTTTATAATTTTTATGTTCTTTATTATGCTAGATTCAGATACAACATCTAGATAATTTATTACATAAAAGATACTTACAAGTAAATTCGTTCTTACCTCTGGATATGAAACTCATATAGGTAAACAAAAACTCCCAATACTTAT
Organism: Ceratothoa steindachneri; assembly: GCA_963969495.1. Lineage (NCBI taxonomy): Eukaryota > Metazoa > Arthropoda > Malacostraca > Isopoda > Cymothoidae > Ceratothoa > Ceratothoa steindachneri. The sequence continues at coordinate 93,483,600 of OZ018326.1, forward strand.
TTCTATTCGCTGCAAATAAAACCAATTCCTGGTTTGCCATTCAGATCAAAGACATTATCGTCATTGGTTTAGTGTTGCTCTTCTCATCAAAACTCAATCTTTTTAATCAACATAATGCATCCTTATTATAAAGCACAGGCTGAGAAAATAATCAGTCGTTACCTATAAAGGATAAAACAGATAACTTTGAGCAAATAACATCTTCTTTTAATTTTCGATTTAATTTGTGCGTTATTTATAATACCGACCTCATTGGTCACATTGGACTCTCTTGTCTCATCACCGAGTGTCTCCAGTGGGTCTCCTTTGTCACGAATTCACAAGAGATATGGAATGATAATATAACTTTTTCCATATTTCTCCATCTTAATTTGATATGGAATATAACTTTGAGACTCAATTACCGAAGACCTTTAAGTTAAAAGGACTTCAACTTTCCTTCCTTTGTCACATTATATGGCCAATTAGAGTAATGGATATTATCAAAGAGAAAAAAAATTGATCCACAGATAGAGAGACATATATAAGAAGGCTAGAGATGTGGAAACTACAATGTTTTACATTGCGTTTCATCTTTATAAATAACTTGGAGTTATTGTCTAGATCATAACGGCTCTCAAAAGCTAATTTTTGCTCGTCATGCTAAGGAGTATGAGGTCTTATCTCGTTCATAACTGCATTTCTGAAGAATCTAGACCTAACTTCTTATATAGACTACAAAGTTTTCGCAGAAACTTTACTTTCAATCTATTTTGTAGGCCTATATGAATTGTCTGTTGCTAACTTTTTGGCGAGGAAGGAGTATTTTCCGAATTACTAGCACAAGTAAGTAGTATTTTCTCAGTCATCAGCATATTATTTGCCGTTAATTTAAATACGATGTAGATGGTTATGGGTAGTGGGTTATTTTAAAAGATTTAGCTTTAGTCATTTTACAGAATAACAAAATTTTCTCACGAGAACGCAAGCACCATTGTATCACAGCAGTCGCAATGATCAGCCATTTTGAACTCAAAGCTATGCGACGCCAATTATCGCTCGAATAGGCTTCTTGAATGGTTGCTCTCTGGGATGGAAAACAACAATGAAGACCTTCTACAACTTATTAAAAAAAAACCGAACCCACAAAACCTTTTTTTTAAACCTTATAAAAAATCGCCTTCGACCTCGATAGAGTCGATAATCTGTAAAATTATCAAGATATCATCAACCTTCCTACAATACTTTACTAAGAGAATACCCGATATATCTGAAAGAAAATTAATAATATTGAAGGAGGTGAGGTGGAGTTCATTGATATCCCTTTTTCCCAATATTTCGATATTATAATAGACAAAAACTTAGCTTTTTCCTTTTCTTCCTTATTTTCTCCTTTTTTTTCTCTTAATACATTTATTCGTCTATGGTGACACATTGAAGCCATTACATACAACATTAATTTCATGTATCTTTAACATCTCACACTAGCAGAGTTGAAAGTTATTTCTCCAAGCTCGGTAAAAGATTCTACGAATATGTCTGAGCTCGCTTGAAATGAGATACGTTTACTGTGCTGAAAAGAAGAGGAAAGCTATTCTTAGGTGGCATATGCCTTAATATTATATTAATTATGCATTAAACTTTTGATGAGTAACCAACATATCGAAATGTTGAAGAGGTTTTACACATTAGTTCACTTAGCTCTATGGCTCTTCACCTAATCTACAAACCGTCATATTTATTGGATCCTCTTCACCATTTCGTTCAGCAAAGAGGACTCTTGAATAGAGAATGTAAACTTTAATTAATGACAATTTTATAAGTAAAGTACTCCTCATAATTTAGCGCTGATTTTTTAATTACCTATAGTTTATTTTTAATTATTTTAAAATATCACCTTTCTAGGATTTGAAATTCAGAAAAAAAATTGTGATTTTGAGAGAGGAAGGTTTGTCGATCACTCTGAGAGTGGACTGTCCTAGCAACAAGGAACAAGTTCTCTAATGAGAAAGACTTACTCAAAAACCCTGGAATGGACAGAAATTTTAGTAAATCGGAAACTTAATGGGAAATCCTATTACGGAACAATCTCGCTTTGATATTCAGTGTCAACAGGCAGCGAAGCATAATAGACCCTCCTTTCGTAGTAATAGGCAACTCATCAAAGTCAATGTTTCCAAGCAAGGGAGTTTAAACTCATACCTCCGAGTTCCAAGATATTGATACCAACTTGCTCTTGGTTTCTTCTAATGTGCCCTAACAGACAACATTTGGGGTGGGGGCGATATTTTGTGTAGTCCACAACTCTTTTTTTCTGGAACATAGTCAATACTCCAGTTTTTTTTATCGTATTTATTGCTTCTTGTTACAATTATGAGTACATATTATTTACACTTAAATTTCAGTTAACAAACTGAATGTTTATTGTTCACTTTTACACAAATTTAAACATCTTTCATATTGCGTGCATAGATATGCATAAATTGTAAAGTTGGTGATGATACTAGTCTATATGTATATGCACAGCAAATCAAGATGCTTGGTCGTTATTTATAATGTATATTACTATATAATACTAAAATAGTGCTTTAGAGTTTCAATAAAATTAAAATCGAGCATGGCTTTTAAGACTTGCTTATTAAAATTACATGTTATTTTTTTTAGCAAAAATATGGAAATAAGTAGTAATAGAGTAATTACAAATATAAAATTAGGAAATAAAAAAAAATGCTAAATACAATAAATGTGAAATACATTTATTTTTTTGATAAAATAGCAATGTTTGTTGGATAACTAAATGCTATTTGAAGGGTGAACTGTAAAAGTTACATTTTTACGGGTAATATTTATGCATGCCGCTATCATACTCCCTCTTAGTCAAGAAGTATTACGAACTAATTTTTAATTTTAAATGACGAACATCGAGGGTCAAAAATTTGCCCCGTAGCAAATGGACGTCGCGTGAAACCTTGCACCGCTGACACTGAGGAAAACAGCGAGTCCACTGACGGATGGTCTTATTCACCGACAGCCAAATGTAAGACCGAGAGACCAATCGGAGAGTCTAGCGTGTGCCTGGATGACGTGAAAACTATCACACAAATTCGAATACTGTCGGTCGAAACATCACACCACAGATACTCAACTCGGGAAAGTCACCAAATTGCGGTGAGGACGGTCAACAGAATCAATCACAACCCTGGAAGTGGAATCGGCTGCTACGTTGTATGTGACGTGGATGTGGCGAATGATGGAAGTGAACTGAGATATGAATTCTATCTGGCGAAGAGCACGGAGAGAATGCTTGGTGGAATTCGAACGGAACATAAATGTCAAAGGCTTATGATCTGTTGTGATGTGAAATTCCATTTCTTCGACGAAGTAACGAAATTGGTAGATGCTGAGATAAATGGCGAGAATTTCTCTGCCATAGGTACTGTACTAAGTCTCAGCTAGTTGAAGTTTCTTTGAGAATAAAGCAATAGAAATCCAATTGTTGTCGACTCTAAGCTGCAAGACTTCGCCTGCGGCTAATCTGATGCATCTGTCATTATACATGTTTCAGCATCAGGAGCCTTATATTGAAGACGGGTGGCTCCCTTCAAAGCCACTTGACGTAGGTATTGGCCTCTTTCTTTGCTGATTGCATTAGATCGTTGAGGGCTTTAGAATAGCTTTAAAGTCCTTGATAAACCTGTAGTAAAAGTTTGCCATACCCAGGAGCTGACGGAGCTTGCGTTAAGAGTCAGGACGTGGAAAAGCAGTAATGGCTTCTGTCTTCTTTGCAGCAGTACTAACGCAGTTTCCACTAATATAGTGTCCAAGGAAATCAAGTTTGGGGAAACTAAACAGGTATTTTCTGGATGAATGCGAAGACCATATTCTTGAAGGAGGAAAATCACAGCTTCAAGATAGAGCTGGTGTTCGTCGGCTGAAGAGCTGGCAAAACAGAAAAGTGGATTGTAATCCACGAGTGACTTCGTCAATGAAGCGTTGGAGGGTTTTGACAGCATTGCAGAGGCCGAAAGGGATGTACAGCCCCTCGAACAGCCCGAATGGAGCGATGGTGGCAGTTTATCAAACGTCGGCCGGCTCAATAGGATTCTAGTGAAAAGCTTTCACCAGATCAATCTTTGAGAAGATTGTGCACAAGTGTAGATTGGCCGTAAAATACTGTATGTGAGGAACAGCATACCTGTCAGCAATGGTAAAGCAATTGAGGGCGCGAAAGTCACTACTGCACGAGCATCAGTCTCCAGTGTTATTGGCTACCATGTAAAGCACTGAGGACCAATTGATCTTAGAAGATCTAATGATCTCGGGATACAACATGTGCTAGAATTCCTCTTTCGCTTTTTTTTAACCGTTCCGGCGCAACTCGTCGGAGTTTGGCGAATGGCAAAGCTATTGTATAATATACTTACAATGAGTAAACGTTTCAGCGCGCGCGCGGGTAGTTTACGTACACGCGTGAGCGACACCTAGTTATGGGTGAACAACGCTGTGGCAGCAGGAACAGATCGAGATTCTTATAGACAGAGATGTTGCATTAAGGGTTTTCTATGTATCCTTACTCATTCAACGCAGAGATATTTATGTTAGAGTTGAATTTTGAAGGTTTGTGAAAGAGTATCTTGTGCATAAATTATTAAGTCACCATTTAAGTAATGCTGTATTTTCCTTTGTGTATAATTATTCTATGGATATAAATAATCGAAAGCTGTTTTTTTTAAAACAAGCCTAGTCTACTAAACTAGATACATGTACCTATTTTTTAGCCTGTCTTAACTTTACATTTCGAGATAACTTAGTCGTCATTTTCTGTACTAATTATTTTTGTTATCATTATTAATTTAATGTGCCTTATCGTTAAATAAAGAGCACTATGGAAGTTTCACCATTTAAGTCATTTGCAAATTATGCTTTGGGAAGAGAAAAAAGAAAACAGTGCTTAGTTAACAGTAGAAAGCTCTTGTTAATTATAGAGTGGAGTAACAATTAGTGGGGGCCACTGTAAAATGTAGTTCAGGATTTTCGCTTAGGGAAAGGTTAGTCTAAAAGATGAACCATGTTCAGCCCGACTAATGGAGTTAGGTCAAGATCTTTTAAAAATAAGAGTGCAAGAGAATCTGAGTGTAATTGTTGAACAATTGGCAGAAAAACAACAGTCTACTCATTCTAGGACCCATCGGAATTTAAAGAATGTATGTAGACAAGGTTTTACGATTCGGGAAATGGAATCCTCACGACCTGTCAGAAGTATACTTGAGACAAAGAGTGAACTCTTGTACATCTCTCCTTTCTCGACTAAAAATTTGACCATTTCTAGCAGGATTGTTACAGAAGAGAAAAAGTGTGTGATTCACAATAATATTAAAATTTCTAGATAATGGATTTATCCTGGGGAAAAAACTATACCCAACGGAAACTGGGGCCTCATCCATGGAAAATTCTCATGTACGTTTGGTGGGATATGAATGGCAAATTCCAAATCCCTTTTGAACTTCTAAACCTAAATCAAACTAACACACTTTGATACTAAAAAGGTTTACTGTGTTCAGTTCAAACGTTTACATGCGGTACTAGGGTGAAAAGCCATCTTTATTTGAATGAGAGACCATAAAAAAGCTTAACAATTTCGTAGGTAAGCGAATGAGTCATGTTCCATACTCAACCGACTTAACCCCATTAGATTACTATCCTTTAGTCAGTTTAGCGAATCACCTGAAGAGAATGAAAATGTAAACAACAGTAGAGGTTTAACAACCTTAAAGAACTTTTATCTAAATCCCAGTCAAACGATTTCTACAAACATGGGATTGAAAAGTTAGTAGAAAGATGAAGTCAAGTGGTGGAAATTGGTTAAAATTATCAAATAAATCAACAAGTACGTTAAATACAAATAATTCAAAAGAGTTGTTTGATTACTATCCATAAAATAATATAAAATGTTAACATTGTTAACAATAAACAAAATTCTTGCCAAATTATTTTCAGGGTTAAACTTATATTGAAACTTTATGGCTTGAATGAGCAAAAGATTAGACAAATAAACGGATATAAATAATTTTGTTCACTCAAATCGACAGAAATCCTCAAATTCTAAAATTTCACTCGCCAAGTACACATAGCAGCAGGTACACACAAGTAATGCCTTTGATCATTCTAAAACTTTCACTCGCCAGGTACACAGAGTAGCAGGTAGATACAAGCAATGCTTTTGATCAGAAACTGTAAGACGTCAATCTAGTTAGTTTTCAATCAATTTTAGGTCAATTTACGCTCCAAGATTTCGAGCCAAATCGTGCATAATATCCAATGGCAATCAGGTCTCGGCTGAGATTTCGAGTCCCCGACAAGAAAGGTCAACATCGTACTTTTAATTACCGTTTCCATTTGTTTGTAGTTATCCATTGGAGGTTTTGAGAAAGCGCTTTCGGCCAGCTGGTGCTGTGGTTGTTTTCCATTTCATTCCAACTTCTCCTTCGTCTCTCCACTCTTCCTGATTCATCTATTCATCTATCATTTTTGTTTATCTTTCAGTAACTGCTACTTTCTCTTTCCTCTAAGTGCACATTTAGATACTGAGTTCCTTGTTTCCTGTTTGCTGACAAACCAATGTTGTTTACCAATGTTTACCACTAGTCAGAATGAGCTTCGTACTCTCGGTGCCTTGGAATTTAGTCAGTCATCAGGATCGCTCAGGTGAAGAGCAACCGTCGAATAGAAGATCAGTGCCCTATTTCGCTCTGGTAAATCCCGTAGTCAGATTCTGAGACACACATTTGTTGCAAAGCGGAACCTGATTAAAAGGTTAATCGTGGTTTGTAACTTCCCAACATTTTCATTTAGCCTCAAAGTACCACTCCCTTGCCAAAGCTGTTTTCCAAAATATTTCCCTTGTTAGTTCTTGTCTTTAATGCGGTATATGACGTCAGTTAAGAAGAGTTGCCCTTTCTCCTGGCCCCTTATGCCTTAACTAATCGATTCCATCTTCGTTTCTTTTAAATTCATCCTCGTTTTCGGATCTCTTAAAATAAATGATCGTAGATTCTCCTGTTGGTTTTTATTAGATACAAGGGTGGTCTCCTTCACCTACTACAAAGTAGTTCTCCATCTTACGTTAGCTTAAGGTTTATTGGACATATTCACCCTAATCACTCCCATTTTCGCACTTCGAGTCAATTCGTTCTCAACTCACGCCAGATTCTCCTAGAAAAAAGCTTTGATGATCAAATTTAGGAGGAATTAATCCAGGTAGTTGCCCAGAGCTTAAAATTGTATTTACCATGTGGGGATCACCCTATGAATGAGATTTCTTTCTCTCATATTTAAAACGCAATAGCTACGAGGCCTTTACCACGAAGAAAATTGAATTAATCTGTTCAGAAAGGGACGAGGGACGAAGAAAAGGAAGAGAATGTATGGGAAGGAAAACCGAGGATGTCGGGGCAAGGAGGGCCCACATGCCTCCAGATTTTACCTGACAGCCCCTTGAGAGTGGGCCAGAGGGAAGGGATTCATGCAGTCTATCAAGTAATTACTTGGTAGTAACCATCACTTAAGAGATAGAGGGCATTGTACTTTAGTTGTCTTTTCTTGGTTCGCTGCTGCGTGTCTTTATCCCTTTATCATTGCATCGCTACTTCTTTTATCTCTTCCAAGGCAAATGATGTGGTGGTTCGGTCTCTTTTTATTTTCTCGAGGCCTGGATTTAAATATCTCAACAAGAGTAACGAGTTTCGCTTTCCTCACCCAACACGAATGTTCCATTCGCAGTGTTGTGAACGTTCGTCTTCCAGCACATTCAATGCACAGCACCTGATTGTTATGCGAGTTGAGGCTGCCTTCATTAAACCGCCTCTGAATGTGACAGAGAGAAAAAGTGTCTTATTCCAGGTAAGAAGAGATAGATAAAAAGGTATGTCATTCCCTTTGTCCATTTTTGGATAGTTCACCCCTCTCTCATTTCTTTCTTCATTCTCATGTAACTATTTAGTGTTTTTTTCTCTCTTTAAATGGATTCTATTTCGTAAATGTTCCTCGAGGAATTGGTTTTCCTTTTAGAGGATGAGGTGAAATGCCCGGAAAGGTGAATGTTGATTGCATGATGTTTTACCGTCCACGTAACTCTGCCGTTAAGATAGATTCCACTCTTCTCCCAACGTTAGTGGTGTAGGAGATTCTTTGTGACGGTAGTATTTTTGTCGGGTCTTCATCCTTTTGCCACCTTTTCTATGGGGTAAATTATTTTATGAAAGAGATTTTTCAAGGGCAAATTATAAAGGGCACATCTCGGCAATTCTTTTGTGAAAAGGGACGGATTGAAAGGGAAATCAAGAGAAGCTGGAATGTGAACAAGGCAAATTATTATTAATAATATTACGTTAATTTTAGACAATTTCACATAACACAAACATATTTCACAAATAAGGGTTATAGACGAACCTTATGGCAACACTGTGTTTAAGGCCAGTTGGATAAAGTCCAATTTTTCCCGATTTTGCTGTGATCGTAATATGCTGTAATGAATTGTGTTTCGGATCCCAAGTTTAACTGTAATTGGCCCCTGAAGGAGGAATTAAAAACAACATCAAATCGATGGGATTCACTCCTTCCCCTTCTCAAGAAATTTTCAAATAAAAGATCACTATTATATTATCTATACATTTTTCTATATAAAATCTTAACTTTACGTCCAAGACCATTTTTCTCTTTAGTCACATTCTACGTTAACCTTTCGATAAATTATACAAAATTATACACTGTGTAACTAAATTTTACTTTTGTCTTGTCTTTGGGTTAAAAGTGTTATTTTCCAATTCTTTGTGGCTCTATTAAGAATAATAAATTCAATTTTAATCCCCAACTTTGCTTTTGTGGCTAGGACATTGAATTTTTAAACTAGCCTATTTATTGTAAATAACATTATTTTGTTCCAAATAGTAAAAATATATAAAATGTTATGGTATAAACATGATATACTGTCTTTAAAAAGTTATAGAAACAGTAATACCGAGGTAATAGCTATTATTTCCCTTATATTTTGTTGTATTTGCGACCTGGACAGCAATGGTAGTTCTCTTGCATTCCATATAGATTCAGCACTAATTTGGTAAACAATGAAGTGTAGAGCTTTTTAGAAAGTTCGAGAATTCTTTATATGTTTGAAGAATTTATAGAACATTCTGGCAACGTAGATGACTGTATAAATACAAAGAATGTCTACTTAACAGATCAATTTAGCTCTAGCTGTCACAGAGTGGACATCGTCACTCGTCATTGATAGAAGCATTCATCACACATGCCATCAAGTGGTTATAAACATCCGACAGTCGCATTTTGCTATTTCTGCCGCGAATATATTAAGACAAGAGCGAAAAGTACTCTGTAGAGAGATCTGCTAAAATTTGTGAGGCCTACAAGGCATATTTCAGCATACCAGTCGGAGATCAAGACAAGCGTTTGGCGCCTCATTTCACCTGCAGAAGAACCCTGGAAGGTAATCTATATATATAAAAATATAATGTGTTTTGTTTATTTGGATACTGGATTTTTTAAACATTTCTAATAACACTAAGTGAAAAGTATTAGTATATTTCTACTTAGTTTTAATTTTGTTACAGGATGGTACAGAGGAGAAAAGAGAGCTATGAATTTCGCAAACCCACGAATTTGAAGGGAACCAACTGACCACTCAATTAATTGTTCCTTCTGAATGGTGAACCCTTCCAAACGTCGAGCAGGCAAAAATGCGCCTGTTATCATGTATCCAGACCTTCAGTAATCTATTGCGCCAGTGTCACACAGTTCTCAGCTCCCTGTACCCACATATACAAAAAGAGGGCAGCAGTTGTTAGAAAGAAAAAGCAGTTCAGAAGAGGATGAAGATATTGATCCAGATAACAGAGGTGCAACTCAGGAGAGAAAACCATACTACCCCAACCACAGAGATCTCAACAACTTTGTCAGAGATCTTGGTCTGACGAAGTCCAATACAGAGCGTTAAATTTAGAGACTCAATCAATGGGATTTGTTAGATGACAGTGGGAAAATATCAGATCAGATAAAACGTCACCAGTGTTTTTCAAGCATTTTTACAAGTCAAGATGAGCTTTGCTTTTGTCACAATGTGACCCGTCTGTTTGAGGCAATCGGAATCGCCTGTAACCCCAGTGAGTGGCGCCTCTTCATTGACAGCTCGTCCAGGAGCCTCAAAGCAGTGCTGCTTCATAATGCTAACATGTATTCATCTCTAGCCTTGCGCAATCGATCAAGTTCAAAGAGGACGACAGCAGTTTTAAGATCTTGCTAGATGCATTGAAATATCAAGAGTAGGGTTGGGAGGTTAGCGGAGACATGAAAATGGTGGCCTTCTTGATGGGTCTCCAAGGCGGCTTTACTAAGTTTCCTTGTTATCCTTGCCTTTGGGACAGCCGAAACACCGTGGCGCACTACCATCAGCGGGATTGGCCACAACGGACCGAATTTACTGTAGGGAGAATCAACGTCAAATGGGAGCCTTTGGTTTATCCCCGAAAAATACTGTTTTCTTCTCTGCGCTTAAAATTAGGCCTTATGAAACAATTCGTCGTGGATGTAGTTAAGGTGTCTGCAGCTTTCAAGTATCTACAAGATTTTTTTTCTAAGCTATCTGCGGCAAAGTAAGAAGCCGGGGTCTTCATCGGTCCATAAATAAAAGAGCTCATAGAGTGCAAGGAGTTTCCCAAGAAGTTCACTAGAAGGAAAAAAGCAGCGTGGGACAGGTCTATCACAGTGGTTCTGGGTTTCCTTGCTAATCACAAAGCCTAAAAATATGAAGAGCTAGTTGAGAACATGGTGAGAAACTACGACAAGATGAGTTGCAGGATGTCCCTAAAAGTCCATCTTCTTGACAATCATCCTGATAAATTTAAGGAGAACATGGGAGAGTACTCCGAGGTGCATGGCGAGCGCTTTCACCAGGATCTACTGGACTTTGAACGCCTCTATCAAGGATCGTATAATGAAAATCTTATGGGAGATTATATTTGGGGGCTGATTCTTGAAAGTAATATAAAGTATAAGCGTAAATCACGGAAAACTACTCATTTCTTTTATTTTAATTGTCTCGCTTATGTAATTCTAGAATAAATAAATTCTATTTTTGTATCATGTCATTTTTTTCTACTTTATGCAAATGAAAGTTCAAATTCGCCACTTCCTTCCAGAGGGAATAGGTAAATTTCATATAAATATCATTATCCTGGACACAAAAGCAAATTTTGAAATAAATAAAAGTTTTTTTCATGTATTCTAGACACAAGCAAATAGAAAATAACAGTTGCTATCCAAAGACAAAAATCGTGTTACACAGTGTTTTTTTTAGAATTTTTTATTACTAAAGCAACCTTTATATTGCATTCTATTGCTTTAAATTGAACACGTATTTATATTGTAGACTCTTTGTATCATTAACATTATACGCGAAGTGAAATCAAGAACTGCTGCTGGTTGAGCTCGCATTATTTTGGCAACTATGGCGAAGACCCACAAGTTTGGTCTCGAGTTGCGAACGTGCATCGTGACTGCTTGAGGGGAATGCAGAGCCATTGGAAACGACCTACGAATGGATGTCTCACCTACCATACCATTTTCTAGGAATATAAGGTTACCAGGACTTTAATCGACTTGAATGATCGTGCGAAACACCCAAATATCGTCTCGAAAAATTACAAAAGTTTCAGCACTGAAATGACATGGTTCTAATAGGGTTCTATTAATGGTTTTGCCTCCATTTGTTTTACATTTTCTCTGAGTCCAAGTTTTAGTGAAATAACGGAGCTTTACGTGATTTATTGGGCTAGAGATCTATTCCGTTCAGTTGTCTTTTGAAAATGGATTTAAAATCTAATATGTGGAACTAAACAACAATTATCAATGGAATTTTTACTTAAGTCTTCCAAGCCTGGTGGTACTTTCAAGTACAATATTAAAAAAATCTTAATTAACTTCAGCTGTCAGCTGTCCTGCTGGTACTTTAAGCCCCAATTTCCCTTACTATATTGATTTTTTTTTCAAAACGTTCATTGTATTGGTTATGCATTGAAACGAATTTCAAGAAATTTAAAAGATTTGATCATTTATATGCGAAAGGGTTAAAAAGTGATAAAGTGAAAGAACCAAGGAAAAAACAATAAACTCATAAAGTAGAGAAAATAGTTTTCACACGAAATATTTAGACGGTTATGTACAAACGGTTTGAAAAATACCCATGTGTAGGGGTGTATGTAAAATATGCAATACATACACATGCACTTATCAAACAGTTGAGCGTTTGGTGAATCTGGTTGCAACGAACAAAGGAATTTTCTAAGATGAGTCTTGGTGTAACCAACGATGGAATTTGGACGGATAGAATAATGGGGAGACTTTTCCTTGCCATATTTAACGATGAGACACATCCACTGTCTAAGTCTTTGCTGCTATCAGGTAAGGCACGATAGATACAACAATCATCTCCTCAGAGAATCGTCTACTAAGAACAAAGTTTCTTCCTTGAAACCCGTGTATGGGTGCATCACGCCACATCACACTCATTACATACATCAACATGTGTTCAGAAATAGAATCCACTCTCATGCCTTGCACGCTATACTGTGAAAATGTTAATTTAAACTCGAAGATAATCATAAAGTGGTTTAATTAATCAAAGGCCTTTCACCACCATTAATAAAGAGAGGGAAAATAGGAAATAATAGTAAAGAGGGCATGACCAAAACTGTATTAAATAACAAAGACTAATCGAAGTTCAAACAAATAGGCTTGAGGCTAAATTTTAACGTGGGATCGGACCCACACACGTCTCCCACTGCAATTCTACTCAAACCGATCTTCATTCGTATGAAAAGGATAGTGAAGAGGCATTCGGTTATGGAAGTAAACAGTATTTGCCCTCGGTAACTTCGTAGCCTGAATACTGAGTGGCCTTCGTGCTAGCGATTTCCTTCATCCAAATAACGAACAACATGTGAGTCTTAGATTGTGAAAAACACGAAATTTGGTGGGTAAGTAATGTCAAGAAACTGTTTTATGCTCGAAAATAGAATCAATGAAGTAGATACCAGAGGATAAAGAGTACTGGAAGGGTGTAAGTTCTTTTTTCGTTAATCATTCATCGTAACTCATGACGGTTACTAGCGATTAAAGGAATGGTAGCTAAATTTATGTGTGGATAATTGATTTCGTTCCTCATTTTCGTTCAATACGAGCAGAAAGACGTGCCGATTCCAACATTCTGCTACTTCAATCCTTTCTTCCACTACGGCGGTTACACCATTTATTATTTGGGGAATCTTTATCTGTTGAGCGAATAATTCATGATAAAATGGAACTAAACGTCCACGGGATGATTCATAGGTACTATAAATTTAATTTAAAATCACCTGACATTAAGGGAGAAATATTAAACCAAAGAGCACTTTGGAGGTGACATATCACCATGACGTCGTTGATACATGGCAAAGAATAAAATCGTATATAAACTTTAAATCTCCTTTAAAAAATTAAAATAACTTCCTAATTCTAATTTTTTTAAATTTTAAAAATCGTTGTTATTAAGAAGTATTTTGAGACCAAATTATTAGAAAAATTAAAATGTATTTTCATAAAAAATAAAATGTAAAACACGATGTAATAAAAGAGCGATAAATAATAAATATGATTCTACGAGTATTACATAATAGCAAGAAACAGAGATTTGAATAAAAACTCGACCCTCCTCCCTCCAGCCGTCCTAAGATGACCGGAAGTAGAAGAGCTTGGAGACTCGCCCCCTCAACTTCCTCTCTGCTACCTCCAGAGCCTTTTACGGGCTTGTGAAGGAGTGAGCAGGAGGCCAGGAGACAGAGATGGAGAGGAAGAGTAAATAGTAGAGATAGAAAAACTAGAAATAACGTAGGAGATTTGACATTTGACCTAGTTGGTCAGTGGAACTTCAACTCTACGTGGGTTCCAAACAAGGGTGTGTATTTTATCCTTTACCTTATCATTTTCTATTGTACCATGTCCCACATGCAAAGTGTTCAGCCTGTGAAGTGTGAAATATAGAGGAAAAAGTGCAGGGAAAAGTGGAAAAAATTAGTAGGTTTGCAAATGGATGTTTGGTTCCATGGAGTTAATGCTAATCTCTTTTTGTTTGGTAGTATGGTATAGTTTGGAAGTAGATAGTTTTAGTTAGTGTGTGTTTGTATTATAATTGTTGTTTTAAAGCTTTCAAACCGTTTTTTTTGTTCTTTTTACTTTTGATTTAGTTTATTATAACGCTTTCCCTTTGTTTATTTGTATAAAAATTTAACCTATATGTGATAAAAGAGTAAAAAGTTTCACTTATTCTAACTCTTTTTAATTTTCTAAATTTTAAGGTGAAATTATTTTTCTTCTTGCTCGATTTTTGCCGTATAGATGGGAAAGGGCCGATGTGATATCCTCTCTTCCCTTTGGGCTATCAATGCCGTTATCTGCCCTTTTATTTTGTCTAATGTCCTTCCTATTACTTTCTTATCTCTTTCCTCAATTATTTTGTCCATTGGTTTCATCTTTGTTTCTCTGTGAATGTTGCGTTCTCTTCTCATTAATCTTCTTCTTGTGGCGTGGTTATTAATACTGCCATGTTTTGAATTCTTCGCAGTTTAATATTGTTTGAATTAGGTATGGTGGTCATAAGTATAACTGGATATACCATTGCTGGTTGGATAATGGCTTGAAATATATCTTTTCTCCAGTTAAGTGATCTGAACCTATAGAGTAGTTTTTGTCTTCCTTTTCCCCTTGGATTCGTTCTATTACATGCTTGCTATATCCTAATTTGGTTATCGTCAATCCTACCACTTTGGTTTCGTTAGTATATCTATAGCTTTCTTCTTCGAAGTATTTATCTCAGAGCTTTTTTCCTAAACATCGGTATTATTTGAACCTTTTCCTGTTCGTACTTATTTTCTATTTTCTTTTCGTATTGGTTAATAATTCTTATTTCTTCTGTTGTGAATCTTGCCTGTATATCGCCGTTCCTGTATGGGCAGTCAAAGGTTCAAGGGAGAAAAAGGAAAAGTTTTTAATTCGCAATCAGTAACTAAATGAAAGAGAACATGTCGCTTGAAACTGTCCTAAATCGATTAACAGTGTAGAGAAATCGTCACTTGCCCGTTCTCTCTCAGTAGAGACACGGGACGGTACCTGCAAGAACATCCGGGCACGCCACCGGGGGGCAAACTCGAAACCACAGCACCTCGCCACTCGTCGCTATGAAAAGCCGAAAGGTTGTAAACTGCAAGATCTCCCCTACGAGAGTATATTCAATTTCACCTCAAATAAGAAATTGGAGACGCGTTTCTCTCAAGCTCGAAGTCCAACGGGAGCCGAGGTAAGACTTGATGAGAAAAACCGTTGGAGTAACAACCCTCCTGTGGCCCGTCTACAAGCCCCCCCTCTCCTACCCCTATCCTAGTGGGGGTGACAAGGTATAAATAACAAAAAACATGGGAAAAACGAGGTAGAACACGTGAGTCTCCAGGCTACGAAGTCCCCGGATTGAGGCCGGGCTACCAAGACTGGACAGGTAGAATACGTGAGTCTCCAGGCTACGAAGTCCCCGTCTATAGAGGCCGAGCCACCAAGACTCGACAGGTTGAATACATGAGTCGCCAGACTACGAAGTTCCCTGCAAGAGAGGTAGGGCTACCTAGGGGGCTAAGGACCAGCTCATCCTCGAGCTAGTCCCTAGTTATCAAACCGAACGTTAAGTCAACTTGTTCAAGTTCAACTTACTCTCGTCAGAGAGACTCCTCATATCCTGTGCATCCTAAAGCCCAGGGATATTCCTCGACCTTGAGGAAGTACGAAAAGAAGAGGAAAAAGGCCCACTCTGGAGCCCGTTACCCGGTGGCCACACCAAACTCATAAGTTAACTTGGTTAAGGAACTAAGTTCAACTTATTCTCGTCAGAGAACCCCCACTTCTATCCTGGTGTATCCCAGAACACCGAGATAGGCCTCGCCCTTGAGTAAGACTGGAACTAAGAAGAAGCTCATCCTCGAGCTAGTTCCTGGTTACCAAACCGACCTTTAAGTTAACTTGTTCAAGTTCAACTTATTCTCGTCAGAGAAACCCCCCTCCTCTATCCTTGCCCTTGAAGAAGAGCCCCCCCCCGAGTACAGTCCTCGCCCATGAGGAATTACGTAACGAAGGAGATAAAAGTTCCTCCTCGCGCCCGTTACCCGGTGGTCACACCGAACTCTAAGTTAACTTGGTTTAAGAACCAAGTTCGACTTACTCTCGCCAGGGAGGCCCCGCCTACCTTGGTGCTGCCTAAAGCACCGTGATTGTTCTCGCCCTTGAATATCGTTTGGACCACCATCTGATACACTCGCTAAAGTACCTCATGATTTCGACCACCTCCAACAATCTGGTCGAAGCACGCGTCAAAAGACCTACCAGATTCCTGTGGTGTCTGGGGCTCATTAAGTTTAAGGTCAAACTCAAACCAGCCGCCAGAGCAACAAAGGTATTTAAACTCCAGTATAGACAATTAGCCTATTTCTTGTATATTGAAGTGAGTAGCTAATTAGCCAATATTAGAGGGTCAAGTTAATTGGAGTCATTTTTGTGTATTTTAATATTCGTAATATTTCTGTGGTTCATGTTTTGTTTTTGTGTAGTAAATTGTTAAATTTAAAATATAAGTTTATTTTGGGATAATTCCTGTGTGTGTTTCCTCTTATCCTTACGTGTTGAAGCGGCTCTTCCTAAAAAAAACAACAAAATTTGCACTCTTAGATCAAAGCCTACTTCATCCAAGAAGTACTTCACGTTCCACAAGGTATACCACGACAAAAGCGGTGTCCGGTTTGAAGTGATCAAAAGGAGCATTCTACTACAAACAGCTATTAGCTTTGTTTCGGAATCTGCAGCTAAATTAAGGGTTATAGGTCGGCGCAATCAAATCGTTTTATGACATGAAAGTTATCGGGAGCATCCACTTGTAGCATGCTGATTTCCACCAAATTAAATGCTTTAATAGGTATTTGATTCAAAGTAAAAAAATAAATCCAGTGTGAATTAAAATCTACATTCAAACATGAAAAGTTTGTTATTTGGGTTATATCATCCATTTTATTTTATGGGAAGTCTCTCATGAATATCATCTAAAATTAAACAAATTATTTTACGACTAAAAAAGTCATTCGCATATTCCAAATTTTACGAAAACTCTTTTGAGTTTTGAGTTAAATATGTATATGGAGGTGATTCAATAAAATCTGTAATCCAGGAGATGATCAACACTATTATTATCTCGAGTTAAAATGAGAAACTGTCTAGTTTTATAAAGCGATTAACCTCACCTAATTATGAAAAAAAATAACATATTTATGAAAAACGTTACCCCGAGGCATTTAAGCTTATACCCGCTTTTCAAAATAGTCTAATTTGCCCACATGAACCACCCATTTGAGTTTGGTGAGGTAAAAAATATCTGCCTTGCAGTTATTTTATCAACTTTGATTTCTCATATTTTATTGACATTTTTGCTATTTTTTCGTACTTTACTCGCTATATTTCCCCCGACCTAACCCAAGTCTCCTGCTAAAAGGCACTTTTTTCTCATCCTCGCTTCTACCATGGGGCCATGAATGGAAGAGAACAGAGTGATGTGGAAGATTATCTTTTAAAATAAAAAAAAGAAGCTTGGTGTCAGGCAGCAAGTGCAATTTGAGCAATTAAATGATAAAATAGAGAACAAATAGAGAGAGAAAATAAAAACTAAGCGAGTATAAAGGGTAATAATAAATTGAAATAAGGACGCCATAGACAGATGGTGGTAAGTAAAGGAACCGATAAAATTCCATTTAAATTCTCTTAAAAAAAAACTTCAAGTACGGATTCAAACCTTGATGGGAGGAGGGGGGGGGGAATCAGTGTATCATTACTAACTCTATAATTTAAGAAGGGGATTTTTTTTAGTATTTGAATAACTTTATGTTAGTTTGGTTATGACTTATGATTTTTATCATGGTTCAGAAATAAATATAAGTATTGAAATTTTGTGAATTTTTTAAAACCCAAAGAATTACAAATGGTGAAGTTCAGAAAATTCATTTTTATATACCTTCTATACCTATATTTTAGCAAAGTGATATTTTGAAAGGGGTGGGAAATTTAGTATAAAATTCCTTTTTAAAATAATTATAATTAGCGAAGTTCAGAAAATTTCTAAAAATTTAACCATGGCTGCTTTTCTTTAGATTTTAAATTCTAATCTTAGTAGCGAAGCGCAAGCTTTCGCTGTAGGGGGATGGGGGAGTGGCGAAGTCATTGCCTGGTTTCTGTATATAAGATTTTAATTATAAGAAATAGAGTTTGCCAGGGATACATTGATCAACTCGCGGCTAATCCTTTTAAGTAATGTTTAAACTGTTTAATTAGTTCTCTAGACAATGTTTAAAGGAGTTGGTACAACCTTGGTGGATAGGACATTTTCCTTCTCCACCATTCTATAACAGGTCAATTAAATCTTACTTTTTTCTCATTAGATATTCAGTGCAAAAATTTATAGACCAGCTTTTGGATGCAAATTTCGAATTTTCCACCGTCTAGGCATATTCTATCTAATATTTTCTATACCTACATAATTTTAAGGTACAAATATAATTACTAGACACCAGGGCGAAAGGCAAATGTTAAAATTTGCACTAGTGAAAATTATTCAGCTAATAATACTAAATATAAGTGTATAATGTAAAAGAACACTAATTACAAGGTAGACTATGTATATGCTAAGAGAATTGTATATCCAATATAATATTCAGGAGCAATCTACATGCATTTCTTCTCTTGAGAAACCTTGGTCTCGTAGTTTCATCGATTTCTGGGCTAAAACGATTAGATTCAAATGGAAAAAAATGCACATTCAATTGATCAAGATGTGAGCTGAAGTTGTAATCTTTCATGAGTTCCTTTATTTGCGTCTTCAAGCTAAAGGCTTGTCTTGCCTTGGCCTCAGAGATCTTCGGAAATATTTCGAAAACATTAAAATTCTTGAAAGTTTCTCTTGGCTAGACTTTTCACAAATTGCTTCATAAGACCAAACTTAATGTTGAATGGAGAAATCAACTAAAAGTTTTTCTAGATAATAAAAATTCTATTCTAAATAATTATTTGTTATCCTAAATAAGATTGAGTTCGCCGAAGAAATGAACAACACCCATTGGAATTTTGGCACAGCATAAATTCTTTCGTCTGCTCAATTTTCTGTAAGTGGACTGAACAGTACAACATAACTATTTACCTAATATCACCATAAACAACGCTCTCATGCCACACACAAAAAGAGATACTTGGAGTAACATACAATACATCAATGTGATTCAAGCAACACATGACTAACATAAAATAACAAATGCACACTAAGATAAAACATTCTCAGATCTCTTGGCAATAAAATATTACGAGACAACAAAGAAACCAGGATCACAGCATAAAAACAATATATACACTCATTGATAGACTATGCAAGCCATGCCCGGTCCTCTAACCTCCGAGACTCACACAACACAATACAAACCAGAGAAAAAAAGGGCTCTAAAATCATCACATACTGCGTAGATACTACATCCACACATCATCTACACCACGGAACCAAATTCCTCAAAGTTAAGGATCACCTGGACATGGGAGAGACAAACACTTGCCGCAGCATCCACAATTCAACATCCCCTACTACAATACATGTCGAACACCGACCTACTCCAAGGAGCATCAAAACAACATCTAATACACGATATCATACAAAAATACTCTCATCGCTCCAACTTTACGCATCAAAAAAAAGGCCCGGGAAACATATCCACACACACACACAAGCGCGCACACAAATAACTCACAGATCCGTCTAGACACTCAAAAACTACACTAGGCTGCAAGCTTGGCCTCCGGAAATCTATCCTCCGGAATGGATACAAAACCAACCTTTAGGAGCTATTAGAAGAGGCTGGCTGATTCCATCGTGGACGTTTGTCCAGAATGCAATACAGAACCTTCTACTATCATGCACATAACGGAAAGCAGCATTGCACGCAATTACACACGCCAACACCCTAATATACACTTTATGATGGCCCTGTAGGCAAGTCCGATCCAGGCCGCTGACTTTCGCAGGGGCTCGCAGTTGTTCGGTCAAGCAGCCTGAGGAACGATAAAAACAACAAGGATAGTTTTATATTTTGTTATTATTTTGTATTACATATTTATTTGTGCTTTATTTATTGTAAATTTAATGCTATTTTGATCCTAAATATAATGAATTTCCTTAAAATACATTTTTATTGAAGAATGTTACGGATAATTACTTGACTCACTAAATATACATATATATATATATATTATATATATATATATATATATATATATATATATATATATATATATATATATATATATATATATATATATATATATCGAAAAATATCCTAGACAAATTGGTGCAGTTAAGCTAATGGAATAATTAGACAACTGTTCTGGAGAGCAGTTGTCTAATTATGCCATTACCTTAACCGCACTAATTTGTCTTGGATATTTTTCCATCTTTCGAGCGTTTTGGCCACTGAACGCTGTTAATATATTAATAATAACAGTTTTTTGTGACGGTAAGCAAACTGACATAAAGGGGTGACTTTGAAACCAGTTTTGGCTGGTGGATGGGCCATCTTTAAGTGTAGGCTTCCAGTTCGAGGAGGATAGGATCACCCGCTGGACCTGAAGCAGGGCAGTTGTCTAATTATGCCCTTACCTTTACCGCATATATAATTATATATATATATATATATATATATATATATATATATATATATATATATATATATATATATATATATATATATATATATATATATAAATGGTTAAGCAAAACGTGATTCCTTCTTTGATAATTGGCAGTTCGTGAGCAGATTTTCATTTAGGACAATGCTCCTGTTTAGAACCGCGATTTAAACCTGATGTAGACCTAAGAAAGTTACTCGGTAAGAGGTTTATCCAATTTTCTATGAGAAAATTATGTTGTTTCTAGTTATAGTGGAATTTATAGTGATCGTTTTCTAGTTGCAACGCATCCTTACTTCAAATTCACATTTCTTTCCTCCTATTTTTTTATCCCTTTTCCTATGAAATAAAACTTGTCCATTAACAGAAGCAAATTTCAGAATATTCTCGACAATTTTCATGGAAATTAAACGAGTATTTTCAAGAAAATTTAAATTTTTGCTATTTAATTTTGTAGTTTGAAACCGGACTGTAGAGAAATATGCAAGAAATAAATTTACAACAATCTAATTACTAAAATACCTTTATTTGCAAGTGTAAAGATTGAAATACCTTTTAAACAATGAAAGTATATTATTTATAAATTGTGGATTTTCTTACAGTGTTTTTAGAGCTGCAACTCTTCTACACATGTAGTATTTCTGACCCCGATTAGCGCATCACATTCGGCAATTCTGAGTGTGTTCCTTATTTTTTTTTACTTATCCTTAGAATCGTGTCCAGCATTCCCCGCACCTTGTTTTATTGGATTCATGTCAAGGAACTAACTTGGACAAGGACATCGCTCGATTCCGCATTAGTCCTCTCGTTATTTTGTCTCATGTGCAGTATACAGGGAGCTCAATTTTCCATGAATAAACAATTTTCTTTTTCAAGTTGACCATTTAAAAACTCTGGTAAAACTCCCTCTTTAAGAATCAAAATCTATTTTTCTCAGTTGATATTTACAACACAATTAACTCTGACTTTCCATCATTAAAATTTACTATCTACACGATACAAGAAATACCACCGCTTTTCATGGTTGGTTGCAACCTGTTTATGTCAAACTTCTGAGGGAGTAACATCCAGACTAATACCAGTATACTGACAGAAAATGAGCAAATCATAATTCACTAGAATCAAATAATGTTGAGCCGAATTCCAATGTTTGTTGTTCATTCCAATTCCAATTAATGGTTATAATTAAAAGAGGATTCCTCCTGTATTGTTTTTCGAACAATACAGAAAAATATTTCAATAGATCCAATACGACCAAGTCGTGACTCCGGTGAATTTTTACACTTTTTTTTTCAAATTAACGGAAGGCCAGGGTATTCGAATATTCCTAGCAATCTTTCTTTGGGACATTCTACCCTTAGATTGACCAATATTCATTTCTCTTTGAAAATTTCCCATTTCCTTGGATTTTTGCTTCCTAGGAATTTTAATTTAATCTGAATATTAAACTCTGAAAAGATGGAAACAAACTCTAGTCATAAGAATGACAAAAAAAAAAACGGAATAAAACATTTTATCATAAAACGTTTGGTGTCTATTTATTTTATGCCTGTCTTTGTGTATATGTATGTTCAATACCCTTTACTTCTCTCATCCTAGTCACTTTATTGACTGATCTCTCTTTACGAAGCGTCTGTGGGATTTTCTCTCTTTAGTTTTTGCTTCTCACTTTTAAGTAACTCAAATCTTCAAATGCAGCAACCATTTTCGCATTCTCTCTCACCTATATGTCCCTTTTCATTTCGTTTAAACATCAACAAATCAATGTACATACTCTTACTTTTCCTCTGCATTATATTTTACTTCCTTATACACGACTGCACGCATAAATTCGCATTTTAAAATGTTTAAGTGTAGTAAAGTTCTGAACCTGCCACTGATTGTTTTCTAGCGCACAATCACCAGACCAGGAAAGCAAGTGGTACAAAGGTTCTGAGTGTGTGTTGCATAATGAGATGAAGTTATAACTGGTTGAAGGGCGATCTTGGGGATGATATTCGAATGAAATTGAGGTTAAAGGTATCTCTCAAGTATGATAAGGTACTTAATACTTGTTATTGGGGACCTCTGGAAAAATGAAAGGACCAAAGATCTTGGATTTGGTCATGCCCACCTTCATATTCATGTATTTTTGGTAAGTCTCGCCTTTAATGAGCCCCACTGCGAATATTTCGATTGTGCCTCCACATGTGTGGGAAGCTCGGCGCCTCATCGCTAAAAAATGTTAATTAGGTTAGAATTTTGAATATGATTACTAAACGCAGCAGGCATTGCTACTTTCGTGAGTAATCTTTTTTTTTTGTAAAACGTAGAATTCGTTTGTTTTTATTTTATAGTTTAAGATTAGCTTTTCGTGTTAAATGCCTCTCAGTGGATTTTATTATTTTTTTTTAATTGTTTCAATAACTCAGGAATAGCTTGATGTCCATGATTTTTTACCACGTCAACTTTTTTAGAATCTGATTAAACTGCATCATTATATCTTGAATATTAACATTAAAACTCTTTCACATTTATCGTCAATAATGGTTCTGAAGTGAATATTAACATTAAAACTCTTTCACATTTATTGTCAATAATGGTTCTGAAGTGAATGAAGCTTGAAGAATATTTAATACACCAAAATGAGTTTCCAATGTAGAAAATTACTAGTACAATAATGCTAATGGGGAGGAAGCCACTTATCAATAATGCTAATAGAGCAGGGACCATTGGTAAGTAATAGTATTAAGGATCGGATAGATAATGTTAAAGTGAATACGTAGCACTTATAACAACACGCTCAAAGCTTTATTTCCGATCACGAAAGATTATCATTTTAAAATGATCGTGCATCGCCTCTTTGCCTTGAAAACTAGTGTGTCCCTCAAGGACGATCCTTTCAAATGCTGAACTAAGGAAATAGACGTGAAATGAACAGGATCTATAAAAAAAAGCTTTAAAATAAGTTTTGGCTTGTGGTCAATAGTGGTGTCAATATTCTAGTGACCACTAGTACTGCTGACAAGAATTTATATGCTAGTAGGAACCATTTGTTTATGCTTTGAGTCAACTACAAAACAAACGTGAACATTAAATGTTTGAAGTGATTTTGAAGGAAGTTGAATGTATACTCTTTACTCTGGAGGATTGTGAGGAAATAGATGGAATTCTTTTACTTATTAGCATGTACAGTAAATGATTAAATTAATGATATCAATTGAATATGATAAATAATATGTTAACGAATAAAATATGACAGTAACTACTTAAATGGAGATTTCTAAAAATAATTTAATCGCTATCATTGCATTAAAATTATCGCTTTACTTTAGGCACTGTCAAAACGCTGTAAGTAAAGAGGAATTTATAACGATACTTTTCATCGTATGCCAAAGTTAAAGATATGCGCCGAAAGAATTAATGTCTCTTTAAGTTCAGTGAAGTTATACAAAACCGCGATTAGAACTTACAGGACAACGGAAGAACGATGACTTGGATTTAGTATTCCTCACCGATGAGGATAAAGTAACGATTAGTGTCAATCTTTGGCCTTAAAATTCAACAAGGATAAAGTAGCGGACGTTATTACCAGGGATATCAGAAAAGATGAAGGCATGTCGTCTGGTAGGTGTTCCTTCAATTCTTCTCAGCGTGTGCTATGAGGAATTGGATAAATAATGTGTTGACTCGACCTTCCTATCCCCCCAAAAATCTCGACAAACTAGGCTTATTTTGTTCAAATTGAATGAGTCTGATATGTCCCGTGCCTTAGATTGGAATAGTCTAATATAGTAATTACAATATGGAGTTTCAGAGTCGCAAGATTTTGATTAAAGCTTATTCCCATATTCTACAAAAGATTCTTGATAGGCTTGATTGTTATAACCATAGCACAGTGATCAGTTGTCATTAGCTGCTTAGTGGCTTATGAAAAGCGCCTCGGTGCTTTATTTTGTAGGAAATTTCCCTAATCATGGAACAGGTAAAAATGGAGCCTGGAGACCCGTCGCTTGGAGATAACACATTTTACTTGATCTATCACAAGCTTCCGTGAAATATATTTTTGGTATGTTATATGATGCACTAATGTAGTGATCATTTTCATCCTTTTCATTAAAATACTGTATAAAATGGCGATAAAAATATTTTTTATATGTTATTCCCAATGTTTAGTTGCCCAAATTAGTCGTCATATATTTCAAAATGTTTAGGAAAAAAGTAAATTAACTAAGATATACCCTATATGTTTTATAAAATTAAAAGTACATCATATCGTCATTCTCTGAAAGAAATTCAGTGTATAATCTGACCTGACTGATTGTGACAAATGTACAATGACTCTATGATACAACAATAAATATTAGAAGCATTTACATCACACACCTGTCAAAACTGCTGAAAATTGTCACGCACACTATAGCTATTTAGAACAAAATTTTAAAAAATTGATAACCGAAAGCAAGTAAATTGACATTTTTAACTATTAGAGAGAGAGAAAGAGAGAGAGAGAGAGAGAGAGAGAGAGAGAGAGAGAGAGAGAGAGAGAGAGAGAGAGAGAGAGAGAGTTTCATTATGTTGAACTAAAGAAGCAAAAATATATACTCATGACGGAAGAAATCCTGGAAAATACCTGATTTCTGTCTTTAATGAATCAACTTCAGAGACCTCCTGATATAGGTGGCTCACAGAGGAATAAATATAGGTTTATATATGAAGAAAAGAGATGTATTTTTAGTAATGATAAATAATGTTGATAACTTGTATGTGTTAATAAAAATTCCGCCATTTGTGTTTGTAGTTAACATATTTAAAACTAAGTATTTGAGTAGATATTCTAATCGAAGGGATGCAGTTGGTGGTGAAGGTTATGTTAAGATGACAGCTTCTTTCAGCGTCTTCAAACTGGCTTGGATCGGGACATTAACCAGTTCCTAACTTTATCTCCCAATTAACAATCTCAACTCACGGGTGTCATGGAGCGAGTTCCTCGATAATGCGGTCAGTTATGAGAACTCTCTTTCAAACCAATGTGATTCCTCTTTTACTTTCGTTATCTCCGCATTCATTTTAGTTATTAATATTTACGCTTCCTTCACTTTTTTATAGAAAATTTATTCCATTTTAGCACTAAGCACCTGTTGGCCATTGCTTCTTTCCTCTCTCAAGTACCTCAACTCGAGCAAACAGACGTTAAAAGCGTTTTAAAAAGGATTCTGGCGCCTAAACGAATGGTACTCCGCCAAGAAACTAAATATATAAGCGGAATGAACACAAGAGGTCTTCCAGTGCGCCGAGAGACGGCGGATGTGCAGGAGGTGATTTATTGGCAATGTGCACCTGAGTCAGAATTTAACACGTGGAACGAACTATATTCGCTTTATGATGACATCATCTTAACCAATGAAATTAATAAAATAATGTCAGACAAATATACCCCGTGTGACTTTAAACTAGTCGCTAATTAATCTTCAGCCAAAGTCTACCATAAGATATTAACTTATTCTTTTGAAAAGGTAATTGCAACGGGGAAACCGACAATGAGAGGTAATTTTTAAAAATGTAACTACTTGTAGTGTGACAATTCCAACGAATTTTAAAAAAATGGAGTAATTTGGAAATTTTAATATATTTCATCTCTTACTTATGTTATAATTGAGAGAAATATGTTGGCTAAATTTTTACCGAAGAGGTATTCCTGGAAACATGTAATAATCCTGCTCTTCATCGACATTTTTGAAATCGGTAAGTTGTCCTTTTAAAATCATTAATCGTCTATCCATTCCATTATTTTAATCTATTTTTCCATTAAAACTCAATTTATTCTACAGTGGCTTTCTTAATTATAACGATTCCTGGTAATTTTCAAACCATACTTATTTTAGTAATTTCCTATTTGCGACAGCCAATCTTTTTACTAAACGATCTTATTTATACATTTTTTACATGCGGATTTTATCTATATACATATTTTTTACTAAAGGATTTAATTTTTCATTTTTACTAAAAGTATTTTATCTAAATATTTTTTAATAATGGATTTCATTTATATATTTTTAATATAAGGATTTTATCTTTTATTTTTTACTAAATGGTTAGGTTATTAAAAATAAATATAAAACAAAATATTTATTTCACAATACCCAAATAATTCAACTTAAGCTAAAACCTGATTCTTTAATAAAAAAGAATTCATCATTTTTACTAAAGGTATTTCATCTAAATATTTTATAATAATGGATTTCATTTATATATTTTTAATATAAGGATTTTATCTTTTGTTTTTTACTAAATGGTTAGGTTATTAAAAATAAATATAAAACAAAATATTTATTTCACAATACCCAAATAATTCAACTCAAACTAAAACCTGATTCTTTAATAAAAAAAAATGATTAAAAATCCTTTAGTAAAAAAATGGCTCGACCTTTTAACGCATTCTTTTTCTTCTTCTTTTTCTCTTCCCATTTATCCATTTTTCCTTTTGATTAACGTAAAAACATCCCCGAGAATGGTCTGTCCGAAGAGAGTGTTAGCTTATGTTTCATAAACAGCTTTAACAACCATTTTCAAGGCAATGGTAAAATGCTCACTCTATATTAAGTCAACTAGTCCTGAGCTTTTTAGTTCTATTTCTCCTCTGTATACATGAAAAATAAGCTCATGTACGTTTATGTGATGAATTTAAACTCACACTTTTATATTAACTTGCCATCGTTGTTGAACGGAGGCGTATCAAGAGAGTTACGTGCCCTTCACTAACCCATAACCTATATATATACGTCTTTCGAATCATTCTGGGAGAGGTGCCCTCGTTGGTGTTCCTTTTTACAAAAAATATGAGTAAGGAATTCCAAAGAGAGTTCAAAGCCGCCGCTGTCATCAAAGAAAGGCAAGATAAAATTTGGGTTTGCTTAGTTATTCCCTAAAGAAGACCGGGTCCTGGTGCCTTCGGGCTCATCTGAAATAGTTATGGTGATCTTTATGTACATTTCATTATCCGTTCGAGGGATTTCGTTATGAAACGAGGCACGAATGGTGCTACCTACCTGCATGGTACAGGTGTCCAATCTAAGTAGTTTTCCCGTACAAATCTGAGCAATTAAGACGAGGTTGAAATGGGAGGATCGGGGGGAAGGGCTCCTATTTGAGTCTTAGGCCATAACGCTTATATGAAATCTCCATGATTCAGGTAAAGCGACTGCTACACGTCAAGTCGCGAGGAATGGCGTGCCCTACCTGACCCAGTGTATATCCTACTTGGAGGTGTGAGGTGCAGCATACACCTGGAGGGTGGCGTCCTATCCGTTTCTTAATGCCTGCAGGTGGATATGCAACTCTACATCTTCCGGAGATTTGCTCTTCTTTCATCGTCACTTTAGAGAACAAACTTTGTGCGGGAGATTCCCTCGTTGGTTTTCGCTCTAAATCTTTAAAAAATGTCATTGAATTAAACGTACTTTAGCCCCCCACCTCTGCCATGGGTCTGGGGGGGGGGGAGCACATATGCCTACCCCTACCCATGCTGGTATCTAAAGGCAAGTCTTTCGAACCTATGTTGGTCTCTATAGTGAACTCTACCGGACCGATACAGGTCTTTAGTGTCAAGTCTCCCGGACCTATGTAGGTCTCTATGGTCAATTTCCTGAACCTTTCCCGGTCCTATAGCGAAAGTGATGTATGGCGGTAAAAACGACTACCTTATATATTAATACTTTTTTGGTCTTTGTTCGTTCATGCCATTTAGATGCGGTCTTTTACCGTCTCGGAATCATCACGCATACATTAGTGTTTAACGAGAGACGCTCCTATAGTTGGAGGTAGATCACAAGAATATATTTGCCTAATGGAAATTTTGGACCTCTTGAAAGAGATAACTAGCAAGAAATATTATGCGATTACTCTTCCTAAGGTCAAGAATAAGACATCAGCATTTTAATGGTTTATTTATATAAAATTAAACATATTTATTTGAATCTAAGGAATTAATTACTGCATTGTAAAGGTGTCTGCGGAGAAAATTGCTTCGGGTGAGATACATAAGAAATTTGAGCAATTAACATGAGCGGTTATGAAATGAATGCATGCAAATGATCGCAATGAATAGAAATTAATGCAATTAAGTTTATAATTAGTTGCACGGGTTAAGGGGAAAAATCACACGGAATATAATTAAGTGCGATAAAATATACTACCGAGAAAAATAAGAGAACGATTTTTATTTATTAAAATATTTTTAAAAATATAAGTGGTTAAATGAAATTTTCATGGTATGTAAATGCAGGTATTTAATATATTTTATGAAGATTTCATCTGATACAATTGTATATTCAAGAAATTATGCTGATTCAACTAACGAAATAAAATATTGACATGTGGAAGATAAAAGAAATATCATTCTTAGAATTTCTTAGCAAGCAAATACATTAGAAATAAAGCAAAATTTGAAAACAATTAACTAAAAACACTTAATATGAGGTGTCGACTCATTTATTTTCTTTTATTTCCGTCTCACAACTACCACAGGACTTTACCAGTTTCTTGCAAAGTTCTGGTGTTATTTTGTTACATTCTAGCTCCATTTTCGTTCATAAATCCGTCACAGTTAAAGGTTGCTCGTCTCGAACTTTGTCTGCAATGATCCTTTAATTTCACAATTGGTTTCAGGCCTGGGATCTGAGAAGGCCACTTCATTACTTCGATCTATTCTTGCTCGAAATAGAATTTTACTCGCTTTACAGTGTGGCATGGCGTGTTGCCATGCATAAATAGTGCTGGCTGTTCAGAGATGCTCTCCCAATCTTCATCCCTCCAAACAACATGAGCTGAGGCTGGCTTTTAGTTCTTCTTACCAATGTTGAGTTTGGTTACTGGAGAAGGAGCTTTTAAACCAGATGCATAGATGCGACAGGACACTTTGAAAGGGCTCACTGCTTTACCACTATTGGTCCTAATCTTTCGAGAAATTTCTGCTGCAGTCTCGAAGGGATCCTTCATACAGAAGCATTTAATACACCCCTCTTTTCAGACGGTGGGTATGCGGGGTCGACCGAATTTTGCAGAAGATCTCTATATTTATTTTATTGTATAACTTCAAAACGCGCGAAATTACACTCTTGGACCTTCTTACCTCACTTAGAATCGCAGAAAGAGTCTTCCCCGAAGTCTTCGAGTGAACAATTCTCTGATGGAGCTGAGGAGTCACTTTTACATGTGGTGGCATCACTGCAAAGTCAGTACAGGAACAATGGTGGTTGTATAGTTTTTACCTACTGAGCAAAATGTTGTCAGATGATTTTAAGAAACTTCTAGAGTGGTCTGGAAAAAATAGTATCATATGAAATATTCATAAAATATGTTAAATGAATGCCTTTTTGTACCATGAAATTTCCATTACTTACTCATCATTGTCGTAGAAAAGGCTCCCGACGATATACTATATATCTATTCTTTGTAGGGATTATTCTATATTCGAGTGCGGGGTTAATCAGATGGCCAAAAATGACTCTATGTTAATAAATGGGCCTGGAGAGGGCTTATTTATCTTGAATATACTTAATAAGTGGAACGGAGCCCAAGGATAAATAATATTTCAAGCATTAATAAAATAGAATTTTATTAATTAATCTAACAAAACAACACATTGAAAATATTTACATGACCGGGGATTAAAATGGGAGATACACATAAAATGAAAAAGGTCATGGGATAAATTTGACTAAGTGGAGGATTAAGTTTTGGAGGGATTTAAATTACAAAACAAACAAGAAGGAAAAGGGGCGGCTAAATCCGTGTTAAAGCACGGAGTTACGTTGGCACAAAGTTAAATAGTTAAATGCAATTCGTAGCTTACGTATTTATAAGGTCGTCGTGCAGAGGAAGGCGATTTGAAGGAATGGCTTCGGTCCGACTGGCGATTTCCTTCCCAGGAGGAGGGGTTTTTAGGGGGGTTGTCCTTAACGAGGGGGAAAGGACTGACTTCGAGGAGTGAGAGCAAAGTGGGGCTCAAAAGTATGAGCGATCCTGGAGACAGGATACCGGAGATGTTCTGAGTGAACAATTGAGGTTATTGGTGTAACCAAGCGTTCTCTTGACGAACGTTAAAAGGGGGGAATTAAATTACCACTGATGTGATATCAGTGTAACAAGAACAGTTTCTTGTCGAACGGCCTCGAAGAACAATGACTGTGTTCTAAAGTTGTTCTCTTCTGAACAAGTGTAAACTATCATTGACGTGATATCAGGGGAGCGAGAACCGTTTTTGTCGAAGGGGTTCGAAGAAAAATGAGTGTTCTAAAGTTGTTCTCTTTCTGAACAACAGGGGGGCCTTGTTGGCTTGGCGTCTCGAGGGGCACGAACCTTGGCAATCAAGGATATTGTCCTCTTCTGGACAATAAGGGTGTTCTCGGGGTAGAGTTTCTAGGTGCACAAGGGAGACCGGATCGGCGTGATGCCTCGCGAAGATAATCGGGATCTGCTTCAAACGCGAAATTCTATCACATAAATAGCCGGAGCCAGCACCTCGGGGTAGGTGACAATGGGGGACTTCCATGGAATGTCCCGGTAGCGCTTGGAACAATCTTATCTTCCCATAAGCCTAATTCAATCTAGCCAGATCGACGCATGGAGGCAAACGGGGGATTGAACCTCCTTGATTAAACTTAAAGCGGGAGAAGATAATACTCGGGAATGGTGGGCGATTAAGAACGCTATTCTTCTCTCTCTCGCATCATGCACGTGGGAAGCATAAGTTTCAATATGTGATAGAAGCGAGGCGTGGCCGCCTTAGGCAATTCTATTACAATCATATATTTGAAATATTTTAATAAAGGAAAATCGTTCTCTTTTTTTTGCTCGGTAATGTAGGTGAATTTACATGAGAGCAATATGAATGTGTTTAAAAATAGATAGGAAAATTTAAGAGGATGGACAACGGAAGTTTAGCAAGGTGAGTCTGACAAGGGAAGAGTAACAATTGAGATAGGGATTAAGCTTTAGATGTTATGATATCGGTGGATAGATGGCAAATGATGAAACAGTCCAATTCTGCGCTGGCAATCTCATTTAGATAAATAAAGTGTAGAAGCCTTTGATTTATGGGACGGTGAGCATTCAGAGACGCGAATAAGGAAAATATGGGGACGACACACAGCGGAAGGTTAGCGCTTGTAACTAACACGTGAGAATTTGGAGATACCGAGGCAAGCATCGTGCCTTTGCAGTACAAAAGTAGCGAATTTTTGTATCCTGCTAACGTAAAACAAGTTGGTCTAATCAAGATTAACGTTGAGAGAAGAGAGTTAATTAAAGAAAAAGTGACTTTTATGATAGACTGCGTGTTTAATGCTTAGTCTCTTGCTTTTTTCGTAGCATGCGGTGAGCCTGAAGGTACTGTATGATATTCAAGCTTAGGAAAAGTGGTATCTTGACCCAGCAGGTGCCGTGAGAATAACTTTTTAATCTGTATCGTAGTCTGTGATCGAAGCAGACGGGACTGAGTCGTTTATTTGTGGGAGGTAGAAAACACTCCTACTGATAGCAGAATTCAGCGGGCACTTCAAGAAACGTTTCATTTGCAAGTAAATAATGACTGTTTTTTGGCTGAAGAAATTTTATAATTGAGAAAACGAAATTGTGTAATAAACCGTGGCCAAACTTACTCACTAGAGAAGGAATTTCGAGGAAATAAATGTTGAAAATGACCAAATATGAGCCCCTAAAAGCCACAAATGGTAATCGTATTTTAAATCATTGTCCATCAGCTTTGTTGGATTAGGGGAGGGTAATATAAACCTCTGAAAAAAATTTGTTGAAAAAGTGAAAATAATTATTCCAATTTCATCACAAGAAATTGTATAATAACAATGGTAGGTAGCGGTAACGATGCGTGCTGACCATCACACTTGGAAAGTGGTTGTTGATGATTATGAAGATTTTGAAGTTATGGATGTAAGAAAAGTGGTGGGTTTAAGATGTAAAAATAATATGTGGAAAATAAGTAGCCTGTTTTGAATGAGGAGGCATCTGCTTGTATATTAATATGCAGTGGGTGCTAATCTGCTAGTTAAGATGATTCGGAGATGCTGTGGAAGAAAAAGTTAGATGGAAGGAACGGCGTGTTTAGTTTCAAAAGAGAAATGGTGGAAAAAGATAGAAAGGTTGAGAGAAGAGAGAAAAGTTAATAAAAGATTAAGATGTTGCTAGATGAGAAGAAAACTAATAAAAGAGAGAAAGCTTGATAGAAGAGAGAAACGTTGATAGAAGGAAGTATGGTAGAAGAAATAAATTGCTATATAAATTTTAGTTTTTTAATTCTAAACTGGCAATTGGCATTTTATGTATCAATAAATGCAAGAACACCCCAGGACAAAGGATAGAAATACATATGTATATAATTTCACTCAAACAAAGAGTAAATAACGATTCCTCGTCTATACATCTGTGTTATGTAATTTGAGAGGCAATTAAATAAAATTCATCTTCTATTGTACAGATTCAAAGCGATTCAAAGATACCATCGTTAAGGACAAGAGTGATATAGCCATTAAATATAATAAATATGTTCATTAACCTTATTACTCTCCAAAGTAATATGGTTAAATAGCAGAAGATGAGCGCACATGCTTGAAATAGTAGTATAAATGAATAAAAGAAAATCAAAGGTATTTTTTACCTGCTGCGAAGCGCCAGGTCTAGGCGTCGGTTATTTTATCAAGAGGGGTAAAGTTGAATTTTCAAAAGGAGTAAAGTTCAATTGTACCCATTTAGAGCTATGAAATGACCCATATGACCATAAGGCATGTGGTTATTCACCCTGGAGATTTTAAATCTGCCATCAGATTTGGCACTGGGTGGTGCCATCTAGTGGGAGAAGACTCATTTACCCATTCAAAGTCACTTTTAAGTGATTTTAACCATGAGAAACCATAAATGCAATAATCATTTTTCATCTTATCCTAAAATGCAGTAGGATATTGGAGGGACTTTCCTTGTTAAATTAATTCCCCCTGAAAATTTAATTATGTCTAACTTGGACAATATATATATATATATATATATATATATATATATATATATATATATATATATATATATATATATATATCGCGCGTAATATAACCAATAAATGCAGAAAATCAACTCCAGGAAAATGAAAAGAGGAGTTCAAGTACTATCTTCAAAACAAAATTAGTTTGGCAGAATTCCAATTACTATCATTCCTAAGATTATAAAAAAGAAAATATCGTAGAAAATTCCTTAATTAGTAGCTTTCCCAACATGCACATTTCCTCTGGTCTCTTTAAATTCAATCCTTTAATTAAGAAACTCATAGTAAATGAAACTATTTCCAATCATAAACCAATGTTATCATAGTCTATTATATTGTTTGTTTCGTTTTTAATTGCTTCTTTCATTCTCTCTCTACCTCAATTTCTCGCCCCTACCTTGTCCAGCGGTCACAATAAGGAGCGTTCAACTGCGCCTTACTGCGACGACTGCGTTGTCCCCCAGACTGTTCGGCACATTCTTGTTGAAATTTCCCGGTCTGGGTGATCTGCGCGCACGTTACCTGTCCCGGTCCGGAACGAGCGGGGTCGCTACCCATTTTTCTCTTCACTTGGGCCTGGTTCGTGCACACATACTTGCCGACTAGACGAGTTTTTGGAGGTGTCTGGCCTCCTCCACTTTATATCTCCGACACCGGAGCGCGCTTCCTTCCTGTTGCCTTTTGTCTTTCTTTTCTTCTTTTTACTTTTGTTGATTTTTAGCCTGTGACTAACTAGCCTTTGTTTTTCTTAAAATTGAAAAAAAAAAATCCTATGATTTCACTACCTATTTTTTTTATCTTAATCTCTTTACTATGATTCCTTCCGTAAAAGTTTAATTTCTTCTTTCTCAGCCATCTCTACATTTTGCCAGTTGATTTAATCCTTTCACCTACACATTAATATTGTCGCTGTTTGTTTTATGTATATTTTTGTCGTTTTTCACTTTGAAAATGCCGATTCTCAAGATGCCATATTTCATTTTTATATATTTACACACTGAAGGAGGTATCGGGCGTTGACGGGGTGAAAAAATTAAAATCCTAAGCAAGGTACAGGTCGAAAATCTTATATTTATCACAAATTTATTATCCTTTAACCAATGCGACATTCTAACACTTCTTGTCAGACAATATATTTCGTCTTTCCTTGTGGTGCATGGACAAGAAAAGTTGCTTTTGCTTCCCAAATCTGAAAAATGATGAAGGATAAAGTTAACCTGTCTCCCGAGGGTCTGAATCCAGATCACGTTCTCTCGTTTGAACAGATGGAGACAAGTTTGGAAAATGGTATGTAGCTCCATTAGGGGGAAACGTAGAGACTCGGGACCACTTCCATTATCTTCCATGGAATATTTTACATAAAAATATACTTTTAGTTTATATATATTCTCTAATTTTTCTCCTATTGATGGACAGGCACACCAACACACAGACTTTATCATCATCATCATCACTAACTCTATAATTTTAGAAGGGGAGTTTTGAGTATTTGAATAATAATTTCATCTTAGTTTGGTTATGACTTATGTTTTTTTTATCAAAGTT
The DNA here is from genome assembly GCA_963969495.1 of Ceratothoa steindachneri. Classification (NCBI taxonomy): domain Eukaryota; kingdom Metazoa; phylum Arthropoda; class Malacostraca; order Isopoda; family Cymothoidae; genus Ceratothoa; species Ceratothoa steindachneri. Next base: position 93,519,001 of record OZ018326.1, read on the forward strand.
ATTTCTAATAATTCTTTTATAGTATCAAAAAAAATGGTGAAGTTCAGAAATAAATATAAGTATCGAAATTTTGTGAATTTTTGAAAACTCAAAGAATTACAAATAGTGAAGTTCAGAAAATTTATTTTTATATATATTATTCTATAACTATATTTAAGCAATGTGATATTTTAAAAGGGGGGAAATTTAGTGTAGAGTTCCTTTTTATTTTTTTTTATAATTGGTGAAATTCAGAAAATTTATAAAAATTTAACCATGGCTGCTTTTTTTTAGATTTTAAATTTTTATTTTAGTAGCGAAGCGCAAGCTCCCCCCGTAGGGAGAGTGCCGAAGCCATTGCCTGGTCTACTCATAATTTACTCTTGGTATATTTTTTATATCGATGTTTATTTTATAGAGCTAAAGGCCAGGATAAAACTCTTATCGGAAATCCTTTTAAATACAAAAATAACAATCCTCAAGATTCTTTTTTTTCATCTAAATTTGTTCTAATAATTTCACTTTGCTTTACTCGCCTTTAGGGGCCAGTAGCTATTTTCCCCTGATAAAGATTAAATTGAAAATCTATTTTAATAATAACTTTGATAAAACTTTCGAATCTACGTAAAACCCCCCAAAAAAATAGCCATGCCGAAATTTTAATAAATTTGCTGACCTTCACAATATATAATTCTTTTTGTTTAAATTTTTTTTTAAAAAACATTCGATAATCATTAATTTTTTCCTAACTTTACCATTTTTTCAAAAAACGCTTAATGAACTCTTAAAAGAACTTGAATAAAAACTTAATAGAGGAAAAAATATCTATTATTATTCAAAACCTCCCAAAAATCTCGTCCTTAAAATATTGCCTAAGGGATTAGGGAAGTACTGGAAACCTTTTAATTTCTTTAGACCAAAACCTCGTTGAAAGAGAAGAAAAGAGTGTACCCCAAAGTTCTAAGGTCTGACTGCGAAGTGCAAGCTTTTTTTGTAAGGAGGAGTGGCAAAGCCGCTCCTCATTTTTTCTATTATTTTTTCATATTTTGTCAAGGGGGTGAAGGGCGTTCGTTCTCTTATTATATGTATTCTTTGATAATGAGTTTGAAAATATAGTTTGAAATACTTGGATTCCTCTTTTCATTTTCCTGTTGGTGATTATATATATATATGGAAAAATATCCAAGACAAATTGGTGCGGTTAAGGTAATGGCATAATTAGACAACTGCTCTGCTTCAGGTCCAGCAGGTGATCCTATCCTCCTTGAACTGGAAGACACCACTTAGGGATGACCCATCCATCAGCCCTAAGTGGTGTCTTCCAGTTCAAGGAGGATAGGATCACCTGCTGGACCTGAAGCAGAGCAGTTGTCTAATTATGCCATTACCTTAACCGCACCATATATATATATATATATATATATATATATATATATATATATATATATATATATATATATATATATATATATTGACTTTGGGAAAAGTAAAAGTGTTTGAAATGTCTTTAATCAATTTTTTCTTTATTAATTTTAATAATTATATTTTCCTTGACTAATGTAGGATGCCACAATTAACCATTTTAATGTTTATCTGCTTTTTTCGTTTTATTTCTCTTTCTTAGTATGGCCCTAAGCGATCGATGTATTCGGCAACTAAACTTACCCAATGTGAGTTAACTTCCTTCAATCGAAAAGTTGTGGGTCCAATTGAAAAGTTGTGGGTCCAATCCGTTAGGGCGTATCCGTCGACTTCGACTTGTTTATTCAATAAGGATGATGAGAAATAGCATGAAGAAGAAAAAAAGTGAATATAAGAGAGGATATAAAATGTAGATAATGAACAGGTACGGAAACACAAATGTCGTCTAATCTGGTGATCAGTGATCAGTAAATGCAAGAGTTTGATTGCTTATTATTGAATCATCAAAAGCAAAATTGACATCAACGCCCTTCATAAGTAGAATCTCGAATCTCCCCCAACGAATTACGTTCAATAGATCATCGTCCTTTTCACATCGGAAGGATGGACGTTAGATGAATCATCGCACTTGAAGGGCAAAGAGGCAGGTGGGTAGGGATTATGCTTGAATAGAGACATGAAAGGAAAAGGGATGATTTACGTTTTTCGCATCGAAGACCCGAAATCGATTTGGTTACTTTTCGCTAGAAAGCTTCAGAAAGAAATTTGTGATGAAATTAGTGAAGATAAGATTAAAAATGTGTGAAAATTACATGGCTGAAGGATGTTAAAAAAAAAGGCTAACTAGATTGCTAAAGGGAGGACGTGCGATTCTCATGAGTCAGCTTCTCATCCGTAGCGTAGGTGGGTCTCTTTGTATTAATGAAGTTTGTTTAGGTGATTAAGTAAATGGTTAAAGTTCAAACATAATAAAAATTGAGGAGTAAAAGAGACAGAAAAAAGAGCAAATAAAATAAAAATGACAAACCTGGGAGTGTTACTTTATTCGGTCACATTTAAAATACTTAAAACTATTCTCATTTTTCCCAACGTTACTTCCCTTCACCTGTTTTCAGAACATTCACATCTGTCAAGCGGTTGCTCATCCTTCTTGCTCCTTCGTCTCATTCTTGCATTTTCTTTACTATTACACCCCTTTGATTTATTTCCCCAAACTAGAATGTTAGGAGTAAACTGGAGCTGAAGATATTACTTAGCTCAATTCTTTCACATTATTCCATCTCTTTCTTCATCTCACATTCTCAATAAATCAAATATATTAGTCCTTAGGGTGTCTAGTACTCTTCATCTTACTTTCAAAGTGATATTTCCAAAGTGATCTTTCCAATAAGAATCTATCAAACAGAACCCAATTCGAACACAAACTTTAACATTTATTTTATTTTCATCCGTGTATGGATTGGCTTCAAGTAACATTTATAAAGGTACGAATGAAAGATTCTTTTGTCCTCTATGTTCAAAGATTTCATTTGATCTTTTTCAATTTAATATTCGATCTTGAATTCTGATCATCCGAGATACACTTTCCAAGAATTACTCTGCTTCCAGTCTCATTCTAAATTCTCTTTCGACGCACCTTGTTCTTTGGAGTTTTCTGCAATCGTATTTATTGCAGATATTTATTTTTACTCTTATTTTATCTGTTATTTTTTCTTTTATCTTATTGTTTTCCTTCTCACAATTATGTGCGTTTGTGATCATAAATTTGAAAATATAGTATACAATTTCGTCCACAATATGTGTGCATATAAATTCACTGGGCAAAATATAGTCACGTTGCGTGTTTAAAATAGTGCAAGCTATAGAGACCTTTAGTTAGCATTGAACGAGGAGACTCGGGAGGTTAGTACCTCGTAAGTGTGTGAAGGGATTCATGGATATTCCAAAGGTGGTACGGTGCAGTGCCTGCCTGTGTGTATAATGGGGGCGCTAAACAGATGCTACTAAATGTCAAAAGGGCTGGATTGCATTTAAACGCAGCGAACGACCAGGTTTTGCCGTTTGGTCTTTATCTTAAGGTAGGACGTAACATTCCAATCTCTGTCTTTGAGGATGCCAATTCCCTCGTTCACCGGGCTAGAACTATGAATGATGCATGATGAAAATTCAGAAACAATAACACATTTGGAGTGACCTGCAAAATCGCGGATCTGAATCCCTTCGAAAATCTATGGGTCTTCCTCGAATAACGTGTCAAACGTCAGAGATGGCATCCACGAAATCTGACCAAAGTGCACAGGTATTTGATGCAAGAGTGGCTGCATATTGGAGTTTCTTACATACAGAACTTTACCAAGTCCATACCACGTCAAATCGCAGCTGTTATGTAGGCTCGCAGAGATATTACACGCTATTAAGTTTGCCCCCGTCTCAGGTGATTAATTTTTTGTCCGGCGAGCTTATGAATGCACAAATTCGTAAAAATAAATTATAACAACTACACATAAAATTAATCGATTCATTACATGACTAGTTTCGTTATAAATGCTACTATCTCGCAATATAAAATGAAAATTCAGAAGACACAGACGACATATGTATATCGGGTGCCATCTATAAAAATATAATTTGTCAACTAATCTTATCTCAGAAGATCGCTGACCTATAGAAACGATATTCAAACGAAATTTATAACGAGGCTCAGTATCACTATGTTTAAAATATAAAATCTATATCATTTGTGTTTTTCTCCCAAGTTACCAAAATAAAAGATAGTATAAAAGTAAATATATTAGGTCAGCAGGAAAGTTAATGCCGCATAGGAAGTTTTTTATATATATTTTTTCAAATAAGCGTATATGGCTAGCTTTAATTTCTACAACCTTATTCCATTTTATTGGTTTGAAAAAAAGTCACCAAAACTCCTGGAAAAAATAAGAATTGGTGTACAAAATATTTTGAGCTAACAACACACCTCCCCTAATGCGCGGCAAATGAGGAATAAGCTTGCATTGAAGTCTATTAACTAGGTCTAGACTAGCTTATTACCGAAAATAAAAAACAAGGTCTGCTGACCAAAGTCGCGTGCTTTCACGCATTCTGATTTATGACCTTACCACCCTTAAAACTTTCAATAATTCACAGACTAACCTTAGGAGGACCTTGTCAATTTTATCATTCGAAAGAGAATGCAAAATAACATAATGGTTTTAAATTTCGTTAGAATCGGCCGAATTCTTATGATGTTATTGCCAAAACACAATAATTCCCGGGCTAACCTTGGGAGGTCTTTGGCAATTATATAATTCGAAAGAGAATGTAAAACGAAATAAGGGTTTCAAATTGGTTAGAATTGAATAAATCTTGAAAATGTTATTACCGAAACAGAAAAAAAGCAAAACGGGGACCTAAGGACCAACTGACCGACCGACATAGTCAGACATAGATTTTCACGCGACTAAAAATCAAATTTTAACGGGAATGAAGATGTTCGAACTTGTTATACAGAACAGTGATAATCTAAATAGGCAAGTTATTCCTCATTTGGGAGAGGTATGTTGTTAGTTCAGAAAGCGCTGCTATAGTATGTAGCCTACTTGCCGAACTCTGCTATAGTATGTATCCTACCATCATATTTAAAACCTATCTACATTTACATTTGAAAAGGAGGTAAATTAATAAGTAAAAATTTTAATCTAGTTTAATAAAATGGTTAAAATATGAATGAAAGGATCTGAATTTTTGCCTTTCAATACCCGCCAACAGATTTCATCCAAGTGTCCTTGCAGAAGTGTTAGTGGTACTCCACGTTTTTTTCTTCATGATCTTAATTTTTCTCATTAGATATGTTCGCTCAATCTGTTGAGTGTTAGTTTGAATTGTTGGAACTACGTAAAACTGATGATGATTGACTGTACGATGATTACTGCCTAAATGGAAAAGCTTACTATATGCGGCCCATTCGTTGGAGTGTATGTAGGACCCACTTGCATTTGCAACTCCCCTTTGAATGATCGGCAACAAAGTAGCGGCATCGCCTCGTTAAACATAGAAATAGCGCCAATCACTTTTATGGCATAGACCAAAGACCCAAGGGTCAGCAATACGTCGTCCATGATTTCGCTTGTTAATAACAAGGTTTTGATCCAATTCCTCTGTCACTCTGTTACCTTCCAAAATGCGACCTCTATTATACTTTCCTCGTCCATCAAACCTTGCTTCGTCGATTTGTACTGGCTCGTTTTCTGTACCAATCATCTGACCTCGACGATTCACAGATACAATAAATGAACAAACTTCAAGACAGTAATTAAACCAGTCTACCACAGTGCTCATCGAAATAGCTATATATTTCATTACTGTTCTCAACGCCATTTCAGTAGACCAGAGGAACAAAGTTTCTATAATCGAACACAGGCTCAAGTTGCAATTAAGCTTGCCATTTAAATCCGTGTGAATAAAAAAAGCTGAACCACTCCTCGCAGACATAATAGCTTGACAACCCTTTCTTTTTCACTTCCATACTAGATAGTTTTTTGTGCGTAATTTCTTAGTTTTAAATTAAGTGGTCGGTTGCATTTGTTGCACTCCACTTTTTTGGCTAAAATACTATTATCTAGTAAGAACTTTGCGGCAGTACTTTCGTCACTAACAACTTTAGTATAAAATTCGCGGAGCAACATATTAAAGGGTTTAGTTTAGAAATAAATAACTTTCTCAAACTATTTCCCTAAAACTTTCTTAAGAAAATTCCCTATGCTGGAGGTTGGGGGAAAACCCCTCGTTATTAAGAAATTTTCCTATGTTAAGGTAGGATACATGCTATAGCAGTCATAGCAAAGATAGGATACAAATTTAGGTAGGGGTACATGCTACATATAGCAGCACCGAATATTTTGTTTGTAATTTTAAACCGATTAAAATGTGATAAGGCTGCTGAACAAAAGAGTAACTATTTAATTGAATAAATTTACTTTTATTTTTTACTAAGCAGCACGTACTTTCCAGATGACCTATTACAGTGTAATTTACGCTTGAACTTTTGAGGAGTTTATGCTTACGAAGGCGCGCCTGTTCAAGAGTTTCGACTTTACAGGCTACACATCCTTCACCCCATATCATGATATTTTCAGAAGAGGAATTTACTATCATTAAATCTTGCCTTATTAACAGAGGATGGAAAAGTGGAGGATATTTACGAGAGTTTCCAGGGAGAGGGTGGAAGAGACGTATACAAAATCGTGTTAAGGACGCTTCAAGATAAAGGAAACAGAGGGTATCATGTAAATAAAACAGCAACGGCAAAAACCTTAGACTACAGATATAATAAAATTTAACCAGAGATAATCAACGAGGAACCCATTTACCGAAAGGACCATTACTAAAAATCAGGGAATAAGTAAGAGTTCTAGGGACCGTATAGTAAAATTGACCATTCGAAAAGATCCGCATATCTATAAAGAAAGAAATGATGAAGGATAAAAGAAATCAAGTTACAGACAGTTATTTAATAAATTATCATCTGATGGTGTTAGGAAGGTGGTATTCACGGAGAGAAGGAAATTCCCTCCAAATCTAAAAGGGCTCTCGTTGTCCATGGAAATTTGGAAAACGCGAATTTATCCTGAGACATCGTGATTTTCCCCCAAACTTAGGATATTTTCAGATGTTTCTTTAAACAAAAGTACGAGTAAATCCCGCAACTGACATGTAATTTTTAAATACTAAGTCGTGGTATAGAACTTTTCGGTGAAGGCCTGATTTATAAAATTTTAATTAGATATACTGTAAGTTGTACATTATTATGTATACATATAACTAAATACTATGAAGATGTATGAGCTAATAAAAAAAAAAATATCTAAATTCTAAACAACTAACCTCTTTAGAACTTCTTTGCGACTAATTAATGTAGCAAATAATAATATAATTTGATTTGCCCAATTTGACTTTATTCAGAAGGCAACTAGTAATGTCCATGAAGGCCATATTCTGTCTAATGGCCACAGGTTCCCCATCCCTGTAATAAATTGGTGCGACCATGGCAGGAAATTGGCACTACTGAGGTAAAACGAAGCAAATGTGTAGAAAACGCCTAAGCTTAGTTTGTCAGGAGGACAGGTCCAATCGATTATTTAATTGCCCCAAACGAATAAAATATGCATTACATTTGTTTTGTTTTTATCCAAATGTATATATTTTTTAACTTAAATAAGCATTAAAGGGCATAATTTTAAATTATTCCCTTAGTAGATAAAGGCTTCGATGTAAATTAAGTCTTAACTTACTTGAGATTTGGAAGAATGTGAACTTTTTGGGGGAAGAGCGGTCACCAAATATACCAAAATTGTTGAAGGGGGTGGGGGGTACTCAACTTGTTCATATGTGTAAAATCCAATGTATTTCTAATTTAAGTATGGTATTTATTCCTATTAGGCCCAGTATTTTATTCGTAATGTATTGATAGAGAACTTCTCAAAGAATTTTTTATCTCCAATAACATCTACCTCATTAATTTGTCCAAGATCTCTTAATGATATATTCACATCTCGCCATGCAAAACTCTTGATAAGTTAAACAGTTTCTTTCACAATGCTAAAAATTTATATGCTAAGCTGTGGTGCAATGATTCTTTCAAGTGTTATCCTCTAGACTTCATCGTCTCCATCACTATGCTTTTTCTCTCGTCTGCAATAGATTATTTAGGAGATTTTCCTCTGATCATGTATGATAAAGAATGATGATTTTGGAATAAGGTACTCGAAAACCATTATGAATTTTAATGTTTTTTGTTATCAATGCTTCACCCCTTCGAACTTATACAATCACCTCACTTTAAAAAAAAACAACTTTCATATGATTAAAAGGTATTATTAAATCCTACAAAAAACCTTAAGGGTTCCCCACCCGCGAAGAAGGAAAACCCTGAGCACAGTAAAACCGCCCCGTCAGCCCCCAAGAAGAAAAAGAAGAATAAGGAGAAGCATAGGTAAAAACAATTCACCATGTTACGGAACGCACTAAAGATCCTGGAAATTAATGCCAACGGCTAAACGACGAAAAAGACTCTTTACAGAAGTGTATTCAGAGAAATTGATGCAGACATCATCTTAATTTCGGAACACGGGATCGACACGCGTAGTGCAGAAATGAAAATCTGGAACTACGATCTGTTGATCACGAATTATTTGCAGGAGTAATTAGATGGTGCCGCTGTTGCAATAAAGAAAGGGATTAAATACAAGCAAATAAGAAATATCCTACCTTGCGATTGAGGTCGAACTTGACATAGGAAAGTTAGTCATTGCTACTGAATATCAACCACCAAGGAGAGACGTGTTACCAATTCACACTCTCAATGTCCTATTTGGCAGAAGAGCTCTCACTATATTTATGGGGGATCTGAACGCCAGATACCGAGAATCCGTTTACAGGACATTTAATGGTATAGGAAGAAGCCTGGACTTATTGCTGGACAGAAATATTGCCCCACGAATAGGCCCCTACTTTCCCAACTTTGTCAGAGGAGGACGTGCCACAAAACCAGACATGTCTTGCGAATCGTCAGTTGCCGTTCAATTACTACATGGAACCAGTCCAAGTACTATGTAGTGGCCATATAGGGATCCTACTCACTATCAACAGGAACCCTATACAAGTTCCAGCTATAGTCAATAAGAACTACAGAAGAGCAGACTGGACACGGTGTCCGCGCCTTTTCGAGGCCTACGATCCCCCCAACTTGGACGAGGCAATTCTCGAGGAGATTGACGAGGAACTCGATGGCCTCAATAACCATCTCATTAACGCAGATAGGGCTTGTATCCCTAAATCCGGGTATAGGACCATCTCTACCTACAGATGGATCGAATAAAATGAAGGATTTATACCGTGAGCTGAAATTATTGTATGAGATCAACATTAACAATGCATCTGTTCACTCAATGCAACGAAGTAAAGAAATTTAAGAAGAACTTAACCAGTTGATCCTCGAACAACAATGGAGGTGATAAAATGATGTGATCGATAGCTTCAAACACAAAGCAACTCCCAAAGAATTTTAAAATAAGATCAAAGGTCTCAAAGGATCGACTGGAAAGAAGAAGATCAAACTACGAAAAAAACGGAAACAACGAAACGGAAGAGGGAAGAATTAGAGAGCTATTCCGAAGTTTTTGGGAAAAAGTCTTCACTATAGCTGAGGATAAAAACAAAGACTATCACCTAGAGTTTGATAGCAACAACATACACGAGCTTAACGACCAAATACACTTGACGCACCCTAACCACTAGCTGGATAGACAGCGCGACAGAAACGCCGATATTATGGAAGATGAATTACTCGGCACACTCCGCTTATTCCGACAAAAAGCCCCAGGAAAATCGGGGCCTACAAAGTTAAACTTTGAAAACGCACCAGCTAATGTCATCGAAGGGATGAAAAGGATATTTAACGCCTGTATGAACATGGGATACTTTCCAGATGCTTATTAAACGGATAAAATGATTTTCTTGCCTAAGCCCGGAAAGGATCCACGTTTAAGGAGAGCTACGGCCAATTTCACTTCTAGAATTTGGCGGGAAGCTCTTCGAGAAGATCCTCAACCAAAATTGGTGTCTCACCTGGAGAAGAACTCCTTCTTCAACCCACATCATTTCGGGTTTAGGAGGAAGCGAAGTACGGAGATGGCGATTAATATCATCACGGAAAAGCTAGCCCAAGCAAAACGGGAAAAGAGTTACGTGGACATTGTTTTTCGGGATGTACCAAAAGCGTTTGAAAAGGTGTGGCAACGTGGAATGCAGTAGAAGATCTTAAGACTGGGACTAAGTGAAAACTTATAAAGAACTCTGTAACTATGTCATAGAGAAAGCGGCCTATATCAGTTTAGGGTGCACGGACAGGCCAAAGATTCCGCTCACTGCGGGCTTCCCACAGGGGCAAGGTACCTGTCCTCCACTCTTTACTTGATTTACACCGCTGATGTCCCAGCCCCGTAAGCCCCACTGACCTTAAAACTCAATTCACCGATGATTTCACCTAGATAATCGCTTGTTCATGAAAGAATGCACCTTGGCAAGCTCGTATGACAGCAGCAGAAATTGAAAACCTTAATTAACACTTACGAGGACCGGTGGAAAATCCGCACTAACCAGGAAAAGTTCAAAGTAGTCCCCTTAGGCAGGAGACTACTATACGATATCAGGTATTGGGGGATAGACGCTATCCCTACACTACGGAGTTCAATGTACTCGGAATGAAGATTACATCAACCAAGTAAAAGAAGCACGTCCATGAAAGAATCACCAAGGCCACAGTTGCAGTCAAAACTCTATACATGTTCAGAAATCTCCGTGAAAGCAATAAGAAAAAGATCTAGAATGCACTTGTAAGATCGACGCTGTTATACACCGCTTCCGCCCTCTCGTGTTTCTCGAAGGCACTAAAGAGGAAACTACAGGTGGGGCAGAACAAATGTTTTTATCTAATTACATGTACGTACAGGCTAGAAAGAAGACGCCAGAAAGAGCTGCACCGGAAGGCGGGGTTAAGTTTCATTAACGTTGTCATAGAAGAACGGACAAGGAATATGCAGGAACTAGTTAATCGAGAATTGAACGATGATATCGTCCAAATGATTAACCAGAACAGAAGTTTAAGTCGTGCCAGGTTTCCGTTCTACGCATGAGAATGTTTTTACCCAAACCAAGAAATCTGACCAAAAAAGAATACTTTATCACGAAACCTCACCAATTTCTACAAGAATTCACCGATGAAGACCCAACTATAACGAAGAAGACATCAAAGAAAAAACAAAAGACACGATTTACACTCACTACAAGTTATACAAAATCAAGACACTAAGCATAATACTAAAGTGATTAAAGTAATTTATTACTACAACAGCAAATGCGCATAACATATCCAAGAACATTATTTTTTTTTTAAAACAAATGGCTTAAACGCCATAATAATATAAACTATCCCCAAAACAACCAAGTAACCACAAAACAAGAAATTATTTTTTAAAGCAATTGGCTTGATCACCAGCCTCTTAGCATCCCTTTGCACCCTATCACACTTCTTTCTCTTTTCACCACTTGTCTATTTTCAGCTATCTGTCTCCACACCCTTTCTTTATCCACACTACCCATACATACCCACTTACATCCTTCATAGTTCATAAATCCTACAAAAATTCTGAAAAAAATAATCTGCAATATATTGAAAAAGCTTTTTTTTACTCATTCAAAATTCAATGTAATTCAGAAAAGAACGAAATAAGCGTCTCCATTATTTTGTTGTCCCCTGTACGTACTAGCAAACAATAAAAATGTGCATAAACAGTATAAAACATGCAAAAGAGGCAGGGCGGGGAGTGGACAATAAAGTTAAACTCTAGTTATGATTATTTCCTTCGAATTAGATTGCATGTAAAAATACTCTGGTTATTATTGTATTTTGTTTGCTTCGAGAAAAAGTAATTGATGGCAACGTGGAGAAAATGTTTTAAGTTTTGGCGTTTCCCTCTATCATTTTTGTGTCAGTCAAGTACTAGGTTTTTCCGTTGTATTTATTTAGGGGGTTCATTTGTTTACATGGTCAGTGACTTTAGAATTTTGTTTCGTTCATTCTAATCTTTGATTGGGGGTGGAGTTCTAGATCCCTTAAGTGTAATGGTTGGTTCTTGGTGCAGTTTCACAGCTACTTCTTTAGTTGTTTTTTTTCATAATAAGGGTCTAAGTTAATCTAATTTGGTTGTTGCAGTATATATATATATATATATATATATATATATATATATATATATATATATATATATATATATATATATATATATATATATATATATATATATATATTAGTAATTATAGTTATAGCATGAACAACAATGAAATAGTAGGTGTTGAGTGATAAATTAATGAAGAAGCATGGCTCTTCCTTCCATTCAGGTCATCGTATGAGCCAAAACAGACACAAATTTAAAAAACAAAACATCGGCTGACTTACATGAGTGTGTATCAAAGACAGAGCCACGAAGGTATTTTTAAGATTTGACTCTCCAATGTGGATAAAAGAAAGGTTAATAAACGAGGCGTGGTGACTCGTAGATCCACTGATAGAGTGGCTAGTGTACGACCAGGAAAGGAACACAGAGATGAGAAAAAACGAAATAATATGTCTGGGGCCTCGAAACCGATTTCATGCTTTTGGCCCACGTGTGGGTGAAAAGTAGGAAATATAATTACTTCTTTTAATAATGAATTTTTCACTATCGCAATCGATTGCGAGATTAAGATTTTACATATACAAAACTAAGGCACATTTTTCACTATAGCTGGCTACATTGACCTGATGTTGTTTTAGTAATACCTGTAGTTCTTTCCTACTTTCGCCTCTGTCAATAATAATAGTGCAATTATTACACGCTATAGAATGGTGCAGTTGGTTAATAGCACAGAATGATACCACACCTTAGTCACCACCAGGGAAGATCAAGTATCAGTCACCATTTCTAGTGAACCCCCATAAGTTCATTCGAAATAGCAACTTTTATATTTATGATCTCTTTCTGTTCTAAGAGAAAACGTAGAATTAGACATAATTTCTTTGGGTATCTATGATAAACACCTTTTGAAAAATTTAGAAAATTATAAGAGATGGTGCGGTTGGTGGATAGCACGGAATTAGACCACTCGCTTCTTATAACACCCTGGGGAACGCCATAGCTACCAAACCGCAAGGAAAGATCAAGTGAATATATATATATATATATATATATATATATATATATATATATATATATATATATATATATATATATATATATATATAATATTTAACAAAAATCCCAAGGCGAGGAAAATAGCTGGCATCATCTTTTTTGTTTACCGGCGACGTTTCGACCACAATACGGTCATCTTCTTAAGCCTAAAATACAAATAAACGAAAAAATATTTTGCACTCTTAAGAGAGCACACTGCTAAATGTACATCTAGAACTTTACTATCTAGTATTAGCTTTTAAATTGCAAATTAGAGTTAAAGGAAAATATTTAGAAATGGGGCTCAAATTTACAATAAAGAGACTAAGGAAGGATTTTAAATATTTAAATTAGTTAGCGAGTGTATAATTGCTAAAATCTATTAAGTTAGGAGCGCTTTAATTTATGAATCTAATAATTATATAAAACTGTTTTAAAATCAATTTTAAACGAATAATTGAAGCAAAAATTGGCAAAAACCTAATATACAAAATCCCAAACCTTGCCAAGGAACGGGTTGACAGCTGACGAGTCATCCCCACTTCCACGAGAGTTAATCGCCCAAGAATGTTACCATTTGGTAACTATTAACCTTGAGAGTATAGCAAGAAGGTTGCCTCGTTTGTCTCATAAGGGCAGCTACGGTCTGATTGAAGATTCCTCCTGTTTCCGTGGCTCTCAAAAGAGACAGAAGCAAGCGTGGATGGGTTGATTGGAGATACCTCCTGTTCCTGTCCTGCTTGTAAAGAGGGCATTGGTCTCTTCTCCCCTTTGCACCCGTGGCGCTGATGGGCGAACAATAGTGACGCCACGATGCAAGGGTCGGCGTCCAAAGCCACCACGCCGAAGTCTGCCAAGCGGACGCGGAATGGGTTAAGTCCACCCTCACCGAACGAGACTTCCACGCCGAAGAGGACCGCCCGAACACTGGAGCCGGAGTTCTCACAGGCAGAGGAGGCCCCAGCGATTTTAAGCGGTCGCCTCGTCATCGACGAGAGCCCCCAGACCAAGGAGGCCCAGCAGGAGAATGGGGCAGGCTGGGTAACAGTGTCTCATTCCCGACGAGGACCTCGGCACAAGTTTAAACTGGTGCACCAGAGCAACACTAGCAGTGCCTACCAGGCTGTGACTGAGCTGGAGAGAGCACACCCTGGCCTGCGGATAGTCATTCGCCCTACTCTCAACGGCGAATACGTCCTCACCCCGAAAGACGATGGGTCGGAGGCCATGCTGCGCCGCCTTGCCGAGGAGGGGGATCGAGTGATCCTTCTCGACCCCAGAGTGAAGAGGCACAAGTTGGTGCTTCAACGAAATCCGACCACTCTGCCACTCCAGGCCGTCGAGGCTCACCCCCACGTGCACTCGGCAACACGGCTCCTCGCACACAGAGACGAGGTCCCAACCAGGCAGATCCTTGTAGTGTACGAGGGGCCGCCACCACCCAAGCTGGACCTGGGCAGCTGGGGCCGCTACGCCCTGCGCCCCTACCAAGGTGAGCCTGTAAGATGCTACAAGTGCCAGCGCTTCAGGCATCTCCAGGCCATGTGCCAAAATTCCGTCAAGTGCGGCGTGTGCAGCCAAGCGCACCCGACGGAGGAGTGTATCGGTCGCCTCAAAGACAGCGAGTCCACCACGGCACGGTGCCCCAACTGCACCAAGGGGCACCACGCTTGGAACACGAAGTGCCCCGAGCGACAGAGAAGGATGCCACGGGGTCACCGGCGGCAGCAGCAGCAGCAGATGAAACCACGTGCCCCCTCAACCCAAAGAAGAGAGCGTCGGTTCATTGCCGCGCCACCCCCAATCGGGTCGGCGTGGGTTAGCCATCAACCCGCGACTCTCGGCCTGCCCGGCACACGTCTGGGGGGTACACAGGAGGGGGAAGCGGCAAAGGCAGGGAGAACCACGTGGGCCTTCCCAGCAACAAGGCAACCGACGTCTTGTTCCAGCGCCACCACCAAAAAGGCTGGCGTGGGCTTCCCACCCACCCCTTACCCCTCAACAGCCTGGCACAAGTCAGGTCGAGACAGGGGAAGAGGACAGGCAGGGAGCGAGAGAGGGTACCAGTAGCTGCACAGCCAGCAACTCCGCTCACACCTCCACCCAGCAACCCACCCCCTCTGTCCCCAAGCCACAGAGGAGGAAGGGACACAGACGTCGGGCCCACTGCGCCCGCCCAGACGAGGAGCAGTCCACGGTGCTACCCAATGCCCAACCAGCGACAGGGTCTCAACGTGGACCACCAGGTTTTTGCGAGGGACTCAATGAGGAGGGCAGAGCCATCGTGGACGTCATTCTCGCGTGTGTCGTACAGCTGGTGAAGAAACTGCTCGACCGCCGGCAGGGCACCCCAGCCCCCACCGAGCAGGACCTCGACGCACTCTTCCGCGAAGAGGTGTTAACCGCCGTCACAGAGGGTGCCCTCCAGCGCCCCCCATCATCAACCACGCCGAGAGGTCCTACTCAACACCCTCTGCACGCACCGCACGCCCACAACCAAGATGGAAGCGCGGATTGACAGCCCAGCCCACGCACCGGCGCCCACGCTGAGGGTGCTGCAGTGGAATGTGCAAGGGCTCCGCCCCAAGAAACATGAGCTGCTGCAAGCCGTCTTCCAAGAAGACCTGGACCTGGTTCTCCTACAGGAGACTCTCACGTCCACCAGCTTTGAATGGCGAGTCGCAGGCTACACCCTCCACTCGCTTCCGGCTGGTGACGGAAATGGGCGTGGCTGTGCAGCCCTCATACGAAACACCATCCCGCACAAGAGGATCGCCGCACCCGTGTACTGTGGTGACGGCGTGGAGGTCCTGGCACTGGAGCTAAAGCTGGGGCCGCTCACTCTCACTGTATACAATATATACAGGAGCCAGCGGTACCCGCTGGATGTTGGGGAGCTGCTCTCCCTCGCATCCCACTCCAGCCTCCTTGTAGCGGGCGACTTCAACGCCCACCACCCCGTGCTGCAGTCTGTGTCACCCACTAACGTGACCGGGCGCCACCTGGCCGACCTGCTCGAAGAAGTTCCTGCAGTTCGACTACTGAACACAGGGGAGGCCACGCACGTCCATGGGGGGCGGCTCGACCTCACGCTGGTGTCGGGCGACCTACAGCCCGGTGCCACTTGGCAGGTCCACCTTACCCTCACCAGCGACCATTACGGGACCCTCACCACCCTCACTGTGGCCCCACCAGCTCCTCCTCTCCCGCCGCCCCAGTGGAACGTCAGGAGGGCGGATTGGGCAAAGTTCCAAGCCTCCCTTGCTGAATGGTGGTCCACGTATGTGCCTCCGGCGGACCTGCACCTGCAGGAGAGGGACCTTACGGCGGCCATAGAGAGTGCAGCTTACGCGGCCATGCCCAGGACAGCCTCAAATCGCCGCCGGCGCCCGGACTGGTGGTTTTATAACGAGGAAGTCAGGGAGCACAATCACCGCGTCAACGTCCACAGGAGGTTGTACGAGAAGCGCCCAACGGCCATCAACCTGCAGCTCCTGCAGGACGTGGTAGCCTGCGCGCGACATGTGTCCCTGAGCGCCAGGGAGGCAAAGTGGCTGGAGTGGTGCGCCTCTTTCAGCCAACACACCTCCCTCGGCCAGCTGTGGGGGAGCTTCAGGAAGGCCTCAGGCGCCGCCCCGATCCACCCAGATGCCCACCCACGCCCACAGCAAGAGGCAGATCGGCTGGCGTACTGCTTTACAGCGAGGGGTTCTAGCGAGCAGCATCCTCCCCACACCAGCTACCTCCAGCAGCAGCTGCGCCCACAGCGCGACGAAGAGGTCAGGGAGGCGCGCGGCCAGCCGCACGCGACGGACCAGCCTTTCACGCTTGAGGAGCTGGCCAGGGCGAAACGTCGACGTGACACAGTAGCGGGAGCCGACGGAGTGCGGTACTCTATGCTGGCACACGCTGGGCCCGCCGGGGACGCCGCGCTGCTAGCCCTTCTGAACGCGTCGTGGTTGGCGGGCCGTCTGCCGCCCTCCTGGAAGGACGCCGACATCCATCCCATCCCCAAGCCGAAGGATCACACCAGCTTCAGGCCAATCTCCCTCCTGAGCTGCACCGGAAAAACGGCGGAGAAGATTGTGCTGACTCGCCTACAGTGGAGCGTGGGAAGCCTTCATCACCACGTGTTCGGCTACACCAGGGGGGTGAGCACGGCGGACTGCCTCATCACCCTCCTGGCTCACGCCAACAACCAGCCCATCATCGTAGTCTTCCTTGACCTCGAGAAGGCTTTCGAGCTGGCTAGCCCCCGCGCCATACTGGCCGCCCTTGTGAGGAAGGGCATCCGAGGGAGACTGCTGGGCTGGCTCCAGGACTACCTTCACCAGCGCCGAGCCCGCGTGAAGTTCCAGGGTCACAAGTCTTCCTACCTTACCCTTGAGAACGGGACACCCCAGGGCGGCATCCTCAGCCCGTTCCTTTTCAACGTACTGATGGAACAGCTGGTCGCCCTCCCCTATCGGGAAGGAACCATCCTCTTTAGCTACGCCGACGACCTGGCGCTCGTCGTCACCGGGCGCGGCGAAAAGCTTGCGTGGGCCCAAGAAGCGCTTCACCTTATCACTGCCAAGTGAGAAGAGCTGGGGCTCAAGATCTCGGCAGAGAAGTCCCGGGCCATGGCCATCAAGACTTTCACACCTGCTGGCCAACAGCTTCGCGTCCAAGAAGTCGGCCTGGCCTGGACCGACTCCTACCAGTACCTCGGAGTGTGGGTGGACAGACGGCTGTCCTTCACGCAGCATGTCAAGCACCTGAGGGAGCGGACGCAGGCCCGGCTGAATGTGATGAGGGCCATGAAGCGGCCGAGCGCTGTTGCAACCTTCCCCGTCCTCCACCTCTACTACCTCCAGGCAGTGCGCTCCTTAGTCGACTACAGTGCACCGGTCCTTGTAGCGCTGCCCCGGCAGCAGCAACAGCGCCTGGAGGTGATACAAAACACCGCCATGAGGACCATGTTAGGGGCACCCAGGTGGTGCACTGCCTGTGTCATGCAGAGTGAGGCCAACCTGGTGCCCCTCACCGCCAGGGTGGATTGCATTGTGGCCTGTCGGGTGGCCAGAGTGCTCCAGCGCAACGTTGAAGGTGTTGCGCAGAGGAGACTACGAATGGCCGTGGTGCAGGGCATCGAGTGCCTGCGTAACAACAGGTGGCTCGTAAACGTCAGCCTAGCAACCAACTCCCTCAACCGGGCAGGGAACTGGCTGTGGCGCGACCCCGATACCCCCCACCCCGCCTACGTTCCACCACCACCATGGAACCCCCCCCCCCCGCCGCACACTTCACCGCCACACAGTTGCCCGACAGCAAAGCGAACTGCCTCACCGAGGAGCTGCGCCAGCACGCCCTCATGGCCATGTCTGAGGTCACGGAGCCAGGCAGCGCAGTGTACTTCACCGACGGCTCCGTCGACCCCGACAGCGGGAGGTCCGGCGCCACCTTCGTCACGAGCGGCTTGACGCAAGCGTGGAGGACATCATACCACTGCTCCACCCTCCAGACGGAGCTGGTAGCAATCCTGCACGCCCTCCAGCACGCTCTGCTCCGCCAGGAGGCCACTGTGGTGATACACACTGACTCCCGGTCGGGACTACAGGCGCTGCAGCACGCCCACGCCTACACCCGGGACAACATCCACCTCACCACTACCATCCTGTGCACCCTGCAGGACCTGGCAGCTCAGGGCAGGCGTGTCCGGCTCCACTGGATTCCCAGCCACGTTGGCGTGCGCGGCAACGATGCTGCCGACGAGGCTGCCAAGCGAGCCGCCCACGGCCCCATCATCACCTGGACCGTGCGCCCCAGCCTGCAGCAGCTCAAGGTGCAGGTTAAACGCAGGGCCGCCCACAACGCCCACCAGCAGCACCAAGAATGGGAAGCATTCAAGAGGCAAGCGGCGTGGTATGCTGCAGCCACAGCTTATCGCCCACTGAACCTCATCCTTCCAGCAGCCCAGAGCGAACGGCGTGCTGCTACAGCGTGTGAGGCTGGGCTACTCCACGCGGGAAGAGCTGCACGCCGACTTTGTGGCAGGGAGGTGCGAACACTGCGGCGGCCGCTCCCGATGCCCACTGGTGCACTACCTCCTCTCCTGCCCAGCCACCGCCCGCCTCAGGCCAGAGCGAGCGCCAGCCCCTGCCCCTGTAAGAGGCGCCCTACTGAGGGCGCGAGAGGCAAGAGCCGCCCAGGTGGTCCGCCACA
This sequence comes from Ceratothoa steindachneri, assembly GCA_963969495.1. NCBI lineage: Eukaryota > Metazoa > Arthropoda > Malacostraca > Isopoda > Cymothoidae > Ceratothoa > Ceratothoa steindachneri. The sequence goes on from OZ018326.1 coordinate 93,538,371, forward strand.
CCCCAACAAACGAGCTGCTGGAGGTGCTGAGAACAGTACCCCCTCCGCGCTGATCGCCGCTCGCGCCCAGCCGGGCGACAGGTGATGAAGACCGACGCCACCCACTTGCAGCAGACAAGAAACGCGTGGGACGCTCCACCACGTCTTACTGCACGCCAACACTGACGGGCTGCCCGCTTTGTGTAATTTGTGCATTTATACATGTATTTATATTATTGTATCATATTATTACTGTATTTGTCTTTTTTGTCGTTTTTTTTTGTTGTTTGTTTGTTTTGTTTTTATTTTATTATTATTTGTATTATGATTATATATAAATGTACTCTATTGCACAATAAACCTATAAAATCGAAAGGAACGGGTTACGCGCTCCAGGCCGACCCCAAAAACACCAAACTGCGCCCCGCAACCCACATCCAAAAGAATTTGGGTAACGAGGAGGGAAACTGACGAGAGATCACTATTTAAGGTCTGGGAGAGCTGTTTTATATATAGTGTTTCTAGGATTCGAAGGGTAATGGGACATTTGTGCGAATTTAGAATTTCAAAGTCTTCTAAGGAGGTATCACTTTTACACTTTATTACGTGATCTCTTATCGCTGAATTTTCTTTGGTTTCAAGTATCTTGCCGGTTCGATTACTTATACCCATATGGGAAGAGAATCTTGCCATCAGAGTTCTCACGGAGGTTCCGATATATTTGCCTTGAAAGCATCCAGGACATCTAAATAAGTATATAAGTATATAATCAAACTCCGAAAAATCTTTGGAACCGGATCCTTTATTGTAATGAAAGATTTTATATTTATTTTGTTGATAAAGGCAATTTGACAGAAGAATTTCCTTAGCAATATGTGTAATTTCCGGCTAAGGACTTTATTGTGAATACCCAGCTCTGGCATTATTAAATAATGTTTGTCTTTTGCTACTGTTATCTCAGGGTGGCTTGGTTGATACAATCCACTAAAAAATGTGCTGATTGACTCTTCTACAATGAAAGATGGAAAATCATTGTGGACAAAGAAAGATTTAAGGTACTGAAATTCTTTGTCTATAATATTGTAGGGTGAAAAGAGATGGTATGCTGCGGTGAACAAGGTCCAACAAGGAACTGAATTCTAATTTACTGAAACTATGGAAGTTTGGTGGATCCTAAAAAATTCTGTCTAAATAATGGTCTTTGTTTCATTAACTGGTATATTTGTAAACAGTGACTGAATAACGTAACTCACTCAAAAAACTACTGGAATGTCCTTTATATGCAATCAATTCTACTTGAAAACTGTACGAGTTGGTAATTGTGTATTCATTCCTTGATAATGTGGATAGTAATTCCACAACGTATTTTGCCAGGTTGTAAGTAGGTAAGCTATATTGAGGCCTAAATGGGGCGTATTTGGATTCCAGGTTTATGTATTTGAGGTAAATAATACAATTTGGCTAAGCCAGAGCCTGGGGCATGTAATTTAGAGTAAAGTTCATGGCTGATAATTGAGAGAGATTTACAGTTGTTAAGAAATCGATTTACTTTGTCCTCCAATTGAGTTACAATTTGCTCTTCGGGTTTTTTGCATTTTTTGAGTTTAGAGGTGTCTGCCAAAAGAATTTGTGTTTTGTCTATGTAGTCTTGACGATTTAATATTACTACTCCCTTTCCTTTGTCTGGTTTTGTAATTATAAGTTTTTTATTTCTCTCTAAGTTACGCAGAATTCTTACGTCAGAATTCCGAAAAATAATTGAAGTGGACTTATTTAACCTGAACTTCTCATATATTTCGTGAGAAATATTTGAAAGTTCAATCAGGAATCTATTGAAAGAGCTATAGCAAGAAACAGTTTTTAGGTCCCTGGCTAACTTCTCAAAGTAAACCATGAAAGTAGGCTTGGAAAAAGACAGGTTGGGAAGTTTAAATTCCAACCCAAGTGATAGCAAATACTTTTCTCAGTCTGTGAGATGATAATCTGTAAGAGTTGTAACTACCGTATTTTGGACAACTTTTCCTAAGAGATTTTAACTTACGATCATGTGTTTGAAAGAAGTCATTTTAAAATATTATTTGGCTTCGCCCACTAATAGTTTTAACAAGTAGGCCATCCAATAATGACAGATTATTCATCATTGAGCAGAAATAGGCTTGCACTTTGGGAGAAAGCTCATCAAGCTTCATTGTTTTAGAGTTAATTTTATAATTAATTAAGTAGTCGAGGGAGTCCTGGTAGAACTGAGAGTTATAAATGGATTTAAAGTATAGTTTAAAGTACAAAAAAATAGGACTTTCGAGCCTTAGCAGGCTCGAAAGACTACCGAGGAAATAAGGAAAATCAACGCTTATGAATCCAAATGGAAAATCCGAACTAATGGCGACAAATTCAAGATCATCCCATTAGGAAGAAGAAAAACAGCTGATGTGAGAGTGGAGGATACGCGTTATCACTACACAAACGAGTGCAATGTACTCGGATTGAAGCTCACTTCTAACGACTAAAAGAAGTACCTCACAGAACGGATTCAAAAAGCAACCTCGGCAGTCAGAACCTTCTACGGCTTCAGAAACCTCAGCCCAAAGAACAAGAAGAAAATATACCTGACGCTAGTCAGACCCACCTTCATCTATCCCTCTGCAACTCTGTTCGGAGCCTCAAAAACATCACAAAAAGAGTTGCAAAAGGTACAAAATAAATGTATGTTTCTTATTACTAACACATAAAGGAGGGAAATGAGGAGGAAAGTGGATTTGCACAGGGCGGTGGACATCAAACCGCTTTTCTCCCATTTCAACATAACCCCTGGATGATTTCGTTAGATCTAATTTATATCTCCTACATCCGAACTCAAATTAAGATTTGACAAGATTTTGTTCCCCTTAGGCTTGGTGAAAGGAGCCCCACGCCCCCTTTATTATATAAACTCATATATTTTGCTATTTTGTTCATACCTTGAAAACTATTTATAAATAAAGAAGAAAGCATTCAGGTTCTGCTTTCGGTTTTCCTCGTTTATTTTTTACATTTACTCAGCTATGGAATAATTTAAATGTCATGTCGTTGAAACCCCTTCAATGTAGTTCAAAATATGAATCATAAATATTACTGAGGATATAATATTAGTAAAAGTATAATAAATGCGAATAATTTACATTTTTTTCAATTGACCTGGATCTTTTCTACTCCCTTCTTTCCTATAATGGCTTTGAATGGATCATGGACGTCTTTGCCTCTCTGTAATTCCGTAACTCAATCACTCCATAATTATTTCTTTGATATTAAAAATAAAGAGGCCGGGTTTATGCTCATTGTTTTTTCATTAACATACGGAGTCGAGCATTTGAGATTGACCCTACACTGTGAGTTAGACTCATTATGAGTCAATTGCTAGATATAAGTGGAGAGAATTACATGGCGATTCACGAGGGATGGGAAGCACAGGTGGTCAGATGTCTTACCAGACCAACGAATGCAGGAACATAGAAGCCTGGATTTCCCTTTAACAGGAAAGTAAAAAATTACTATGCTTACCTTTCCATTTAAAAAATGCAATGCCATTTAGAATGTATAAATATGCTGTTTATGAAAGCTTAATCATGACACTATATTTACAGTTGCTCCAAATAGTCATCTCACACTTTACTCTGAATTTCATTCAGACAATTTTCTATATTAATATTTGAAGAAAGATAGATTGTTTGGTGTGTGTATATATATATATATATATATATATATATATATATATATATATATATATATATATATATATATTCAATTATAATTGAACTAGATATAAAATTTAAAAATACTCGTAAAATAAATAAACCTTAGTGAAAATCTTCACGTTATTGCGGTATTTCAGTCAATTGTTTTCGAGTAGTATTCTCGACAAATTTCGATATGGGTTTGTTTCCAAACAAAGTTGCCAAACTTCCCGAAATTCTATATTTTCTATGTTGAGCTTATATATTTATTTAATTTCATATCACAAAATATTCGCAATACAAAACAGTAAGGCATAACAGGAAAATGATAGACTATTTGAGTATTTATAAAATATATATATCATAATTAACTTACTTTTGTCCTAAACATTTTGAAAATTGTGACATTACTAGTTAGGGCAACTGTATATCTCTAAATATTCAATAAATTGCGTTCTCCGGGATTTGAAATAATACATATTTGGTAGAGGTAATAATTTCTTTCTAAATTTCTTCGTATAGTTGTAATTTTTGACGTATTCCTTTTCATAATATCTAAGCGTAAAGCATTGAAAAACTCAATTGTCTTCTTTTGCTGCCCCAATTTCCTATTTAAATTAATCATACTATCCACTTTTGGAGGAATTATAGATTTCGCTTAAGTTCTTTTGAATAAACGAATAAAATATGTTCTCTAAATAAGTAAAAGATAATTCTTGCAAAGCACTGTCGTTTCATCATCGCAATCTACATGTGCAAATGCTTCTTGCTCTCTGTAGGATCAGAGGCAGCGTAAAAACTAAAAATAATAATAATATTAGTTGTCAAGAAATTAATGTTATTTTTAGAAAACATAACAATTAATTCTTAACGTTTTTTAAATTGTTCAAAATTTGCGGTATTCTTTATTAGAGAAAATAATTACTTTAACTATATTAATTAAATATGCGAAATATAGTAGCACATAAAGCTTTCACTTCATTAAGAATTGCCACTGAGAATTAAATCGCTTTTAATCAACTAAATTCAATAGCTTCACCCTAATTTTGCTTTTCAAAAAAAGTTTGTGAAAGCGTCAAAAAAAGGAAATAGTCTTTAAGTTCGATGATGTCAATGGAAACACGAGTATAAAACTTGCCAGCCAATGGAAATCTATGCTTTGATGCAGCGAGGATATTTCGACGAGAATCACTCAGTGATGAATCAAGGAATAAAGTTTAGCTGAGACCTTTGACCTTGGAATGTAAACTAATGTTACTATGGATACCAGCGGAAGTGCAGGAGGTCTCTGTTTTTCAGGCGTCTTCTAGACATGTTGACAAAGTGACTTTGGCTTGACTTGTCTGAAATGAGATGAATGAATCTCTTTTTAATCTTTATTCATTATAAAGTTGAAAGGTTAGGGACCTCTCCAACCACCCCCACACATACACACTTACTCCCGTGGCTTAGAGTGCAAGTGTAAAGGAAGGAAGGAAATTTTTCTGAAGATTAAATACAATAAGAGTAAACCTTGTCCTGAGGTCGGAAGGAAGGAAGGAAATTTTTCTGAAGATTAAATACAATAAGAGTAAACCTTGTCCTGAGGTCGGACTAGTCAACTTTACAAAACAAAATAACAATTACATTTTGGATTAAAACACACACAAAAATTACATTTTTGGTAATTTATTAATATTAAATTGATTACTTCATATATCTCTAATGTACGTTTGATTATTAAAATAATTTTACAAATATAATTTACTTTACTTAGTTTATGCTATTTCCTTTGCATTTCCATAAAACCTATCTTTGACGCATTCTAGTCGTCATTTTTATTATCGACACTTTCCATTAATATTATTTTTATATATTTATGATTAAGTTATAACATTTGATTATAATTCGAACTATTATCACTTTTTTTCTTAAAAACTCGCTCTCTTTATCTTTGAAACTTCTATTACTACCATTATTAATTTCTATTGTTATGATTAATGTTTATGCCACCTGACTTTAATTTAAACTGTTAGCACAGACCCTCAAATGTCCACTTGTATTTCCCCTTCGAAATACCTTCGAGCAGAAGTGACGGGTTTCCTTTGGGGGAGGCGCAGACTAGTGTTCCGAACACCTTGAGAGACAGGACCTCTCCGTCGAAGAAGAAGCCTTGTTCAAGAACTGCTCTATCTCGACAAGGGAAACTTCCCCGTACACCGTAAACCTCACAGGTTCCTCTTCTTCCTCCCTCGATCGAGTGTCTTGTTCTACCTCTTCTCGTAAGTTTTTCTTTTTCTTCTTTCCTCGTTTCTTCTTCCTCTTGGGAATTGTTCTTGGGGCTTTTGTTAGTGGTAGTCTCCTTTTCAGCAGACTGAATCTTTAGGACAACTTGTGAGACTGTGTTTTGGGGAGCCACAGCTTCTTGTTAGTTCCGTTCTCCTGCAGGATGCGGTTTAGTTTCTTCGGAAAAGTACCAGGATTGGCCAGGTTTGCCAAGTGGGTAAAACTGACCATGGCTATTTTCTCTCTAGCCTTGCTTGGCATCACCATCTTCGACGCCGTTATTCCATTATTTTTCCATGTAGCCGTTGCTTTCGCGAATGACTTCGCCTTTGCCTCCTTTTGCAGTTTCGTATGTTCCCTCTTCGCCCGAATCGCTTCTTTTCAGACGGGACACTTCATGACTAGGCCTCTGTCGTCCCCTCCGCAGTTGATGCATTTGAGCTTTTCAGCCGCACATTGCTTCCATCCGTCACCGGACTAGGTGCAGTTAGAGCATGTGACTTCTGTCTCTTTGCACTTTCGGGTCGGGTGCCTCTCGATGGCGTAGCATTTGAATCAGCAATTCACGTGAATCTACTCCTTTTCCTCAATCTTCTCGAGACTACGCGAAGTTAAAAGCCTAAGAGGCCCTCCTTCTTGGCCTTTTGCGCCATCTTGGTGTTCTCAAAGACGAGCTTTGCTATGCCTTTGCCCTTTCCGAATTTTTCGACCTTGGTTATTCTCACCCACTTTTGCTGCGTGACCAGCTCTTCCTTGATTTCTTCGCAAGAGTTATATGTGAAGAAGGGATCAAGCCGTCTGAGGATAAGGGTTCGGCAAACGAGGATTTTTTGAGGTACTGACGCTTTAAGCCCCATCTTCGGAAGTGCCATCTTGGCCTTTTCAGAGAGGAGCTGCCCCACGTCCTCCATCGAGTGTCAAATAGCGGCATATCCGTTCGGAGTGTCTATAAACCTCATAATGCGGTTGTTGAGTACTCCGAGTAGAAATTCTATAACTGCGGGCCTTGTTGGTTTGGCTCCCCCCTGGATGACGCGAGTAGGAACCCGTCTGTTCTCGAGAAATTCCCGCTGAACGGTAATTATTTTCTGGCGGGAGACGTTCTCAGAACTTGGTCTTCACCTTTCCTCCTTTGCCATAACCAGACTTGATCGCGAACTGTTCCGGATAGTAATGATCCCTCCGATCTCCTGAATCTCTCTCTATCGTCAAGCTGGTTTTATTCTTTACTAAAATGGGAGAGTCTGGTATGGCCCTTGTTTCGTTCCCAGAAAGTTTGCTTCCGGTGGAAAGAGAAAGGAGATTATGAACGCTCTTATTTCGACAAAAAGTTCTCTTTGCTGTCACAGAAGGCCGGTGTACGTTAATCCAAATCATGTGAATGCCGATGGGGCATCTTATCTACACAACGTTTAAGTGAATCTCTTGAACAAAACCTTCCTTCACTTGTCAATGGTAAAGGTGACAGTATCCTTCAGGGCAATACACACTCCTACTTGACACGATTGGCACAGGAAAAATTTATTGCATTAGATTGGGAAGTTTTTCTTTTCCCTCCATAATTGCTGGCCTATGCACAATGTGGTTACCATTTATGTAAGTCATTGCAACATTAACTAAATAGCAATGCTCAATCTAATATGGGGGTAGAAAATATATCATATCATATACTTCCCCCCAAATTAATGAATTTTCAAAGGTATACACTATTCAGTTAAAAGATAAGACAGCTGAATAAATGTATTTTTATGTGTATTAAATATTATTTCACTAATTATTTTAAATACTTTCCTAACAAGCTAGTGATAAGGTGCACATTGATATGTCGCTCTTCCATGTTGCAAGCCTTTAAGAAGTACCAGTCTACCAACTAAGAAAAGGTTAGGGGAAGACGTAACTATTCAAGGCATCCTAAAAAACAAGTAAGGGAGAGGAGCGCATAACAACAGCCATACCATACCGAAACTCATTCACACAATTGCCATTCACCTTTCACAGGACTTGCCAACTCGCACTCTCGTATATTATTTTCACATGACTCTTTCTCTCCCTTCTTATTATAAATCCGTATCACCTCAGATCTCGCTGTTATAACCTCTTTTTCGTCTTTTCTTTATACCATAAAAACATTTAACCTGGCCATACTTCACTCTATCTGACCTTCGCACACCAAGCATCCTTCGCTAATTAGCTTCATCTGAACCAATATCATATACACGACATCCTAGTTACTTGAAACTCCGCACTTGTTCAAGGCTTATAGTACGGATTGTAATCAATTCCCCCCTCCCCCACCCTATCTCTCCATCCACCAACACTATTTTCCTACTCTTTGCTGCATTTATTTTCAGTCTCCTCTTCTCACATTTCTTTTCAAGACTTCTTTCAAGCTTTCCAAATCCCTCTCGCCCTCTGCCAATAAAACTAGATCATTAGATTACACTAACAAAGTTGAACTTAATCTTTACTTTAATTATCAGTAGTTGTACTACCATTCCCTCACTCCAATCCGTAATTCCCCCAGTAATTCATACTTCATCCATAAGGATATTGAAGAACAATATCCACATTACCTCACATATCGAACCACTCACTCGGACTATGTTTTACTCGACCACACATCTTACTTCCAACTTAAATACATTTCACGCCATCCAACTGTTTACAACTCACTCAGTTTATTCTTATCACCTGCCATAACGCAGCCCTATATTTATGATAAGCTTTACATAAGTTGTCCCTTCTTCTTTCAGCATCTTTGCATTACGTAAGCAACAGAATCCCCACCACCTCTAAACCCACCTTGCCTATCAAATAAACTACCATCCCTCAGTTATCCTTCCTATACATCCATTGATAATTTGTTTATACACCTTGCCTACCACATTCAACATACTTATCACTCTGTAGTTCCTCTCAACACATTTACTTCCTTTACCTTAGGACAGTGCTACTATCACAGGACTTCTTCATCCCAAGGGAATCTTGTATTTTTAATTGCCTTACAACATAGCCACAAGACGCATTCCATATCACAAGCATCACAACTTGTGATCATCTTAATGACTATATCAGTTACTCAAGCTTTTTTCCCATTTTCAAATCTTGCACACACTAACATTCTCTTGCATGCTTATTGCTTCCATACCAAGTTTGCAGCCGCGAAGCGAATCCAATTTACATTCGATCAATATTCCATACCCATTTTATAGAACTCGTCCAATTCCTCTGGCTATCTAATTTTGGCTTCCCTATTGCTAAAAATTACCCTTTTATCCTCACCCTCGATGACAGCTATTTATGGCTTGGTTGTTCACCTTTTTCACTTTCTTCCCCCAAATCTTCTTGTTTCTTTCCGGATCCTCATTCGTCTTGCGTGGAAATGTATCATTTGCTACTGTCTCACTCTGATTTATTTCAACATTTCTATCATTATGAAAACACTTACACCTTATTCGCTATTCTCAAGCAATTTTTCCATACTCTTCACTATCTCTTTGATTCAAAACCTTATTTTCTTCTCGCTTTCCACCTTCCTCATGCCGTCTCATGTATATTCAAACCGATTTAACTTTATACAGCACAATCATGCGGTTGTATAGTCATATATTCACTCAACAAACATTGAATTAAACTACTTCCACAGATCAGTCATACTCCTAAAATTTTCTCGTTTGGCGAAAATATTTATATTCATACACATTCTTGTATTAATAAAATGGTTTCGCACAGACGAATTTCCTTAAGCAAATATCCCCCCTCTCTCCAACTCTCCATTTCCACCCTCTCCAAGGCAGGCTCCTTTCGTATGTAAACTCAAGGTATGCAGAAGCTGTGATGCTGCTGTAATTATTTTATAAATTCTTATCTTTTGATTTATTTTACTAACAATTAGCTTTATTTCGGTAATCTTTTAATAATAACTTCGGCGGATTCAAAGCTGCTGCCTAGTTTTTAATGTTGTCATATATTCAACACATAGCACTCCCCTCTTTCACTCCTCACTTTACACAAATTATCTCAGTTTACATAATGATGAGGTATAAATCGTATGTCGGGGTCTGCGACAGCCCGACCCATTAATGCTATTGCGTAGAGCGGTCGCAGAAACGAAAGTCTCGGAGTCCCGGTCTCTTAGACCCTCGCTCTCTATTCAGGCTTCGTCTCATTTTGCGAAAATCGGGAGACGATAAGGAAATTCTTCCTGCTGAATATATATGGATAAAATATTATGGTAGACCTCAATCAATTAGGTTATACTCATATGTATTAATATAAAAAAAATATCAGGTGCAAAAATTGTCATTAGGAAACTGCGACAATAATATACCGAAAGCAATTTACAATGAGAACCTTTGAAAAATAACGATAAGACAAAGTCTTCTAAAAGAAAAATAGGTGAAGCTACGAAAATAATATTAGGCAAAAGACGAAAGCTGAGACGATATGGAACAAGAAGAGAAATTATTAAATATACCGAACTCTCCATTTTTGTGGAAGAAATTAAGAATAGAATTTATAATACAAATAAAATAAGGAACTATTGGAGGTAACTGATAGGTAGAACGGATTAAACAACATAAAGTAACTGGCAGAAAGCAAAGGACAGACCTAAAGGTTTAACAGGAAACAAAATGACAAACAGAAAATATATAATTGAAAGAATAGAAGAATTATTTAAGGAAAAATATGATAGTAATAAACGCCATACACCAGGTGATAACTTTTCAATAAATGAAGAGGAAATCTTACCAGTAAGGAAGGCGAAATTTTGCACGCATTTAAGGACAAACTAAAACGTAAAGGGAATTAGAAGGATTGAGTTACGTGAGAACTGATAAAGGTTGTGGGTGAAGGTCTTGTTGACCTACTAGCTATGTAGTTTATGGTCCGACGGATGAGTTGCGTATATTTAATAAAAGGTGACCAGGATGAAGTACAAGCCAATTGCTTACTTATCAACACTATATAAATTATTTACAAAAGTCATAACCAATTCACTTCAGATGGTCGGCCTCTGGCGAGGATAAACTTGTCCTTGCTTTTTCTTCGGACTTGTAAGGCTTTAGATTCAAGTTTAGTTGCGTCACATACGCAATCGTTAGTGAAATTATAAGCTGTGTTTGGTGGCTCGGTAAGTACTTTCTGAGGAAAAAGTAAGAAGTACAGCCGTTCCCACAACGTTGACATGGAATGCACTCTTCATGAGCTGGGAGAGGATGGTGCTGACCCCCGTGTCATTAAATACACTATAGAATTCTGGCTACAATGCCACATTCTATTATATATACAGCCTGACGGATTAACTTAACGCGCGCGCAGCTATGTTGGTTAGCTGCTAAAGATGGAAAATGTACGAATATCTGCTCTGAATTTAGTCTCCGTGAATTGGATAAACTGTCATTTAGTCTGTTAGTAATGACAATGCCATTATCGGCCCTCAGATTGGAACGAGAATGTATCGTAATACCCGAAAGGTAGGTATTAAAAATAATCAACGTTATACAACAACCATGTTTAATCGTCAGTGAAACCTCAAACGATTCCATCAGCAAACCACTGGTAATGATTGAACTCTTATTCCAGTGTAGAAACTTGAAAACACCATAAAATTTAGTGGGCAACCAAATGTTTCCATAACGATCTAGATAATTTCTTTGTTTACTATGAGGATTCCTTTGTTAGTAAGCCGCAAAAATCATATCTCTGATACTCCTGTCTTTAAGAAAACCAGATAGTGTCCCTATTTTGACGAGTTTACCAGTTTAATCCAGTAGTTTGGCAAGTAGGACACGTGCAAATATTTTACCAGGCACTTCCAACAGGAAGATGCCTAAGTAATTTCTGCAGTATTTCTTGCTCCCTTTTTTATAGAGTAAAGTGATAGGATCCTTCATAGAATGAGGAACAAAGCCGGCTTCCCACAGTGGTATATCATTTTATGGAGCTGCGAGGTTAAGACATGGGTTTCAAATTTATAGACCACCAGGCATTACATTTGCAGCGGGGCCTCTTTATTCTTTTGCAATACAAGCCTTATGTAATTCTGCAGAAGAAGGGTTGGGACCAATCTCATCAATTTTCGGTAAAATTGCAGCTTTTCGGTAAAATAATATCATCCGTTGGTAGTATTAAAAAGTTGACCACGGTATCTTCTCAGCAAGCAAGAATACTCTGCTGAATCCTGATTAAAATGGCACCATACACGGTTTGGATACCAGTGTAACATTTTTGATGGTGGTTCATATCATCATCATGTTGGTATTTTTGATGTTGATCTTTCTTCTCTATCACTCATTTTGTGTGAAATGGAGAAAGCGTTTAGTTTCAGCTGTTAGGGTTACAAGTTGCTTCTTGAGTGAAGAAAGAGTCGGTAAGGTATTATGAACGAGTCTTGATACGCGCGTTGAGGTAAATCCCAAATTATAGGCAGGACTTAAGTACAAAAAACAAGGTGATGGGTGTAAAATTTTCTGTGAGTTTGTTTTGTTTGTTAAAAGTCGATTTGGAAGTTTATGAAATATTTTCAACACTCTCTTGAAGCACCATTAGTTTGAAGTTTTTTATAGTTAGAGCATTAGCTTTCCTCCGGTTTGACTGCTTCGCGTTGGTGGTCGAACTGTAAAGCTGACGATGGAGCTCATCACACGATGGTCAGTCCAGTTTTCGGCTCCACCCAAGAACTTTGTGGTGGTAAATTCACATTAGACAGATTTTCGGCTGGTTATGAGGACAATCAGGGATCATTGAATAGATGTAAGGTGCATTAAAAAGTTCTTTAGATAATTTCGAAGGCTGAACCTGATATTAGTACTGCGACGGTCATTCTTGGCACAACGATTTAGAAGACATATTCCATTAACTTTTTCTCGCCCAACACCTTTTGGCCCGATTGTACCTCGCCCGACATGATGGTTTGTTCGCACTTGGCTTAAAATCCCAGAGGGGAATAATCTTCTCACTTCTAGGTATCACGACTGTAATTTCTTCGAGTTTTATATGGAAATCTACCCTTAATGATTTCAGAACACATCAGGGTCTAAAAGAGTTGTTGGGATAAATTCGCAGAAACCATAAAGAAAATACATGGATACGTACAGTAAAACTGGTCACAGATATAGTTAAAAACCTGAAAGCTCTGAAGTGCAAATATGAAGGGCACCATGCTAGTAGAAATGGCACCAGATGAATAAAATATCATAAACCTAATATTTTTATACGTGAGATTCTGAAGATAACCTCAAAGACAGTGGAGTGATTAAATTTACTTAAAGGTGAAAGTAATGTGGCAGACTCGTGCCCTGGTCTATGATCAGTGGAATTTCCTCGGAGAGGCCATTGCCGAGTAGTGGTAGAAAATGGGCTTATGATGATTATAACGTCGAAAATATATAAACATTTTCACATTTATAGGGGTAAATATATGCACATATGCACATTTATAGGGTAAATCCTAATAAACTATGAACAGGGGAGTTTTTTTTCATTTTACCTGGCTTATCTGGCGACTACTGATCATTTAGGAGCATGTTCATTTAAGAGAGTGGAAGATGACTAACCATTTATTGAAGGTTTTGATTCATCAAAGAAAAGTGATTATAAAGGTGAGAGGTAAAAGGTCTCTCTGGTTGAGATATAATAGTCAACATCATCTATGCGCTCTTATCCAACAGACCATTCTAACAGCCGTACAAAAAACTGTATCACTTGGGTATTGTATAAAGGTGGCTCTCGTTGCTATACTAACCGTATACCATCATTGCGTATATTGCAGTTTTCCTTACTATCGAACACCATCCAGCTATATCCCTGTTTTACAACTTTTTAAATGTGCTCATATGGCAGAGTGGTCAGGGCAGAATTTGACCCGTGCGACTATTCTGAAGAATGTGCTGATCAACTCTCCTCTTGAGGATTCGGTAGTTTTCCAAACATGCGCCTCGTACCAAGGTGCACAACTATATCGATAAACAAGATTTGAGTCCGTTTGACAAATGCGAGTCTTTCTTTGGATTAAAAACTTGCCCAATTTTATTACATTGCTCAGAAAAAACATCATATCTAGATTTGGATTAGTTTTCATAAGAAACGCAGTTAATTCTGAAATCAATTTCATAGGATGGAGTTCATAAATATTGGCAAACTAATATTTGATTACTTTAGGAAGAGTAGCTGACTTTGAGGAATATTTATTTAGATAAGCGAAAATAATTAGGTTATTATGCCAGTCGCAAAGTTTTAGATGGATCAAATAATCAAAGAAAACTTTTTAATAGTGTAAGCTCCTTATGCAAGGCTGGATAGGATAAACAGGCAGAAAAAAAGGAAGTTGTCTATCGCTTAAGGCTTGAAAAAATAAATGGAACCAAAAAATCTTGTAGATGACGCGAGACATGGCTCAGCTGTGTCGAATTACGAACTCCATACTGGAAGCAGCTTCTCGGCTGCGAGGTAAAATGGAATTGGATAGCGGCTGTCAAGATGCACTGTGACCGGGATGCTGAGTTAATAGCACCTCCACTCATAGGCACGACTTTTGCTAGCCATACACGTTTCATTTCACTATCTACTTGCGTAATATACCTGTGGGTGGGTTTGAAATAATAGCTTCCAAACTTATGTAAGTGGGGTATCTTTTTTAAGTAAAAAAGGGGGTGCTCATCAACAAGTGCGATATGCGTACATCGAAAGAACTCAACGGAATCATCAAGCAAACTAATCTTCTCGACTGAAATAAAGAAGTCATTCATTTCCTAAAATGGGGGCCACCGCTGTCACTCCACCGACTACCAAGGTAGTTTCTTAGACGGCAGTGTTCCAGGAAAAGAGATTTGGTTGGGAAAATTAGGAACACCTTGAAGGCCATTGACTGCCTCTTACGTAAAATCCGGCTGTGCACTCGGAGATCACAGGGGTTGATCAAGACATAACAATGAAGCGGTTTTCTGACAGTGATAAGTGAATTCAGGCAAATTTATGAAACCGATCTCCTTTAGCTTTTCATTCACGCCCACTAGGACCTTGAACAAGAGATTGATCGTTTAGTCCACACCTCCAGCCAAAGGCGGAGACCACCGTTCAAATCGGCAACCGTCATATGACTCAGCGGAACTCCATTGAATCGAGGTAATCAAATAGAGGAATCTGCACTGAGAGAATAGGTGTACCTGCACTGTTACTGCCTGAAAATATGTATTTAAAGCCAAAAAGAGAACAAAGCCATCATGTCAAAAGTAAATTGCCTATCCAGCTGCCCAGCTTCCATCCCCCATCACGCGGTGGATTTGCCTCCTGTTAGTCAAACAACTCTTTGACGTGGGGTTAGGTCTTAGGTTTAGCCGGGGCGAGGAGCGAGTCTGTAAAATCATCAGATTTAGCAGGGTGGCTCCCGATGAAGTAGAACTGGTATAAAAATTTCAAATGGACACGAGAACTACCCTGCTCGTATTCTTGGAAGAGTAAGGAGAATAGGGATCTTTCTTAACCTGAGTGACGTAGGAAGTACCAGGTCGCACAGAGCGCCACATGGCCAATTTCCTGGCTTCTTGGTCGCCTCATCAACGTCCATGACCTCCTTCTCAAAACATATGACTCACATTGCTTCAAGGAAGCAGCGTGAGTCTCACCGCATTTCACTCTTGGCATTACACAATACAGCTTTATTATGTAAAGCCTTGGAATAGTTATTGTAAATATTTGGTTGACCCGACTTGGTTTGGTTTGGTTTGTATGTTAAAAACGGTGTCAATGGTAACACTTAAACGGCAGTGGCACGAATGTTTTGACAAAGTAGCAAAACAAACCAACTAGCCCTGACTTGAGGAGGCTGTCACGTTTGACTGTGACGAAGAGTGTATGAAAGGGATCTCGAGGCCCGTCCCTGTTATCTTTTTCACACGGTTCAGTTTGGCCGCTCACTGGTCGGTATCTCTTATGTGATATCTTTCAATGGATATTCAATTAGTTCAATCGAATGGACTTCGCTTTTTACGAAGTTATTGTCGAGTGCGATGCCACATGTATAGACGAGTCAGCGAGTAACCAAAGAGCACTCGTAAAGGCCAATTGGGCAAGGTCAACCTCATTCATCAAATGTGTCCCGTCCGAGAAGGGGTCGGCCATCGATTACATACATATAACCCTGGCTAATTCTTGAGGTTGATGAAACATGAATCCTTTTGACACTATGCTTTCATCCATAAGCGAACTATCAATATTCATTTGAAGCCGAAGGGATTCAAGAAACTGGATAGCTTTTTAATTAATAAAGGATCCTCAACGATACCGTGATTCCACCAACCTTTTAACATTCATATTTTAAATAAGCTTTCCCCCCTTCCCCACACAAAGGCAATATTGGGGAGGATAGACCATCGTTGGCCTGGTTTAGCTCACCAGCGAATCTACAAGGGATCCATCCGTTTCGGAAAATTCCCTTAGAGGAGAGTAACTCCTAGTATTTTTGTATTTTTATTTTTATTTTTCTTTGGGTAGGAGGGCGGAATGTCCATTTTCTTATCGCTACTCTAACATCCTTCAGGTAAGCACCGAGGCCACCAGACTAGCATTATCCTTGTCTTTTGCTAAATAACAAAAGAAATGGCCAGTTGCGATGGTCTACGGGAAAGAGGATAGTCCTCTTTTCCATTTGACTCGCCTGAGACCCGTGTCGCCTTGTGAGGACTTTGTCCAGAAATAAACTTTGCCTCGGTGGAAACTACAGCTGAACCAGTGTTCTCTCCCGGGAGGACACACTCGTCTGGGATGAGGCCACCCTGTGTTCCGCACCTTCCTTAGGTAGGTGGAGGCCTCAATTCTGCCGTCCACCGTGTTGCGTTTAAGATCCCTATCTAAATCTCATCAGGTTTGTGGTCTGGTGGAGAAAGACGTCTTGCGCGCCGGTCAGCTGAGCTAAATGGGGAAAATTTGAGGGGTGTGCATGCCTGATTCTAAGTGAGTCACCAGAAGAGGGTCGATTAATTGAGCAACGTGGAATAATAGACCTCGCCACAACTTGTCGCATTCCCGGTTTTTTTCCTTTTAAGCAGCTCACACCGGAAGCGTTTGGATCTATTGCCGCATGTTACGAACTCTTAGCTGACCCCAGCGAAAGAGAAACGAGAGGGAGATCGTCCTCTGTCCAATTTGAAAGTCTCCCATAGCGAATGTGAGGTAGAGGATAATGAGAAACTCCCTCAGAAATCAACGTAAGAGAAAAGAGAAACCCTCTTCATGAAAAAAATGGGAGGGGCCACATAGAAATCACAGGGATTGGCACCTCCTTTTAAAGGAGGAGCTTTGTGCGGATAGCTCCAGGATTAGTAAAGTGAAACCACTTTAAACTAATTGGTGTTGGTTATAAAACAGCCCCTCTACCAGTTGAAGGTGTTTAGTCGTTTTCTTACCCGACCTTAACATCAAGGTTGGGCGAGTTTTTATCTAGTGAGATATAGTGGCAGGCAAGGAGACAGGCTGGATCCCTTATTAAGCTATACTACTTAATCGTCGAAAAGACGGCCAGGATATAATGATCTGTCATGTTACAGAATAGGCCCAGATACTGGAGTCGAGCCATTTAGTTTGCCTAAAAGTCATCATGGAGGTAAAAACCTGCCCGCCATGAGTAGCAGATCTATATTCATCAAAGAATGGACGCAGAGAAGTGTTTTATCCATTAGGCGCAGAGAAATGTTACCGTGGCAAAACCGATTTTTCCTTTATTCGTGACCTACCCCTCAGGTCCCCTCAAGCCTGGTCTCTTTTTGTTTATATACGTTACATAGCCTCTCTTTTGACATGGCCC
The DNA here is from genome assembly GCA_963969495.1 of Ceratothoa steindachneri. Lineage (NCBI taxonomy): Eukaryota > Metazoa > Arthropoda > Malacostraca > Isopoda > Cymothoidae > Ceratothoa > Ceratothoa steindachneri. The sequence goes on from OZ018326.1 coordinate 93,556,128, forward strand.
TTAAACCTAAATATCGAAAAAAGGGGCGCATAAAGAGAAAAAGGAAACACACCAGCTTCCACAATCCCTGTTAAAAAGAATTAGCACTCGAGTCTGGAGGACACGCCACTCCTCCAGGTCACACGCGTAGTAATATACGCATCGTACACACCTGCGGGGCCTTAAACCTAGTTAGAGGAAAATTGAGAAGATTCCTTTAGAGGAAAAGAGGTACATGGAGAGAAAGAGGGAAAACACCAGCTTCCCCAGGCCTAGTCAATGTGTTTAAGTCTAACGAGTGTGCTAGGCTTTCCTTATTGGTCCTCGGGCCTTGATGACGTTCCGCTTCTCGAAGTACCGCAAGTACCAAGTGTACAAATGAGTTACTCATCTTGTATTAATAGTGATTCGCTTTTATTTTAAGCCCAAGTTATGAAAATCTCATTAGGCAGTGTTGTAAACAGTGACTCATTGTTTTGTATATTTTTCTACTCACTGAATGTATCGTAATTGGTGATGTCTGAGTGTATAGTTATGAGAGTATGGCGATGTAGACCAACCTGATTCAGTGTTTGAGTTTTACTCGTAAGAGTAATTCGTTGTTTAATCATTCGAAGGAGTTTTCGTAATCTACGAATATCCCATATTCGTATTGTTAGTTCGCTGCAATAATTGTTAAACAGTCTGAGGTTTTTAACTTGTCTTTTTAATATGGTTCTCTTTAAAGTCTTTATCTTACCTATATCTGCCTCTGCCTGAGTTGTAGTCATTTTACAAGATTAGTCTGAAGATCAAAATGCTTGAAGGTCTAGCTCCTTCTGTTGTTCAGTGCAATTTATTTTTCTAAGGCTAGGAAACTAACTTAGCTACCAGGTACACCGTAACAAGCACTCATATTTCTCCATCCGGTTGTAAGTTTTAAAGCGGTTACCATTATCTGGGTTTTGGTAGCACTATTAACTTAGAGAATAACGAAGTGATTACAAATTAGGTTTGCCTTCTTGCCTTTACTAACACATTATCGATGGCACTTGAGAAAGCTGGCGACATTTACTCATAGATTGTAAGTGCCTCTGCTAGCTGTCTATAATTAAGTGTGTACGAATAATCTAAGCCGTTTTTTTAAAAGTTCGAGTACTTTGCATTTGCTAGAAGTGAACCACATAACCAACCATTTGACCACTTATAATAAATCTTTAACGAATCTCTACAGAACCTAATACTTCTTTTCACAATTTTCCAATTGGCCGAGGTTTTAACATACGCTGAATTTATATAATTTTTATATATTTTATTATCAAGGTAATTGATTTATAGATAATAAAGCTAAAGGGGTTACATATAAATTTATAACTTAATTTTTCAGGAAAATTTACAAACTATATAGCTTTTCTTTTTATAACTACACTTTGGGACGTTCCTTTAGCTAGTCTTCAATTCAATCTAAATGTTTAAAAGCAATTCAATTTTCTCATAGTTTTCAATCAGTTTTATGGTGCTCTACCGAAATGCCAAATGGAAATCAAAATATATTGTATTCACTACTCTATTTTTGTCCAAAGTTTCTGGTATGTTGCTATAAACGTGCAATAAGTTTTTAAAAAAAGAGGATTCCTTCAAAATCTGACTATCCTCGATTAAATACAATAATCAAAGTATTTATGGTTTGAATACGATTTAATGAATATAATAATTCATCAGGTTTTATTTTTAACAATATAGATCTATAATTTAATGTTCACTTTTATACCTTGCGTAAAAATAAGAATTACTTTGGCTGATTTCGTTAATTGCGATGCTAATAAATGCGATGCAAAAGAGGACCCGAGAGAGAGCACTTGTTTCTCTCCGGGCCCTGGGGTCGGGATCAGGTGCTTCTCCGCCAAGTTTCCGTTGCACCGGGGACAATACCTCTACTACAGCATCGACCCTCTTGCGAGGAGCAAGTTTTAATACAAAGAGGAAATATCTTAGAGAAGGAGAAATAATATCAATACATTTTCAGAATATGCAAATGATAAAATTGCACGAAAATTTTAATGATAGATTCTATTTGGGACGAATAGTCGTTGAAATAACAACATTATATTACACTCAACTTTGAGTCCTGTACAACCACATAACCAATCACCCTAGTTTTTACATGAATCCATTGTGTAATGGAGAGTAAAACTAGAATCACTGCAATATACCAGAGACATTGAGTTGCACTGCCATTGGTCAAAGATTTCGCAATGGCTATTATCACAAGACTTGCATAAATTTAAAGGATAAAATTATATTATTAATCATTAAACCCACTTTATTTAATAACATTAAATATTTAAGATGTTAATCATATTCAAATAAGATCAGTAAATTCTAAATTCTAGAAAGAAAATTTCATACCAGACCTCAAAAGGATAGATTTCGCTTAATTGAGATGATAATAAACGCAAGATTTTACAAAATATAGAAGCTAAAATAAAATGTGTCTGGATCAAGTACAAAAGAGCTGTTTATAACATGTATAGTTTAGAAAAGAGGCAACTATCTTAATGAGAGTGAAAATTTGGCTTATAGATGGTTAGGAGAAAAACTATAATAATGAACATTCGCAAATGTATCGGAAACCTAAGCTTTAAATTGAAAGAATAATTAAAAAAATATCTAAAAGTAAAAATAATATCCAAGAAGATATCCTTCTAGGTATGATACAATAAAATAATCACTAAAAATAACGAAAAAAGTAAATAGAAGCTTAATTGTAAACAATTTGGTTTAGGTTCTTATAAAGAGGCGACACTTATCCTCCTGACCAAATACAAGCTTGAAATTTGACAGGATACGAAAAATTGTCCAATATTGACATTAAAGAAGATATATGCGTAGACAAAGAGAAAGTGAATGTCAATATGTTTCCGGAACAACTCATTATTTTGGAATACTCGCATAATACTGGACGAGCTCAATTTGATTTTAAAATAGCCAATGTAATTCTTAATTTTAAGCAAGATATAAAAGTGAACATTAGATTATAGATCTATATTTTTAACGATAAATCCTGATGAATTATTATATTCATTAAATCATATTCAAACCATAAATACTTCGATTATTGTATTTAATCGAGGATAGTAAGCTTTTGAAGGAATCCTCTTGGTTTAAAAACTTTTGCACATTTATAGCAACATAACAGAAACTTTGGACAAAAATTGAGTCCTCAACGTTATAAAATAAAAAAAATTATATAACCTTAATCTCTCTCTCTCTCTCTATCTCTCTCTCTCTCTCTCTCTCTCTCTCTCTCTCTCTCTCTATATATATATATATATATATATATATATATATATATAAGAAAAGAAATTGGACGCGAATGAGCAATGAGACAAGAAACAGGAGTTTTTTAGAGGTAAGAGAAAGGGACATTAGAAGAAGACTAGAATCATAGAGAGCAGAGGGCGGCACAATGAAGGCAATCCTTACCGAGGAGACAGAGGAATTTCAAACTTTTTTTTCCCTGGCGTTATCTCTGTCTTCTCGGTAAAGGATTGCCTTTATGTGTTTGTACGTGAGGCTCTTGCTTGTTTTATGTTTTGGTGTAAGTTGAACCTGAGGGTCTTGTCAAAAGTTACCCCCAGGATTTTGGTGCATTGAGTGTATTCGAGCCTTGTTGGGTTTTGGTGGATCATGTCTGGCGTGTGTGAGTAGATTTGTAGGTTGTGCATGAAGTGGTCTCTAGCGCCGTAGAGTGTCATCTTTGTCTTCTGAGGATTCGTGGCAATCAGCCATTTATCCTCGTAATCTGTCTTCACGTCTAGTATTCTTTGTGCGTGGAGCGCGATTTCTTGTGGGGCCCGGCCGCTGACAAGAATGGTCTCGTCATCGGCGTAGGTCACTATGTAAGTGTGAACGCAGTTTTCTGGTGGGCGTGGGGTTTCGTTTTTGAACATGATGTAGAGTGTGGGTGCCAGTACGCTTCCTTTGGGAACGCCTGAGCGTGGTGTTAAAGTCCTTGATAAGGTTTTGTTGTATCTAATGTGGCAGCTCCGTTCAGGGAGGTAGTGGGAGAGGAGCCTGATGGTGCAGAGAGGTAACTCCGTGTTGTTGGCGAGTTTCCAACGGAGTCCCTCGTGCCACACCTTGTCGAAGGCCTTCTCCACGTCCTTACTGACGGAAAGAGTCTTATGGTGTATCTGTCGTTTCTTTTTTATTCTGTCGTGAACGATGGTCACGGCCCCCTGAGTGGACCTGCCTCTCCTGAACCCGTATTCATGGGGGGAGGACCAGTCCTTCTCTTCCAGGAACTCCCGTAGGCGGCAGTTAACCATACGTTCAAGTATTTTGCCTCGGTGCTCTAATAGAGCAATAGGCCTGTAGTTATTTAGGTGTTTTGGGGTCTTTGTGGTGTTTATGTAGCAGTATGTTGTGAGAGACTTTGAATATTTTTTGGGAAGTGGCCTGAGGCTAGTGAGGCGTTGAATAGATGTGTGAGTGTGGGGTATATATCTGCGGGAAGGTTGTGTATGAGTATGGCTGGTAGGCCGGAGGGGCCGGGGGCGCGTTTTGGTGTCGTTTTTATGTAGTGTTTTGTTTCCTGGACGGTGATTGGAGTGGTTAGTGTGGACGTGTAATCGAGCACCTCCATTCGTATCAGGGGGGGAGGCCTTAGCTCGTGAGCGTGAGCCCGACACTACTCCTGCGCTTGTGGTTTTGGTTGGTTGTGCGTGTGTACTGTGTCCCAATGAGACCTAAATAAGTCGAGGATGTCGTAAGTGTCTGTGAGTGTGTGGTTGTTAATTTGGAGTGTGATTGGTTTGCATGGTTCAGTGCCCAGCATCCTTTTTACGTGCCGCCAGAAGAAGGAAGGGTCCGTGCAAGGAGTTTCGTCCGCGATGTGGACGACCTCACGCCACTGCCGGTTCCTGTCTAGCTGCATGCACTGTAGGATGCGGGCACGTAGTTGATTTATGTTGTGTTGACGTGGGCCTCTGGTGTAGTGGTTATTGTACTGTGTGATGAGTCTCTGTGTGTGTATTGAGAATGTGAAGTGTTTTATGCAGGTGTAGTTTTTTTGTGATGAGTGTAGGTTTCGTGCGGTGGTGATGGTGTCTAGAAGTGAGCACCAGTGGTGTTCTATTAGTCCTGGATTGGTGTCCTCAGGGTCGAGGTTATGTGGTGTATTTGTGGATATGTGACTCCTGAATTCTACCCAGTTCGTGTTTTTGTAGTCGTATAGAGGTGATGTAGGGATGAGTATGGGAGATGTGGATATGAGAAGGCATATCGGTATGTGATCAGATAGTACTTGGGGACCGGGTAAAATGTGAGTGTAGAAGCGTGTGGCATGGTCGTTGCGGAAGACCACGTCCGGGGATGTGGTGCCTCCGTGCAGACCGAAGAACGTGGGGAAGGTAGGGCCGATGTGCTCGCAGCGGTAGCACCGCAAGGCACCAGCCAAGTAACTTCCCGCATAGTTTGTGTTGTTGGAAAGGAGTGTCGGGTGAGAAGCGTTGAGGTCACCCACGAAGAAGATAGGCAGGTTGTAATTTGATAGGGCCCGGAGTGGGACTTCTAAGTTTAGCTGTATTCGTGGTGGTCTGTAGTAAGTGGCCACTATTATAGGGCAGGAGCTTGTCTTTATCTTGCAGGCTAGAAAGGAGGTGTCATGTGTGTTAATAAGGGAGTGGTGTATGTCGTAGAATGGACTCTCGACGATATACCATATATGACTATTCGTTGAGGGAATTATTTATTTATATTTAGAGTGCGTGGTGTCTGGTCGACCGAGCTCAAGGATAATAATATGGCTATCATTAATAAAATAGAGTTTTATCAATAAAAACTATCAACAACACACAAAACGGAAAATATTGACATAAACAGAGAATGGAAAAGGGTCGTGGGAAATCTAGCTAATCCGAAGATTAAGATTTGGAAGAGATTTAAGAAGGTAAAACAAATAAAAGTTAAAGGGATGGGATGGTTCGTAAAACCATTTAAAGCACACGATAGGGTTGACAAAAGGGTAAAATACTCAAAGGTAACGTTCAGCTTACGTAATTACACTTGTTGTGCAGAGGAAGGCGACGTGAAGCAATCTTCGGTCCGCTTGCGAGTTCCAGCCGAAGGAGGGGGGGGGGGAATTAAATGATCCTGACGTGGCGTCTTGGGAATGAGAACCGATTCTTGGCGAATGGGCTTAAAGAACAATGGCTGTTCTACGTTGTTCTCTTCTCAACAACAGGGAAGGGGGGTGAGAACCGTCTCTTGTCTACGGGCTCAAAGAACAATGGCTGTTCTAAAGTTGTTCTCTTCTGAAAAACAGGGGGGAAGGGTGAGAACCGTTTCTTGTCAACGGGCTCAAAGAACAATGGTTGTTCTAATGTTGTTCTCTTTCTGAACAACAGGGGGGAAGGGTGAGGACCGTTTCTTTTCAACGGGCTCAAAGAACAATGGCTGTTCTAACGTTGTTCTCTTTCTGAACAACAGGGGAAGCCTTGTGGACTTGGCGTCATGAAGGCCCGAACCTTGACACTCAAGGGATATTGTCCTCTTCTGGACAAATGATGGTGGATCTCGAGGTAGGGGGCCCTTTGGTGCACAAGGTGAGACTGGACCGTATAGATGTCTCGCGAAGAAAATCTGGATTTGGAATCTGCTCTTAGTGGTAAAGTTTCCATATAAATAGTCGAGACATCCCCTTGGCGTAGGGGACAATGGAGTGGGGACTTCGAGGGAATGCACAGCCGCGCCTGAGGACAATACCTTATCTGCCCATAAGCCTAATTCAATCTGGCGAGGTCGGTGCATGGGGGAGAAACGGGGAAAGATAAGCCTCCTTGGTTAAACATTGACTCAGGTGGCGGCTATAATGCGCCCGGCTTCAAGGCGAAGATGCACGTGGGTAGCATCGTGTTTCTAAAAACATGTGATAACGGTTGAAATTAAGCGGCCTCAAACCGTTCTATCACAGTGTATGTTGCAGGAGGCTGACTTGCCTGGTACCGTCCCCTTCTTCTTGGTAATTGCCCAGGAGGCGTGGGGAGCGAGTAGCTTGACGCGTGTTGGCTGTTGTTTTGTTTCACGGCGGTGTTGTTGTGTGGGGGAGCCATAGTCAAGGGAGGAGTGTGTTCTGTGGGCGGAGATGTCAAAGTAGTGTCCTTGGAGGGGGTAGAGTCTTGGCGGGGGGAGTTTGCGGTGGAGGTGGGTTGCGTAGAGCTGGGAGAGGAAGGGCTAGAGATAGTTTGAAAGGTACAGATTATGAGAGGAGGGGTGTCAGGGGAGAGAGGAGGTTGGGTCGGCGGAGGGGTGGAAGGAGGAGAGGTGGAGAGAGAAGGAGTCTGACAAGGAGGTAAAGGAGGAGGAGCGGAAGGAGGAGGAGTGGAAGGAGGAGGAGTGGGAGGAGGAGGAGTGGGGGGGAAAGTAGTGGAAGGAGGAGTGGAAACGACAGGACAGAGGGAGGTTTGTTTGTCCCGTGCCTGTGTGCGCGGGTGGGGCTTTGGGGTAGGTTTTTTGTATTGGCACGGGGTGTGGGGGACTGAATGCGAGTGGGAGGTGGGGTGACGGTGGGAGCAGGGTTGTGAGCTGTGGATGAGAGGGTGGAGAGGAGTGGAAGAGGGGTGGTGACAGTGGAAGGAGGACGGGGTTTTGATAGAGAGGTGGAAGGGGTGCGGGCAGGAGAGGTGGTTGGGAGAGAGGTGGGAGCAGTGGCTAAGGAAGGTGCAGGGACAGGACAGGCGGCGGGGGGAGCGTGATGGAAGTGGGGGCCAGTGGTTTCCGGTAGGGAGGTGTATGTACCCATCGGGGTGGGGAGGAGTGCGAGTCTGCTTGTGTATTCTTCTATTAGAGCGAACGCCTTCTCAAAGAAGGTGATCTGCAATATGCCATTGGAGGCGAATAGTGTCTTTAAAATCTTGGCTTATAGTCGAGGGTCGCCCTTCGACATGTCTTTTGCCACCGTTCAGAGCAAGGTGGCCAGGTGTAGTTTTATTTTTGTGTTATCGTTACTTGTGTGATGTGGGGTAGGAGTGGGTGTGTGGTGTGGGGTGGGGGTGATTGTGTGATGTGTGGGTGTTGGTAGTAGTGGGGGTCTCTGAGTGTGGTGTGCTGGGGTGGGTGGAGATGGGAAGTGTGGGTGAGGTGTGGACGCTGCAGGGGGGTAGGGTGTGTCTGTGGTAGGGCCTGGGAGCAAGCAACGTTGCGCCAGCAGCTGCGGCGAATGTTCTGGTGAGGGAAGGGGAAGGAGGGGGCGGGGCGGAGTGTGTGGTTGTATGTACTTGTTGTGGGCGCCGTATAGCCACCACGGCGTCATGGCGGGCCTTACTCAGGTAAGGGCATCTAGGGTTGACGGCCACGTGGTCGCCGCCACAGTTCGCGCAGAGGGCTGTCGTTGAGGGCTTTCAGCAGATTAGGTCTGCTAAGTATGTGTGGGTGTTGTGTCCGGTCTTGTAGCACCGGTGGCATTGCGTGGGTCTTATATTGTGCTGAGCTGCTATGTTTTTTGGGTGTGTGAGTGTGCCGCAGACCTTAATGCCTTGGTCTAGCAGTGTGTTCATTGTGGTGTCACTGGACAGTGTGATCACTGTCCAGTTTTTCGTCCTGCTAAAATACAGGTCCTTGATGACCTCCTCTCCATACTCCTGACGGGGGTGAGTGCAGAGGTCATCGTTTGTGAAGGCCAGCCACAAAGGATTGGTCTTTTTCACTCGAATCTGGTATCTTTTTATGATACCGTCAGCAAGTTTTGTTGATAGATTGTGGGTGGTGAGTGTGTCGGTTGTGTTTTCGTGGAAGGTTAGTGCGTCCTCCTGTGATCGGAAGACGAGCTTGTGGCCTGTACGTAATTTTATTATGTTCGTGATCGGGCTGTTGTGTGTGGCGGCTAGGTTAAGTAGCGTGAGGTGGTCAATTGTGGCGGGGTTTTTTTCTGTCGTGTGTGTCAGTATTAGGTGTATATTGCTAGGTGCCATGTTTGTTCTTATCCTTTGATTTACTTTACTTTGCTTGGGGTGTGCCCCCTCCCCGCCGATGAGAACCCCTTGAACATGACTCGGATGTGGTGAGGGGTGATAGATGAGTATGGACCTGGTTGGGCTCCTCAGAGGGTGTAAATACATGGCGGACTTAATGATGACTGAAGTCAGAATCAACTGACTCCAGTCGGGGTAGCGCTATTGGGTTTTGGGTATTTAACAGTTACGTCCGACATCTCACAGAGACGGTAGAGTATCCCTCTGTGGTCTTAGACGGTGACCGCAGGTTAGGTTGTTATGCCTCCCCGCGTTTGTAACTGAAATCCCGATCCAGGTTGCTCCTTCCTCTGGGTTCCGCAGCGGGGTAAGCCTCAGACCTCCTTTCCCCAGAGTTTACAATTATGCCTTTTCTAAGTACAACGGCATAGTTGCCAAGAAGCTATATGTGTAGAGTCACGTTCACGGAGCCAGACATCACGGCGGGGCAGGGATGGGGGGGGGGTCGTAGATCTTTTATTCTGGGGGGGAGGGGGGCGTAGATCTTTTATTCTGGGGGGGCGGGGGGGTTGACTCAAGGTTTTATTTAGGTCCGGGGGTATCTGACAGGGTCGTGGTTACTACCGTCCTCGGTTTGGCTGATGATCAGGAGTGGTTCTGGAGGTGACTTACCCTCGACTTTTCCTCCTTTGCTGACGTTCATTGTATTCATACAGTCATCTACGTTGCCAGAATGTTCTAGAAATTCTTCAAACATATAAATAATTCTCGAAAGTTCTAGAAATCTCTAGTGTTGATTTTTCACCAAATTAATGCTGAATCTATGTGGAATGTAAGAGAACTGCCATTGCTGTCGAGGTCGCAAAAAACAAAATATAAGGTGAATAATAGCTATTACTACTGTATTACTGTTTTTATATACTCTTTAAATACAGTATATCATGTTTATACGAACAACTCAATAAAAACCCTTGAAACCTTTTAGGTATTTTTACTATTCGCGTCAAAGTTATGTTATTTACCATAAATGGGCTAATTTAAAAATTCAATGTCTTAGCTACAAAAACAAAGTTTTGGGATAAAAATTGACTATTTATTTAATAGAGCCACAAACAATTGGAAAATAACACTTTAATCCAAGGAAAAGAAACAAGTGAAATTTTGTTACACAGTGTAATTTGATTAAAAATCATTATCAAGACTCATTGCACAATTGTTCATTTAAATATAATTATTTTTGCTGCTGATATATAGTTGTTTAATTAATATACCAATAACCTCCTCAAATACCCCTCGCACCCTATATAATATATATATATATATATATATATATATATATATATATATATATATATATATATATATATATATATATATATATATATATATATATATATAACTTTCATGAAAGCGAAAGAATGATTAAATGAATCCAGCAAACCGAAAGAAACAGAAAAACAGGATCATTTTTCTTCGGAAATGTTATTTCCTAATTCGTAAAAATTCTGTACAGGGGTGAGATTCGAACCGTGCACACTGAGGCAGCGAGCAACCGCTTTGATCTCATTAAACTGTACCGTAGACCACCTGGCTACGTGAAAGACAAAAATCTTCCGAATAAATAAGCTTTTAAGGTACACTTCGCAAGGACGATCGGGATTATGAAAGAGAAAGAAATTTATAGGGAATTCAAAGGACAAAGGAGAGTTAAGGTAAACACGCGGTGAATATACAATATATAAATCTTTCATGAACGCCAAAGAATAATGAAATGAATCCAGCAAACCGCAAGAAACAGAAAAACAGGATCATTTTTCTTCGGAAATGTTATTTCCTAATTCGCATAATTTTCGTACAGGGGTGGGATTCGAAACGTGCACACTGAGGCAGCGAGCAACCTTTTTGATCTGAATTAAACCGTACCATATACCACTCGGCTACGCGGAAGATAAAAATCTTCCGAATAGACAAGCTTTCAAGGTACGCTTCGCAAGGTCGATCGCCCTAGTTTGCACGGTTTGAAGCCCTTTTTGCGAATTAGGAAATAACATTTCCGAAGAAGTATTATCCTGTTTTTCTGTTTCTTGCGGTTTGCTGAATATATATATATATATATATATATATATATATATATATATATATATATATATATATATATATATATATATATATATATATGGCATGAAAGACTCGACGTATAGGTGAGAATGGATGGGGAGAAAGAAAAGTCCAGACACTACACAGAGCTCTTTATTGACGTTTCGCCTTTGGCTTCCTCAGAATGGAACTGACAAGAGAGATGGAAGATCGCCGCTCGACCATTCGTAGAGTTAGTCTGGGTCGCGGTCAATTGCTCTCCCCTGGCCGTTTCCCCCTCGTCTCGACCCTTTCGCCTCTTCATTAATGAGCCTTGCCGCACCTGTCACCAGCTTGAAGAAACCGTCCCGGTGATTTGTCGACCTATAGGAGAGAATATATGTAGCTTTAATAATCCTACGCTCACGTTTTGATAAACCTTTTTGAACTATACTCACTCCATCCCATTTGGGTAAATGCCCACATTCATCTATATGCACCACTAACGAGTTTGAAGTTCTATGTGCCCGGACGTGCCTCTTGTGCTCACTAAGTCTATTTTTGATGTCCCTACCAGTCTCTCCGTAATAACTCTTGTCGCACCCTTCTCACGCAATCTGATAGATTATGCCCCTATCCGTTTGGGCCCTAAACTTTTTGTGCGAAACCAATTCCTTGATCTTCGTCCCAGCATGATCGGCAACTAGCAAACCCGTTTTCCTGAGGGCCACATTTATGCTCTGCGCAGCCTTGCAGTAAGGCGCTGAAAGGTACCTGACCCCATCTAATGTGCCTGTCAAGGCCTCATTATCCGCGGTCCCATTTGTCGTGCTACTCATTTTGCCTCTTTCCGATATCCCGACCGCTTTATACCTCAACTTTATTAAGAGACCCTCCGGATATTTTAGTTTCATAAAAGCATTCTTAATGTAGTTATACTCATCAGTTAAAAACTGTTGGCTACAAATCCGGATGGCCCTGAGGTAGAATCCTATCACTACCCCAGTCTTCGTTCTATCGCTGTGTCCCGATAAATAATTGATAAATAATGTCCCAATAAATAATGGATAGATAGAACGAAGACTGGGGTAGTGATAGGATTCTACCTCAGGGCCATCCGGATTTGTAGCCAACAGTTTTTAACTGATGAGTATAACTACATTAAGAATGCTTTTATGAAACTAAAATATTCGGAGGGTCTCTTAATAAAGTTGAGGTATAAAGCGGTCGAGATATCGGAAAGAGGCAAAATAAGTAGCACGACAAATGGGACCGCGGATAATGAGGCCTTGACAGGCACATTAGATGGGGTCAGGTACCTTTCAGCGCCTTACTGCAAGGCTGCGCAGAGCATAAATGTGGCCCTCAGGAAAACGGGTTTGCTAGTTGCCGATCATGCTGGGAAGAAGATCAAGGAATTGGTTTCGCACAAAAAGTTTAGGGCCCAAACGGATAGGGGCATAATCTATCAGATTCCGTGTGAAGGGTGCGACAAGAGTTATTACGGAGAGACTGGTAGGGACATCAAAACTAGGCTTAGTGAGCACAAGAGGGACGTCCGGGCACACAGAACTTTAAACTCGTTAGTGGTGCATATAGATGAATGTGGGCATTTACCCAAATGGGATGGAGTGAGTATAGTTCAAAAAGGTTTATCAAAACGTGAGCGTAGGATTATTGAAGCTGCATATATTCTCTTCTATAGGTCGACAAATTACCGGGACGGTTTCTTCAAGCTGGCGACAGGTGCGGAAAGGCTCATTAATGAAGAGGCGAAAGGGTCGAGACGAGGGGAAAACGGCCGGGGGAGAGCCATTGACCGCGACCCAGACTAACTCTACGAATGGTCGAGCAGCGATCTTCCATCTCTCTTGTCAGTTCCATTCTGAGGAAGCCAAGAGGCGAAACGTCAATAAAGAGCTCTGTGTAGTGTCTGGACTTTTCTTTTTCCCCATCCATTCTCACCCATATATATATATATATATATATATATATATATATATATATATATATATATATATGCCTTTGTATTACGAAAATTTTTGGCATAAATAGCTAACAATATAAAACTAGGAGATAAAAGTAAAACACAAATTTAAAATTGACTATATTTATTTTTTTAAATCTTAAGCGACGAAATAGACAATTTTCAGATCCTTGGTTCTCGTCTAAATAGCAACCTGCTCAGGATTTTAGAGTCATTTTTTATGTAAGCAGAAGAACATATGTTAAATCCTGACTCAACTTTTCACCCCTGTTAATTTTTAAAACCAACCCATTATGATGCTCTTCCCTTTATATATATTTTTTCAACTAGTTTTTGACGGGGAACGTGCATTGACGGCCCTCCATGTAATGTAGCATCAGACTATTTAAGCCTTCCCTCAACACCCATCGAACCTCTTCCCTGAACACACATCGAAACCTTCCAGATTATCCATTGAGCCCTCCTGTAATACACGCTCATTAGACCCTCCCTGAACGCTAAGCGGAACCTTCCTGACGACCTTGTGAGGTCTAGCTGGTGGTCAGTAGTAATAGTACTCTCTCGGACTCGTAAACACTCACGCCTGCGCATCCTTGTACGTATAAGATGGCTTATGTACACCTTCACTGAGAGTGGTGTACACAGAACCAATGTCTTCAGCAGCTCTTTGGAGAGGCTAGGGATTAGCAATAAGGCTAATTAGTGGATTAGTGATAATCTTTGTGTAACACTTTTTTCAAGTTTGATTTAACAAGATTTACTTCTATCTCCAAATGTTTTGCAGTATTTTTTATTTGTTTCATCATTAATTCTCTTCGGATGCCACTTATTTTTCGTTCAGATTTTTCTAATATATAGTACAATCCAAGAAGATCAGAACGAATGTGTTTCTAGCTAAACATCTTCCATATATTTTGCTAGAAAAAATCCAAGCTTTCTAAATTTGGTGTAGTAAAGCCTACAGTTATAAACTATATATGGGCAAAGATTAATAAAATTGTCCTCAATAAAACGAAAAATAAAAGCATATAAGCAATTTACTAGAAAAAATGAAATGTCCAAATTTATGCATTGGAAAGCGATTTTTTTAGTGGAATGTAACTATTAAATTGTTAATCAAAAACCTTTGTACAAGTTATATGTAATTAGTTTTTAGTATAGAGGCCTTCAGTTTCGACGATGCTCTAACTTCATCTGCCACTGGAATGAACTAACTGCTTACAATATTGCGTAGCATTCTTGCTCCTTTCATCATGAAAACTTTCTCATATTTATGAAATGTTTTGAGGTTCCTACTTTAGACCTCTCTTCGAGTGTCTTCCAAACATTTTTAAATGGGTTTCAGGTCCAGACTTTGTACAAGCCAGTTCAAAACACTGACATATTCATCGTGAAAGAAAGTCTTCAACGACTTGCTTGTGTGTCAGGGAGTATTATCCTTTATGAAAATTGAAGTTTGGACTTCGAACGCTCTGGGATGGGCCAACACAGGCTATTGCAGCACTTTCTTGTACATATGTGCATTCACTATGCCCCGTAAGCACACATGTGCCTGAGTGCCTTCGACCAAATTCACGGACCAGAACATGTCACTTCCCCTGCCAAGCTTTACACTCTCTTTGGTGCAATTGACAAAAAATCTTTACCTAACTGAACACCAACGAAGCTCCTGCCATTAAATCCAAACAAATTACGCTTAGATTCGTCACTGAACTAAACTCGGCTCCATCAGCCATCCGCCCATCTAACGTGTTTAATGGCGAATGCAAGATAAGCAAGCTGGTTCTTCGGACTGATCGATGGCTTTTACTCCTGCTTAGAGACATTGATTACCAAAACCTTACTAATCATCGAGACACTGCTGCAGTACTCTTAAAACGACCAAATTGCACAAATCTCTTATGGCTTAGTCTTCTCTTATTTATGCATTGCTTGGCCTACTGGTTTATTTATCAGCCTTATATAAAACTGTTTTGTCAACGGTTGAGAGTCTGCAATAAATTAAATTGAAAGACCATCTTGGTGGTGCAATTTTACGATCAGTTCGTGGGAAGAAGCGTGACATGTTATGTGAACGATAGCTGTCAAGAGAATAATGACCTAACATGCACTAGATTGAACTCAAGTTAGTTGCTATGCACATAATGCCTGTTCTCTTTGCAAGAAACCCAAGCATTCGGATAATTTTGAATACTTCAACGTTTATAGTAAATTGCTTATCTACTGATAACTTTCGTTTTTTTTCATCCAAATTTGGATAACCGATATCCTTAATTAGTTTATACATGTAGGTTATTGTAGACCAATTTTGGAAACCTTAAATTTTGATTGGGAAAAAATGGAAGATTCTGCGATAGAAATACAGGCGTTCTTATTATTTTGGATGTTACACTCAGTTTTTTATATACTCGGTTTTTGATCTTTCAAGATGTTTGCGTGTGTGATAGAAAGAATTGCCTTAAACAAACTTAAAGTTTTACTTTTTCACCATATGTCGAGATGGAAGTGAAAATAATCGAGATCTCTGCTCTTCTACGATCAGGCCACAACAAGAATGACATCGCCAAGCGGCTCAACGTCAGCCGGATGACTGTCCACAGAGTCGCGGAGGGGCTCAAGAACGGGAAAAACCTCAAAGATCGACCTCGTTCAGGCAGAGCTCAAGTTGCAACCGTTTGGTTGTGTGAAAGGCCTTCACAAATGCTCTGAATCTCAGAATTACTTTGCTCTCGAAGAAAATCATCTTGGTGGACACGGTGGCAAGGGCCGTCAAGGAGTTCCGGCAAGAGCTTGATGTGCGTTGGAAGGCCTCTGCTCACCGACCTTATCTGAGAAGAACGTCGGGAGCGCTGTGTCAGCCTCTCCATCACCTTAAGTGCCATGATAATCAAATTCTTATTTCTTCTGATGAAAAAAAGTTCACGGTAATCCTTTCATTAATAAGCAAAACAACCCCAGGGTAAGCTTCGGCCGTGATGTCTTCCAGGTCCGCTACGTGTTTACGACCAAGCACGCTTTCCATATGTTGATGCTCGGCGTTATGACATCGAATGGCGCGAACATGCTACCCGTGTGATTCATGGTCGTTCACAGGATCAAAGCGGCCATTACAGGGACATGAAATTCTTGCTCTTGGTTAAAAAGATCACAAAGCAGGCAAATAACGTCCTTCGGCAGGACGGTGCCCTGGCCCACACGACCAGGACCATGCAAAAGTGGTTGGGGTCGAACATAAACTTCTGGTCAAAGGAACTTTGGCCGCCGCATTTGTCCAACTTAAATCTCCTCGACTACAGCCTGTGAACGCATATTGAGGGCAATGCCTTCAAGGTCTACCGCACCAAAGTTGACGAGCTGAAGTCCTCCGTCAACCGCGTTTAGGCCACCATGAGGAAGGACTTCATCCGCAACGTGTGCGCGGCTTTCAAATCTTGAGTGGAGCCCGTGCTTGGCACCAAGGGCAGCAACATTGATTAATTTTACAATCTAACCACATATTCACATGTTAAAATAATAAAAAAAAAGTGTCTAAAAGCATCAAAACACTAATTGTCTAGTTTGTTGAGTGCGTCTTAACGAGTGTAAAATGACTTTTCAATAGACTGTATGAACTTTATTAATGGTTGAATACACATGAGCTTTATGGATAAAAACAACAAAATTATTTTTATGTAGGTTGTAAAAAGGTTTATAGCAAACTGTAGTCTATTTAATATAAGTATCTTAATACTGTGATCTGGGCACCGACTCTCTCTCTCACCTTAATAATAATAATAATAAGTCTTTTGTAATGCGCTCTTCAAGGCCTGAGGCCTTCCCAGAGCGCACGTTGTGCTGAGATGAGAATGGAAATTCAAGAGGGGGGAGAAGGCAATACTGAAAATATGAGTTTTCAGGAAACGCTTAAATGTAGTAAGAGAGGGAGAAGACCTGATTTCAGCAGGGTAAAGCATTCCACAACTTAGGGGCGCAGATTGAGAAGGAGCAGTCCCCCATTGAGCAGAGGGATCAACGAGGAATATTCAAAAGAGGTGCATGTGATGACCGAAGGGCCCGAGGGACATGGCGTGGCGAGTGGGCAGAAGAGAGGTAAGACGGGGCCTTGTTGTTTAGGGCCTTAAATGTGAAGAGAAGTATCTTGAAGTGAGTAAATGATCTGACAGGGAGCCAGTGAGGTTCATGCAGCAGGGTTTCGAGGAAGAAAAACGAGGGCGACGGAGGAGAAGCCGGGCGGCATAGTTAGGTACAAGTTATAGGGGGTGGAGAGAGGAGGATGGCAGATTCACAAGCAGAGAGTTACAGTAGTCAAGGCGTGAGGTGATGAAGGCATGAACAGCAGTCTCAAGACTTTGGCGATCAAAGTGAGAGCGAATGCGAGAGAAGTTACGAGGGAAACATAGAGAGAATTTGCTGACATTGCGGATAGGAGGCTTAAAGGAGAGATGCTCATCAAAAACAACACCCAGATTCCTAACGCAGTCAGAGAAAATGATAGTATTACCACCCAGAGTAAGCGAGGGAAAGAGAGATTTAGATTTTTTGACAAGAGCAGGGGTGACGGCGAGGAGCACCTCAGTTTTGGAGTGATCAAGCCTAAGGAAGTTGGTAGAGATCCAGTCAGAAATGGAGGAGAGGCAGCCAGGATGTCAATGATAGACTAGGCAAGAGACGTGGGGGATGAGAAAACAAATATTTGACTGTCATTAGCATATAGGTGGAAGGATAGACCGAGATTACGGAGAAGGGAACTGAAAGGGAGAAGGTAGATACGAAATAGTAGAGGACCAAGGACAGAGCCTTGTGGCACTCCAAAGCAAATGGGGGTAGAGTCGGATGAAACGTCGTCAATCACAACGGATTGGGTACGAGACGAGAGATAAGAGCGGAACCAGTCAAGCACGGTGCCTGATATGCCGGGGAAAGAGTGAAGACGATCAAGTAGGACGGTAGGGTCAATAGTATCGAAGGCAGAGGAGTGGTCGAGTAGAACGAGGATGGAGGCACAACCCCTGTCCGCGGCTCTTCGTAAGCAATCGGACACATTGAGAAGGGCGGTTTCTGTGGAGTGACCTGACTTGAAACCAGATTGATAGGTTTCATCAATGTTACAAGCCATCATGGGACTGTTGATGCGTGAAGCAACCACTCTCTCCAGAACCTTAGAGAGGAAAGGAAGTTGCGAAATCGGGCGATAATTGGAAGGGTCAGTGCGGTTCAGTTGAGGCTTTTTGAGAATTTGACGGATGTCGGCATGTTTGAAAGAAGAGGGAACAAGACCAGTTGCAAGTTTAGTGTTGAACAGGTGAAGAAGCGTTGGGAGGATAGCAAGCAGAATTTTAATACAAAGTTTAGGCGGAAAAGTTTTCTTTGGGGAGCCTGATTTCTTAGAACACGAGAGCAGGGCTGTAAGTTCCAACGCGGTCACAGTGGGGAAAACGATAAGCGGCTGAGGCGGGAAGTCAGGGAGAATGACAGGAGCCGGGACAGAAGGCTGAGGGAGGGAGGCACGGAGGTTAGTGACCTTATCTGCGAAGAAATTCGAGAGAGTAGCAGGGCTAATGGGTGAGGAGACCTGGGCTGGGGAAGTAAGACGGGAGAGCAGGTGGAAGACGGTACGGGGATCATTCCTATTATCAGTGGGCAGATTACGTGAGTAGGCTTCACGAGCAGATTTTAATTTTGCCACGTAGAAGGCTGTCGCAAGTCCGAACGCTAGCGAGAGAGGGGTCGTGTCTTGCCCACGGGTGCGAGCCTTTCTAAGGACTCTTTCATGGGCACGCATGGACTGCCTATCACGGAGGAGTTCCATAGAGTACTAAGGGGCACGGTGACAACGAGAGTTCAAAGAGGTGACAAGGGGAGGGTGGGCATTAAGAAAATTGAGAAGAGGTTGCTCCAAAGAAGAGAGAATCTGGTCAGGAGAGGCAGAAGCATCAATGCGAGGAAGTTTGGAGGCCACATCATCGGATAGGGAGGGGATATCAATGGAGGCATGTCGACGGAAAGGCTTAGGATTATGAGACAGTTGGGAAGGTATATGGAATGGGATAGAGAAGTTGAAGTTGATAAGGAAGGGATCAGATATAGCATTGGACAAATTTGTAGTCGTCAGGTTGGAAGTAAGACAGTCAGAGATTACAAGTTCTAAAATGTTACCGTGAGAGTGGGTAGGGGAAGAAACGTGTTGGATGAGGGAGAAGAGATCAAGGATTTCAGAAAAGGCTTTGAAAAAATTAGGATTGTGGCCAGGAAGGTTGAAATCACCGAAGATTAGCAGAGAACCAGTGGGGGAGATGCCAGCGAGGAGGTTACTAAATTCATCAAGAAAAAGCTCGAGGGAGAAGCTGGGGGGGGCGGTATAGGACTAAGATAGTTAGAGAGGGGGTGGAATCAGAGACATTGATAAGTGCCTCAAAAGAAAGAAGAGGGGAGCAGGGCAGATTATTCAGAGGGAAGGAGCCACTGTGAATGAGAGCAACTTCACCATCGCGAGAGTTACGGGAGATATGGGGGTGGACGTAACGATCAGGGGCAGCGAGATTTAAACAGCAAGCAGAAGGGGCAAGCCAAGTTTCCGTGAGTCCAAGGAGAGTGACTCGAGTGTTAACGAGCAGGTCATGAATGTAGTCAGCCTTCTTTGAGAGACTTCTGGCATTGAAGAGAGACGCTGAGAGAACGGGTGAAGGGGCAGGTGAAGGAGAATCAGGGCTAAGGGGACGGGTTTGATTCAAGTAAAAAAGTTTTCTAAGAGCAGGAGCTAAACGGAAACCACGTTTAGTCTGGCGGCGGGAACGAGAAATTCCCAATGCATTAATGTGAGTAAGAGTGTTTTGAGAAACACTGGTAGCAGTTCCATTGAGGGCAAGAATCGTTAACCTATCAATCATAGTGGCTAAGCGACACACTAATGGGAGAAAAGAAAATTAACTATATAAGTAGAGTGGCCTAAGCGAAACAATAACGGGAGAAACAACAATCGAGACAAGATAAAGAGTAATCGAATAGTGTGAATAAATAAAATTACGATAGAAACAAGAAACAAGGGAAAAAAAATAGTGACGAATCAGAATTAGCGGTCGGTGAGGAGGAGGGGGGCGTGGACGGGAAGACAGAGCGGAGGTTGAAAAAAAAAACATGTGGTTGCGGGAAGACTGAGCGGAGGTAACAACGAGGCGGCTTAAAAAAAGCACAAAAGAGGAACACAGCAAATGGTGAAAGCACAGACAATAACACTGCAAAAAACACAATTAAAACACAGCACAAAAGATAACTTGAACCGTAGGAAGAGCCACAGATAAGCGCATCGATCCACTCGCCAAGAAGGTTCTCTACTTCTCCTTTACCCCGCTTTCATTTTCCTTTCTTCCCATTGCTTTATTATCTTCTTTTTTTATTTCTGTATTGCTCTTCTTCCCTCCTCGGTTCCAGACGGTAATTATGGGATACTCCTCCTCCTGCTCTAAATCAGATGGTAACCGGAGAATCCCTCCCCTTTCTTAATTTCTACCATACCTCTCCCAATTCTTACTTTAAATTCCTTTGATACGCCATTTTCTTAATTCTTCTTCCCCCGCCCCTCTCTTATTCCTTCTTTATTAATTTGGTAGTTTTATTATACACACATACACGCACGCAGTAGGATTCTTATATGATGACGTCATCACGCCATGTCCTCTATATCCTTCTTTTATTTTATTCCTCCTTCTATTTTTCTTGTACTTGTCTCCATTCCTCCTCTCTTACGAATAATAATGATGCTAATAATAATAATAATCATAATATTATAAAAATTGCCCTCAACCATTATTTAGAACCAACAGCCTCACGCGTGAAGAACGAGCAATTTATCACACCCGGAAAAACAGGAGGTCGTTAAGATCTATAGGGAATAATAATACGCCTGGATGTGCACTCATTTAGATATAAATATATATATACACGAAGGAAAATATTTTCTCTTACCATAAACTATACGTAAGTACAGTAGGCGCCACTCCCGCGTTTAACGTTTTTCCATAATAAATACGTCTTTTCTGGCGACTATGTGAAAAGAAAGAGGTGCCGTTCTTATAATTAAGTCATTTCTACTAATCAATGTTTACTGTAGATTTGTCATGGGATGTAGTGTGTGCCAAGTGGCGAAATTAGAAAAAGTCAAAATGACGCTCTGGTATCTTCCAGTTTCATTAGTTTTCCAGACTAAAAGCCTCTTCTAGATCCGCGGGAAGGAGAGCCAGACTGACCATGCATAATTATAATACAGAATAGTACAACAAAATTAGTATCAAGTGCCATAAGCTCCTAAAGCCCGTACAAGTATGAATACGGTGAAAGAAAAAAGAGTAAGAGATGCAGAAGACATGAAAGAAAAAAGTAGAAAAAGAGAGTGGAAGATGGAGGTGAAAAATAAGGATATGGTGAAATAAAATAAGAAAACATCTCGGCCAGATAGTAGAAAATTGGTACACGTATCAGGTCCTCAAACAGTAACTATGTTTGCCTTATTTACTATATTATTATCTAAAGATTATTGTAGAGCATTTGGGCACTAAATTTTACTGTAGAAAGTTCGATTTTACTATCATCATCAACAGCCCTGTCAGCGAATGACAGAAATTTCAGATCGGCGAGTATCATCGCCGCAATTTTCCCAAGCTCCTATATTTCCTGCAGGCTTAGGAACTACATAAAACTCTGCCACACTACTACGATACGTATACAATTTTACATACAAAATTACGCCGCTGCACGCAGGTATATGAATTTTAAATGCAATAACCCCTATGCATACACACCATTCGACGCTTCTCAAATTGATACTAACGGATAAACGTGTACAATTTTATACATAGTGGCCTACTCAACACCTTACGGCTTCTCTTTTCTTCTTTCCATAAAATAAGTTGTTGAAGAATACATATATCTTTAAAAGAGCTTATGACCCCTGATAGGGGAATGGAAAAGACAATGAGAAGAAGAAAAAACTACGCTGTAAACCAATATGAAAACTTACCTCAATGTCTTTATGGTTAAAACACCTGGTATTCAATTAATGTATCTTAATAGTTTTAACTTATGGAAAATATATATTATAAATAAATCACATGGACTATAAAATGAAATATCTAGATAAGAGTACTAATACGGGTGAGAGATATCGCGAAAATAAAAGTTCGGAAGTGAAATTGGAAAGAAGACACAGAGAAGAAACGAGAGAAATAAGCGAAAGAATTTCTAACCTGTACAGGGTTATACATAAAAGAACCCAAAGGAAGACGTACTGGAAGGTGGAGAATGAAATTCACTCAGTGGCAGGAGTATGCTCAGGTGTTAAGCCTTTTATTCCTCCTTTAATGAATCCTAATGGTAGCGTTACATATCATCCTCTTGATAAAGCCAGTATTCTTGCTGACGGTTTTAATTGCAAGTAAAGTAGGGAAAAGATTCAGCTGCCCTTAGGCTGTCACCCGCTACCTAGTTTTAATACATTTGCCTTCAGGTCCTCTGAAATAAATTTTTTTATCTAACTTCAACGAGTATGTGTGAACTGATCCTATTAGTCTGTTTCCATTGATTTTAAAAAGATTTAGCAGTCAGTTAGCTCCGAAACTGGGTGTTATATTTAGTATTTTAGTTCGTCGGGGGTCATTTCCTGAATGCAGGCGTTCAGGCAACATTACTCCGATTCCCAAAGGATCATCATCATCTCTATCTCCCAGTGAATATAGGCCCATTTCCATCACATCGATTTTATCTAATACTTTTGAACGTCTGCTGTCCAAACGTCTTACTGTACAAGGTGTCCCATAAAAAGTTAACCGTTCTTTGAATTAGTATAACTCAAAACCTATTTGAGATTTTTGAGTCCTGCAAAAAAAACCAATTTTAACAACTATTTATCTGTCGATTCTGGAAATTTCATTAAATTTCCTTTTACGATATTGATACACTAATGGGTTTAGTGGAGGCTATCAAAATTATGTTTGCGCAAGGAAGTAAATTAATGAAACTTCGAACTTTAAAATTAACGAATATATTTAAAACCATTTTTAACAAAAACACCTCTTCATATGGGTAATACAAATTCATTTTTTAATTTTATAAGTATCATTTCCTTCCACATGTCTTCCATTTCTTTCCAATCACAATTGCGCCTTTGATCGCATTTATTGAACAACTTTTTTGATTAACTTGTGATTTTCCTTATGTCTATTGACTTCACGTGTCATACTATCTCTTAACTGGTTGATGCTTTGTGGTAACAAAGCATCAACCAGTTAAGAGATAGTATCACACGTGAAGTCAATAGACATAAGGAAAATCACAAGTTAATCAAAATCACAAGTTAATACACTTTATTCTTTAGATATCCCCATAAGAAATAATCGCACGGTATTAGGTCAAGGGGTCTTGAGGGGCATTCAATTGCCTGATTTAGCGTGACAATGCGGTTGTCAAACGTTTCTCTTAGTTTTGTTATTACAGCAAGCTGTCTATGAGCTGGTGCGTCGTCCTGAATCCACCAAAGTCTATTGAATTGATTGCCGTAAATCTGGCGGAGTTCAGTGAAGATCCTTTCGTTGATCATGTTCAGGAAGGCAGCACCATTCAAGTTATTCTCGTAAAACAATGGTCCGACAAGATAGCCATTCCTGCATATTCCGATCCACAGAGACACTTTCTGCTGACAAATACGTGTGTCAAAGTTGAATGCTAGGGGGTGGTTCAGCGGCGCCAATTGCCGAATGTTATGGCTATTTACCTTTCCATTCATGAAAAAGGCTTCCTCGTCACCAATCACAATGTTTTCCAAGAAACGAACAAGTTTATGGGAAGGCCATTCGACAAATTGTCTACAAGGAAAATCAGCTTCAAGAAACTGTTGTCTTGCATGCATCTTATAGGGATGCCATTTTAAGTCATGTTTAATAATGCTGTTAAATGATGACTTTGAAAATTGTAATCCATTCTTTCTGACTGATACATGTGAATTTTGAAGAAGTGTCATCTGAACATTTTCGATATTTTCTGTTGTTCTTATGGTTCTCATACGAGCCGAACGACCTTTATTTAGATTTAAGGATGTTGCTTCATGTGGGTATTGGCGAACTTTTTTTCCAAATTGTGGGCTTGCTTGGTGGGTGCCTACTTGGAAAACGTTGTTCAAATGAGATCTTGTACTTGTTTAATACTGCCAGTCTTAATAAAAATTGCAATACAAATATGCGTTGATCTTTTGTTAACTGCATGATTAAAAAGGTTCTATGGAAGTAAACTTTTACACAGAACCGCTTTCATTTGCTTAGTAAGCAATAATGACGAGCCAATAACACAGCGTGGCTGAAAACCCACTGTAAAATGGCCTAAGCTATGCTTGGAAAATTGCACAAAGACCTAGGCAACCAAGGCTTCCTAGGTTCTCTTAAAAGTGCACGGTGGCCTAGCCTTCCTAGGCTTCGTTTCATTATTTTACTTCCTAGCGCAAACATATTTTTTATAGCCTGCACTAAACCAATTAATGTATCAATACCATCAAAGACAATTTAATGAAATTTTTAGAATCGACACCCGGTATATTTGAGACAGTTTCTTACAGTGACTCAGTTTGACTTTAGAAAGGGGCTAGGAAAAACTGATATACTATTATTGCTGTTACATAATTTGCAATCTTCTTTAGACAAAAATTGTGAGTCTAGGCTTGTCTCCCGTGACTTTAGTGCCTTTTTTATACTCTCAGCCATAATGGTTTGATTTTTAAATTAAAGTCTGTTGGCATTGGTGGTAGAGTCTCAAGTATTTTAACAGAGTTTTCACTAATAGACAAACAACGTGTTATTGTCGATGGGTATTTTAGTCTTTATTCTAGATTATATTCAGGAGTTCCTCAGGGTAGCCTTCTTGGGTCTTTGCTTTTTATATTATAAACTAGTAACATGTGGTTTAATATAAATAATAAATTCTAGCATATGCTGATGACACCTCTCTCTTTGCTCGTGTTCCATCTCCTGCAATGAGACTGAGTGTTGCAGACAGCCTCACTGAGGATTTGAATAAAATTCATTCCTGGTGTCTTCAGTGGAATATGAAAATTGAACCCTAGTAAGTCTAAAGAAATGATTGCGAGTTGTTTTAGATCTCTCTTACCTGAATTTCACAATTTCTTAATAAATGGTGCTTTGATTAACAAGGCTTACCAGCTCAAGCTCTTGGGAGTAACTCTGGATTCAAAACTCACTTTTGAAACGCATCTAAGATACATGTTTCGGGATATTTCGCAAAAATTGGGGATTCCTCGTGAATCTAAGAAAGTTTATGAGGATGATGTTGTTCTTCGCAAGTGTTTCTTTTCTTTTATTCTACCTCATTTTTAATATTGCTCTGCTGTGTGGAGTTCTACTGCAGACTCTCATCTGAGATTGCGTGATCGTGCATTTAATTCTGTAAAGTTTTTACTATCAGATTTAGATTTAGACATTGCGCATCGTAGAGATGTTGGAGCTCTTTGTATTATATTTAAAGTAGTGAATGATGTGAATCATCCCCTGTATAAATTTCTGCCGAGATTTTATCAACCAGCCCGAGTTACTAGGTATTCTGAAACTGTAAATTCGATGGCATTCGAAATTGGTCGTCATTCTACATCTCAGTTTTCTAAGTGCTTTTTACCGAGCCTATGTAGATTGTGGAATACCTTGGCCACAAATATCGTGACTGCTTCTACGCTTGATAAGTTTAAAAGATTGGCTAATGTCTTTTTGATGCGTAACCGTGAGGCTGTTTACTTCTTTTTCCTTTCTTTCTTGCTGTGCTTTGACCTGCACTGACACCTCTTGGTGGTATAATTTCCAAATTTTCAGTGTGGCTCTTTGCATGGTCTATATAATAATAATGATAGTAATAATTGAACTATTGAAGGTGATCAGGAGAAGGTTCATAAGGACGACTCTAGTCAGCGGTAGGATCAAAAGTTCTAATATTTGATTTTCTCTACACCTTCATTCAATATGAATCACAACATTTTCCGATTAATCTTTCTAATTTTTTAAATCTTTTTCCTTAGAAATCAACGTCTTTTGAAGTGAATCGCTTTTTCACCAACTTCTATTGAAGAAAAAAATATTTCTTCTGAAACTTTTCATTAAATTAAGAAAAAGCAAAAGTCGAATGAACCAATTTATGGCATGAAGGCGAATGTAACTCCCATGATAATTGATGTGCTGAAGAAAGGAAGAGGGTATTAAATTAAATTCTATTTAGTATATATATACATATATATATATATATATATATATATATATATATATATATATATATATATATATATATATATATATATATATATATATATATATATATATATATATATATATATATATATATATATATATATATATATATATATATATATATATATATATATATATATATGCAAAAAAAGCTCACAAGGAAAGTGAAAAAAAGATTCCAAAGTCCTTTCGAACTGTATTTCAAGTTCATTTTCAAATTTAATGGACTTGGAATTTTCCTTTCATTTTCCTTTTGGTCTTTTTGGTTTTACCAAAATATTAAATTGTGAGAAAGTTTGTGCGAAATTTAGAAATACAAGTATCACTATGAATACGTATATATAAATACATTATCCAATAAACAAAATAAATAAAACAAGGTAAATAAATCAAAAGGCTAAGAATTAAAATGGATAATTTGATTTATAATAGACATTTTAAAGACAGGGGCCAATTTAAAGACACTGGGGTATATATTTAAATTTAGGAGAGGAATAAATGAACGAGGATTTAACAATATTTCTTTTAATATGCTTCTCTGAGTGGGAAATAAACTCAGTGAATTCCAATTGATAGGATGGCCATGTTAGGATAGGTGAACAAAGAAAACACTATTGCTTTCACCTCTTCTAATATTATACTTGTGTTGGGACAAACGAACATTCAATGATTTTCCAGTTTGCCCAGAGTAACGCTTAGGGCAAACTAAACAACCGATAGAATAAGCACCCCCTATATTCTTGGTATTATTAGGAACTAACATTTTGTACATACTAGACTCATACTTAAACATGACTGATATATTTAAACATTTCGAATCATGGAAAAGAAAGGTAAAGGCCTCAGAATACGATAAAAGAAAGGAACTATTGAAATTATGCGGGAGGGATCTCACCATGGTAAAAGATCTTTTAGGCCGAATCTAGGCAACTGGCAAGACAGTTATGAGGGTAACAGAGGTTATTACCGATTTTAAAGATCTTGGAAATCTCAATATCCAAGAATTCCGCCAGCCAGGAATTCTTTGATATATATATATATATATATATATATATATATATATATATATATATATATATATATATATATATATATATATATATATATATATATATATATATATATATGTGTGTGTGTGCGTGTAAGAAACCTTGGATGAAATTTAGATCTTTCGCAGAAAGGAAAAGTGAATTTAAGTACTTTGTATGAACTTAACATAAATGTTTTTACAAGTATTTTCGCTAGCGCCAATTTTACTTTATTTACAAGTCTCCTTCGAAAGCCACTGGGGATGTCTGTAACCTTTTTGCCATTTAGAAATTTAATAAAACTCATCTGTTTAAAAAATATGTTTAAAAAATATTCGAATGGTGCATATTTAGAGTGAAATTTTAAAAGATTCTTCGAAAATTCATCTTTCGAATAAAAACCAAAGAAAAGAAAAGCTTAAAATTAACTGTTTGCTCCCTTTAACGCCCTTTTTTCATCCTTCAATTTTATAGCTGTTTTCCAATATATTAAAGCAACAGGGTGAATCATAATTTTTGTCATGCCTTGTAAGACGAGATAAACATTTGTAGAGAAAATGTATGTGTGGGTGTGGAGTAGGGTCATTGTTGGAGGGGGGCAGTAACTCTTACGTAATTGAATTATCGCTTTAATCGCTCAATGAAGGGGTGATATGGCCAGTATAGCGCTGCTTCATCGATAATTCATTACTAAAGACCGGAAGGAAAATGAAAATATCCGAGGGGGGTCATGATAATTTTCACTAGAGCAGAAGCAGTGGAGAGAATTACGAGATCTTTCGTTTTTCCTTTATCATCTTTACATAAAAAAAAAATTCATCAATTGGGTTTTTCTTCTCAAAATTTAAGGGAAAACCAACCAGGGCGAAAGTGGCAACGATCGGGGAAAAGAAAATATAGATAAGACCCTTAAGCAGATCACCCAAAATGTGTTGGGGTCTGGAGGGTAACAAAAATTCCAAATGTCGGTAGAGGCATAGTTTTCATCCTTTAATTCAGAACCCTTGCCGGAGGAGGGAGGGGCGGGCTATTAATAGAAGAGTAATCGTTGGGTGTTGAATGAGAAACTGGGGGAAGAAAGTAAGCAGGGTGAACTCCTTCTCCTTTTAACCCCGTCGCGTCTAGCCTGCAAAATTAACCGCCGGGCAAAACAATTATGCGCGAACGACCTTTTTACTGCAATGGTCAAAAGAGGGGAAATGGAAGCATCTTGAAGGAGTAAAATTCCCCTAATTCCAATCTAATTTTAGACCACGGGTGCTCTGTGGCCGGGAGGCAGGGGTGATCCCTGTGCCCAGAGAGGTCTACACTAACACCTCCTTAGGCATCTCACAGCGGCAGGGACGATGGCAGGGAAAGGGGGCGGAATAGATCGAGTGCGCGGCAAAGAGCAATTAATCTGAAACATTAGGAAACCAAATTCGCTCTAAAACCAAGAATATATTTGCTTTAGAAAAAAATATATTCTTCTTAAAACAAAGAACATATAGGCCTTAAATACAAAATATATTCAACTTACCCCCCTCCCCAAATATTCGCCTTAAATCAAAGAATTTATCTGACTTAAACAAAGAAAATATTTGTCTTAAAATAAAGAATATATTTACCTTAGAACACAGATATATTCCCCTTAAAACACAGAATATATTCGCCTTAAAACCAAAAAATATATTCGCCTTAAATCAAGAAATATAATCGACTTAAAAAAGAAACATATTTTCCTTAGAATAAAACTGATCTTCGCCATAAAAACAAGGGGTATATTCATTATAAAACAAAGAATATATATGCCTTGCAACATAAAATATAATTGCTTAAACAAAGAATATATTCGAATTAAATAGGGAATATATTTGAATTAAAATAAAGAATATATTTACCTTAGAGCACAGATATATTCCACTTAAAACACAGAATATATTCGCCTTAAATCAAGAAATATAGTTGCTTAAAAAAGGAACATATTTTCCTTAGAATAAAACTGCTGATCTTCGCCATAAAAACAAGGGAGATATTCATTATAAAACAAAGAATATATATGCTTTGCAACCTACAATATAATTGCTTAAACAAAGAATATATTTGAATTAAATAAGGAATATATTTGAATTAAAATAAAGAATATATTTACCTTAGAGCACAGATATATTCCCCTTAAAACACAGAATATATTCGCCTTAAAACCCCAAAATATATTCGCTTTAAATCAAGAAATATAGTCGACTTAAAAAAGGAACATATTTTCCTTAGAATAAAACTGATCTTCGCCATAAAAACAAGGGAGATATTCATTATAAAACAAAGAATATATATGCCTTGCAACATACAATATAATCGCTTAAACAAAGAATATATTCGAATTAAATAGGAACAATATTTGAATTAAAATAAAGAATCCATTCCCCTTAAATAAAGAATAAAATTGGCTAAATAAAGTATATATCCGCCTTAAATATAAACATATTCGACTTAAATAAATATTCGCTCTAAAATACCAAATATATCCACATAAAACAAAGAATATATTTGCCTTATAACAAAAATATATTCTTAAAACGACGAATATATTCGAAATGAAAAAGAGAATATATTTGCCTTAAACCAAAGTATATATTCGACCTAATGAAAAAAATATTAGCCTTAAAGTAAAGAATATTTGGGCCTTAAAACTTAGAGTATATTTGCCTTATACAAAAGTTTATTCTATTAAAAGCATAAAATATATTCACCTTAAAACAAGGAATATATTTGCCCTTCAACAAAAAATATATTCGCTTAAACAATTAAATATTGAACCCCAACACAAGTATGCAATGGTCCAAACGAAAATATAATCTACTGATTATTTATAAAATGTCTCTGAAAAAAATGAAACATCTAACTTATCAAACTTTCAACCATTACCATTACCGCTAAATTTACCAAGCTTAGAACAAGTTTGAATTCCTTGAAGCATCAAAATTATTTATATATAAATCATTAAGGAAATCGAAAATAAAACAAAAGTAATCATTTTGCCATACTCCTCCCTATGTTAGCCCACATCGATTCTCCTGTTTCTAAATGAAAATGAACCTTACTGCGGTGAATTACTTTGATCTCACAATAATTGATTCGAATTGAATTGTCTCAACTCTCTTTGGCTATTCGTTGAATTACCTTCCTCTCTCAATAATAAAAATGAATTCATTTGTCACAAATCTCTTTACCCGCTTTTGAATTACACTACTCTTCTAATAATAAAACCAAATTCAATTGCTTCAAATATTATCGCCCTGTGTTAAATTAGCTTTCTGTTCAAATAATAGAACCAAATTAAATTTTCATAAGCTCTTTTTGGCACTGAGTTAAAATACCATCATCTTCTAATAATAGGACCAAATTAAATTGCGTCAGCTCTTTTTGGCCTTGTGTTGATTTAATTCCTCTCTCAAGGTCTCAAAGCTCTTTGATCCTGCGTTGAATTCGCTCTAATATCCCTCCGCTGTATTGACCTCTTCTCCCAATAATAGGAAGGAATTAAAGTGTCTCAACTCTCCTTTCCCTTAGTTGAATTCTTTTTATTCCTAATATATAATTGAACTGAATTAAACTGTCTCAACTCTCATTGGCTCTGCGTTGAATTCGTTTTATCTTCCAATAATAATAATAGAACCGAATCCAATCTTTGCCCATTCGTTGAATTACCTTATTCTCCGAATAATAAGAGAACCTAATTAAATTATTTGAACTCTCCTTAGTTCTGCGTTGAATTGTCTCCTCTCTCAATAATAGGACATAATTAAATTGTCTTAACTCTCTTTGCCACTGCGTTGACTTACCTTTCTCTCTCAATAATAGAACCAAATTCAATTGTCTTAACTCTTTTTATTTAGCCCAATGTTGAATTACCTTCCTGTCCCAAAGATGGAAGCAGTTAAAATTGTCTCAACTCTCTTTTCACGGAGTATAATTACTATATCTCACCAAAATAATGGAAATGAATTAAATTGTTTATTTTTTTTGACACTGTTGAATTTATTTCCTCTTCTAATAATAGGACCGAATTCAATTGTTTCAATATTCCTTAGCCATGTGTTGAACTACCCTTTTCGCCCAATAATATGACCGAATTAAATAACCTCATTTCTTTTTGGCTTCGCTTTGAATTACCTTCCTATTCGAATAATAGGACCGAATTAAATTGTCCCAAATCTCTTTGGCCCTGCGTTAAATTTTCTTCCTCTCTGAATAATAGAACCAATTTGAATTATATCAACACTCTGTACTTTTTTCTCCCAAGAATAGAACAAATTTAAATTGTATAAACTCTCATTGCTCTGTGTTAAATTATTTTCATCTCCCAATAATAAGAAAACCAAATTAGGTTTTCTTAACTCTCTTTGGCCTGGCGTTGAATTGCATTCCTTTCCCAATATTAGAAGTTAATTAAATTGTCTCAACTCTCTTTGGCCCTGCATTTAATTACCTTACTCTCACCATATTAGGACCTAATTCAATTGTCTGAACTATTTTGGCCTTGTATCGAATTACCTTTCTCTCCCAATAATAGAATTGAAGTAAATTGTCTCAACTCTCTTTGCCCTAGGTTTATTTAGCTCCATGTCCTAATATTGATAGAACCAAATTAAATTGTCTCAACTCTCTTTGGCCTTTGTGTTTTTCTGGGTGAATGGGTTTTGCTTTGGAGTTTATAAGAATGTCTTCTCTTGGGAAACTGCTCTGGAATTTTTCAATTTCATAAGTCAATTATTTTTTATCGTTCTACCTATTATCCCGAAATGAAATTTGGAATTCCCATGAACTTTACAAGCTCTAAACGAAATTTAATTTTGGAAATTGCTAGATGTACATGTGTTTTATCAATGATCAATGTGTATATTAGATTGTCTATCTGGTCACGCTCCTTGAGCCCCTAGCTGAGCGTTCCTGTCTTCTCTCATATCCAGTTCTCCTACGACCATCGAATTTCGATAGACCTTGGAGCATTGCCCTAAAGAGCTCTTTTATTTGAATTTTACTACCAGCAGTATGACTGTGAAATTAGGAGAGAATGTAAGTGAGAATGGTGCAAAATTATGTTTATATACAATAACTAGGTTGAAATTCCTCCTGTGGACGAATTCAACAAGTAATAAATTATTAATTCATTATTATAATGTATTAGGAGTGGAAATGCAGTAGACATGGAAAATAAATGTTATACATGTGGGAGTGGGCCAACCCCCTTCCCTTTTTGCCCTGACGAAGGGATGAGTAGACCAAAGCTAGTCGGTGATTATGCTACCAATATCTGTATCTCCCAACTAATAAAAAATAGGTGAGAAAATCTTTTACAGAAAATGGCGAAAAAATAAAAATGAATATGTCAAAAATTAATAAAGCCTATTCAATTTCAATCTAGTTTCGAACTATCTGGGGACACTGGGGCCGGGAAACAGCAGTATTCATCATCCTGTGCTTCGGTAATATCGTGCCAAACTATGCGCTCCCAGATACCGATTAAAAAGCTGCTAATAAGCGAAAGTGGGAGGCATACTGCAACATCTGAATTAAGGATTACTCGAAAAGAGTTACATTTTTTTTTTGGGGGGGGAATGTTCACCGTTGTATGAGTCGTGTATTCGAAAGATTCTTACGAATACTTTCTTTATTTGATCCAGAATTTAGCAGTTTTGGGGTTTGATTTAGAAATTTAAGTCCAAAGGCCAAAAACGTATTATTTGCACAAAAGTTTTGTCTTAGTTAAAAAAAAGGAGATTCAGAAGGAAAACTCAGTAAATGAATGGCCGAAACATTTAGAAAGGATGGGCGACGAATCAATCATCAATGAGGACCAAATACTAGATTATAATCCCCAATAAGCGAAGAACTAGTATCAGCTGCAATGGTAGCAAAGTATCTGGATAAGATTGTGTATGACTAGACCTTAAAAAGGCTGGGAGAAATTATTTCACCGAGATATATTCGCAAAGGTTTGAAAGGAGAAAAAATTAATAGAAGATGGCACACAGGCAATGTCATACAGACCAGTTGAACTTCTTTCCCAAAAGCTAAATATAAATAAATTCTAAAGTTAACGCAAGTGCTTTCTGCGAACAGTTACATAACATGAAGGCTTCTAAAGTAATTACAGTGTATATTCAACGACTAGGGAAATGAGGTGAAGAATACGCAGGGACTGGATATATGGCACTTTTGTAACATGACGAAGTTTTTGTTTCTTTTTAAAAGTTTTCGATTTAAAAGTGCTGTTGAAAATGGAGTTAGTATGACACACCGTCACTTCCTCTTCTAATTTTACAGTCATGCTGTTGTAGCAAAATCAAAATGAAAGAGGAGTGAGCTGTTTAGCGCAGTGCTACAATGTCTCGATAGTCCTAGAAGAACTGGGTATGAGAGAAGACAGGAACTCTAAGCTAGCTGCTCAAGGAGCATGAGTAGCAAGACGATACATTATTTTGTTGTGAGCCGCCGGTCAGATCACTAGTAGAAGGTGATAGAAAGCTAGATCACTAGTAGAAGGTGATGATAGAAAGCTGGATATAAAATGGAAAGTTTTGCACTAATGACTAATGGAAGGAAAGAATTGGTAGGGGGAAAGAATTTATATGATACTGGAGATGAGATATTCTTTTAATTGTTCGAATATGTGCGAACGCAGATAACAACTCAATATTTTTAAATCTACGATATATGGAATCGTTGATGCTGTAGGGAGAGAGTAAATTAAATTAGAATTTATAAAAAAATCTCCTCACTCTATGAAACTTTACCCACGTAAACAACACACCAGGTTTTAACTGTGGAGTAAAGGTATGATTCAATCTAGTTCACTGTCACGCGAAATTTATTCTAAGACGAAAATGAATCTTTTATTCTATTTTCAATGCAGAACCCTCATCATAAAAGACATATTAATGCACCACTAAAAGGGTAGGTTCGTCTCAACATTCAACCTTAATTTGCATTCTGATGTATATACTTGTATATATTTCGGCAACTAAAAAGAACAGAGGACGCCTAAATCGCATATTCGAAGCTTTGATGATTCAGATGGATTTATTTTATGAATAGTTAATAGGCTTTTTCACATAGTAGGAGAGTTATGTTTTAAATTTTCCTTAATACCGTAACCTGTGTTTTATATTTTCTTTTCGCACAATCATGAAATGACAAAATTTGCTTTCCATCTCAAGATCTTGGTGAAAGGAGAAAAATATTGGGATTAATCAGAAAGGGGCTCCAATTCTCTGTATGGTGGGATTCTAGTGATTTCTAAGATCTATTTAGTTGAGAAAAATTCGTGTAGTAGTAATGAAGCAATTTTAACCTATTGCATAAAAATTTAAAGAAAGGACAGGTTAGTTAAACAGAAAAAAAAGGAAGAGACTATAAACTTTTTAAAAGTTTGTAAGAAAATTTAAGTCGGGATGAGTGAAAGTGTGTAGAAGTAACAGATTTAGCAGTGCCTATTTCACTATGGGTTAAATGAGTTCACGTATATTAAACATAAAAACAAGCAGATTTAGCACATACCCCAGGGTACAAAAGGCAGGAAAGGCGAGCAACTTACGTTCTGCCCTCTCTTTAACTGGGTAGGCTACCCTTAATTCGTATGGCACCGATGACAGTACTGTTGTCGCCGCCGCTAGAGGCAAGTTGGTACACGAGCGCAACTAGACCTTAGAAGTACGAAGGAGGACCGTCAGACAGGAGAAATAAAGCATTGGTAATCGAAGATAGGAAAGTTTACTCAACCTCAGTTGGTCGAGAGACGGGGCATGAGAGAGAAACAGATCATCTCAGAAATAAGAATTTAAACCTATTTGTGTGATCGTATATTCTTAATATTTTTTTCTCTGCTAATGGTCAATGTTCTTGCTTTGGGAAGCTTCATTATTTGTCACAAGTTCGGGCAATTGATACAGCCATTTAAAATGCGCTACTTATAATAACTGGGAGGGAACCCAACGCCCAAGGGCTCGTATTAAGTATGTTTTCCGATTGCCCTATTAATCTAAGTGCTCTATTGTTTTGATGCGTTTCGCTTTATCGAAAGTCAAAATAAAAAAAAGAAAAACAATAAAGTTTCACTGACGCCCGTAAAAAGCTTCTTCACAAAATAATTATTGCTATTGTAACGAGAATTAAGGGGTTTCACATATTTGGACTTTTTCATGGCCAATTAGCCCTT
Organism: Ceratothoa steindachneri; assembly: GCA_963969495.1. Lineage (NCBI taxonomy): Eukaryota > Metazoa > Arthropoda > Malacostraca > Isopoda > Cymothoidae > Ceratothoa > Ceratothoa steindachneri. The sequence continues at coordinate 93,591,632 of OZ018326.1, forward strand.
ATTATAATTATATCGTGCAACTAATCCTACAAACTTTGACAACAATAGTCTTTTATCATTTTACGATTGGACATTCTTAGGACTTCGTGTGGTCTAACTTCGTATCGAGACATGTTTTCGTTCCGCGAATGTGCTGGATGCAGTTTTACTCTCTACGTTAGCAGCTTTCTACTTGGGTATGTACCCCAAGTAGATCCATTTGTATAGTGTATCTCTTTCAAAACATTAATAGTTGAGATTTTCTTTTTAATATTTAAAGGAAAAATATATTTTGTTTTCTATGGGATCGGTTAGATATGGAGGTCTAAGTAAACCAGGTGGGAGCAAGACTTCCAAAGCTAAAAGTAAGATTTGGGGTTGTTGTTGGGCGCTGTTGAATTTAATATGAACGAATAAAGGAATTGCCAATACAATTTGTCCATTATCTTAATTACGTATTAGCCTCTGTATTGTATTTTGAGGGCAATATTTCAAGTGTTGGTCGTAGGAAAATATTAATATCTTATCAAAAATAGGAGGCTTAACAAGCACAAGTCAATGTGTGCATACCCATACATGCTTATTATGGATGGCGACTGTAAGGTAAACTGCAATGTAGGCAGTGATGTTATGTGGTTAGTAGAGTAATGAATTGCCACCTTCCAGTGAATAGCTATCTTCGCCCTGTATCGGGCACACCAGGGTGGGTGGGAGGAGCGCTCTTTATCCACGTCAAACAAGTGACTCTATCCAATAGAAGAATCTGAGATCACTAAAAAGAACTGCATCAATTGGATAATGTAACCTTCACTTGTACTGTTGCAGTACACAAGATCGTTTTCACCCACCGGAGGATAAAATTAAGATTAAAATAGCCAATTCATGCAGTTCTTTTTAGTGGTGTATATTGGATGCAATCTGTTGCTTGGCATGGGTGAAGAGTGTCCTCCCTAGCCTGCCTGAAGCTGTGTGAAGGTGGCTACACACTGCTATACTAACCGCATGGAAACGACTGCATTTAGCTACCGGAGTTTTTCCCTTTAAAGCCTTTTCATATCTACCCGACTGCGTCCCTTTTTATGAATACATAAAAAAATGACCGATAACTGACTGATGTAGATATCCTGATGGCCAGAGGGTAAGGTAAAAAAACAAAACCATTCCATCCAGAAAATATAAACGATCTCTGTTCTTCTAACCCAGTGGATTGGTGAATGGGAGACTTGTATAATATAAAAGTCCTCAATAGGATACCTTGTAGATAGCGCTTTGGAGCCAGATCCTACTTCGAAATATAATTAACCTGAATTTTTCGAGGTTATAATCTCAGTTCTTAGTTGAGATCGATGTTTGTTAAAGGATCTCTTATATCCATTTATATTCGCAATACAGGATTTGGAGTGATTTTCACCGTATTTTCCTACAGGTCAACATCAATCATTACTCCTACCATTTTTGTTTTATAGAAACAAACAAGACTCGAGGCGGCCTTGGCAAACCTTTGGTCATAATCCTTGGAATGAAAAAGGTAAAAACGAATAACGTTTTGGGTGAGTGCAGGGGCATGGAGAGAGGGGGAGGGGAGACAAGAAGCTTCTAGGAGACTAAAGAAAGGTGAATTTAAGCAAATACCTCGAGCTTCTTCTTGAAAAGAATTTTGCTTATACAGTCTTAGCTTTCACGCCATATTCAAACATGGTTCGAGCCTTTAGTGGCCGACTTCTGTACTTTGTGTCCGTCTGAGTTTGTTTTAATGGAATGGGAAAACCAAAGCAAATGAATGGAGGCAGAACTACATCGGTAGGAAAAGGGAGAAAAGAAAACTAATGATAATGATAATAGAAGCCACTGGAAGGGACATTGGAATTTTTTTTTTTTACGTGAGGAGAAAAATTCCTTTTGGCTGACTTCACCATATTCGCCAAGGTTGCATGGCAATGTCGACAGGTGAAGTGAAGTGTGAAAATATAAAATATGGATTCATCTATCTCCTAAAAGGAAGTGTCACCATTTTAATCGACATTTAGCAATTCGAACTTGTTCTTCTAAAGGAAAGGCGCACAGCCTTGTAGCTTGGAGTAGGTGAGGAACTTGTGAGGCATAAATTTATTCAATCATTGCCTCCCACCAGTGCACCTATAATTGCCACTCAAAAAGACCTCTCGTTAACGGAAATCGGTAAACTCGCGGACGAATTAATCATTTTAGCAAAGAACAATGCGTTTATGTGAATAGTGCAGAAATCCGTGCGGTTCGGCGGTAATGCGCGAGAAACAATTTGCGAGTGCGGTGCTGAGTGGTAATCAAAGTCATGGTGGCAAATTAAACCTCACCACAGTGAGCGTGCGTCCTTTTAGGAAGGACCAGAGGCCAATAGTGTGTCGTGCACATCCCTATTAAGGTGCTACTCTAAAGTGGTATAAGCGGTGGTGAAAGTGGTCAAAGAAAAAGGAGGATCTACGACTTCAGCCTTCATCTAGACCATCGTCGCCGGAAAAATAAGAATACGTGTTCTAGCCACTGCGGCAGCGGGCATGCCGCTCAAACGGTACCAGCAATGGACCAAACAGTGAAGCATAATATTGATACCGGCAGTGCCCCACCTAGATTTGCGCGGGCTAGGCAATTGACGGCGGAAAAGCAGAAAGTAGCAAAGGAAACATTCGAGGACTTCTTAAAAGAAGAAGTAATCCAGCAATCGAAGTCACCGTGGGCCTCACCGATACATTTGTTACCCAAGAAAACCCCCGGTGAATACAGGATGGTCGGGGACTATAGAGCTTCATATGCCATTACAAAGCCCGACCGATATCCATTACCACGGATCCAAAATTGGCAGATTATCTTCATTGAAAAATTATCATAGAGAGGCCTCAGGATTTCCCTAGAAAAATGCGAGTTCGCTAAAGAGGAAATCACGATCCTGGGCCATCAAATCTCGCAAAACGGCATATGTCCTCCTGCCCCCAAATAAGAGAAATTGAAGAAATGCCAAAGCCAAGAGACTCTAAAGGACTGTGTCGTTACTTGGCAATGTTGGGATACTATAGAAGAATGATACCCAACTTTGAGGCCAAAGCATCACACGAGTGTGTGCGAATAGACCGTGTTTGAAGACCTCTTGAGGTGCCTTTCGCGGGCCCCTTCATGGTTATCGAACGAGGAGGTAAGCTGTTCCCACTACAATTCTCGGACGGAAGGATTGGCACCGTCTCAATTGACCTGTTGAAACCGGCACGATTACCCCAGGCAATTGAGGACTCTCGGGACGGCAATCGGAGTATTCTGGTGTCCCGGCCGCCCAGAAGAAGCCGAGATCCAACCCTGCTAAGGAAATGGAACACACAACTGGAAGGGATACCGAAACCCCTGATCCTGGCCCTTCACCTAGAGCAGAGGAGCCGCAAGAGGAACGTACCTCATCGCGAGCGGGAAGTAGGATTAAGTTCGCTAAAGACAACATATATATTTATTATTGAGAGGCGAATAACAAAGTGTTGAATGAATAATACTTAGCCTAAAATATAAGAAAGTGTGCCAATATAAATAAAAAGAGTACACAAGGTAAAATTATATAAAATTCATATCGCAAAGTTCGTGATATTCACACGCAAAGTCGTCACGAGGTACCAGGATGGGAAGAACTAGAAATGTGTAATTAAAATAGACAGCTCCCATCCAAGATAACGAATGAAATAGGGGGCCCAAAGAAAAATAAAGGGAAAGGCAACAAAAACAAAGAAGACAACGAAGACAACAAAGACGAAGAACAAAAAGAAAAGAAAGAAAAAGGAAAATACAATTATACCGATGATACGGTATCCCCGGTAATAGATCCACTCCAGCCCCAAATTACCAAATATTTCGGTAAACTCAAACAAAAAATACCAGGTAACTTATCATAAGTGCCTTTCACATAAAAAAATGTTCACCATATAGCCTTAAATGAAGCTGCAGAAGCTGAAACAAAAGGACAGAAAACTCTTAACTTTTTTATACGTAAGTTGTCTATGGTGGAAGAAGTCTCAAAATGGCTAGCGTTGATGGTTTTAGTTTTGAGCGCATTGCAAATAGCGCCTTGGTACAAGAATCTTTTAAAGAATGAAAGTACGAATATGATATTCCTTCCCCTACTAGTCCAAATACTGACCAAAATATGGCTATTTCATTTTATGAGAAAAAGAAACGTGAATTAGCTGAATTATTACAAGAGAAATGTACAAATCGTCAACAGTTTTCTCTTACTCTAGATGAATATACATCTATTAAAAATAAAAGATTCTTGAACATAAATTTTCATGCTGAAAATGAGCATTGGTCTTTAGGAATGCTATTAATTAGAGGATCATTAAATAGTGCTATATGTGAGGAGATGGTCAATGTCAGATTAAAGGGTTTCAATCTCGAAATGAATGAACACATCATGGCTTCTACAACCGACGGTGCATCCATCATGGTCAAATTTGGCCGAGAAATATCAACAGATCACCAACAGTGTTTGGCGCACGGCATTCACCTTGCTGTAGTGGATGTTCTTCAAAATAAAAATATCATTGATAAAGAAGAAGATGAAATAGAACAAGAGACTTCCGAATATGATATACATGAAGACTGTGCAGAAGAATCTATTCATTCATTTGCTCTCATGGATTATTATTTGGGGTTGATCAAGAAAATACGCAAAGTTTGGAAAATGTTTTGAAAATCTCCGTTAAAGAATAACATTCTTCAAGGAATCATGAATTCAGAACGCAGAATGACCTACGATTGATTCTTGATCTCAAAACTCGCTGTAACAGTTCGCTTGATATGTGCGAAAGATTTTATAAAATGAAATCATGCATCATACAAGCTTTAGAAATCTGCTGCAATAAAGAATTTTTTGAAAAAGGTTAGAATATACTCAAGAGCCTTTGTCACACTTTAAGACCAGTTGAAATAGTATTAAATTTTTTATGCTCCGAAGATGCCAACTTATTGAAAGCTGTAAAATCGATGATGCCCCTTCTTAGCAAATTGGCAAAGCAAGATTCTACATTATCTCGTCAAATGCATCTTTCTCTCAAATAACATTATGATAAAAAAAGAGTCCATAATGCTGTTGCATTTTTGCGATATCTTAATGATCTTGAAGCTAGAAATGAATTAATATCTGATACTTTTAAGATACTTTCTCCAGGTTCCTTAAAGATATATGCTACTTCGGTAAATACAAGGCTGTTTCATGAACTTGATCCAGCACCTCATGCCGGTATGTGCAACACCTATGAAACTCCAGATCAGAGTAACGTAAATGAATACGACGACGACGAAAAGGAGGAAATTTTCAGAAAAAGTCCCCATCAAGAGATAATAATAATAATAGGTATTTATAATGCGCCCTTCAGGGCTGTTAGCCGTCCCAGAGCGCAGATTGTGTAGCGAGTGTAGAGAAAGTTTACAGGGAAAAGAAGGCAATTTTAAAGATATGAGGCTTCAGGAGACGTTTACAAGTAGCAAAGAGGGAGAGGATCGAACTTCGGCAGGAAGAGCATTCGAAAGTCTAGAAGCACAAACTGAGAACGAACGGTCACCCATTGAGCAGTGGACAGAACGAGGAGTGTTGAGGAGGGGAGAGAGGTTAGACCGGAGTGCCCGAGGAGTTTGACGACAGGAGAGGGCAGACGAGAGATAAGGTGGAGCCTCGAGATTTATGGCTTTGTAGGTGATGAGAAGAATTATATAGTAGGTACGGAAGCGAATAGATAACCAGTGTAGCTCCTGTAACAGAGGCATCGATGGAGAGAACCGGGGACGGCAAAGGAGGAGCCCGGAGGCATAGTTTTAAACTAGTTGTAGGGGGCGAAGTTACGAAGGAGGGAGATTCACTAGAAGAGAATTACAGTAGGCTGAGCGTGAGGTGACGAAGGCATGAATAGGAGTCTCAAGGCTTCGTAGATCAAAATGGGATCGAACACGTGAGAAGTTGCGGAGGAAACGGAGGGAAGACTTACAGATACGATGGATGTGCGGTTTAAACGAGAGTTGCTCGTCGAAAAGAACACCAAGATTACTGACGGTATCAGAGAAGGCGACATTGGTATCCCCAAGGTTAAGGGAGGGGAAGAGAGCTTCAGTTTTATCGTGGTTGAGTTTGAGAGAGTTGGCAGACAGCCATTCGTTTATGGAGATGTAGGCTGAAAGAAGCTTGGTAATTGATTGAGACAACGACACAGGGGTTGAGGAAAGGTATATCTGAGTGTCATCAGTATAGAGGTAGAAGGACAGGCCCCAATCGCGAAGAAGCGAGCCAAGAGGAACTAATCAGATGTGAAAGAGGAGGAGACCAAAGACTGAGCCTCGAGCCCCCCGAAAATGAATGAATGGACTCGGAGGAAAGGCTATCGAGCGCGACCGATTGAGTGCGGGAAGAGAGGTATGAGCAGAACCAATCGAGGGCAGTACCCGAGAGACCAAGAGAAGAGAGAAGAGAAGAAATAAACTGGAATCAAAAACATTCTAATTCTTAGTTAAGTCCTTCATTTTTAATTTAGAAAATGAATTCGCATTATAAGAAACACTGAAAACGAGAACCGCAAATCTAGATCGATTATACGATGCATTAAAGACCATCAAGCCTACAAGCTGTGAAGCAGAACGAGCCCTTTGTTCAGCAGGATTTATCATAACAAAGATTCGATCCTGTCTCTCTCCTGCCACTATTAATGTCTTATGTTTCTTGAAATTTTACTTATTAAATAAGCATAATAAGCAAGACTAAAGCATCGCTGCTATATTCATAATTTCAAACGATGTCATTTAAATTTTTGTCTTAAGTTTTTAAAATTTTGCTTTTTAGATAGAGATAAAATTAACGTCTTATGTTTTTGAAAACTTATGCTTCCTATATAATTTTTTAATAAAAATGAAAAAAAAAGTAAATATCTTATATTTTCGAAATATAATAATTTTTTTTAAATGAGGAGAATAGTAATGTCTTATGCTATACGTTCTCAATAAAGATAAAACCCTTTTATTGGTTATAAAAACTCATAATAGCAAAGGATCTCATTAAAAAGTTCTATATACATGCGATTTTTTTCTATTTCTACTACATTATTTAACTAGAAATTCATCAGGAATTTACCGGTAATCAAAAATCTTCTGGAGAATTTATCGACAGAAATATTGTCGGTAATTTGCGACCCCAAGTCCTCGCTCCTCTCAAAACTACTTTATTTTTTTTTACTCTACGACTATCCTATCAACCTTTTGTCTATCTGTCCTTGCTACCTGGAGGAACTTTCCTCTTCCGGACCGAGTGCAAATTAGAGAAGCCAAGTCACTGGGATGAATTGAACTCTGACGGGGCTTGGAAGTGTTGTTGGTGCACTTTCTCCTCGATCTCGCTCAGTATTCTTTTATAGCGGCTCTCTCCTCAACCCTCTGTCTAGGCTTAAAAACCTGACTAGTTATCTTATGCTGTGTGAGAAGAGAGGCTTGGTAACCTCTATATACGACGCTCTTTAATGCTTACAGATCGCAAGTGACCAGAACTTGAGAGTGGTCCTCGTCTTTGGGGCGCGATTAATGGGAAGATCAGTTTTGCCCTACTTAACCCTTCCCTGCATATAATGGGCTGACTTTCCCTCTGCGGACAATTCGCGTAAGGATAAAGCTGTACTAATTATGACAGGTGGGATTTCCTGCTTTGTTGGCTGCCAGGCCAACTAAAAGTCTTGGGTCCCTTCTCTGGGTCTGCCACGACAGATCATCAGATCTTGGTAGTCATATTGATGATTAGTAGGAAGAGTTATTAAGGAATTCCACCCTATCGCCCAGCCTCTCTGACTGCTTGGTTGGGAGCTGAGGCCCTTGGGGATTGGCTAGTCCACTGCCCAACTTCTGGTCAGTGTGAGTCACTGAAAAGGTGCGAACAAAAATCTTTTATTCACCCATGGTGGAGACCTGAAATTTTCTTACACCTGAGATGTGAAAGCCGGTAGCGGCTGAACGCGAGTTATAGCCAACCACTTTTTTTATTTTTTCATTTGTCACAAATTTAGGTTTGTACGTGTGTTGGCAGGTCGGCAAAAGTTCAAAATAATTTCTAACTTTACCCCCCTTCCGAATCCTCGCTCGACTTTGGGGTTGGGACTGACGAGATAAACAGTGACGGCACCACTTGTCCGGTCGAGATGTTACCCTTCGACCATTTGTCTGTGAAAAATGAGTTTACATTTTGCAATATATTAATAGCCTGCCTCGAGCAGCTCCACTTATGTGATGCAAGTCGAGTCATAAGAGTTTGGTGGTTTCCCCTTTGCACCATTTTAGAGTGTTACCTCCAAGCAACTGTCCGCTTTCGGCTGATTTCCTTTTCTTCTCAGTGGACTTCAAAGGCCACAACCAAGGAGATGACAGCCAGCCTCGGATTTGGGCGTCCCGAAAGGGGCAGGTAAATAACCTCAACCACATTAGACGGGTAAGAAGAGGAATCGGCCAATGATCTACCCAGGACACCTTGGAGTTCCGATGATAGTCTCATTAATGGGAGAAAGGATGCCCACTCCTCCCCACTTTTCCAAATGAAGGTCAGCATGCAGGACATGGTTGCATCTGGTACGTCCGGCCTTCGGCCTCTTCCGGGGACGGAAAGAAGCGAGCTCACCTCTTGCCCTTCTCTTATAAAAGGAAAGAATAAGAACATGAAGACTAGGAGTTCCTCTCCTTCCGCGTTGGCTCTACGAACGGACAGCCCCGCTACCGTTTCGTAAAGCGACCGGGCCAATACTGGTACGTCTGACCCATCGGCCCATTGGAGAGACTCAGATAAAAGCCAAAGTTGTAATTGAGGAGAGTGGATCCTCGTTTACGTCGGGGCAACTCAATGAGAGAGTATCTGGCGTTTTTGAGCCTGCTGGCTTCAATCGCTTCCTATTTATTCGCTTTACATATGGCAACTTGTTAACCAGAGGCCACATGTACATTTAGTGAACAATTTTATCAAAATTGAATAGTAGAGAGCCGAAAGTCACTCGTTTCTCGTAAGTGAGCCTTCTGTTGAATGCGCCGGACCTTTTTAAGTGGCCAGTATTAGTGCTCTTCAACAAAATCTGGACAGAGTTTATCCCCCATGCCTCCTAGAAAATAGCTACTGTGCTCGCTTTTCGCAAACCGGAGAGAGATCATTCTACCCCGGCCGGTTTCCGCACAATCCCTCTAACCTGCTGCGCGTGCAAGTTGATGCAACAAATGTTAAATGTTGGGCTATCCTTTTTCCTGGACATCTGAGGCCCCTGTCTTCCTCACAGTGCGGCTTTCACAAGTTCCATTTCCGCCGGATGCTGTGCTCCGAATGGAAAATTCCGTCTGCGAGGCCTTCCTTCGTAGACAGCACTACGCCACGGTGTTTTTTGATCTGAAGAAGACCTATGATACAGCATGGCAATGCGGTATCATGGAGACCCTCCACAGGATTGAGTCGGGAGAACCTTTCCAAATAATCTTTTCTGAATTTCTACGAGATCGTCTTTTCCACGTATTTTTTTTTTGGGGGGGGGGCTCTTTGACCAGGTAGAACAGGAAGAGAGCATCCCGCAAGTAATTGTTCTCAGGGTCATACTCTTTACCTTGGGTATCAACGGTATCACCCCAGTAATGCAGGAAGAGTTATTCGCTGCCCTCTACATAGACGAACTTTCAATTTATTTTGGTGCGGCTTCACCCCAACCCGGATTTATTTCTAAACGGAGATGGCCTAGATTTGGTGGACTCACACCATTTTTTGGTCTTGTGTTTGACCGACGACTTACCCGGGTAGCCCATATTCGTAGCCTTAAGGCCTGTTGTAGCTGCGCCATAGATACTCGTATTATTCGTTCCGTGAGATTTAGCCCTTAAGGTGCTAATAGGGCTACTGCTTTGCTGTTTTATCGTTATTTTGCACGCTCAAAGCTTGAGTACCGTTGCGAGTTTTGCATCGACTTCGCCTGGTAACTGGTGTCATCGGCACTTTCCCATTGATAGTCTGTTGTAGAGTCTGGAGTGATGCCACTTGCTCTGCGCCGAGCAAAGTTTACTATGCGCTTGTACGTGCGAGTTCGGTGTCATCACTCAATCGTCAACGGCTCTCATCACATTCGTGACCGATCTCTATGGTGCCTATGTTGCCAAGAGAATCCAGGATGACAGCCTAGAGGAGTAGTGGCGGATCCAGGCTAGACATTTTTTTATGGGGCCAACTTGAATTCCTCCTTCTTAGCAGTCTGAGAAAAGGGCATCAAACATTAACTATGGTCATCGTACACAGCATTGATAATAAATAACAGTATATTACACGGGAGTTAATACCTAACTCTTATCACATCCAAATTATATCCCACACATCAGACAATTTTGAATTGTGGTTTTTGTATGTCAGCTAAGATATAATACTGAATTTAATAAATTTATTTTAGATTTCTCTGCATTTTACCTTTTTTATTCATATTCTATAATATTCCCTACTCTCTCTGAATAGCATAATACAAGTAAGGCCTAAAAAAGGAATATGGAATATAAACATAAACAGGTCTGAAATTGGAAGAGGGGGGGGGGGGGGGCAAATCCCTAGCCTCTTCCTCTGGATCCGCCCATGTAGTGGAAGTATCACCTTTGACTATTTCTACCGACTCCTCTGCTCTCAAAGCTTTCACACAACCGGTAGTATTGCGCTCGACCTTTTTTGGGCGCACTTCATGTCACGCTGGACCCGTGGTAGTGTAAATGGAAGGCTCCAAGTCCGAAGACAAGGGTCAGCTTCCACGCCGTATCCACTCTGTTTTGAATCAGTGGGGCTCTATCCGGCACTGCGTCTGTCTTTACGGCAAAAAAGAGTGCCATACTCCATTTGATACGGAAGATAATGCATTTTGCCCGGTTCACAGAGAGGATCGTAATCATAGCGACTCACAAAGCGCTCTGATTGCTGTCAGGGCATTGGAATCTCCGCACCCACTGGTTCGATGTATCCATGCATGCACGGTTACCGCGAGCCGGACGGATATTAAGCTTATCCACTGCTGGGTTACTAGACATGCAAGGATTGCGGAGAATGACGGCACCGATAAGGGTGCCAAAGACTCCGCGGCCAGACCAGCGTTTCGTTTTTCCTGACACTGACTATATGACAGGCATCAGATCAGTCCTCGGGGATGTTTGGCAAAGCATATGAGATACGGCCGATGGTTAGCTAAAGTTGTATTCACACTCGTGAATACACCGACATCTGATGGAGCGCTCCCTTGCACACTATAGCAATGAAGGCCTTGTCCCTCAAGACAGTTGGGAAGAATCGTTTTGAAGCTCTTAGACTGGAGTATCTTCGCGCACGTTAAATCTCACACTAGTGGGACAAGAGAAGTTGCTACCGCTTACCCATTGTGCTTGCGACGAGTTCGTCACACAGACTTATGGAATTATGGACTCTCTGAAGGAGGCTAGTGTCCTCCATTATATTTGATCTCTTTGGTGTTGGTCGCATTCTCCGGTGACATGGGGAGACGCCCCACCCCCAACGCCGGAGCGTGTGTTTCTTCCTCTCTTTTATTGTTTCCTATTCTTTATTTTTTTTTGCTTTAGTTTGGATTTGTTTGTTGTTTTTTATAGTTTTTTTCGTGGTTTTAATTTGACTTGTGCAATTTGAATTTGAGCGTAAAAATTTATTACAGTGGTTTATGCCATTTGTGGTAGGCGGCAGAAGGGTGCGATAAAATGAAAGAAAGAGAGAAAAAAGAGGAGTGAATAAATATAATTAATAATAACACATGACAACAATGAAAAAAAAACGGGAAATGAGAATAACCTTTTCTAGGGTTATTTTTAGTGTAAATCACGAATATAAAATCAGGCTCTTTCTGCGACCTTCCGGTTTCTCGTAAGTTACCATCTTACTTACGTTGAATACACTAATGGATCCGTAGGGATTGAATGCAAACAAGATTGGCCCGAAACTGACAACTATAAAAGTTATAAACGGATTTTGATATAATTTTTAAGGGGTGTTCCTAAGGTATTTGTCAACTAGGGCTATGAAATGTATGAAAGTATACTAAATATCTTTTTAGTTAAATGGGTCCAAATCCGTGGTAACTCTTACGTAACGCTTGATAATTTTGTTACTTACTATAAATGCTTCCTATTTTTACCTTTTATTTAATATTTGTTGCTGTTACTATTTGTATTTTTTTGAGCATACCACAATATTTTTAGTTGCGTGCGAGTCTAGTCGCGAGCGACTCTACATCTCACTATGTTGTCGGTCGGTCGGTTCCCGTTTTGGTTTGGGTTTTTTTTAGCAATAACATCATAACTATTCGGCCGATTCTAGCTTAATTTGAAACCCTTATGTTGTTTTACATTCTTTTCTGAATGATATAATTGTGAAGGTCGTCCTAAGGTTAGTCTGGGAATTATTTTGTTTTGGCAATAACATCATAACTATTCGGCCGATACTCTGCTAGACTAGACTAGGCTATAATATGCTATAATCTGCTATGTAACCCTAGAATAAGCTATACTATACCAGGCTATTATAAATTCGGCAATGTTATGCTAAGATATAATGTACAAGAGTAAGCTATACTATGCTAATTGAATCTATAAAATGCTATGCTAGGATAGGCATCTAGTATTTTAGGCTAGAAAATACTAAGCTATGCTTGGCTAGGATATAATAGAATAGTATAGGCTATACTTGTCTAGAATAATTAATGCTTGGGTAGGTTATACTATGCTAGGCTATGCTAAGCTATACTGGGCTAGATATGGCTATACTATGCTATGCTAGGGTTAATCTAAAGTATAATAGGCTAGGGAGGGCTATGCTAGCTAATATTATGTCAGGCTACGATAGGCTATCTAACCAAGACTATAATAGGCTAATATGCAAGGTTATTCTAGTTGAGAGTATGGTATGCTATACTAGTCTAGGATATAGTAGGCTAGGCTATAATATGATACGCCTGGCTATATTATGTTAGGTGTGGTCATAAATCAGAATAAGTAATGGCACGCGACGTTTTGGTCAGCAGACCTTGTTTCTTTACAGATAAGGGAGCTAAAATGCCTAGAGAATGCCAAAATTACCCAGATAGTTTCTGATATATATATGTGGATCAGTTACATTAAGAAAATACAAGAAACAGTTGACTAAACAGGTGAAGAAACTTTATGAGCTGTACTTTGGATGTAAATTGGGTGACCACGACAAACGCTGGGCACTTTACATATTTTGTGTCAGGTGTACGAGTTCCATTTCTGCCTGGGTTAAAGGTCGAGGGCCTGGCCTCATGTTTGGTCTGGGGGGAGCAAAAGGACCATTCAATGGATTGCTATTTCTGCTTAACATATATTAGAGATGGGTATTCATGTGTTTTTTCCTTGTCTTAAATATATTCTCAAGAGATGTATCAATTAAAAATATCAAAATAAATACTATGTTGTACTTTCACTATTTCTGCAAGTGATCACAGCCCTTTTTAGTCTGATTAGATTTTATTTCATTGCGAGTCACAACAGAAAAGGCAAGAAATTTATCATGTATTCAGATCTTCAGTCTGCTATTCGCCTAGTTCAACATTCAAGTGCTATCCCTATACCACAGCCGCCCTCTGAACTACCAAGCGATGACACGAGCAACTCAGACGATTTAGAATCTCAAGATACACCATATGTGGCACAGCTTGAATCTGACAAGAAACCGCAGCTCATCACCCAAAGGGAACGCAATGATATAGAGTGAGCTCCTGGCATTAAATCTGCAACAATAGAACCTGTTGGATGAACATGCTCGAATTACAGTATTTAGGAAAGGTTCTGCAGATCTACAACAATTGTTCACTTTCGAAAACAACTTGACTTATTGTACTGATATGAGAGGCCTATTCAATTCCCTTGAGCTGACCTATGAACCAAATGAAAGGAGATATTCATATATGCATAACTGCATCCCTTAGATGCATAGTGTAACTGTGATGTTTAGCCTTTCTTTCGCACATATGGAACACCATGCAATCAGTTCCAGTTGCTCACTCAATCATTTTAAGAGAGACATATGAGAACTTTTCTTTTATTCTAGACCGCATAAGTTACAAGGAGCACTAGTGGCTAATTTGTACGGACTTCAAAGTAGTAGCCCTACTTAATGGGCTACAAATTGGATACACCAAGTTTATGTGCTTCATTTGCAAGTGGGATAGTAGGGCCAGATCAGAACATTATGTACGTTCAGAATGGTCACCTCGGAAAACCATGACATCTGGATGCCATAATGTAATTCATGAGCCACTAGTTGAGAAGGAGAAAATCATTTTGCCACCACTACATATAAAACTAGACCGTATGAAGCAATTTGCCAAAGCACTGCAACTGAACAAGCCATGTATCCAGTAACTCAAAGCGATCTTCACCTAAAATAAGGGACGACAAGATTAAAGAAAGCATATTCGTAGGCCCTCAGATTCGCCAACTTATAGCTGATGAGGTCTTCGAGGCGACAAGGGATGCATCTTAGCTAGCGGCCTGGCATGCATTCAAAGATGTATGTAAAGGACTTCTGGGAAAGCACCAAGGGGCCCAGCGAGAGCGTAAACAGGAGAACCCAATCAAGTGCTACCAAGATTTAGGATGAAATATGTCACTGAAGATACGCTTTCTTCATTCTCATCTGTCCTTCTTCCCAGAAAATGCAGAAGATGTGAATGATGAACATGGAGAGAGGTTCCATCAAATTATAGCGTCAATGGAAAACAGCTATAAGGGAAAATGGAGCCCTGCTATGCTGGCTAACTTCTGATGGAACCTGAATCATGACACATCTGAGACATCTTACAAATGAAGAAGTAAATACTAAAATGTAGGTTAATATATTTTATAATGCTAACACTCATACTGATTCATTATATATTCATGAATTAATTACAATGGGCACATTTAATCTGACTTTGGCAGTGAAATACATTTATGGTATCGTGGAAATCGGTATCAATTGCATAATTATTAAATCGGCAATTTACAAGAAAATGTTACCTGATGAGATTTATTTTTATTAAATTCGAATTCAGCGAACTCAACTTCATTAGAATACACACTAGATCTATGTTTTTTTTTTCTTGAGACTGAAATTTGTTGTACAGTGCGATTTAAAAAGAAGAATACAACTAACTACCACGTCCAAATTAACTCGAAATTCTAGACAACCATCGACATTAATTAAACAACCCGCAAGGTCTGCATCCTAGGGGAAGAAACAAATCCTGTATAAAGAACCCGTTTGCTACAGAATCAGGCTCTCGTTGAGAAAATACTGAAGAGTTGCCAAATGAGCTATTCACAAATAGAGGCTTTCATTTACTTACACAATGGAAAGCATTAATTGAATTTTGTGTTTAGAGCTTCTTTAAGTTTTATGGCTCTTTAATCATAAGTTTGATTTTCTCTTCTTTCAGATACTTTTTTTCAATTTTGATTTTGAATAGACTCTTTACTAGCTTTATTGAAACATCAAAATTTATATGATCTTGTAATTCTTCGATATATTTCAGAATTTGATGGCATATTATGTATTGTCTCTTTTGAAAAGGGATGTTAAGGTGAAAATAGGGAAATATGCTGCAAGTTCTAAATTTTAAGTTCTATCCACTTTATCTGCATACTGTAACGAGGCTGCTCTGCGGCAAGTTCTAAAGGTTAAGTTCTCTCAACCTTCTCTGAATAGTGTAACTGTAATGTTCAGCTTTAATTTTTAAAGGTTAATTCCCTCTTCGTTCTCTGGAAAGTGTAAATGGACAAATCTGCTGCAAGCTCTAAACGTTAAGTTCTTTCCACCTTCTCTGCATAGTGTAAAGGGGCTGTTTTGCTATCAGTTCTAAAGGGTAATTTTCTCCTCTTTATTTGAATAGTGTAAAGAGAACGTTCTAGTGTAAGTTCTAAAGTTTACTTTCTTTCACCATTCTCTCCATAGTGGGATTGGGAAGTTTTGCTGTAAGTTGGAGAAGTTAATTTCTCTCCACCTTTTCTGCATAATGTGAAGAACCAGGTTTACTGCACATTCTAAATTTTAAGTTTTGTCCCCGTTCTCTACAAATTATTAGGAGGCTGTTCTTCTGCAAGTTCTAAAGTTTAATTTCTCTCCAAATTTTCTGCATAGCGTAAAGATGCTGTTCTACTGCATGTTCTAAAGGTTAAATTCTCTCCAGCTACTCTTTCTAGGTTAAAGAGGCTATATGGCTAATGTTCTAAAGTTAAGTTCTCTCCGCTTTCTCATCAAAGAGTAAATGGGCAATTTTGCTGCAAGTTCTAAACATTAAGTCACTTCTGCTTGTCTGCATCGTTTAGAGAGTTTGTCCTGCTGCAAGTCTAAGGGTTAAGTTCTCTCCCCAATCTCTGCATAATGTAAATTAGCTGTTTTTCTGCTAGTTATGAATGTCAAAACTCTCTACCTTCTATGCATAGTGTAAATACTGTAAGTTGTTTTTTGCAAGTTCAAAACGGTAAGTTCTCTCTCCCGTCTCTCCAAAGTGTAAAAGACTATTTTTACGCAAGTTTTACACTTTAATTTCTCTCCCATTCTCTCCAAAATATAAATGGGCAGTTCTACTATAAGATCTATTTTTTAAGTTCTCTCCTTCTTCTAAAGGCTAGGTTCTCTCCATCGTGTTCTAAAGGTTATATTCCCTCCCCAAGAGATGCATTTTGTGAATAACACTTATGCTGAAAGTTGTAAAAGTTTATTTCTCTCTACCTTAACTGCATAGAGTAAAGAGCCTATTCTGCTGCAAGTTCTAAATGTTAAGTTCTTTGGCCAATTTCTGAAAATGTTTAAGAGGCTGTTCAGCATGCAAGTACTAAAGTATGATTTTCCTCTATCTTTTCTGCATAACGTAAAGTAACTGTTCTGCGGCATGTTCTAAAGGTTAAGTTCTCTCCCCGTTTTCTGCAAAGGGTAGTTTTGCCTCAAGTTCTAAACGTTAAGTTCTCTCCAGCCTCTCTACTTGGTATAAATCTGTCTTTCTGCTGCAAGTTATAAAGTTTAAGTTCTCCCTGCGTTCTCTTCAAAGTGTAAATGGACAGTTTTGCTGCAAGTTCCCAAAATTGAGTTCTCTCCACCTTCTATTGCTGTTTTGTTGAAAGCTCTAAAGGCTAAGTTCTCTCCGCATTCTCTAAAAGTGTAAATGGGCAAATTTGCTGCAAGCTCTAAACGCTAAATTCTCTCCACCTTTTGTGCATAATGTAAAGTGGCTCTCTTGATGCAAATTCTAAGGGTTAAGTTCAAAGCCCAATCTCTGCATTGTGTAAACTGGCTGTTCAGCTGCAATTTCTAATCCTTAATTAGCCTCTACCTTCTCTTCATATTGTAAATACGCTGTTCTACAACATTTTCTAAAAGTTAACTTCTCCTAACCTTCTCTGCATTATGCAAAGTGGCCTTCCGCTGCAAGTTCTAAACGTTAAGTTCTCTCCACCTTCTCTGCATAATGTGAAGAAGCTCTACTACTAAAAGTTCAAAAGGTTATTTTTTCTCTCCTTCAATGCAAAGTGTAAATGGGCCGTTATGATCCAGGTTCTAAAGGTTAAGCTCTCATCCAGTTCTCTGCAAAGTGTGCAAGTACTGCTTTGCTTCGAGTTATAAATGTTAAGTTTTCTTCAACTTCTCAGCATTGTAGAAATAGGTTGTTCTGCTGTAAGTTACAAATATAAAGTTTTCTCAACCTTCTCTGTATAGTATAAGGAGATTGATTGGCTGATAAATTTGAAGGTTAAGTTTACTCCCCGTTTTCTCCAAAGTGGAAAGTGGCCGTTCTGCTTCAAGTTCTAAACCTTACATTCTTTCAATCTTTTACCCACCTTCTCCGCGCTAATCTCCTGAAATTTTTAAACGTTAAGTTCTCTCTCAGACCTTTCCCTTTCGCAATATTTTATTTGCTTTGGCCTACCAATAATCATTTTGACCTGATGGTACCTTTGTGGGTGTTGTTACGAAAACTTCATTTTTCTTTTTTTTCATTTATTGTTCGTTTATGTTTGTTTATTATTAAAACTTAAACATTATTTGCAAATTTAGGTTAAATATACACCATAATATTCCATAATTCTGACTTTTACTTACGTTTATATATGTCTAAACAACATAATTACTCTCTTCTTCCCCGCTAGAGAGTACTCCGGGCGAACATTATCTCAGCACTTGGAGGAGTGCCACACTTATCCAGCCCATTGCCATTGGAGTTCCAAAACTAAATTGAATCTACCAGGACATTTTCCTTTTTAAACATCTTCATTGTAGCATTTTTTTTCGCCACTTTTTTTTCGGTATCTAATGTTGCAGGCTAGTAACCCACCAATTTTCGTCCACTCATCCATGGTCTGAGCCCGGAGAGGGATTAGTGCAGAAACCATACTGCAGCTGACAGCTGGAGGATCATCTTGCTTGCAGGAATGAATCAATAGTGCCGAAAATAAATGCTGCAAAGCCCAATCGGACTAGCCCGCAGCTAAATTCAAGGATGGGTAATTTGCATGAGGGTTCTCAATAAAGATATAGACATCTGGGGAATATACAAAAATATAGCTATGAAATTAAGATCAATAGAATGGAAGTACAGCAATTTAAAACCATTAAGGGGTGTAAAATGATATAAAAAATAAACTATTGAGAACTCAACAAAGGATAAAAACATAGACTATAGATGGATCAACAATAGATACAAGAACAGAGAATATAAAATCATGAAACAATATATTAACTTTTGGCTAAAAGATTAGATTCTTCTAAAATTTAAAAATTCTATTAACACTACGATTAAAAGAGACATGAGTCTCAGACAAGATGCCCCGCAGAACCTGTTTGGGGGCCATTTGCCTAGTAATGGAAGGAAACACCCTCCTCCCAAGATTTCTCAAAAGGGGACACTCGGCAAAGGTGTGAAGGATGGACAGCTGCACCCCGTAAAGGATGCACAAACGTGTGGGCTACCCATTCATCAAGTGCCCATGAGTGAGGTGGCAATGACCTATTCTCAGTCGGCACAAAATAACCTCCAGTCTACGTGGTCCCATGGTACGTGGCCATGGGAGGACTGAAGGTTTTATGGAATGGGGCTTGGTGGGAGGAAGCTCATCCCACATCTTCTGCCATAAGCCGACTACATATTAGGTGATGGGGAGATATACATCACGAAGTGGAACTGGAGCTGATGGGGGTGTCCCCAATGATGCCACCTCGTTGGCCGCAGCATCCGCCCTTTCATTACGTGGGATGCTCACGTGACTGGGCACCCAGAAAAAAGAAATCTTATGAATAGGAGAAAAATAAAAAAGCCACCGCTGGATCTTGGAAACCAGCGGATGGCTAGGACCAAAAGCACTCAGTGCCTCCAGAGAACTAAGGGAGTCAGAGAAAATCATAAGACAACCAGATGGCATAGAAGCAACAATAACAAAGAGTGCAGCAAGAATGGCAACAAGTTCTGTTGTAAAAACAGAAGATGCACTTGGTAAGAGAACCAATGCAGTATGAGATGAGAAGACAGCAGCAGCTCCAACTCCGTCTGATAATTTGGATCCGTCGATGAACACAAAGGTGCTAGGCCGATGGTGGGAGGAGTGTTGATCATACATGGTTCTCGAGGCTAAAGGCAAGAACTGATCCTTGGGCCTACCAGTAAGCCGCCTTGCATACCACTACAGGTGTTATGAGCCATGGGGAAATCTTTGGTAATGAAAACGGAATAACAGAAAACACCCTTAGACGTCCTGTGTGCTCGGCCATGCGCAGAGCAAAGAGGTGAGCCAGGGATGGAAATCTATCATATGAAGCCACTGTTCGCAAATTGAACGTGCACTCATATACTGACGCCCATAGTAATTCCTCAAGTCTAAAAAGATATTTGAGGTTATATTGAGTCTGTGAAAAGGAAGAGGAAGAGCTACGTTCTCTGCATAGAGACTCCACACAGAGGATGATTTAAAGGCTCCGGAAGCCAGGCACACACCCTGGTTACGCACAGTATTTAATTTTTCAAGGATGGACGGCGAGGCAGAGGAGTACTCCTGTGACCCATAGTCCAGCTTTGACTGGACCAATGCTGAAAACAGAAGCCACAGGGTGCGTCGATCACTTCCCAAAGAAGTGTGCGACAGTAATTTCATTATGTCCATTCTCTTCAGACAAAACCTTTTCAAATCGTCAAAATGAGGCCTCCAAGGAAGCCTCGAATCAAAGATCACCCCTAGAAATCTGAAATGGGGTTAAAAAATGACAGGGACATCATAGAGTGACAAATGGGGAGGGTCCTATGTCACCGATATATGATTGTAAAAGTGGACAGCCTTGGTCTTTACTGCGGAAAAGCGGAAGCCCTTGGAAGAAGCATTATCAGCTACGGTATTTATAACCCGCTGTAGCTTACGTATGACAAATGGAAGTCTAGGCGATGAAGAGATAAACGCTAAGTAATCCACATATTGAGTTGAGAAAATCTCAGCTGGGAGATTTGCGATAATGCTATTGATGGCCACAGAGAAGCAGGTGACACTGAGGACACTTCCCTGTGGCACACCCTCAACTTGCTCTAGGGGCTCTGATAGGGCATTTCCAACTTTTACACGTAGTGTGCGCCACATGAAGAATTGCTCGACTAACCTGGGAAGAAAGCCCCGCAGGCGCCAATCATGGAGTTGCTTAAGGATACCACGCCTCCAAGTAGTATCATATGCTTTCTCTAAATATCAAAGAAAGACAGCAAGAGAATGCTGCCTCTTTGAAAAAGCATCTCTTATATAAGACTCCATTCTAACAAGCAGGTCGATGGTACTCTGTTTTTTTTTCTGAACCCTGATTGAGAGGGAGATATAAGATGGTTTGTCTCCAAAAACAGACGAGTCTTGTATTTATCATACTCTCAAACAATTTACATGGACAACTATAGCAAGGGTAATGGGGCGGTAATAGGTGAGTTCCCTCCCATCTTTTCCTGGTTTTCGGAACTGTAAAACCACGGCCTCCCTCCACATAAAAAGGAAGCAGCCACTAATCCAGATGAAGTTATAGATGTCCAACAAATGTGAGAGGAGAGATGGATGCATATACCTAATCATATCATAGGAAATGCCATCCAATCCGGGTGCAGTGGATCCACAGTGCTTCAGTGCATTATGGAGCTCATGGATAGAAAAAGGCCAGTTATGAGGCTCATTATTCATGTTAGGCTCCATAAAGTTAAAAGGGTGTTGCTCTTGTTCAAGCCTAAAGCACTGGAATTGGATGGAATAGTTGTCTGGGCTTGAAATATTAGCAAACGATCCGGCCAAAACATTGGAAATATTCGAAAATTCTCTAAACAGTTCTCCGGCCTGAACAATGTTCGGAGCTGTAAAACCATTAGATTTTCCCAATAGCTTTTTAACTCTCTTCCAGATTTTGCCTACAGGGGTCTGCCAACATATCGATGCGATGTAACCATCCAACGAGGTCTTTAGAGTTACGAAAGTTGCTCGGTTACGAGCAAGTTTCTTTACCATTGTGGAGTACCGATGGTGACGTTGACAAACCTGTTTACATTCAGTGACAACTCTTGAGCATTCAGCAGACCATCAAAGCAATTATGGTCCACGAGCAATTGAGCTGGAGAGCGAGATGAAGGAATTAGCTGCATGATTGACGTGGGCTAGAAGATCATCAATAGCCACTTCAATATCTTCATGAGGGAAGGACCCATTATGGCTCGAGAGGTGCATGAACTTAGGCCAGTTTGCCCCTTTTTGTATTCCCTCTTTTGCTAGGTAGTGGAGGAGGACCACCTGTACATGGTGTTATTACAATTGGAAAGTGATCACTGCTTCGCAAGTCAGGATCCACTGCACAGTCAAAATCAGCTCTACAGCTTGGTGAATAGAGAGACAGTCCACACATGTAAAGTTGCTTGTCTAGATGTGAAATGATGTGTGACTGCCATCGTTAAGAAAGCATACATCATTAGTGCCCAGAAATCTCTCAATCATATTTCCTCTAGGATTGTTATCATGTTCCCCTCAAAGGGGGTGTCGAGCATCAAAGTCTACAATTAATAAAAATAGAAGAGGGAATTGAAAATTTAAATTAGCTAATTTTGTAGCTAAAAGAGCTGTATCTCTTTCCTCGCCAGGAGGAAGATACAACGAACAGACCGAATAATGACAACTGGAAAACAGGTGGACAGCAACCACCTGAAGGTCTTGTTTAAGACAGAGCTGGTTGTGGAGAACCCTGTTGTTAACAAAGACAGCAGAACCATGAATTGGTTCTCCAGGGTTCTTATAATATCCCACAAAATCCGAAATGTTGGGTACTCTGAGAGTACCCAAGCAAGTCTCTTGTAAAGCAATACAATCGGGATTGTAATCATTAAGCAGGAGCTTGAACTCTTCTCATTTAGGCAAGAGACCTCGGAGGTTCCAATGAATAATTGAAAACATTGTTACCATTTAAGAATAATGGTAGATTTCTTCTTACCCTTAGGGGTAGGAGATTTTGGATTTGAACTATTAGCGGAAGTAGTTCATGTCATACCAGCCTTAGGCTTGGAGTATGACAAAGGAGGCATCGGGAGCTTGAGTTTTGCCTTTGGTTTTTCTTTAAGAGGAGGTGCATCAGATTTCGATAAGTGGCTGTAAGAGAGAATCGTTATCACTGGAGAAGCAGAGATGAAGGCAACTCCAGGGGTCAGTTCAGGTGTCGAGGGAACAGACAATGTTGACACAGCTGGTGGTATTGATTGGGATGATAGAGGCGATGGTGGTGGCGAGGACATCAGCAAAAGTTGTGACTTCGTTGCTGATGGAGAAAGATGTGGAGTCAGTTTTTGAGCGTCCTCCTCAGATGAGATGGTAACCTCCACAATAGCTGGCTCCTGGGAAGGAGCAAAGGTTGGTTCCTTCTCATTCAGGGATCGAAGGAATTCCAAAGCAGTATCAACAAGGGGGGCTGGAAGGATAACTGGCTTTGGAGCTGAAGAAGAGCTTGGTCCTTTAGGGGCATGGTGAATGTCTAGAGGTAGAATGTATATCACCTGAGGACCAAAATGATCAACATCCATATGTTCTGGAGTGGTAGCAAGGTACTTAACCACCCCTGGTGGAACCAGGAGAGGATGGAAGGTTCCTCTTCTTGTTGGTAACCTCAGAAGCACTGTTAGGTGCTGACCAAGAGTGTTCATCCCGAAGAGATGTACGTTTAGGACGTGGAGGACTTTTTACCTGGTCAGGCACAGGAGAACCAGTAGGATGTCTCTGGCTCCTCCCTTTCTTTGCTCCGGTAGAACGCAGAGCATCAGAAAAGCTCATATCAGGCTGGACATGCTCTTCTTCTGGCCTCTTTAAAACTGACCCTGTTCTTGTTTCTAATGGCAATGATTTCCCTCTCATAGAGAAAGAAAGTGCATTGCTGTGATGTTGCAGGGTGTTTTCCACCACGGTTAGGGCAGCACGGCTGTTGAGAACAGGGCGTCTCGTGATAATCCGATCCACAATTCACACACAACTTTGCCTGTTTACAAAACTTGCTTACATGGCCAAAGCGTTGACAATGGCAGCAGCGTCGTGGGTTTTCAACATATGGCTTGACTGGGATGTTAAGATAGCCAGCCTTAACGTACTTAGGTGGTTCCAATCTGTTGAAGATTAGGATTATGGTGGCAGTAGGTAACCTAGCGCCATTCGCAAACCTGGAAATGCGGTGGGCACTTACAACCTTCTGATTGGTAAGTTTTGATACCATCCTGTCAACATCGTAATCTATTAACTTTCCTGATCGAATAACACCTTTACTGGTATTAAATGTCAGGTGCGCAGCAGAGGACATGTCTACAGAAGCTAAAGACTGTAGGATCTTAATCCGCGGATGCTGCTCGCTTGATTTCGCCTCGACTATCAATGCGCCATCATTAAGTGGCCACATTTGGGCATGTTCGCTACATTTCTCAACAAAATTTTCGTAGCCGTCAAAGATGTCAGCCTTACTAAGAGGACTATCGTTCGCTTTCAAGACTAAAAATCGAACGTAATCAAACTTAGGGTCGACTTCTGACCCAAAAGGATCAAAGTGTCTACCGTCAGGTTCCAAGGCACGATACCCAGAAGCCGCAGGTCTCTGGGAGTTATGTTTATTAAATTTATTATATTTTATTTTGGGCTACCCCTGGAGCCGACGGTCATCGTGAGTGCAAAGAGCGCACATACAGCCTAGACGGGGTAACCCGCCCCCCGACAACTACTGTCGTTTTAAAAACAGCGGAGCCGCATAACGGAAATTCTCTGGACTGCGGTGCTAAGACCTCCCAGAAACAAAATGATGACCCGGGCAACCAAACCTCCTCTAAGGCACGGTTCTCCAGACAATTCCCCCTCCCCCCAGTGTGCGCATCCGTCGACCCGTACAGAGGCGAAAGTAAGAAAAGAACAAGAGGCTAAGTTGTGGCCGGACGGGGCGCTGAGTCCCGTCAGCATGGCAGCCAGGAGAGCAAACCGCCGTGCCCCTTACGACGGGGGGTGCTTTCAGGCTGATCTGTGGCTATGTCTTCCAGATATTTTCACTTCCTCTATTTTCACCGATTTCTTTGCACATATCGCTTTGCAAACTTTCTGCTTGTGATGCACTCGTTGGTTTTGCTTTTAAATTTGAGAAAAATTCGCCTTCTTGATTCGGTAAGTATAAAATATATTATATTACTGCAGTAATCGCTAAAGAATGTAATTCCGCGAATTAAATGGCAACTGGCAACTTTATTCTGAATTATCAAAATGGCTGACGCATTTTTCTTTCTTCATTGCGATCGCATTTTGAAAGGTATTTGCATATATTTTCCAGACTCGTACTTGTTTTGCTTAAATAATATTAATCCTGAACTTTATTTTTGTTTTGCAACAATATACTTAAATATTATCCTAAACTCTTATGATTTATTTCTCAATTTAAAGGTAAGTTGTTGCAAAATATTACCATTTTAATCATGACACTTTCGCAAATATCTTCTTATATGCTGCTTATTTATTCCCGTCCTGAGGCAATTATCCCGAAAGTGTATTGCGATCTGGAATAAACAAGACTTTATTGTGCCAAAGAAAACTTTAAAATAATGGAGAAACGAAAATTTAGCAACTTATTAGAAGAACAGTTTAACAGTCAAGGCAAATTCAAACAGAATTCTGGCAGAGAAATTTGTGTTACTCGGAAATAATCTTAGCAAATGCCTCTCGTATCCCATCCCACCTCCCCAAACAGAAACAGCTTTATCAATCTCGACATACAAATAATTCCTCGAATTCCACCCATCATTGGGGGACTGCAAGATGGTAATACACTCGGTGTTGGAGGCCTCTCCGCCCCTCACCCCCCTCTGACTTAAGGGAGAGATCACCCAAACTCAAAATACTTAAGCCACCTAATTGCGTTAGGAGCACATAGATCTTAACCACCAAGCCTTTCATAACCTACTCACGTACTCATCCTAAACATCAATTCCCCCCTTTGTTCACCATGCCCTACACCCACTCAATCTACCCACACGATCTACCCAGCCATTCAACTCACAGGATCTACCCACACAATCTACCCTCACAATTTAGTCAAACAATCTACCCACACGATCTGCCAGCACAATCTACCCAGATGATCTACCTGCACAATCTAACCCACGATCTACCCACACATTCCTCTGACTTACACCACAACAACCATTTCTTGAGGATTGTGTGATTTGGAAGTTGTGATAGAACGAGTTAATTTCAACTCCTATCCCATATTATTTAAAACCACGATGCTGCCCACGTGCATCTTCGATTCGAGGCTTGGAGTCTTATCAAAGCTACCGGATGTCAATGTTTAAACAAGGAGGTTATCGTCCCCCCGTTCGCCCCCATACGCCGACCTCGCCAGATCGAGTTAGGCTTATGAACAGATAAGGCATTGTTCGCCGGCCCGGCTGTGCGTTCCCTCCAAGCTTTCACTCCATTTTTCCCCCACGCCAAGGAGATGTCCTGGCTATTTATATGGAAACTTTACCACTAAGATCAGATTGGAGATCCAGATTTTCGTCGCGAAACATCACCACGACCCTCTCTCCCTTTGTGCGCCAAGGGACCTCGACCTCGAGATTCACCATCACTTGTCCAGAAGGAGGACAATATTCCTTGAGTGCCAAAGGTTCGAGCCTTTCCGACGCCAAGTCCCAAGGCTTCCCCCCCTGTTGTTCAAGGAGAACAGCATTAGAACAGCCATTGTTCGTTTTGAGCCCTTCGCCAAGAAACGGTTCTCATCCCCCCCTGTTGTTCAAGGAGAACAGCATTAGAACAGCCATTGTTCGTTTTGAGCCCTTCGCCAAGAAACGGTTCTCATCCCCCCCTGTTGTTCAAGGAGAACAGCATTAGAACAGCCATTGTTCGTTTTGAGCCCTTCGCCAAGAAACGGTTCTCATCCCGCCCTGTTGTTCAAGGGAGAACAGCCATTGTTCGTTTTGAGCCCTTCGCCAAGAAACGGTTCTCATCCCCCCCCTGTTGTTCAAAGGAGAACAACATTAGAACAGCCATTGTTCTTGAGCCCGTAGACAAGAGACGGTTCTCATTCCCCCCCTTTGTTCAGAAGAGAACAAAGTAGAACAGCCATTGTTCTTCAAGCCGTTCGTCGAGTAACGGTTCTCCTTTCCAAGACGCCTCGTCAGGATCCTTTTATCCCCCCCCTTCGGCTGGAACTCGCCAGCGGACCGAATATTCCTTCAAGTACCTTCCACCGCACCCTAATGAAAAGTTACGTAAGCCAAACGTCACCTTTTGAGTATTGATCCCTTTTGTCAATTCTATCCTGTGCTTTAAATTGTTTATCGAACCATCCCATCTCTTTAACTCTATATTTGTTTTACCTTTTTTAATCCCTTAAATCCTTGGATTAGCCCGAGTCTCCACGACCCTTTCCATTCTGTTTATGTCAATATTTTCCGTTTTTGTGTATTGTTTATAGTTATTATTAATAAAACTCTATTTTATTAATGATAGCAATATTATTATCCTTGAGCTCAGTTCCACTTCTTAAGCATATCGAAGATACATAATATCGGCCGCCAGACAGTAACGCACTCTAAAGATAATTAAGGAAGTTCCCTCAACGAATAGTGTAATATATGGTATCGTCGGGAGTCATTCTACGACATATATATATATATATATATATATATACTATTTAAATTTGGTATCAGGTGTGTAAGGTTTAACGCTATATCTTTGCAAACACTGGTCTCAGTCGAGTAAAGCATAGTGTTATTCGTTATAATAATAGAATATAGTAGTTCCCTTTTGTTTTAACGATTGCTATCCCCTTTTTTTTTTAAACTTAAGAAGCTGGAGTAGCTCAAGGAACGGTTATAATAATTTGTTTGTGTTTTTTTGTGATTTTAGTCAGTGGTTATTTAGATTGAGAAACCAAGTACGAATAGGTCAGTGCCCATATTTAGGTAGGCTAATTCTATAGAGGCATAATTCTTGTTGCGAGGAATTTTAGTTGGTTGACTAGTGCGCCCCCAAGTGCAAAGATGACTCAGTTTGAAATCTTTAAAGCGCAAGGAGAATCCTGTGGACTTTCCGGAAAAGAACTAATTGAGTACATTCAAGAGGAGCAAAGAAAAGAGGAAGAAAGAGAAATACAACGAGAAGAAAGAGAAATACAACGAGAAGAAAGAGAAAGAGGGGAACGGATAAGACAAGCTGAGCTTCAGATTGAATTAGCTCGGATTAAAGCAGAAGTTCAAAGAAAAAAGGTAGAAAAAGAAAGAGAAAGAGAGGAACGGGAAAGAGTAATCCAACGAGAAGAACGAGAAGGAAAAATCCAACGAGAAGAACGAGAAAAAGAAATCCAACGAGAAGAAAGAAGGACGGATTCGCGCCCCTTCCCAGGAAAGCCAACAAAGTTTTCGAGCCCCGTAAAACCCCAAAACTTCTTTCCCCAAAACCAACAACGGGAATCCAAACCTCCCGTTAAGACTTCTCTTCCATCTCTCTTCCCGAAGCGACCAACCATATGCTTCACCTGTGGTGTAGAAAACCACATGAGCTGGAATTGCCCCCAAAATTCTAGGCTTAAAAGCGGACCAGCCCACCAAGTTCACCAGATTAATGCGACCCCGGCTCCCCCGGTGGTGCAGACCCAAGCAGAAACTTCTCCCCCTCCGTCAGGCCACCAGGTAAATTTTGTTTTTGGTAAAAGTTCATCGGGAACTTTGAAATATGAGGAGGGCAGCGTGGACAGCTGTCGAGTATTGACTCTCGTCAGGGACACAGGATGTACGTGCTTCATCGTGTCCGACGAACTCCTCCCAGTGGCCTCTAACCACGAAAAATTTGCGGTGGTACATGACCAACTTGGGCGGGCGAACCGATTCCCCGTCGCTAGATGTTACCTGCAGTGTCAATATTATAATGGCTGGGCTGAAGTCATTGTAGCACCCATAAAATTCTGTTCCGTACTTATAGGACAGAGCCCCCAAGTAAGTTTCGACCCTGTGTTTCAGGCCGCCCTTCCTCAAGGCCGAGATAAGAAAGAAGCCCAGGAGCCCGTCCCCATCAGAACCCCGATACCGTCGGATTTCTCGGAAACCTTTAACCAGGACTTTAGGACGGCACAAAAGGAGTGTAAATCACTAACACCCTTAGGTGATAAGGCCCCAGACAAGGACACGGAGACTGTCCGTGGACCCCAAGAAAAAAAGAACCCCCAACGCGCCCATGGAGATACCTTCGTAGAACTGGACGAAGCATTGGCGCTTGAAGAGGATTGCCCCGCGGAGTCCCTTAATGTAATCCAGACAGTGTGCATCCAACCTGATGCCGATTACCCTCCTCCTTCCCTACCAGGCGAGTCTTTGGAACCCTCTGACCTGGATAGTGACGCGCAGCTGACACCACGTCAGAAGAGTCAGCTCCAAGAACTAATTAAATGGAATCACCATTTACCCGCCCTATTAGCTCTTTTTGATCGACTGCGTAAAAATGGCCTCAGCATTGGCCCCAGCAAATGCCATTTTGCTCACGAAACCATCAAATATTTGGGTTTCAAAATAGGACAAAGCAGGTTAGGTCCCTATGAGAACAAGATTAAGGCAATCGCCCACATGCCCCTCCCGATTACAAAGAAGCCATTAAGATCGTTCCTAGGATCAGCTTCTCCCTATCAGCGATTTGTTCCGAATTTCGCTGCAATTTTGGCCCCCCTATGCCCCCTTCAGGAAAAGAATTTCCCCGATCGTTTACGTTGGAATGATGTCGCTGTTTCCCATTTTAATCAGCTCAAAAGTAAGTTCATTTCTGCCCCCATTTTAAAGTTGCCCAACCCGGAAAAATCTTTTGGGGTTAAGACCGACGTGATCAACGAGGGCATTGGAGGTGTACTCCTTCAATACGTGGATGACAGAACGAGTCATCCAGTTGCATATGCTAGTCGTCAATTATTACCACGCGGAAAGAGATATGCCACTAGAGAAAAGATAGCTCTATCAATTATCTGGGTCATAGACAAATTCAAGCTGTACTTGATATGTAAAGAATTTCAAATAGGAACCGACCACCGTCCGTTAGCCTATATTAGGAATTTGAGACACTCAAACGGCCGCATCATGCGCTGGAGTTTACTCTTGCAAGAGTATCAGTTTAAAATAAATTAGATAAAAGGTTCCGATAACCAGGTCGCTGACGCCCTCAGTAGAAATGCGTTACCGAATAGCGTAGAATAATTGTATTCATAGGATTAGTATCTCCATGTAGGTATATACCGTCTTGTACGACTTAATTTAAGATTCTTTTGTAATATTATTAATTAATGTATATGTCTGAATTTTGTAACGCTCAATGTCTAATTTTTTGTATGTCTATATATTTGTTCTTAGTAATTTACGTATAAATTATTTTGTCCCGTATGTACTAAGTTTATATCATTTCATTGTTCCATGTCCCCTTTTTTTTTCTTTGATTAAGTTGTATTAAAGGTTATTTTCCCCTGTAATCTAAAGATCAAAATAATCATATGTATTGAGGTAATACTAGTTAGGTGCAGGAAGGTACGGTTGGTACAAGAAAACGAGTTCCCTACAACGGAGCTCTATCGTTGTCCCTTCTCTCTTTTTTTTTCGAAGTGACAACTTCCCCTGGAATGGAGGGGTGTGATAGAACGAGTTAATTTCAACTCCTATCCCATATTATTTAAAACCACGATGCTGCCCACGTGCATCTTCGATTCGAGGCTTGGAGTCTTATCAAAGCTACCGGATGTCAATGTTTAAACAAGGAGGTTATCGTCCCCCCGTTCGCCCCCATACGCCGACCTCGCCAGATCGAGTTAGGCTTATGAACAGATAAGGCATTGTTCGCCGGCCCGGCTGTGCGTTCCCTCCAAGCTTTCACTCCATTTTTCTCCCACGCCAAGGAGATGTCCTGGCTATTTATATGGAAACTTTACCACTAAGATCAGCTTGGAGATCCAGATTTTCGTCGCGAAACATCACCACGACCCTCTCTCCCTTTGTGCGCCAAGGGACCTCGACCTCGAGATTCACCATCACTTGTCCAGAAGGAGGACAATATTCCTTGAGTGCCAAAGGTTCGAGCCTTTCCGACGCCAAGTCCCAAGGCTTCCCCCCCTGTTGTTCAAGGAGAACAGCATTAGAACAGCCATTGTTCGTTTTGAGCCCTTCGCCAAGAAACGGTTCTCATCCTCCCCTGTTGTTCAAGGAGAACAGCATTAGAACAGCCATTGTTCGTTTTGAGCCCTTCGCCAAGAAACGGTTCTCATCCCCCCCTGTTGTTCAAGGAGAACAGCATTAGAACAGCCATTGTTCGTTTTGAGCCCTTCGCTAAGAAACGGTTCTCACCCCCCCCCCTGTTGTTCAAGGGAGAACAGCATTAGAACAGCCATTGTTCGTTTTGAGCCCTTCGCCAAGAAACGGTTCTCATCCCCCCCCTGTTGTTCAAAGGAGAACAACATTAGAACAGCCATTGTTCTTGAGCCCGTAGACAAGAGACGGTTCTCATTCCCCCCCCTTTGTTCAGAAGAGAACAAAGTAGAACAGCCATTGTTCTTCAAGCCGTTCGTCGAGTAACGGTTCTCCTTTCCAAGACGCCTCGTCAGGATCCTTTTATCCCCCCCCCTTCGGCTGGAACTCGCCAGCGGACCGAATATTCCTTCAAGTACCTTCCACCGCACCCTAATGAAAAGTTACGTAAGCCAAACGTCACCTTTTGGGGATTGATCCCTTTTGTCAATTCTATCCTGTGCTTTAAATTGTTTATCGAACCATCCCATCTCTTTAACTCTATATTTGTTTTACCTTT
This sequence comes from Ceratothoa steindachneri, assembly GCA_963969495.1. Classification (NCBI taxonomy): domain Eukaryota; kingdom Metazoa; phylum Arthropoda; class Malacostraca; order Isopoda; family Cymothoidae; genus Ceratothoa; species Ceratothoa steindachneri. Next base: position 93,622,973 of record OZ018326.1, read on the forward strand.
TTTAATCCCTTAAATCCTTGGATTAGCCCGAGTCTCCACGACCCTTTCTATTCTGTTTATGTCAATATTTTCCGTTTTTGTGTTTTGTTTATAGTTATTATTAATAAAACTCTATTTTATTAATGATAGCAATATTATTATCCTTGAGCTCAGTTCCACTTCTTAAGCATATCGAAGATACATAATATCGGCCGCCAGACAGTAACGCACTCTAAAGATAATTAAGGAAGTTCCCTCAACGAATAGTGTAATATATGGTATCGTCGGGAGTCATTCTACGACAGAAGTGATCTGGACTGTTAATTAGTTAAGTGCGCCGCCCGTCTCTCTTTGATTGTGGAAGGGAGACTTGACTGGATAATGAAATTCACATAAAGATCATGATGACAAATATTGCCAAGTCTGTGAAAAAAAGAGTTGGTTTTTGTTGCGAGGAGTGGGGACAAATGAGGTAATAGCCTGTTCTGACACCATAAGGCTCGCAAGGAGCCACTAGTGGCTCAGGGAGGGCAACCCTTTCTGCGTCAGGGGAGTGTGGATATCAAAACACTTGGGTACGTCCCAGGTGGGAAGAGTGATGTGTTGTGTGGGAATGGGAAACGGAAAGAGACAGCGGTGTTGTAATAGGATGTGAGTGACACTGCATGCGGATATAGCTGCGTGCAAACCCAAGCGAAACTGGCAAAGCTCATTATCAGTCTAAACTTCATGAACAGATTAACGCTCATGATCGGACTGCATTTCATGAACAGCTTAAAACTCATGATGAGTCTAAACTTCATCAAGATATTGAAGCTCAGGAGCAGACTATACTTCATGAACAGATTAAAGCTCATGATAAAACTAAACTTCATGAACAGATTTTATTTGATAATCAGACTAGACTTCATGAAAAGATTAAAGTCCATGATCGGATTAAAGCTCATGATCAGACTATACTTCCTGAACAGATGAAAGCTCATAATCAGACTACAATTCATGAACAGATTAAAGCTCATTATCAGTCTAAACTTCATGAACAGATTAAAGCTCAAGATCAGACTATACTTCTTGAACCTCTGAAAGCTAAATGAACATATTAACGCTCATGATCGAACTAGAGTTCAAGAACAGATTAAAGCTCATGATCAGATTAAAGCCTTTGATCAGATTAAAGCTCATGATCGGATTAAAACTTGTGATCATACTACACTTCATGAACAGATTAAAGCTCATGATAAGACTATACTTTTTTGTGCAGATGAAAGCTCATGATGAGACTTTACTTCATGGACAGATTAACGCCCACGATCAAACTAAACTTCAAGAACAGATTAAAACTCATAATCAGACTAAACTTCATGAATAGATTAAAGCAACTGATCAGATTAAAGCTCGTGATCAGACTACACTTCATTAACAGGTTAAAGCTTATGATGAGACTATATTTGATGAAAAGGTTAAAACTCATGATCAGATGAAACTTCATGAAAGATTAGAGCTCATTATCAGACTAAACTTAATGAACAGATTAAAGTTCTTGGTCAGAAAAAAATTCGTGAATAGATTAAAGTTCATCATACGACAAAAACTTCATTAACAGATTAAATTTGAATATCCAACTAAACTTCATGAACAGATTTTAGTTCATTTTCAGACTAAACTTGATGAACAAATTAAAGCTCATGTTCAGACTATACTTCATGAACAGATTAAAGCTCATGATCAGGCTAAACTTCATGAATGGATTATAGCTCATTATCATTCTAATCTTCATGAGCAGATTAAAACTCATATTCTGACTATACTTCCTGCACAGATTAAAGCCCAACATCAGACTATACTTCATGAACAGATTAAAGCTCATGATCAAACTAACTTCACCAACAGATTTAAAAAGTTCATGATCAGACTAAACTTCATGAACAGAATAAACTTCACGATGAAACTAAACTTCCCGAGTAGACTACACTTAATCAACAGACTGAAACTTTATGATTTGTCTAGATTTTATAATCAGACTAAACCTCCATTTCAAACTAAACTTAATCAATAGATTAAGTTCATGATCAAACTGAACTTCATGAACAGATTAAAGCTCATGATCAGACTGTATTTCATAAAAAGATTAAGGTTCATGATCAGACTAATCTTCATAAATAGAATAATCTTCACGGGGAGACTAAACTTCACGAGCAGACTACACATAATGAACAGACTGAACCTTTATGATCTGACTAAACGTCCATTTCAGACTAAACTTAATCAATAGATTAAGTTCATGATCAAACTGAACTTCATGAACAGATTAAAGCTCATGATCAGACTGTATTCCATGGAAAGATTAAGGTTCATGATCAGACTAATCTTCATGAATAGAATAATCTTCACGGGGAGACTAAACTTCACGAGCAGACTACACATAATGAACAGACTGAAACTTTATGATTTGTCTAAACTTTATAATCAGAATAAACCTCCATTTCAAACTAAACGTAATCAATAGATTAAGCTCATGATAAAACTGAACTTCATAAACAGATTAAAGCTCATGATCAGACTGTATTTCATGAAAAGATTAAGGTTCATGATCAGACTAATCTTCATGAATAGAATAATCTTCACGGGGAGACTAAACTTCACGAGCAGACTAGACATAATGAACAAACTGAAACTTTATGATCTGACTAAACGTCCATTTCAGATTAAACTTAATGAAGAGATCAAAGCTGATGATCAGACTAAACTTGATGAACAGATTAAAGCTCATGATCAGACTAAACTTCATGAAGAATTTAAAGTTTATGGTCAGAATAAACTTCATGAACAGATTTAAAGCTCATGATCAAACTTAACTTCCTGAACAGATTAAACTCCTGATCATAAACTGATTAAAGCTCATGATCAAGCTAACTTCATGAACAGAATAAACTTCACGTGCAGACTAAATTTCACATAATGAACATACTGAGATTTATGAACATACTTAATCTTCATGAATTGCCTCAACTTTATGATTAGATTAAACTTCTTTTTCATACTAAACTTAATGTACAGCAGGGGCAAAACAACCTTAACGAGGATACTAAACTATAAAAGTGACTGGGAAAAATTCTGAAAATAATCGCGAGATTCCCATCAGACCGAGGAATGAAATATCACACAAGAATCTACATAATAGAACTGGAAATATTCAATCTCACCAAAAAGCACGTACGACCATACAGCACCCTCATAAAATAGTAACAACAAACTTGAGTAGGTGAGTAGAACCATAAAAATCATTTAAAACTGAATCGATATCCGCCCACAATTTATCACAAAATTATTATACCAAGCTATACAAAAAGCAAGATTCTCTTTCTGCCTCATGTACCGACATCATAGCAAAATTACATCTGAAAGATTTAGAAGCCGGAGGCATTATCACACTCAAGCAATTGTTCAACTGTTACATCTCACAAACATTACTACAATCTTAAGAAAATCTACACAAATTATACCCAATCTCAAGGCAAACCCGCCTTTCCCCTTCCCCCTGACATCATGCGCCTCATCCCCCTCTTCTGAACTCATTCCAACCTCATAGCACTTCTAGTAATCAAAATCAATTAACATAATCCAACATTAATAAACATTTTACTCAACCCACATAATCCTACATTAATAAAGATTTTACTCATAAAATATTTATCAACTTGTCCATTATTATTAAGACAATAAGAAACGACTGAAAGTAAGATTTAACCCTTTGATAAATCATTCTCTGGGAAAAAATGATACCGTAATTCTTTCCTCGAGTTTATTGATACTTCGAGTATTCGTGTTGCATGCAAAATCCTCTCACTATTTCCTTTAAACAGAAGTCACAGGATGCTAGATCAGAGGCATAGAGGTGTTATTGTTCTTTAAACTTTTAATAGACTAGTGTTAGAGAAGGAAACAATTCCATTAAGGTTTCTCCACTTAACTTTCTTCTAGCCTCAATTTGTTTATCTTTATGTCTTAAAAATATATAAATGTTTTGCCAGCTAATTGGCAAAATAATGTTGACATACTAATTATTAACGGAATCTAATGAATGATTCCCAATCGAAATATTGTCCCTTAATGTCTTACAACAAACATCACAACAGCCAATCCTGCATTACATTATAAAATATCTGACTTCCCTTAAAATAACTCGGAAAGGTGCTCGCTTAAACAATTGAACGGACAAAAGAAAAGGTAAAAATAAAAACTGAACATACTTACAACATTTACAGCCTTCTAATTTGGCCAATACAAGGAATTCATCCCCTACGACTATAAGCAGTACGTCCATTGCACACTCAGTTACACTACACCAGATGGTGCTATTGGAGAACCCAGACAAATTAAATTACATTTTGAAAGGATGGTAGTGAGAATAAAGCATCACCTTGACCCGGTGGGCCTCACTTCTCAACATGAAGCCTAGACATCCAAGCCACTGTAAGCTAGACTTCCAAAATACACATGAAAGCAAGGAACTAATAGATCGATATACATTCAGGTATTCCACCATCATGTTACCAAACACTTATCACGCACAAAAGCATCCACACACACAAACAGCTATAACACAACGATTTGCGAAAATTGATCTTAGAACGCTGTATGAGTTACTCTGGATTGCAAAACGGTCTCCAAACCTGCCACAGCGCATAATCTCCCGTACCGAGCGTTATATTGCAACCAACTAGGCCGATAAAAGTGATGCACTGCCCGGAAGAGTCCCGCCATGCGGGAGGCTGCGTAGATGCTAACGCAATTCAGATTTTGAGCTATGTACAACGGAACGGATCCGGTGTGACAAAATGCATTCCTACCAATAACGAAAGTAATACTCCTGTTGTCGTGAAAGCTTTGAAAGCATAAGCGTGGAAAGTAGCGTTTGAAGGTGCTATCTTCAATAGTAGATCATTGACTAGAGCAAAGGGCAAAACAGCCTTAGAGTTACATTGGGCTACCGCGTAACTTGTAGGAGCCATCCACCCATTGCACCAAGTCTAGCTTTAGGTAGAAACGATGGAGCGAAGCTCTCATATTGCTACATTCCTGCCAGGGGGACGCAAAATTACCTAGGCGTAGGTAGCTCTATCTACTGCTTCCTAGGCTTTATCTCTTTGAGTCAAGCGACTCGTTGGAGGAGAGTGGTTTCTTCGTTATTTAAGAAGCGCTTTCAAGAAATGGGCAGGCGGCTCTGGCATTGACCGAAGCAAGAAACGAGTGTCCTTGATAGTTAGTACCCATATAATGGTTCCCATTGGGCGTGGAAGTCTCTTGATCATAGGCTTTGAAGGGCCAGAAAAAGAAAGTTATATTCTTAATTGAGACACATAGGAGATGCCTGGTCATGTATACCATTATAAGAATGTCTACTAAGCTTCTTGATTTGGAAGATGTTTCACAATCTAATCGAATAAGTCTCATTTTTAGCACATCAATAAAGAGCAATGCCTAAGAAGGCAGGGTGCGATCCCCCAAATTCTCATAATTGGTTGTGAAAGAATCATTTAACATGCACGTCCCTGTTGCAGCTTAAGCAGATTTAGCATTATTCGTGCTTTGCACGACAAGATTTACTTTCAAGCACAAGGCGATGGCAGTGATAATAACGTGATGGTAATCGCTTGAGACTTCATACGGTAGCAATACTAGTCATCACGTATCTAATATAAGAGCTTATTTATGTCAAGCGTAAAAAAAAATTAGGTTCTGACAAACAAACGCATAAGTTCAGAATACCTGATTTCAAAATCAAGCATGCATGTAAAAACTTACCTATATCTATACATAGAAATATTCAGTCCCCTAATGACAAATAATGAGATAAAACGTGGGAAAGGTAAACAGAGAAAAGAGAACGAAAGAACACATGATGAATTTAGTGATTGCTTGTCCAAAGTTCGAAAATAATTTGTTTGGGGCAGATATTTAATCTGCCCCAAACAAATTATTTTCGAACTTTGGACAAGCAAACGAAAGACTATAACTAAACAAACAAAAAAAACAAACAGTCAGGATTTATGTCGAGCCTTTTTGGAAGAGCTTCCTGGACAAAATCTTCTAGCCAAACTGCAGGTAGCGGATTAGCTGGGCGGCAGGTAGATTCGATACATATCCCTAGTGATTGTTTGTTTACGAGCAATTGCTCATAAGTAACACATACTTTGCAATTCGTTGGCTACATTTTTAACTTTAATAAAGTTTAATTTTAAGTTTATTACTCTACCTTCAATTCGAATGATTGAATTTCTAAAAAATATCGCTTAAAATAATTTTTCCAGGCAAAACACACAATCTCACCACTCGATCCACTATATGGTCCCAAACAATCACTTAAACTCCAATCTACCATCTATTTCGAAATGATGGGACTTCAGACAGTTACAAATATACCGCAACTGGCAACCAAATACTCTTCTTGCCCTCTTACGAACCACATCCATCATTTCCTTCAAACCTCTCCCTCTCTCTGACAGCTTTCTGAATTGTCGAAGTCTGGCAGTGGGGAAAGCGAGCTTCATCTGTGCCCTCGTCTCTCCTGAGAAACTTGTCATTCAGGGGCTTAGCAGAAACGTGCATAGATGAGAAAATTACAGTTGCTCCTGTTGCCGTGACTTCAAGGCGGCATTCTTTATCCACGTTGCCATATGCAGGGGACGTAGGGCTTGGTTTATTTAATCACTCTCCCTCCCTCTCTCATTCAAATCGAACCTCTGAACAATTTCGAAGTTCTGCTAGCAACTGTGACTCTGAACCCCATTCTTTGTGGCGATTTTAACATCTACTTGAATACCTTCTCATATCCGCGACTTCTTTACATATTTAAACGTTATTCTCTATCTCAAATTGTCTCATCCACCAACACACACAGATGGAAATAAACTTGACTTGATAACCTTCTCCCTTTTGATTCATTGCTTAAAATTTAGTGATCCATTCACAGCTAAATCTGACCACTTTCTAATTTCGTTTTCTCTCTATCTTGCACGCTACACTATAGCACTCCATGCCCCTAATACTTATCACCACCGCTTCACTTTAAATTCCAAGAACAGACAGCAATGGATTTCGCCTCTCTCTCTCTCTCTCTCCATCCCTGTTACACTCTGCCACTATCACAGATGACCTCTATATAGCTCTCCATTCTTTCTAACAGTTACTTTATTCTTGCCTCACTCAACATGACCACCCTCTCCCCACCTCTACTCGCTGAGATTGCGCACTGTGCTAATCCCTCCACCCCCCCCCCTATTTTGAACGCTAGGAGACACAAACGTGCGTGCCAGAGCTAATTTTTGGGTGCCTGCCTCTGCACGCGGTGCAGAAACAGAATCTGCCTTCGTGGCCTACCTCCTTTCTATTCTCCCATACCCGCCTTCTTAAATTCCACCCGTGAGGCTCACATCTCCCGTATCATTGACGAAAACAAAAAATGTCAAATACCTTATTTAAGTTACTCGTAAATCTCTCTTACATTCTGAAGTTACAGCTCCTTCCCATTTCCATTACACCGATTTTATCTAAGACTTTTGAAAGTTTGCTGGCCAAACGTCTTACTGTATATTTGAGACAGTTTTTTCCAGTGACTTAGTTTGGCTTTAAAAAGGGGCTAGGTACTGCTAATGCACTATAATTGCTTGTTCATGAAATACACTCTGCTTTAGACAATAACTATGAGTCTAGACTTGTCTCTCTTGACTTTAGTGCCACCTTTGACACTGGCAACCATAATGGTTTGATTTTTAAATTAAAGTCTGTTGGCATTGGTGGTAGAGTCTAAAGTATTTTAACAGAGTTTTTAACTAATATGCAATAATGTGTTGTTGTCGATGGGTGTTTTAGTCCTTATTATAGAGTATATTCTGGAGTTCCTCAGGATAGCGTTCATGGGCCTTTGCATTTTATACTATATACTAGTGACATGAGCTTTAATATCACTAATAAAATTCTACCATATGGTGATGACACATCTACCTATATTCTTGTTCCATCTCCGGCAATGATACTTAGTGTTACAGACAGCCTCACTGAGGATTTGAATAAAACTAATTCCTGGTGTCTTCAGTGGGGTAGGAAATTGAACCCTAGTAAGTCTAAGGAAATGATTGTGGGTCGTTCTAGATCTCTCTCACCTGAATTTCCCAATTTCTTAATAAATGGTGCTTTGATTAACCATGCTTACCAGCTCAAGCTCTTGGGAGTAACTCTGGATTCGAAACTCACTTTTGACGCAGAAATTGGGGATTCCTCGTGAATCTAAGAAAGTTTATGAGGATGATGTTGTTCTTCGCAAGTGTTTCTTTTCTTTTATTCTACCTTATTTTTAATATTGCTCTGCTGTGTGGAATTCTGCTGCAGACTCTCCTCTGAGGTTTCTTGATCGTGCATTTAATTCTGTAAAGTTTTTACTTTCAGATTTGGATTGAGACCTTGGGCATCGTAGAGATGTTGAAGCTCTTTGTATTATATTTAAAGTAGTGAATAATGTGAATCATCCGCTGCATAAATTTCTGCCGAGATTTTATCAACCAGCCCGAGTTACTAGGTATTCTGAGGCTGTAAATTCGATGGCATTCGAAAATTGGTCGTCATTCTACATCTCAGTTTTCTAAGTGCTTTTTACCGAGCCTATGTAGATTGTGGAATACCTTGGCCACAAATATCGTGACTGCTTCTACGCTTGATAAGTTTAAAAGATTGGCTAATGTCTTTTTGATGCGTAACAGTTGGGCTGTTTAATTCTTTTTCCTTTCTATCTTGCTGTGCTTTGACCCGCACTGACACCTCTTGGTGGTATAATTTCCAAAACTTTCATTGTGGCTCTTTACATGGTATATATAATAATAATAATCACCTTTACTGAATTCTTAACTATCTTCTCTGACATGATACTTCATATCCGCTTCGGCATACCTCCTGTTTCTACTCCTCATCATCGAATAACTCGCTCTTATCCTATCCCATATGAAATTATTTCTCATGTCCTATTGTTCGCTGAGGAATGGACTTCCCTATTCTTACCGTAATGCACTTTTTCTCCCCTTAGCTCATTTCCTCCAAGTATTTAGTCCAGTTGTTCTCCCTCACCTCACTGATATTCCCATTATCACCCTCTCGTCTGGAATGCTACTAATTGACTACATACACGCAACTAGTTGCCCTCTCCCAAAGAAACCGATCCTGAACGAAAAATGGTAATGATATATCTCGATCGGCGTAGGTGCATTGGTCTACTTTTGTTGTTCATCTATCTTCTCCCCTTTGGTCTATCATTTTATTTTTATTATGTGCTTATAACATCATTACAGTGGCTCTTGGCCAAATTAATGCCACTCAACTATAACAAAATAGAGATAATACTGGTAGACACCTACTAGTGTCTTGCTGCATTGCAAAACTATTGCTCACTAACTAAAACTTGGCGCCTCCATTGCCGTCTTTTAGGATAAGTTAAAATAAAATTCGCCTCACCATTAATAGTCATTATATTTATACTTTATACGTTATCTCTCCTGCATCTGTTCCCACTTTGACTACAATTCTTTAAGATTAACAATCATGCTTTTGTCATCTTCTTCTTTAACTACTTCAACTTACTTCTTGCTAGATCACAGGCTTACACTCTTCAACCTTTCCAATTGGTTCAAATCTTTGCAAATCAATGCTCTTCTCTTCCAGGGACGTTTCTCTCACGGCTTCGTGATCTTCCCTGGCTCCCTCCTACCTTTTCTCATCACTGAGCTTTTCTAAGCTCTCAAACTTTGCACTCTGGCTCTCTTCTACTAGTCATTGTTCTTCCTAGTTATCTAAACTACACGAGTCATTGTTATTTCTCTGCTTTGGCTCAGGAATTTCGAATGATCTACATTTTGCTATATGTTCATCCTCCTGTCATGGTGCCTTCAAACATGCCTAGAAGACACCTGTTCTCTCTAGCTTTTCTGAAAACGCCCACGTCCTTGAAGAGCGCCATACAAAAATCCTCATTATTATTAGTCTCAGAGAAAAATACCCCAAATGTCACTTATAGTGTGCTCTGTATATGACCCAATAAGCAAAGGTTTACAATTAAATAAGTGCTAAACCGTATTTGCTTGACCAGCTACCACTTGGAATCAGACACAGTTCAACAAATAGATTAACTATTCCGAATACTTTCACACATACAAACGCTACAGATACACAGCATTGTTGATATATGGAAGCTTTGCCTTTGGTTAGTTTGTAGTGCCCCATTGTAAGGTGGATTAGGATTAACAAATAATTCTCAAAAATGAGTGCCATGTGAGTCCTGTGAAGTTTTGAAATGGGTACGCACATAATTATGCACCTGCAAATAATCTACTGAAAATGGATAACATTTTTTCATGGAGCAGGTAAATCATATATGCAAATACTCTATTCTTGTAAAGGCTATATAGGCAAAAATGAATTCAAGAGGCTTTCACACGATCACACGTATACACACTTAGACGAGCAAAGGCGCTTCTCACGTTTTCTTTGCTGACCATTTGGGCTGCACCCAAATTCCGGGAGACGCCGAAACAGCTGTGCAGATATATTTATCAAACACCAAACTCAGAAACAGGGAAGACGCTGGGCCTTTGTTTATTATCACAGAACCGTGAAACACGAAAATCTTATTTCCTAAAATGATTTCTCTCCTTAAGATAAAATTATCTAGCAGAGGCCTGAATCAAAGCTCCCTGCTCATTTTCTCTCTATCTCTTTGTACACACGAATAAACTTTCTATTCAAGTAAGCTCCGCCCAAACCACATGATTGGCTAACAGTAGGCTACGCCTACATTTCTTTACACGATAAATAGCATTCAAAATCACGCACAAAGGTATTCCCTCATCAGTAACAAGGTCAACTTTCAGCTCCAGAAGAGGAAGCGTAGGCCAAAAGTGGACCCCGACATTAGTAGGCTAGCCTCAAATACCCGACATACACCAGACGAATTCATTGTGCCTAGGCCCACCAAGTCTCCGACCAATAAAGAGTCAGAGAATCCGCCTTCTGGGAATTCCTTTTCCTACGGGAAATCAACCGATCCTCTTACCCAGCCTACAACGCCAAAATCAAACGAGAAGTTAGTCATCCACAAATGGAGTCAGCTCAAGGTTAGCGCTCAGTAACCAATTACTCCAAAACGCGCTACATTTCATTGAAGAATCACCTATAAGTGGTAACACCCTATGGTCATAAGATTTAAACCCCTCACCTCTATAAGTTCTAGACTGATCGGCAATATACTCTACGAACCACAAGACTAGTTAAGCATTTTCAACTAGCATAGAAAAAGGAGGCTATTGGTACTCTGACTCTCTCGGTGGGAATCATAGAGGAAGCTTGCCTATGGGGAAGACCTTAAACCAGAGATTATATCATCACCAACCGGATTAGTTAACCTTAGGGTTTTAGCATGAACACTGGAAGAGTATTAATATCCTCTACTCCCACACTTGTATGCCTGTCCTCTTTGGAACTGCCTCGTTTGCTTCTAATAAATGTGGGTTGATAGAATGTATTTTTCAACATAAAACAAACACCGTTGGCTATAGTTATATCTATATTTTGATTTCTTCATACAATCAATTTTCATCGGCAATAGTTTTGAATAATACAATGTTCTCTTGAAATAAAGATAAATCTGTTCTTTCAGAATTCCATGTTTAGATCCTACTTGGCTACAATGAGACTAGTTTGGTAAAACACGACGTCCCTTTGCTGTTCTAGAAATTTGTTTTTGATTCTTTTTTTTCAAAGGTTTTCACAGTACTGGCCTAATCAGCGTATAATCAGCTGGTGCAGATTATTAAGTTCATTCTTGAATTATAGCGTTAGATTTGATGTTAACTAATGGAATGCAAGTCTTTCCCTTTGAACGAATGTTAGAGAAAGTATGTAAATATTCTCTCTTTGATAATTTCTTAAATTCATTCAAACGACAAGGAAAATACTTCAAAGTTCTAAATATGTATTCATCCTTCTTTTCCATTATTAAATGATACTTGTTTTTCCATAGCAAATAAACTAATATTTACTCCTGGTTCTATTTCATGCAGACAGCTAAAATGGAATTAAACAAAAGTTTCTTCCACACCGATATCGTATATCTCTTGTTTTCTGTCTGCTCAATAACCAAGTGAGCACAAGGCATTGATTAAATGATCGATGTAACTAATATATGAGATAATCAGATTCTGCTCTGTTATGACATTGTACCCTAATTTATTCTCTGAAAATTCCAATAAAAGTAATGGGTCTAAGTCATAAATACTTCAAGAAAAATGTGGTGTTGAGTAGATTAAAGAATATAGCCACTGATGATGAATTTAAACTTCCTCAGCTGACGGCCCTATGTTAGCCTTGGTAGTGCCATGCTAGAAACCATGGCGGACAAATGACTTTCATCGTGTTTTCTCGTTAAATGCCTCTACTCACCTTAAGGCCCGGTTAATCTGGCTGGTATTAAGTCTTTCTAAGCAGGTGTTACTTAATTAAGTAACAAATTATGTTGTTTGGTTCACCCATCTCGAAATACTAACGCTGCTGGTAGTCACCATGAAAACGAATCACAGCCAGCTTGGTGAAAAAGTAGGTAGGGCGAAATTCGAAAAAGAGAGCCTCACCCAAAAATCTAATAAAAGATTGATCATTTGGACATTACGAGGACTTGAAATTTGATGAATTTCTAAGTTTAGAATAAAGGAAGCAGCATTTTATAATTACTTGTTTGCAAATGAATTCTGGATGCTTTTAATTGAAAATAGCACTTTTTAAAAATCGTGCAATTTGGAAGTAATTTGAATTGAATAATAAATATTTTTTTTACTTGATTTTAATTGCTGTTGAATTTTTATTTTATTTTTTATTTACTAATATTTGTTGGATGATATATCACGAAAACTTAATTAAATAATCTTTGCCATAAAATGAATGGTTGTTAAATATGAATTATTAAAATAAATCTAAGAATCCACAAAAAACAATAATAATCACTTATTCAAAAAAGATAAAAAGAGAAAGAACGATAAATAGATAGAGAAAGAAAATACGCAGAAAGTAACCATAATTAAATTGAAGCTAATTATATTCTTTCTGAGATAGCCAATATTCTATATAGAAATGTTCTTAAATTTTTCATTTTTCCCAAATCTATCTCAATTTTCCCTATCTTCCTTTGTCTCTAAAAAAATGGCATTTCCGTTAATATAACAATGGCAAGCCTCCTCCACATGGCATCAGTCACTCCTGATCGGGTGCTCTTCATCCAACCGAGTAAGGTGCTGTATCCGAATAGACCAATGCAACAGCATTCAAAATAATTGTTTTAATCGGCTATTTTAGCGCTTTATGTTGTGTATTTCCTTAGAAATTTAACTGAAACCTGCGTAATAATGGAATGTGTTTATTATATTCCCTTCTGCCCTTCACCGTATCGTGATATGTTCACATCGAAGAGAAATACCACAAGGTAATGTCAAACCTGATGTAATATATCCTTAACCCAAGGGACTAGTGGGGGTTATTTGATTGAAAACACCTGTGTTGTTATACGACAATATTTGCCCTGTAACCAAGTTGTAAGTCTATCATCTACAATTAATAATCGAGTATTCTTTCATCTCCTTCTTTTTTAATCTATGCTTTATTTCACACACTGCAAAATAATCCGGTTACTATTATAACTAAAATTCATTCACATTAATTTAGGTTATCTTGAGGGTCATTGTATCCATAGTCTAACCAGATTCTGAGCGTTATCTGCGATTAATTATCGAGCATTCTTTTATCTCTTTCTTTTGTCTATCCCCTATCTCTCATTTGATTAAATATTTTGGGGAAAGTCAATAAAACTAGTCTTTAATACCATAAACTGAATATTGTTCAATGTATTTTTTGAGACAAACCTTACTTTCTTCAGAAACAGGGATATAAGATTAGGCTACATAAATTAATTGATATATTTGGGGAAATTTAAAACATATTTTGTATGTTTTGCCGTAGTTGATTGATGTAAAGTCATTACTCATAGTTTTATGCTGCACAAATTTAGCTACAAATACAGGATTGTATCAAAGTTTTTGCCTGATAAATATCATTTATTCAATAAAACCATACAATTATTCTTTAGTGAAAGAAATTGCATACATATATACAAATGCCTCCATACGCCTAGCATCATACAATCAATTGAAGATGTTATTTATTAATATTTCAATTAAATACAAAAATATAGTTCAAATTAAATCAAATGTAGTTACATTTTTTTAAGGAAAATATACATTTTCCCTGTGCTCAGACTTTAGGGAGAGCCTGTATATTAAATAAATAACAAGAATATTTTTATTTATTTACCAAACCAAACTTTATATACAATTATGTATTAAATATTTATCTTAAATATCTTTTAATTCAGTCTTCATTATTTTTTCTTGGAGATAATTAAAATTAATCCATTTTATTATATAAGGAATTTACTCAAAAAATTAAATTTACTTAGATCCATTTCTGGCGATTGTAATATCCACAAAATTAATCAAGGCAACCGTATTTGATCTCATATTATTATTACAGTATGAATAATTTCAATGAACAACGCCATTCGTAGGGAAATTTATGGTAGAAGTGCTGTGTAAGTAAAAAAAACCTTTATTGCTAACAATAATCATATTCAAATAAACTAGAGTATCCAATATCATTTTTGAGCGCAGAAAGGAATATTGAGTATGAAAGTAATTCTTTCCTGATCGTTAAAAATAGGGACGTCGTTGAGAGCACCAAACAACGCTTTAGGGCTTCCAACGTGTTAAGAAGGCGTATGGGTCGTCATAAGACTAGAATTCCTAAGTAGTGTAATTCGTTCTTGTGGAGAATGACGTTAAAGTGTATCTATACGCACCAATGAAAACAACCGCCCTTTTCTTGCAACATGGATGGGAAGCAACGTTTCACTTTTTGCAACTGCTTTGGTGTGTCTGGTCGAAGAAAATGAGAACGCTAACTGGAATCCCCCATTGGGCCAGAAGTGTAGCATTCTGAGACCGTTCACAAATGACTACTTCTTATGCAAGGTAGTTTCCAGTCTCACATTTCATCCCTAGATCACCCGCATCGGCGAATTATGGTATCGAAATGTCTCCCCAGAGCAATTTTTGTCAAACATCCAATAACCATTTGGGGATGAGATGCACGTTTTGGGGCATGAGGGAATAGTGTGTTTCTTACTGATAGGTCAATAATAGTAAATAAAATAAAGAAAATAATATTATCTGTTTAAACATAGTTAATGTTACTAATTAAACGAGTATACCTATCAACGTGGATTATTTCAAAGTTGTGGATGGAGACTGGAGCCAGACACTTATGTGTCACTGATCCCATCTTTGGTGAATCTTAGCCATTAATGTCTAATTGACGAAAAGTCTCATTTACTATGATCTATTAGCGTCCATTATCGGTTTCTAAATAGATTTAATCAGTGGTGCCCACTTGAGTCAATTTAGGGACGAAAAACTCTATTAATGGAAATGTATCTTATTAACATGAATTGGCCTCGGGAAAAGGGAGAGAAGCAACTTTTATATGGAAAATATATGTATTATAGAAACTACCGTTGATTTAGTAAGGGAAATAAATTCACCTTTCAGTGATAAACAAAAGAATAAAGGAATAATAGAAAGGAAGAAGTGTAATAGGAACAATGTAAGAAAATGGCAAAATATATATGAATGGAGTCCCCTCCAAGGAAACTTGCACAACTCTTATTAGCAGAACCTTTGCAAGAGTGACGTAAAGACAGAAAAAAAAAAGTACCGCAAAAGATTTAAGAACCCATAATAAGTGAGTTTTGTAAAGAAAGAAGATGGGAGAAGAGTGAAAAAAGTAGAATATAATGATAAAACCACATCTTACTCGTGAGAAAGTTGCCCCCAAAAGGGTTTACTCGTATATGTATGGTTCAAGAATGTTCCGGGCAGCTATTCTTGCGCGTTTTGCATTGTCGATTATTCCCTTTTATTTGCTTTATTTTTGTCCATTTCTTATCTCTTCATCTCGATTGTCAAATGTGTTGGGTACAAACCTCTCAATTATACTCAGCCAACTAAAATAACAAATTTTCTCTGAACAATCTAAACAATTTGCGATACAATGTTGATTGTGCTTTAGAAAATAACTAATGGAAACAATTCACACAGTTGAGGTTTTGTTCCCCATTTGATGCATTGTCTTTTATATCTGGTATTGTTTTTTTATGTTATTCGTATTGTTTCAAATGTCGCTGCTTTTCGTTAAAACTTTTAATTAGGATTAATGCGGAAACTGACTACTAATTGTTTCGGGAAATTAGACCTATTTTTAATCCTTGGTTGTTTTCTGAACATAATATTTTGGATAAAAATGATAATAAGTTATTGGAGCCCCGCCAGTGATTGTAGCCTTTTATTTGAGAGCGTTTTTTGTTTGGTGTTGGTACGCTTCTGTGCTTGGGCTGAATATTTACCAGATAATGAAACAAACGCACAAAATTCGCTTGGGATTAAAGATGAAGAATACCCACAGAGAACAAAACATCCGGAATAAGACCCAGTTAAAGGAAGGCAAATGCACACTGAATCCTAGCAATCACCATTACCTTAATTAGTGTCAGCTTCCCATCTCTCTTCTTAACTATTCCTGTTCATAATATATATTTTTTAAGTACCACTAGTCCCCTCTTCTACCACTGACCCTCTAGTGGTCTTTTCTGGTTCTATTTAATATCCTTTAATTAATTAATTACTGCCTACCACTAAGCACCTTTGCATTTGTTAATAAAATATGTTTATAATTCTTTACAAAATGCCATGAGAAAGCTTTATTTTGGTGATAATGATGATATAATCCTCTTTCTTCACAGATGGACTTGGCGTCAGCTGGGATTGGGGAAAGTGGTGGACGTATGATGGCATCTCAGGTGAGATTATTCACACTCTTTCTTATTGCTATCATAAAGTTTGTGCTTACGTTTTTTAAACTAAAAATGGTGAATAAAATCAAAATTTATTCCGAGACAATTCATTATAATTGAAAAATTTGAGTGGAAATGACTCCAGGTTAGATCTTTTGTAAATAAAATGAAGGGTATGGACGCTAGGTTCGATAAACGTCATTTAAAAAGAAAATTCAGAATAAAGAATATCATTAATAAATAAGATAAACCTATATTATGCTTCCATCTTGTCTGCCCTCTTTCTCAAAGACCCTTTATAATTAATTATAAAGGGTGATCTTTATTAGGTATAATTAAGTATCGAATATCAGCTAAATAATTACATATACTTTCAAGTTAAATACATTCACATATAATAATTAGTTATAAAGGGTGTTTATGAAAGAGGGCTGACAAATATAATCATAATTTATTTTTATATTATTTATCATATTAATGCTACTTGTCCTTTTCATTTGGGCGCGATCCCTCAACCAGATAGTGAAATAAACATAAAGATCAGAATGACAATCACTAGCAAGGCAGAGGAGACCTGTGGCAAGGCCACATTATGGATGAAGGGTAGGAAGCATGATATTACTCTGTTTTGCAGCAACCCACGAGCATTTTGAAAAATTTCTTGCCTCCTGGGAAAGCCATCTGTTTAACTTTAGGTGAGTGTGAAACGAAACTCAATACGGCGTAAGTGTGCTATGTTGTGTGTGTAAACGAAAGATGTGAAAAAGCGTTTTAATTTGATACGGGCCTAATGACGTATGCAGATGAAACTACTATCACGTAAGTAGTGAACAAGGCGCCCCACTGTGATCGGCCGGACTTTCCTACAAGCGCCGCTCTCGCTCGATCTTACGACACAACCGCCTCCTCCGCTCATCTATGGAATAAAATCATTTGTCCGTCACTGATCAGAAGAGATCGATCCCACTTTGTTTATGTTGTGGGAAAGGTGAATGTGTGAACGGCCATAACATGATACCAAACACCGCTTCTCCTCCGTTCAGCGAAGTTAAATAACATTGGAGTGTGTTATTACTTGGATGGGAGACTGCCTGGGAAGACTGGGTGTTCTTGGATTCTTTAATATTTTAACCTGAGGCCATTTAGTATTGGCGGCAAGGTCTGTTGTGACCTGTATATTAGGGTGGTCCGAAAATATATGCAAAAAAATGAAATTAGTTGGAAATGTTCTCCACATGGCTAAAATTATGCTATAAGATGTTAAAACAGCTGATGCAAAATATTGACTAAATTGGTGAATATTTAGAAGTCGCTATGTGTCTCCATATTTTTAAATTTCAGTCAAAATATTGGAACTTTTTAATTGTAGGCATTTATTGGTTGTTACTTATATACCTATATATTTGTCAATGATAACTCATTCCTTATGAATTACAATAATTCGCAAAAAAATCAATATATTGCATTATCTGAAAAGTGGAATGACATTCACATACTCGGCGTATGATGCAATAATAATTGTTGTTTCAGCTTGTTGATTTCTGAGCCTATTTGTAAAGTGATGACGCAATAACGCCCCCTCGTTTCAAATGGTGATGCAATCGCACCATTTCCTATATAAGTCAGCGAGGATTGATTAATTGTTCATTTGTAGTTTGAAGTTTAACAGTTGACGTAATACAAGTGAATACAAGTGCTGGTTTATGCAAGTATATACTCGTATATAATTATTTAGGTAAGTAATATACTTTGTATATTCAGTGCATAGATAATTTGCAGTTTTTTATCAATATCAAACTTACTTAAAAAATATTAGAATTATATGTTAGCACACTTTATGTTCATATTTTAATTCACAATATATATATATATATATATATATATATATATATATATATATATATATATATATATATATATATATATATATATTACATATTTTAATTAAGCATGATTACAGTATTTTTTTTACAAACACAGGAGCCTATTTATTTATGTCAAATGAAAACTTATTCTTTCATGAATATTGAATATTTAAATATTTTAGAGTATAAAAAAATATCTTCTAAGTATAACTAAATGGAGAGGAACCGTGAGCTCACTCAGTTACAATAAATTTTTATTTCGGTTGTTTCAGATTATGGCTGGAAGTACTCGTTCATCTGCGGCAGTCTGGCTTTTAGGACATACTACTAGTAAGCTTTCATATGCAAGACTACCAGCATGTAGTGATGTGCTTCGTGTTGTTCAGTACCACCATCAAGTGGAGTCAATGACTTTGACACAAAGTTACACCCTCGCTTGCAAAAAAGCCCTAAAAGTATGGAGAAGAGCCCGAATTCCCACACAGCGAATAGACGACTCTTGCGTTATGAAACTCTCAATGTTGTATGAAGAATACCTTTCTTTGAAGAAGAACCACAAAACCGAACTGTACTCATGTAGAATGAATGAGCGTAGTTTCGAATCTACTCTTTCAAAACTTTTTGACATAGCCTCAAAAAATGCTTGAAATGTGGTAAAAAATGAAGAAGACCGCCAATTTCTGTTGATGCAGAGAGATAACATTTTCTCCTGCAGTATGTCGTGCCGTGATAAGATTATTTCGGCCAAGGAATTTCGCAAAAGATATCGACATTAGAATGCTTTACAATACAAAGAAAAAGTATATACTTATAAAATCAAGCAGAGTCTGCTGATCATGCAGATTTCGAGTCATCATCATCTGAAGGAGAAAGTTTAGTTGCGGCAGACAAAGTGTTTTGTCCACCTTCTTCAACTAGAAAAAAGAATGCACAATGTAGTCCTTTAAATTTAAAAAATATCTTTACAACTTCAGGTGTGGCTGCTGTTTTTGATCGTGCAAATATTACTGATAGAATAGCAGCAATGGTTGCTGGATCAATAGCACAAGCCTTGGGTCAGGATATTGCAGCTATGACACTTTCCAGGAGTTCTTTCTATACGACGTTCCATAAAGCAAGTAAGAGAGGCAACATACAATGAAGACAAAGCTTCGTTGTCTGTTGAAGGACCGATCCTTCTTCAGTGGGATAGAAAACTACTACCTGCTATTGATGGGGCAAAAGAAACAGTAGAACGAATTGCAATAATAGTTTCTGTAAATGGAATGGAAAAACTTCTTGGGCCTACAAGTGGTCCAAAGAGGAGTCTCTTTGAACGTTTTAAAGAATAACGGTCGTCACTTAAAAAAGATTCTTTTTTAGAGGCGGATAGCAGTTTATTCGTCAATCCAGTAATGCATAATCTTCGAGGAGAAATGGTCCCATATTTTCAGGAAGCTTTGAAATCTCGTCAGTTGCGTGACGATTATGAAGAATTGCTGCGACTCAGTCTCATCTTTCTTGGGAGCATTGATAAGACAGAAGTTACATTAAGAGCCCCAGGAGCGACTCATCATGCACGCTGGATGGCTAATGCTATATATATCCTGGAAATATACTTGTTTAAGCATCAACTGAAACTAACGGAACGTGAAAAGGCCAATATTACAGAGTGCTCTCTTTTTATTGCTTTGGCCTACTCTTATTTTTGGAATGAAGCCCATTTTGGAATTAATGCTCCTTTAAATAATATTCTGCCTCTTAAAACTTTGCAAAAGTACCCAAATCAGACAATATCTAAAGAAGCAACCACAGCCCTTCACAGACACTTTTGGTATCTTAGAGAAAATCTTGTTGGTCTTGCATTTTTCGATCATAGAATTAATGCTGAGACCAAACAGAAGATGGTCTCCAATCTCCAACGTAATGAAAACACCAAAGTTGTTCGCGGATTGAATTTTACAAAAAACATCGATGATTTGGACTTGCATGAACTGGTAACTCAAAAACTAAGCTAGTCTTCAGTATCCTGATGAAAGATGGATACAAGTTTGCCGAGGATACATTACTGAAGACTAATCCAAGTTCTTGGGAAGAGAATACGTGCTTTCAAGAATTTCAACGTCGAGCGATTAACTTAATAGTTGTTAACGATCCAGCAGAAAGAGGTATTACACTTATCAAATCGTATAATGAATCTCTAACAAAAGATGAAGAACAGAAACAGTTGCTTCTCAGACTTGTGGAAAAACATCACAAAAGTTTTCCCTCTTGCTCAAAAGGATCAATGTTTAATCAGCAATTTTAGCAAAAATTTGTATCAAAAACAAATCATTTGCCATTTAACTATTTTCTTTTCCCTTTAATATAAATATTTTTTTAAAAATTATCTTTCAACACCAAGATATGTTTCAAATAATCTAGTATTTGAAAAGACTGTTCATTTCTATCCCAAAATTTAATTTACCAGCAGACTAATACTCGTAAGTTAAGATCTATATAGCGACCAGTAAATATTGTTCGATTTTGATGAAATTGAGTATGTGACCTACTTTTCAATGTGGTAATACAATCAGGCATGTGGAGATGAAAAACTAAAACAAATTTTGGGGGGACCACCCTACTGTATATATATGTAATATGTAATTCCTATGTAATATGGAATATTCATCAGTTTTCCTGAGACAGCGCTGTTCGTCCGCAAAATGGTGCGGTCGAAAGTGACCTATATCCGGAAGTGACCTAAATCGAGTTATTTAAATGTAATGACCTTAATTATAGTGATAAGAGAGTTATGCGTTCTAGAGAACATAACTCTTCATCTGTTTCGTTTTGCATATTCTATGCACATTCAATGCAATTTTGGTGTCGTTTGCCTAACTCCTGATTAATGCCAAAGCATTTAGAACCGGTGTTCCTTCATTTTAGGTATATTTGATTTTTAGTTTCAATCTTTTTATAAGGTTCATCATTGCAATAAACATAAGCAATAAATTCAAAGAATCATAGGCAAATTGAATCTTTCTAGAATAACTGGTCCCTAATGAATTGATATTACTCTATGACTGTATATGAATATGTTATAGATATAAAACACAAAATTATTAGTATTGTTAGATGCACAGCTTCTGTAGAAACTTTTATTTCAGTGAGTTAAGACCTAGGTTTTAAGGTAAATGAGGACAGAAACATTTCTTGAGTCTTAAAATGTAATTGTTCCTGGTTGGCGTCACTTCATGTTCTGTATGTGAGGAACATCACCCGAGGGAGGCTTGCCTCCTTTCATATTTAATCCGGTGGTCTTCCCAAAACGGAACTGAAGGAGGTGAATCTTTATGTCAAACAAAGAGTAACGTGGTGAGTTGAATTTAACCAAAAATATCATCTCCGAATTTTAAGCAGAAAAGAATTAGAATCAATAAGTTTGATTATAAAGGTAATAAAAGATAAACTTATTGAATTCAAAGATACTGGTAAGTAGTATGATTTAGGAATATGTGAAATTTTGATGGAATTTTTAAATTGACATTTTAGTGAGCTATATGATATAAATAACTTAACATTTTTGAATAAATATAGCAATAGCTGGGGAGATAGTGGATGGATGCTTTATATTTATTCGAATTTAGAAAGGATGAAGTTGTAATTTCAAACATAAATAAGAGAATTTAATAAGACTGATTTTAAAAATAATGGAAATAGCATCTTGATCAAACATCATAATTAAATGAAACATCTCAGTATTATAGATATAAAACATCTCAGTAGTATATATATAAAATAAAAAGCACTATGTAAGGTGTCGTTAAATGTTCTGATGTTGGTATATATCACGTTCGGTAGACATTGGCCATCAATCTGAGAAGATATCTTCTGAGCAACTCTTTTTGAGCAAAGCTAAAAGAAAGACAAAGCCTTACTCACCTGGTTATAGAAGCAAGACTTACTGGATAACATCAGGACTAGAGGCCGCGAAAGAAGCGAGAGTAGTATTTACTTGTTCACAGTAAAACGGGCATTAAAGGGTTCCCCTCCTCTTCAGGTAAAGTCACGTCAGCGAGTTTCAACGATCAAGCAACGTGACTGTAAGGCTTTCGGATCGGCATCCCATGATAAGAATTTTAAGAGAGCGATCGAGACGAGTCTGCCACGGATGCAAATTCTCTGATGGTGATGCCGCTTTCCTAAAAGAAGGGAGAGGCTTCCTAACTGAATTTTCCCTACACTTTTTGACAAGATCCAGATTCCACTCCTCTGCAATGATGTTCTTCAAATGGTTTGAAGAGATATTTATGCTATAAAAATGGCAAGCATTTTTTTAAAAATGAAACTGAATCTAGGGCTTGCTCGAAAGTTTCAGGCAAGGTAAAATCACTCGAAGGGTGCCCATATAAATTATAAGCCTAACGGTTCTTTCTACTGGTCTTCTCTTACTTGACTTACCAGCAAAGAAGCAGACGGCTTAAAAATAGGCCGGATATACTTGGAATAAAAGCCAGCTATGTGGCGATGATGTCGCCTGAGAAGAACTCTATGACCTTATGAACCAACCTAAATTCCTATACTATGATAGAGCTCTTAGTCATCGCTATTGAATGGTGACCACCCTTCTTAATCGAAGAATAACCAAAGCGTTCCTTTGAGCGGTGGCAACCAGGGTAAGTAATATTTGAATGGTAAAGTGAATGCTAACATGGATCAATAGAGCAAGGGGATCTGGTCAAATCAGGAAGGTTGAGCGCGTCTAGGAAAATATGTGAATTCTTTGACATTAAGAATACCGATTTGCTTCTTTTTGACGGGTTTTGCCTAGAATTGACTCCTGAGACTGAACGTGTAATCTCTCGACAATGTGTTTCTATTGTTCCGATGCTCGAGAAAAGAAAGAGCCTTGGAAACTGGCGCAGGACAGAACTCTGCCATAGCAAAGTACGCTTTAGGATGGAAGGTACATAGAAGAGGATACTTACAATCCAAATGTAGCTGAACTGCTACCGCCTGAAGAGGAGGTATTAAGAGACGAATTAACAATGGAGGCAAGACTTTGAATATACATCATGCACACACCAACACTACTATCATTTTGCTATGAGGGACGGGTATCGTTAACCCTTGTATCGATGGAGGATTGTCTGGGGAACAGACTTAACATTGTCTTATGAAGCCAGTCTGCTAAATGGAAACGAAAGGAGTCAAAGTCCTTCATCTTCTCCCATTTAACATGAAGTTCATGAAACTATCATTAGTGGAGACAGCTCGGCTGGGCATTTGAGCCTTTCCCATGGCCTGTCTCGAGTTTATCGGCTGACGGTGAGCATTGGAGGATGGCACTCTTTCATTTTGGGGATAGTGCCGCCCCCCCTCTGTTTTCCCTTCTGCTTTAGGTAGGGGCAAATGAGAAGATACTTCATTATTGAAACGCTCCTTCCAAGTAAGGCATCATAAATTTTATGGCTCGTTTCATACCCAATTGACTGTGCTTTTATCATCCAACACTCTCGACACGGTGGAAGAGCCTAGCTACATTGTTTTTCTCGAAATCTTTACGAGGAAGTAGTAAAAGGGGATCCTTCTGGGCCGGAGCAAGATTTGCTCTATTCTCGAAGCTTGGTAGACTTGAATGTCGCCAAGAGGAAGTAGATCTCCTAAAAGACATCGCCTATGGGTGAGTAGGGTACAATGCTGGTATGCTTGAAAAGATATAGAGAAGTTTATTTTGCGTAGGACGTGACTGGTCACGCAGGCCTCGATAGGTATATCACCTTGGCCTTTCTAAACAAGATTCGGTCTGCTTTTTCAAGAAAACGCGAAATGAAATGCTTAGATAATGCAGAGTAGGATCGACATAATTCACATAATTAACCTTGCAAGAAACACCTTTACCATGTACGGGCTTAAAGCTTTTTATACAAGTTTTCGGGTGCACCGATTTTGCACTTCTATAAATTATGGTTGTATGGATGTAAAGGTGGCAGAAATAATATTTCAACGGCAAAGGTACAAATGGCTTTAAACTTTAGCGATACCAGCCAGCGGACATATGCTATCGAACCCAGTCAGGTCATACGTAACGAAGAGTGTCTGGTTTGGTCGTGAGTCTCCTCCATCCTTCCTTACTACAACGTTCATCATTGGCTTTCTCTGGTTTGTAAGTTCTTTAGTAATGTCCAAAAGAGGGTAGTTTTGCAATTTTCTATAGTAGAATAACCCTGTTAAAAGTTCAAAGTATACTGCGGGGCTCATTGCAGAGGTGTGCCCTTGAGTGTTCGAAAATCACTCAATGCGGTACTTGGAGCGTGACTGGCCACATTTCTTATAATGATAGCTTCCAAGGCACTCTTGGTTCTTCAGCAAGAAATCTAGCTAATCACTCAGACTGATGGAACTAAAGGCCCAGCAGAAAATCCTGTTTTGTCAGTAGAACAGATGTTGAATTGGAAACGTTTGGAGCTGGTGGGCTGAAGGACGCCGGCAATTTCTGAATGAGGAGCCATCCCGCCTTCAAGTTGCTCTGACTATAATAAATTTACCATCTTGAGTTGAAGAAACTGAAATTATTCATAGCTTCATTACTTACTCAGTTTTAGTGTATGAAATCTATTTATAGTTGTAACATTTCACTTGATTTTAAAGGTTACTCTTAGCTGTAAAAAGCTAGAGGTCAATTATTAATATACAGACACAAACTAACCTTCAAATTTTAGTAAAATATAACTTACTAATTCTTGGCAAGATATTGGAAAAATTAGAAAATATAATTCGTGGCAAGATATTGGAAAAATTGGAAAGTGGTGAAGAGGAGGCAGAAAAGGATGACACTGCTGTATTACAGAGTGACCCAAATTTTGGTGAAGCACACTCCTTTAGGCCACATCTCATAACACAAGGGGAACTCCATTACCTTGTCAGGGATATGCACCTACCCAAGAATAAGGCACAGCTACTAGGATCTTGTCTTCAAATGTCTAATTTCGCAGCAGCTGAGTGGAAAATTTCAGAATTTTGTGACTGGCAGCAGCAGTTCAATGCTCTTTTAGGAATGGAATGTGATATAGTGGCCTGCAACAAGATTAATTGTCTAATGGAACCACCTGACATCGAAAACAAACCCAGACACCAGAGACTATTCATTGATTCATCAAAAACGAGTTTAAAAGGTGTCTTGCTGCACAACGGTAATAGTGAACTATCAGTTACTGTTGGCTATGCACCACCTATTAAAGAAACTTACGGGAATATAAAGCATATGTTGCAATGCATAAAATATTATGAACATAAATGGGAGCTCTGTGGTGACTTAAAGGTTGTTGCTCTTGCGATGGGCTTGCAGGGCGTATACACCAAGTACTGCTTCTTTCTGTGTGAATGGGACAGCCGTGCATGAGGTTCCCACTATATCAGGAGAGACTGGCCATCAATCATTGAAGCCTGGGATAAAAAATGTTCAACATCCACCTTTCACTGAAGCAAACAAAGTTTTGCTAACATTACTTCACATAAAAGTATGGCTCCAGAAAAAAATTGTAAGAGCTATGGAAAAATCTGGTCAGGGATTCTAGTATTTAACATCATAATTCCCTTCACTGAGAGACGTTAAGATAAAAGAGGGAGTTTTCATTGGTCCTCAGAGCTTCTTAAAGATGGTGACTTTCAATAAGCAATATATGGGGAGGAAAAAGCTGCTTGGGACGCGGTTAATGGCGAATGGATTTCTTTGAAACTGAAGGGAAGGAAACTATGAAGAATTGGTCGAAAACCTCATCGAGGGATGCAACGTCACTTAAAATCCACTTTGTGGACCCACATTTAGACTTTTTACAGTGAACTATGGGGCAGTTAGTGACAAACATGGTGAAAGGTTCCACCAAGATATCTCAACCAGGGAAAAGCGGTACCAGGATAAATGGAGCACAACAATGCTTGCAGACTATTGCTAGACATTGGCAAGAGATGATTCTTCAGCCTACTCAAGCAAAAAGGCAGAGAGTGGATATAGATTAGAGTTTAAAGCATAATGAGGAATAGTTTATGTTATAATAAAATAATCAAATATTACATGCCGCGTATCTTTAAACCTATAGCCAATAAGCATTTTTGAAGTCACCATTTGGATTCAGTGTATGAAAATACATAAGAATGAACTAATCTCATTTAAGAAGCACACAACCTTTCAAGAAATGTTGACCAGTGTGATTGAAGTAACCAACAAAGTTTTTTATTTCCCTTACATAAACTAAGGGCATGTATCCTTTATATTGGTCAATAATAAGAGTTTGGCAATATCCTCCTATTAAATCTATGAATAAAAGTACTTAATCCCGAGTTTTCTACAAATTTCTTTTCTATTGGGCATCCAATTAAAATCCCCTAACCTCCTAAACCCTTCCCCACATGATTCGCTAAGACATGTAACATCAGCAACATATAACAGAGTAGCTCTATGAAAAGTTCAGCAACACAAAAATTATACAGTAAGCTCATTGGCATGTCGAAAGTTCCTTGGCAATGATGCAAGGATTCTTTCTTCGAGGTAGCCTCATTGGAGGTTGGCTGACGACGACTTACAGCCTCTTTCAACGCCTGCCAAAGATTTTTCAGTTGATTCATATTCGGAGACCCAGGGATCAGTCCATCACCATGTTGTCCTGAAAAAAATGACTATAAAGTGGACGCAAACTTGTGACATGAGGCATTGAACTGCTGGAAAATTACATACATGGCATTTTTTCAGATGACTCGGGCTGAGGGAAGCACGTAATATCTCAGGATAGCCTGGTACTTTGAATTCATGGTCCCATCATAAATGGAGGGACGACCACACCTGAAATTGATATGCAGCCGCATACTATTACACATAAGCCACCATGCTTTACTGTTGGCAATATGCACTCTTGACTTCGCGGTTTCTAAGGTTTCCTGGGGCCAAGAACAACTCCAGAACTTCTTCAACGCTTCTGTAACAACGGAATGTGATCCTTCGATTCTCCGGCCGATTTGTCCGCTGCTGAGAACAGCCTCGTGCCCCGTGCATGACATCATTCCTTCCCAGTATACTTACCTGTTTTCACCATTATCATATATTAATCAACAAATTTGATGTATTAAAGGAAGACATCTTAACTGTAACATACTGCATACTGATTTGAGGATTTGATACATTTCAATAGCATCACTATGTGATAGAACGTGTTGAAGCTGCGTTTAATTTCAACTCCTACCCCGTATTATTTAAAACCACGATGCTGCCCACGTGCATCTTCGATTCGAGGCTTGGAGTCTTATCTCAGCTACCGGATGCCAATGTTTAAACAAGGAGGTTATCGTCCCCCCGTTCGCCCCCATACGCCGACCTCGCCAGATCGAGTTAGGCTTATGAACAGATAAGGCATTGTTCCCCGGCCCGGCTGTGCGTTCCCTCCAAGCTTCCACTCCATTTTCCCCCACGCCAAGGAGATGTCCTGGCTATTTATATGGAAACTTTACCACTAAGATCAGCTTGGAGATCCAGATTTTCGTCGCGAAACATCACCACGACCCTCTCTCCCTTTGTGCGCCAAGGGACCTCGACCTCGAGATTCACCATCACTTGTCCAGAAGGAGGACAATATTCCTTGAGTGCCAAAGGTTCGAGCCTTTCCGACGCCAAGTCCACAAGGCCCCCCCCTGTTGTTCAAGGAGAACAGCATTAGAACAGCCATTGTTCGTTTTGAGCCCTTCGCCAAGAAACGGTTCTCATCCCCCCCCTGTTGTTCAAGGGAGAACAGCATTAGAACAGCCATTGTTCGTTTTGAGCCCTTCGCCAAGAAACGGTTCTCTTCCTCCCCCCCTGTTGTTCAAGGGAGAACAGCATTAGAACAGCCATTGTTTGTTTTGAGCCCTTCGCCAAGAAACGGTTCTCATCCCCCCCTGTTGTTCAAGGAGAACAACATTAGAACAGCCATTGTTCTTGAGCCCGTAGACAAGAGACGGTTCTCATTCCCCCCTTTGTTCAGAAGAGAACAAAGTAGAACAGCCATTGTTCTTCAAGCCGTTCGTCGAGTAACGGTTCTCCTTTCCAAGACGCCTCGTCAGGATCCTTTTATCCCCCCCCTTCGGCTGGAACTCGCTAGCGGACCGAATATTCCTTCAAGTACCTTCCACTGCACCCTAATGAAAAGTTACGTAAGCCAAACGTCACCTTTTGAGTATTGATCCCTTTTTGTCAATTCTATTCTGTGCTTTAAATTGTTTATCGAACCATCCCATCTCTTTAACCCTATATTTGTTTTACCTTTTTTAATCCCTTAAATCCTTGGATTAGCCCGAGTCTCCACGACCCTTTCCATTCTGTTTATGTCAATATTTTCCGTTTTTGTGTATTGTTTATAGTTATTATTAATAAAACTCTATTTTATTAATGATAGCAATATTATTATCCTTGAGCTCAGTTCCACTTCTTAAGCATATCGAAGATACATAATATCGGCCGCCAGACAGTAAACGCACTCTAAAGATAATTAAGGAAGTTCCCTCAACGAATAGTGTAATATATGGTATCGTCGGGAGTCATTCTACGACATATATATATATACTATTTAATTTGGTGTCAGGTGTGGGGTTTAACGCTATATCTTTGCAAACACTGGTCTCAGTCGAGTAAAGCATAGTGTTATTCGTTATAATAATAGAATATAGTAGTTCCCTTTTGTTTTAACGATTGCTATCCCCCTTTTTTTTAAACTTAAGAAGCTGGAGTAGCTCAAGGAACTGTTATAATAATTTGTTTGTGTTTTTTTTTGTGATTTTAGTCAGTGGTTATTTAGATTGAGAAACCAAGTACGAATAGGTCAGTGCCCATATTTAGGTAGGCTAATTCTATAGAGGCATAATTCTTGTTGCGAGGAATTTTAGTTGGTTGACTAGTGCGCCCCCAAGTGCAAAGATGACTCAGTTTGAAATCTTTAAAGCGCAAGGAGAGTCCTGTGGACTTTCCGGAAAAGAACTAACTGAGTACATTCAAGAGGAGCAAAGGAAAGAAAGAGAAAGAGAGGCATGGTTAAGACAAACTGAGCTTCACCATCAGATTGAATTAGCTCGGATTGAAGAAAAATTTCAAAGAAAAAGAGAAGAAAGAGAAAGGGAAAGAGTAATCCGACGAGAGGAACGAGAAAGAAAAATACAACGAGAAGAACGAGAAAGAGAAATCCAACGAGAAGAAAGAAGGAAGGATTCGCGCCCCTTCCCAGGAAAGCTGACAAAGTTTCCGAGCCCCGTAAAACCCCAAAACTTCTTTCCCCAAAACCAACAACGGGACTCCAAACCTCCCGTTAAGACTTCTCCTCCATCTCTCTTCCCGAAGCGACCAACCATATGCTTCACCTGTGGTGTAGAAAACCACATGAGCTGGAATTGCCCCCAAAATTCTAGGCTTAAAAGCGGACCAGCCCACCAAGTTCACCAGATTAATGCAACCCCGGCTCCCCCGGTGGTGCAGACCCAAGCAGAAACTTCTCCCCCTCCGTCAGGCCACCAGGTAAATTTTGTTTTTGGTAAAAGTTCATCGGGAACTTTGGAATATGAGGAGGGCAGCGTGGACAGCTGCCGAGTATTGACTCTCGTCAGGGACACAGGATGTACGTGCTTCATCGTGTCCGACGAACTCCTCCCAGTGGCCTCTAACCACGAAAAATTTGCGGTGGTACATGACCAACTTGGGCGGGCGAACCGATTACCCGTCGCTAGATGTTACCTGCAGTGTCAATATTATAATGGCTGGGCTGAAGTCATTGTAGCACCCATAAAATTCTGTTCCGTACTTATAGGACAGAGCCCCCAAGTGAGTTTCGACCCTGTGTTTCAGGCCGCCCTTCCTCAAGGCCGAGATAAGAAAAAAGCCCAGGAGCCCGTCCCCATCAGAACCCCGATACCGTCGGATTTCTCGGAGACCCCTAACCAGGACTTTAGGACGGCAAAAGAGGAATGTGAATCACTAACACCCTTAGGTGATAAGGCCCCAGACAAGGACACGGAGACTGTCCGTGGACCCCAAGAAAAAAAGAACCCCCAACGCGCCCATGGAGATACCTTCGTAGAACTGGACGAAGCATCGGCGCTTGAAGAGGATTGCCCCGCGGAGTCCCTTAATGTAATCCAGACAGTGTGCATCCAACCTGATGCCGATTACCCTCCTCCTTCCCTACCAGGCGAGTCTTTGGAACCCTCTGACCTGGATAGTGACGCGCAGCTGACACCACGTCCGAAGAGTCAGCTACAAGAACTAATTAAATGGAATCACCATTTATTCGCCTTATTAGCTCTTTTGAGCGACTGTGCAAAAATGGCCTCAGCATTGGCCCCAGCAAATGCCATTTTGCTCAAGAAACCATCAAATATTTGGGTTTCAAAATAGGACAAAGCAAGTTAGGTCCCCACGAGAACAAGATTAAGGCAATCGCCCACATGCCCCTCCCGATTACAAAGAAGCCATTAAGATCGTTCCTAGGATCAGCTTCTCCTTATCAGCGATTTGTTCCGAATTTCGCTGCAATTTTGGCCCCCCTATGCCCTCTTCAGGAAAAGAATTTCCCCGATCGTTTACGTTGGAATGATGTCGCTGTTTCCCATTTTAGTCAGCTCAAGAGTAAGTTCATTTCTGCCCCCATTTTTAAGTTGCCCAACCCGGAAAAATCCTTTGGGGTTAAGACCGACGTGATCAACGAGGGCATTGGAGGTGTACTCCTTCAATACGTGGATGACAGAACGAGTCATCCAGTTGCATATGCTAGTCGTCAATTATTACCACGCGGAAAGAGATATGCCACTAGAGAAAAGATAGCTCTATCAATTATCTGGGTCATAGACAAATTCAAGCTGTACTTGATATGTAAAGAATTTCAAATAGGAACCGACCACCGTCCGTTAGCCTATATTAGGAATTTGAGACACTCAAACGGCCGCATCATGCGCTGGAGTTTACTCTTGCAAGAGTATCAGTTTAAAATAAATTAGATAAAAGGTTCCGATAACCAGGTCGCTGACGCCCTCAGTAGAAATGCGTTACCGAATAGCGTAGAATAATTGTATTCATAGGATTAGTATCTCCATGTAGGTATATACCGTCTTGTACGACTTAATTTAAGATTCTTTTGTAATATAATTAATTAATGTATATGTCTGAATTTTGTAACGCTCAATGTCTAATTTTTGTATGTATATATATTTGTTCTTAGTAATTTACGTATAAATTATTTTGTCCCGGATGTACTAAGTTTATATCACTTCATTGTTCCATGCCCTTTTTTTTTCTTTGATTAAGTTGTATTAAAGGTTATTTTCCCCTGTAATCTAAAGATCAAAATAATCATATGTATTGAGGTAATATTAGTTAGGTGCAGGAAGGTACGGTTGGTACAAGAAAACGAGTTCCCCACAACGGAGCTCTATCGTTGTCCCTTCTCTCTTTTTTTTTCGAAGTGACAACTTCCCCTGGAATGGAGGGGTGTGATAGAACGTGTTGAAGCTGCGTTTAATTTCAACTCCTACCCCGTATTATTTAAAACCACGATGCTGCCCACGTGCATCTTCGATTCGAGGCTTGGAGTCTTATCTCAGCTACCGGATGCCAATGTTTAAACAAGGAAGTTATCGTCCCCCCGTTCGCCCCCATACGCCGACCTCGCCAGATCGAGTTAGGCTTATGAACAGATAAGGCATTGTTCCCCGGCCCGGCTGTGCGTTCCCTCCAAGCTTCCACTCCATTTTCCCCCACGCCAAGGAGATGTCCTGGCTATTTATATGGAAACTTTACCACTAAGATCAGCTTGGAGATCCAGATTTTCGTCGCGAAACATCACCACGACCCTCTCTCCCTTTGTGCGCCAAGGGACCTCGACCTCGAGATTCACCATCACTTGTCCAGAAGGAGGACAATATTCCTTGAGTGCCAAAGGTTCGAGCCTTTCCGACGCCAAGTCCCCAAGGCCCCCCCCCCCTGTTGTTCAAGGAGAACAGCATTAGAACAGCCATTGTTCGTTTTGAGCCCTTCGCCAAGAAACGGTTCTCATCCCCTCCCCTGTTGTTCAAGGGAGAACAGCATTAGAACAGCCATTGTTCGTTTTGAGCCCTTCGCCAAGAAACGGTTCTCTTCCCCCCCCCCTGTTGTTCAAGGGAGAACAGCATTAGAACAGCCATTGTTCGTTTTGAGCCCTTCGCCAAGAAACGGTTCTCATCCCCCCCCTGTTGTTCAAGGAGAACAACATTAGAACAGCCATTGTTCTTGAGCCCGTAGACAAGAGACGGTTCTCATTCCCCCCTTTGTTCAGAAGAGAACAAAGTAGAACAGCCATTGTTCTTCAAGCCGTTCGTCGAGTAACGTTTCTCCTTTCCAAGACGCCTCGTCAGGATCCTTTTATCCCCCCCCTTCGGCTGGAACTCGCCAGCGGACCGAATATTCCTTCAAGTACCTTCCACTGCACCCTAATGAAAAGTTACGTAAGCCAAACGTCACCTTTTGAGTATTCATCCCTTTTTGTCAATTCTATCCTGTGCTTTAAATTGTTTATCGAACCATCCCATCTCTTTAACTCTATATTTGTTTTACCTTTTTTAATCCCTTAAATCCTTGGGTTAGCCCGAGTCTCCACGACCCTTTCCATTCTGTTTATGTCAATATTTTCCGTTTTTGTGTATTGTTTATAGTTATTATTAATAAAACTCTATTTTATTAATGATAGCAATATTATTATCCTTGAGCTCAGTTCCACTTCTTAAGCATATCGAAGATACATAATATCGGCCGCCAGACAGTAAACGCACTCTAAAGATAATTAAGGAAGTTCCCTCAACGAATAGTGTAATATATGGTATCGTCGGGAGTCATTCTACGACACACTATTTATATATTTCAAAAACACTTATAAAGAAGATTGTAATTTTGTTTTGCTGTCCAGATCTATTAGACACAGCCATGCAAACTTACACCAGCATATTGCTAGCCATACCCAAGGCATAATAAAAATTCTAGATTTTCGAAAACTTTTGTCTGATATTGTATATGGTGTCTGAGCGATCGATGAGGATACAGGGAGGCCTGGTTTGTGGGTTCACTCTTGTTAGATTGACCAAAAAATTGGCAAATGTCTTGTGTGTATGTTGTATGTGTGTATGATACTTCGAGATTATTTATATCTTACAGGTGATGTGTGTACACTTATCTATATTTTTTTCTCGTTTATGCCGGGTGCAGGCTGGGAAAGTTGTGTTGTAAGCACGTCATGGGTCGTTATTAATCTTGAATCTGAGTAGATATTATATTCCTTAGGAGAAAGCTTCTATCTACTTTGTTAAGCAACATATAACTGTCGAGGTATCTGTGACCATCATAATTGGGGTAATGGTCCCAGAATTGGGTGTAAGATGGCTTCGTGTGCCTTTCTATTTTCGACTTCTAGCAAGCCATGTGATTCTTAACACTTTACCGTTGATTTGTTTGTTTTTTGCATGTTTTCAATAGGAATCGGTCGTAATTTGATTTTACTTAGTTCGTGTTCCCAAAATGAGTGAGATAATAATACTGGTCGCATAAAAGCCTGGGAAAGTTTGAAGTAAGCTAATATCTAACGAGAGCTTTGGTTTTTTACATCTCATATGGTTAAAGCATTAGAATATATTATACTAGAGACGTTGATGGGTCGGAATGTAACGATATCGAGTGAATATACTGAGTGGGCAATTTGATAACTATCACTTCATATTTTATTATCGAATATGAAAGTATAATTGTGGCAATTAAGTTGCAAAAGAGAAACGATGTGCTAACTGAAACAAAAAGATAATAGCGTTTCATTGCTTCTATGATAGGGATTGAAGCTGTTTAGAGAGTATCCCTATAATTCTCTGTGCCAGTAAAGTTTAATGTCATTTGTGTCTTGACTAATCAGTTCCGGATCATGAGCTTCTCTGGGAGAATGCCTTATGAAGTGGGATTGGAAAGAGATTAAACTGTGTGAGGTTACGAGTATGTTCTGCATAGTAAAGATTTTACTGATATATATATATATATATATATATATATATATAAATATATATATATATATATATATATATATATATATATATATATATATATATATAATATATATATATATATATATATATATATATATATATATATATATATATATATATATATATACTGTTAAAATGTAAATGTTGTAGGGATAAAAATTAAAATAGCCAATTCATACACACATTTTTTTTGCGTTAGAAAGGCTGCCATATACGTTATCCTCTCGGGACTGTAAGAAAAACTTCTTCTGGGGGCTTGATAAAGAGCTTAGTTAGCTACAACATTGCCATTTTATCCGCATAATTATATTTGCTACATTGCAAATAATTCTCGATTTATAAGACCGAGAAAAAATGGATTAAGTGTTTTTTCCATTCTCTTCGAAATCAGGATAACATTTAAAATAGCTGATTGATACGCAAACTTTTGTTAACGTTAGAAATGGTGGTTGATGCGATATCCTCTCCTAACTGTAAGAAGAACTGCTTCCGATGGCTTGATGAAGAACAGAATTAGCTACAATCTTGCCATTTTAACCGCCTAATTATATTTGCGCCATTGCAAATAATTCTTGATATATATATATATATATATATATATATATATATATATATATATATATATATATATATATATATATATATATATATATATATACGTAATAGTTTGACTCCAAGAATACTTTCAGCGATGTACCAGTTAAGCAAAGGATTGGAAAGGCACATATGCATAAAAAGGCAATTTGTTATTGCAATGGTTGCTATTCAATTGATGTTTTATCTTTACACGTTTTCTTTGACAGGATCTCTAATGTAGATCCATAATGTAATCCATATGGTCGATTTTCTAAATAACACGTGGGTTACGGGGCTGGGGATTTCTAGAAATATTCGGTCAAAGTAGAATCATATTTAAATATTATATTTTAGGAAGGCAATTTTTTTTAACAGTTTGTATGTTATTTTAAATTGGTTAAAAAAATTTAACATAATAAAATTTTGGAATTTTAAGGCTAATACTCAATGTTTTGGAATTTTATTAAAAGAAATTGGAAAGGAGAGATTCAGAGAGATTTTCCCAAATTAAGGTTGTTTTTTCGTATATTTGAAGCTTTTATCCAAGTTCTTTCTAAGAGTTCAGAAAATATAAATGATTATCGAATATTTTGGAATTTTAAAAAGATAATTACACATAGAGAAGTTCAGAAAATGTATTGAAACTAGAGCATGGCTTTTTTGGGGGCGTATATTTAAAAGCAAATTAAGATGTTTTTTTTCGTATAACAAAATAATTCCTATTAAAGGGTTTATTTGCCTTTATGTCTAGAAAATAAGTATGCATCCTAAAAAACCTAAACCAAGAGTAAGTAATTAGGAAATATTTACTGGAAACCTTTTGAATTTTTTAGACCAAAACTTCATTGCTAGAGACAGATAGACGGTATACTAAAGATTAAAGTTTAGTCTTTCAAACGAAAGCTCCCTCTGTAAGGAAGAGTGGGGAAGGCGCTCCTTTTGTATTTAAATAAAATGGTATTATTAAATTATTTGAAAAGTCGACGGTGTGTTAAAAAGGACTGATTATGCAGTAAAATTAGGAGATTCAGGATTCTAAACGCCCGATTAGTATTGTTATTATAATATAAAAAGTCTTTTAGGTGAATTTTTTACACTGATCTAAAAAGTTAAGTTGGCAATGCAATTTAATGCCAAAATGTTCTGAAAGAACATAATAGAAAAAAACATTTTTCTAGTGAGGTTGGTTGCTAGAATACGAATTTATTAATGGATTCAAACATGTTAGCTTACGATAAACTACATATTTGAAATCTTGAAGAGTACTTTGAATGTTTCCCGAAAGGAAAAAGTGTCATTAGTTGCCTTTCTAAATGTAAACTATATGGAAAAAAATAAACTTTATTTTAAAAAAAGTTAAATAATATCAAGATTATTATGCAAAAGACAAAGAATGTCAATCATATACATGAACCAGGTTGAATGTAGATATTTTGATAGATTAAAGTAAAAGAATGGTTTTGAAGAAATTAAAGTGCCTAGACATTATAGGAAAATAATAAAAATACTCAAAGATCTCTTAAAACAGCTATTTTTTATGTACCATTTCTTTATGGAGTAAAGACCATTATTAGCATAAAATTAATGTGAATTTATAAAATCAAAATACCATATGAGAGGAAAATAAAACAAATTATTATTAGATAAACTGTCGTGAGATCATTTTCAGATTTCTATTTAGTAAGAATACATAATTTTCGACTCAAATATATAAAGCTCAAATCATAATAATTTGTAATAAGTTTAAGCCACTTATATGAAGTAATTTTAATAATTAAATTAAAGGGAAATTAGATGAAATATAATTTTAAATAGAAATGTTCAAGATAAAGTTAATGCTTTGTTGCAATCAGCTGACACATTTTTTGCACCATCTTTGATGGCTTCCCAAAGGTAATTTTTCTTTTTAATCTGCCGGCCATGAGCGTAAACCTCTCTCTTCTCTATGCTCTACAAGTTGTTTTATTGGTTTTAGGTTGTAATTGTTGTGAGGCCAGTCCATAATTTAGTCTTCAACAAATCCCTTCGACTTTAATCAATTCTAAGATAAAATGCGGACATGACTAGAAGCATTATTTTGCATGAAGACCAATGACTTCTTCATTCAGACTTGCTGTCTCTTAAACCATGGCAGGAATATTTTTTCAAGATCTCGCACTATGGCTTCGAATCCATTTTCTCGCCATCAGCCAACGTGAAAGGTCCTACATGCTTGTGTTCAACAATTATAACCAAAATCACCAATCTTCCTTCCCCTTGTTATCACTCGATTAATGCTTCACCTGAAGTCCATTGAAAAAATTTAACTTTGCCTAACCGGCTATCCTGGCTCTGCAGGTTGACTCTGGCGGGAAAACAAATGTTATTCTTTTCCAGAGAACCTTCTACTTTGTTTCTCTGTGGAGGTGAGGATCCCCAATAGCTATATAAATGTGTTTGGACTAGCATGAGGGAATTTAATCACTTATCTTTTCGTTTGATAAAGATCACTTAGCATTACAGCTAAGAAATTCAGGGTAAACCCTTTTTTAACTTGTCTGAATGCCGTTTTCTACAATTTTATTCATAGTGCGATGATCAAGCTTCTTTTGAAAAAAAAATTTAGATGCAATTTTCTTTTACCTATTTCCTTCATGATGTAATTCTTCTCTCGTTGGGCAAGTTCCTTGCTCCGGACCCTTTTATCAGAAAACGCTTCTTGCAAAAGATATCTTGACAGTTGTTGGAATCGGATTTTATAAAAGTGAATATAAACTATGTGATACCTGATATAACTACTATACTATCTACTAAAGTGCCCTTATTACATTTCTAAACTTATCTGAAACAAAAAAAAACATTAAACCTTGTTTGAAAATGATGCAACGCTAAAGAATTATTGCATACAATCTCTAAACACACTTTATATTAGTGTTAGGAAGGACAGGAGAAACAATTTTCCATAGAATGCTAAATATATTTAGATAATGCTAAATATATTTAGATAATCGATTAATAACAATTGTCTGGGAAATATGGAGCGGTGGAAAATATATAAGCATTATTTTAAAGAAGGTCCAGATATCATTTTTTATATACACAGTGAATAGGAATGATACATCAAAACTAATCAAGTTAAACTTATTATCTTAAGGGGCTGAATTCAGTATGGTAATTGGGTGAGAACTATTAATGATATGTTAATCATAAATTGTGCTCCCTCAGAGATTCATAAGGCGTGCAAGACATTTAAAGAATTGATACGCAGCATACATAACCTACAGAGCTTATGATCGAATTATTGGGTTTATGCATTTTGACTGCCATAAATTTGGCGGGAAAAGAGGCATTAGAGGATTTAAATTCTTCCATAAAGTCAGGATATGTTTTTAAACAGGTGAAAACACTAAGCGAATTTTTTTGTTTACCTGTGTATTAAGTGTTTTCCTCAACGATTCAAACATTGAATTATTACATGAATAATTCTTTATTTTTTTTAATACCTTGTTTTCTCAAAAATAGAAATAGTATCAGATTTATCCGACCTACATAACTACTTAACATCAAAGACCCGAAGATCTACTCGTGGCTAGCTCAAAAAAAGAAGGGTGTAGGAGAATAGCATAATGCACCCACGTTTCCCCCACCTTCCTTCCGGGCGGGGTGGTTATCAAACCTTCCCCTTCCCGCCCGATATCTGATGGTTTCCCGCCGGAAGAAACCGCCGGCCATTTCAGCTAACCACCGAGTTCCTTCCTCGACTGGTTATCGATAGATCGGAGCCCATCTTGGCTTCCATTGGTTCCCGGAAGTTTACAAAGGACGAAATGGAGGAGATAATCAAGCGCTTCTGACCCAAAGAAGGACGCTTGATATCAAATCTACTTCCGGAGCCATGTGAACCTCTCCCGAGTTTCGAGTATAAAAGATAAATTCTTTTAATCCTTGGTAGTAGAGCTTGCACAGCGTCTGGCGGGTCAGGAATTGCCATCTTTCGGTGTAGTGGTAAATCGTCGAAGCACCAAGTCTTCAGAGAGGAAATCGGTCCCAGTTAGGGAGGCTCCTTACTCCGTTGGTCTGCAAGTCAGTGCGGACTCAAGCTCGTACTCACGTATCAGAGCCGGAGCTACAAACAGCCTCACTCTGGTTCCCTAAGGGAGAAATCTACAGCCCGGCCTTTCTTCGTGACCCTACGCGCCGATAGGTCACTTCCCCACCCCCTCAAAGAGGCACCCAAGATTCCTCAGAGTTCACGAGCGTGGGGCCCTCTTTAACAAGAAGCTCCCGTCACCGGCTTTTTCCAGCAGAATCGTGACGGAATTGTGGAATCAGGTCGGTCCCTGGAGAACCTACCTCATCTTCTCCACCCCTTATCTCACCACCTTCACTCACCAGCGCCACCCGAACATCAGGTTCCAAGGAAACCCTTCCCTGTCACATTCCACAACTTCACCGCGAAGCTTACCA
Organism: Ceratothoa steindachneri; assembly: GCA_963969495.1. Lineage (NCBI taxonomy): Eukaryota > Metazoa > Arthropoda > Malacostraca > Isopoda > Cymothoidae > Ceratothoa > Ceratothoa steindachneri. The sequence continues at coordinate 93,662,852 of OZ018326.1, forward strand.
ACATTACAAGTGTATAGGGATTTACATAGTGAATAGTTATTTACAAGCCAAGTGAAATATCCGAGATTCACTTATTGATTTATCTCTCAAAGTACATTTTCTGTATAAATATATATATATATATATATATATATATATATATATATATATATATATATATATATATATATATATATTCTTGTTTAGTGTTCATTAAAACTTTCTTTTCATATTATTGTGTATCTAACTTCCTTTAGGTCGCTTGCTGGCGAAGTTCATTCCAATCCCTCCTTAGCCAACCTCTAAGCACTCTGAGTCAATAAACCCATTCAGGGCACGGGCCGAACGAAGTATAAGGAGTAGTAAGATGACTCCTCCACATTCGGGATAATAGGATATATATATAGATATATATAAGAGTCGGTGAAAACTCCAACCACCCCTCGGCCTATTCCTCGACAAAGGGAAAGGGTGGCAATCAGAAGGATACGATAGTTAAAGGAAGGTAGGATATGGATAAAGAATCGGTTTTACAACTTTTGACTACATTCGTAGGAAAGCCATTGCACGTTTCTGTTATTTTATAACAAAACAAATTTTGTGCTATCAAAGTTTTAAATCTGTTCTTTACTAGATTTTAATCGAAATTTCTAGTTGCCGTCTGTTATATAGTCTTATTATAGAGTAATACAGTGAAAGAAATTTTAGTGGCCGCAATTATTCTTCCTACGATCTATTTCTAATTTTAGGAATGAATTTCGTTGCTTGAGGTTAGAAATGTTCCAATATTACGTCCTTTTTTATGTATCAAGACCAGAATTGTACGGCATACTTCAAGTGACGTCTTAGAAGTCCTTATATAGGAGAATAATATATTTTTATTAAACGCCAAATATCTAGCTAAGTAGATTACATTTGTCAACATTTAATAATTATTGCTTCTGCCATCTTTCCGATCATTTCACTACTCTATCCAGGTCTATTTGCAGGTTTTCATGTTCATTATGATATTTTTTCTTAGTAACAAGTTTCTTTTTATCAGAAAATTTTGAAATTTTACACAATAGCTTTGTGTCAACCCTGTTTATATACGAAAGAGAATGAAAAACAACATAAGGGTTTCAGATTTCGTTAGAATCGGGCGAAAAGATATGATGTTATTGCCAAAATGAAATAATTCCAGGGCTAACCTTGGGAGGTCTACAAACAACATAATTCCCTGGCTAACCTTGGAAGTACTTTGACAAGTACATCATTCAAAAGAAAATGTAAAACAACAAAAGGGGTTCAAATTTCGTTAGAATCGGCCGAATAGTTATTTTATTATTGCCAAAACCAAATAATTCTCGGGCTAACCTTGGTAGGACTTTGGAAATTATATCATTCGAAACGAAATGTAAAACAACATTAATTTTATAAATTTCGTTCGAATCTGCCGAATAGTTAAAATGTTATTACAAAAAAAAGCAAAACAGGCACCGACCGACGGCCGATATAGTGAGATATAGAGTAGATCGCGATTAAAAACTATGTGGTCACATCAGAATTTTTTAGTCGCGTGCGACTCTAGCTCGTCACTATGTCAATCGGTCGGTCGGTCCCTTTTTGCTATTTTCTAGTCGAGTGCGATTCAGCTCGCTCCCTGTTTTGCTATTTTGGGGGAGAATAACATCATAACTATTCGGCCGAGTCTAACGAAATTTGAAACCCTTATGTTATTTTACATTCTCTTTCAAATAATATAATTGGCAGCGTCCTACCTAGGTTAGCCCGTGAATTATTTTGTTTTAACAATAACATCAATACTATTCTGCCAATTCTAACGAAATTTGAAATACTTATATTGCTTTAGATTCTCTTTCGAATAATATAATTGCCAAAGTCCTTCAAAGGTTAGCCCGGGAATTATTTTGTTTTGGATATAACATAATACCTATTCGGACGATTCTTAAAACATTTGAAACCCCTATGCTGTTTTACATTCTCTTTCGAATCATACATATAATCGCTAAAGTTCTACCAAGGTTATACAGGGAATTTTGGGGGGCAATAAGATCATAACTATTCGGCTCATTCTAATGAAATCTGAAGGCCTTATGTTGCCTTACATTCCCTTTTGAATAATATAATTGACAAGATCTTCCCAAGGTAAGTCCGGTAATTATTTTCTTTTGGCTATAACATCATAATTATTCAGTCAATTCTAACGAAATTTGAAATACTTATGTTGTCTTAAATTTTCATTCGAAAGATATAATTGCCAAGGTCATCCCAAGAATAGCCCTGGAAACTTTGTTTTTGGCAATAACATCATAACTATTTGACCGATTCTAATGAAATTCGAAACCATTATATTGTTTTAGGTTCTCTTCCGAATAATATAATTGCCAAAGTCCTTCCAAGGTTAGCCTGAGAATTATTTTGTTCTGGCAATAACATCATAACTCTTCGACCGATTCACACGAAATTTGAAACCCTAATATTATTTTACATTCTCTTTCGAATAATCTAATTATCAAATTTCTCCATGTTTAGCCCGGGAATTCTTTTGTTTCGGCAATACAATAACATCATAACAATAGGTCTATTATAATGCAATATGAACCCCTTGTGTTGTTTTTCATTCTTTTTCGAATGATAGAATTGCCAAGGTCCTCCTAACGTTAATCTGGAAATTATTAAAAGTTTTGTATGTCGTAAGGTTATAAATTAGAATATGTGAGCGCACGATGATTTTTGGTCAGCAGACTTAGTTTAATAAGTAACTTGATAAAATTAACTTATTTATAAAGTCGTCTTCTGAAGTTGGTACAGATGTGACTCCCACAATGATTTGTTGTGTTAAAGATTTTGTATGATTCCCCCCAAAATTTAGATGATATTACAACACAATGCATTTTGCCTAGATATGACTTGATTGTTAAAACACTGAAGGGAGGTTTCCTCTAAGGAGGATTGAAGTCCAAATTAACTGTAATGCTTTAATGGCGCAACTCTCTAATATACTTCTTATGATACCATTTTTTTTTTGAGGGGCTATCTGGCGACTGCCCACTTAGGCATAATTCACCGCAAACAAACAGCCTAGTTTTAGACTACTATAAAATAAAAATTTGAACAGAAACAACAATAAAAAAGAGATAACAATCAGGAGCCTGCGACCTACAAAAACAAACAAACAAACAACAATAACAAAAAACAAAAACAACTAGTAAAATACAAGGGAGAAGGCCGGCCTCCCCCCAAAAGTCAACAAGTCCACAAGTCAAAGTGCACGAACTCGTCCCGAGTATAAGGGACAGGCGGTAGCGACCCCGCCCATCCCGGTATCGGGACAGGTAACGTGCGCGAAGATCACCCAGACTGGGACATTCGACAAGAATGTGCCGAACAGTCTGGGGGACGATGCAGTCGTCAAAATAGGGTGCAGGCGAGCGCTCTATCAAATAGCGATGCGTCACACAAGTGTGTCCGATTCGGAGACGCAGAAAGCGACCTGAAGTCATCGCTAAATTGGGAGATAGGTCCATGGGAACAGTCGGGGTGCAATGGCACGCAAATTTAAGTTCCCTTCAACCGTCTCCCATCTTCTTTGCCAAGCAGTCCGAAGAGCTGCCCGCATCCCTGCCATGTAGTCTGTGTGAGGAAGAGCGAAACGCTGGTCCGGTTGCAGAGTCCTCGCGGACTCTTGGCGCCTTCATCGGCACGCTTATTCCCCGCAATTCCTACATGTCCAGGAACCCAGCAGAAGATAATCTCGACATCCGCCCGCCTTGCCAAAACCGTGAGGTCACGGATATCGCGAACTAGGGGATGCGGAGATTCTAATGCCCCGAGAGCACTCAGGGCGCTTTGTGACTCGTTATAGATCACAATCTCTTCTCCAAACCGGGCACGTCGCGTAATCTCCCGTACTGAGTGGTGTATTGCCACCAGTTCGGGCGTGAAGACAGACGCAGCGCCTGGTAGAGCCCCGCTGACTTCAAACAGAGGGGATACGGCGTAAAAGCCGACCCCCTCTTGAGACTTGGAGCAATCCGTCTACACTGGCACGGTTCCAGCGTGACACGAAATGTGCTCCAAAAAGGTTGAACACAATACTCCCGGCGCTGTACAAGCTTTGGAAGCAGAGGCTTGGCGAGAAAAAGCAAAACGTGGTACCCCCCAGGTTAGCAGCCTAGGCAGAACCAGGGGCGACACAAAAATGAGAGCTATACCTATCTCTCGAAGGAGTTTTCTGGCCCTAAACTCAAAGAGCTTAGGGTATAACTGGCGTCTTCGGCAGCATAGGCACAGTTGAGATCAGCTGTGGATGGAGTGACAGCTGTTGGCGACTGAGGAAGGCGCCTGACTCGCGCCTACAGGCAAATAATGTACTGCACGCGGCGCAGAGCGAGTGGCATCTCCCTAGCATCGACCAACAGGCTCTCAATGGAAGAAGTGCGGAAGGCACCGGTCGCAAGGCGAAGGCCGGTGTGGTGGATAAAATTCACCTTCCGCAATAAACGCTTGGTTGCGGATGCATAAAACTCGCATCCGTAGTCGAGCTTCGAACGAACAAAGGATCAGGAAAAAAGTAAGGCAGTAGCCATTTCAGCACCCCAAGCGCTGAACGTCACGGAACGGAGAATATCCATGGCGCAGGTACCCTAAGGCTGCGAATATGAGCCTTCCAGGTGAGACGTTGCTCAAATACAAGACCAAGGAAACGGTGCGATTCAACAACTTCCAGATGAACCCCATTAAGAAACAAGTCTGGGTTGGGTGGAGCCGTGGATGGTGGCAAAAGTGCACCACCTTAGTCTTGGCCAAGGAAAACCGAAACCTGTGCCCTTCGGCATAGCGAGAAACGCGGTTCAATGCCTGTTGGAGTCGACGTTCCAGAGTTGGCATCTGTGCCGCGCCAAAAGAGATCGAAAGTTCGTCCACGTAGAGCGTAGCGAGAACACCTTCCGGCAGCACCGAGGTGATGCCGTTGATGCTCAGGGCAAATAGTGTTGCTCTGAGGACACTTCCATGTGGGACAACCTCTTCTTGCTCCTTTGGGAAGGAAAGGGCCCCCCCCCACCCGTACGCGGAATCGACGATCTCGCAAAAATTTAGATATCAACATTGGGAGGCGTCCCCTCGCCCCCATCGTATGGAGAGTCTCCATGATACCGTATCGCCATGCTGTATCAATGGCCTTCTCCAGATCGAAAAACACCGTGGCGTAGTGCTGTCTACGAAGGAAAGCCTCGCAGATTGCATTTTCCAGTCGGAGCAGAGCATCCAACTTGGAGTAGAACTTGCGGAAGCCGCACTGTCCCGAAGACAGATGGCCTCCGCTGTACAGGAAAAAGGCTAATCTAACATTTAAAAATTTCTCGATCAACTTGCTCACGCAAGAGGTTAGAGAGATTGGGTGGTAACCGGTTGGAGTAGAGTGATCTCTCCCCGGCTCGCGAAAGGCGAGCACAGTAGCGATTCGTTAGGAATCTGTGAGAAGACCCTCCACCCAGTTCCTGTTGAACAAATCTAACAGAAAGGCCATGCCTTGCTCACGCAGGTGTCGAAGCATGGCGTACCGGACATCGTCCGAACCATGGGCGGTGTCCGCGTACGATGCAAGAGCGGAGCGCAACTCACTCAGAGTAAACCTTTCGTTGAAGGGTTCTCCGCCTCTGGAGGTAAAGTCCAGCCCGCAGCCTTTCGCGACCTGACCACGTGCAATGAATGCTGGCGGAGCAGCATCCCGGCTAGAGAATGCGTAAAAAGCGGTCTCAAAGGATTCCGTCACGGACGCGGGGTCCGAGATTGCGGTCCCATTCTCCTGGAGAACCGGAGGGGAGTCCTGCGAGAACTTGCCCCGAATCCTTTTGACTCGCTTCCACACCTCTGCTAAAGGGGTCTTTCCACTAAGTGTAGACACGTGTCTTTGCCAAGAAGAGCGGCGGGCGTGATTCGAGATATAACGGAACCTAGCCCTAGCCCGACGAAATTCAGCGACAGTGAAATCGTTCAGTCGGCACTTAGAGCGCATTTAGGCATAACGCTTCTGTTTGAGAACCGTCTCACACTCGGCCGACCACTATAGGAGTGGTCGGCGTGCGAAACGGCCAGACGTTCTAGGAATAGTAGTCAGGCCCGCAGCTCTGAGGTTCCGAGAGGAGAACTCAACGGCCTCATCTACCGACTTAAACTCCTCGAGTGAGATAGAGAATTCAGTCATTTCCTGAAATGCAGGCCACCGCGCCCGCGCCAAGCACCACCGAGGTGGGCTCTCAGGCGGCAGTTGCCCTGAAAATAATATTTAAATAGAAAAGTAATCACTACCATGGAGGTCATCGACCACCCCCCAATCAAAATCAGGCTGTACATCCGAAGAGCACAAAGATAGGTCAAGGCAAGAAAATGAAGCGGTTTTCTGACATTGATGCGTAAACTCATCCACGTTTAGGACACGCATCTCAAGCTCTTCGATCAGATCGGCAAGGACTTGTCCCTTGGGATTTATTGAGTAATCCTCCCAGAGAGGATGCCTGCCGTTTAGATCTCCAAGCAAGAGAAAAGGCCTCGGCAACCGTTCCACGACGCGGCGGAAGTCCCCTGCGTCGAAGTCAGCTGACGGTGGAATGTACGCAGAAATGATAGTATACCTCCTCTCTAGGTGCAGCTGCACAGCCACTGCCTGAAGGGAGGTATCTAAAGAGAAAGGAAGAACGGAGACATCATGCCGGGTGTAAACCGTGCAACCCCCAGCCCAGCCATCCCGTGGTGGTGGGGTCGCAAGACCCTTATACCCCGGGAGGGCGGGCAGGGGGCACGCGCCTAGCATGGTCTCCTGCAGAAAAATAGCTAACGGGGAACGGGACGATACGAGCCTTCGCAGCTCCTCCTACTTGGCCCGGAGTCCACGGCAATTCCATTGAAGGAATATGCCCTCCAGGCCTAGCTCGGAGCAGGCGCGGGGGCCCTCCTCTAAGAGAAGACCCTCACGGGAATGGCCGTCCGCATCCCGGAGGCAGAACGCCGGGTGCTGTTGGCCGGAAAAGGCGCTGAAGGCGCTGTCGCCTTCGAGGACTTATTGGGGGAGGTTGGGCTCGCCATGCGAGTCTTTTCCTCCCTCCACCTCGAAACCTTAGGCGGGCATTGCGGCTTCGGAGGCGGGGGGCCCTCTTTTCCAGGAAATTCCATCTCTGAGCCACTCGGTCCACCACTAGGCATGGGTGAAGGAGCCGAAGCTCCTTTCTGTCTCCCCTCCTCTCGGGGTGCAGCTTTAGGAATCCTGGAAGATGGCGTGGCGACCAACTTCAGGGGTGTTGCCTCCTGTGAAACTAACGAATCGGTATAGGCGCGTGGCCGTTTTGCCTAACGAGAAACGATCACGCTGGGTGAAGAGGGGGGAGCCCTGGTTTTAGCCGAGGCTGGGTATGAACCCTTTTTGCCACCAGCTTTACCAGGGGAGGGCCCGGGTTGAATAGAGCCCACAGAAGGGCTCCGAATGGGCGCGGAAACAACCGAGCTCGTTGGCCTAGATGGGCCAGGAGAAGAGGGTGCCTTTCTAGCTATTGAGGAATATGAAGTCCCAGGCAGAGCCGGGCGCGCGAGGACCAAGTCCTTAGCCTCGCAGGATGAGAGTCGATCCTGGCCTGAATGGCCAGGATTTTTTTCTCAAGGAGATATGCACCAGATTGCTTCGAAGAAGCAGGGTGTGGCTCTCCGCAATTGACACACTTGGCCACACACGACTTAGACTTATCGTGTGCGGCCTTGGAGCAATTTACACAGACTTAGGGTGATCCCGACTTTGCACGTCTACAAGAACGATTCGTATGGCTGAAGGGGTGACATTAATAGCACCACCGCGGCAGTGGCATGAATGCCTTCACGCGGCAGCGGTACCAACCGGCACACAGCGACTCAGGGAGCTTGTCACAGTCGAACGTGACGAAGAGTCTAGGGGTCGGTCTCGAAGACCCCCCTCTGTTTTCTTATCACACGTTTGACCTTGACCACCCCAAGGTCGGCCAGCTCTAAGGTGATGTCCTCAATGGAGTAGTCAACGAGTTCCTTTGCATAAACTACTCCTTTCACAAAGTTCATGGTAGAGTGCGGTGTCACACTAACCGGGGTGCTATGAAGTGTCAGAAGTGCAATTATCTTGGACGCCTCGTGGGATTCGCCGCATTCGCCAGAAGGCTCCCGTCCGAGAAACGGGTCACCTTCGGCTCTCTACCAATCACACTAGCTAAAGCTCTCTTCTTATGGATCATGTTGCCCTTAGCTAACATGGTGCCATCATTGGAGCGGATAACGGGGAAGAGTTTGAAGCCAGCAAGCTCGAAAACGCCAGGTAACCTCTGAATGAGGGGCCCCGATGTTATCGAGGCTCCGCCCTGACACTTTTCGTCTTAGTCGGGGGCTCCGGACCCGGTGGGGCAGAGGGACCTGATGTGCTGATCTTGGCTTAAAGCCTACCAAAGTGACAGCAAACCCATCCGTCCCCGCAGACTCCATGGATGGAGAGGAGCCCTAAGTCTTTTTAGTCTTAGTCTTTTTCTTCTTCTTTTTAGGAGAGGATGGCGGGGAATGAACCCGCTTCTCACCTCCGCCGGCAAATGCTCCTAGGCCAGATGGATTGGCCTCAGCCAGGTCCTTCTCCGAAATGGAGAAGGTCCTGGTGGTCGCAGGGGCTCCGGTTGTAGGAGATCCCCCCTTGTTTGTACTGCCTCGGAGACCCCAGCCGTTTGAGGAGGACCTTGCATAGGGGCGGATTCTGGTTCGGTTCTTGGCGCCAAGCCCGGATTTCCCCCATAGAACGCCCTCTCTTCTGAGGCTGGGTTTCCTCAAGGACCATGTCTATCACAGGACGGACCTCTAGTTGGCATTCCCCTCCCAGGAAATCGCAGGTCCCCTTGGCAGCATCACCAGTCTTGTGTCGGGAGGCACAGGCCTTGACCCCGGCAAGGTTTAATATTCTTGCCAGCAGGTCTTTTTAGGGAAGCGCTTGAAGGGGCCTGGCTTCCCTCCCCCCCTGAGGGAGTTTGCCCTACCGAGCCACTTCGATGGGAAGCGATTGGCGAAGGGCTGCCTGCTGGCTTTCTTGGAAAGCAAAGGAGGGACTGCCGCTTGAAGGTGGGAGGTGCCCGATAGCACCTCCAGAGAAGGGGTTTGGGGAGGAGTCCCCTACACCCGTAGGCTTAGGAGAGGAGTAAGCCTCCTCTCCGGTTAAAGAAATATGGAGGGTACACTGTGCAAGCACAGGGGGAGGGGACCTCCATTTTTTCGTGAAGCTGACCGAGAGTGGCTCTGTCGTTGGTACAGGGGGAATTAAAGGTTTTTTTTACACTCATCATTGGGCATGGTGACCCTCTTTTTATTACGAGATGCAACCGCTCATCACCTCTCGCAGTTGCCCGCACTGTAAGAGTTGCTTACAGGCCAGGCAGAGTCAGGCGCCGCCATTTGGGACCACCCCTCCCGCCTGGTGGCCTGGCAGTCCATCAGCATGGCGGCTTCACCATTGACACGGCGTAAAACTGAGGTTGAAGAGGAAACGAAAAGGGATGTGAGGAAGGTATGGGTGGGGATATAGCAGGTTGTTCAAAAACCCATCCAGAACTGGAGCTTAGAAGTTAGGGAACGTTTATCCTCCCTCCTCAGTCCCGATCCGGGTTGGTTGGCTGAGAAGAAGGTCAGCATCTAACCTGTGAAATTAGAGGCTAACCAGAGAAAGTTGTGGGAGAGGTTGTATGAAAAGCGAGAATTAAGTGTTTTGAAGGAAGGGAGAGAGGCTAAGCTGGGGCCAGATGGAGCGCTGGATCCCGTCAGCACGGCGGCCAGGATGGCAAATCGCCTTGCCCCTTACGGGGTCTTATGATACCAGTATAGAATCTCCCTGACAGTGTAAGAGGAGCTGATATTATAAAATTAAATACTGTTATATATGATTCCCTCATTATAATTAAATTGCAATCCTGAGACTCCAAGCTAACCACCTATGTCCATTTATTGCTTTCCATTTATTGCTTTCATGCCCAAGATATGGGCAGCCTTTGTGTGATAGAACGGTTTAAGGGCGCTTAATTTCAACCGTTATCACATGTTGTTTAGAAACACGATGCTACCCACGTGCATCTTCGCCTTGAAGCCGGGCGCCATTATCGCGCCACCTGAGTCAATATTTAACCAAGGAGGTTTATTCCTCCCCCGTTCGCCCCATGAGCCGATCACGCCAGATTGAGTTAGGCTTATGGGAAGATAAGGTATTGTTCTTAGGCGCGGCTGTGCATTCCCTCGAAGCCCCCACTCCATTGTCCCCTAAGCCAAGGAGATGTCTCGAATATTTATACGGAAACTTTACCACCAAGAGGTGATTCGAGATCCAGATTTTCTTTGCGAGACATCACTACGATCCAGTCTCACCTTATGCACCAAGGTTCTTCTACCTCGGTATCCACCATCATTGTCCAGAAGAAGACAATATCCTTTGAGTGCCAAGGTTAGAGCCTTCAAGACGCCAAGTCCACAAGGCCTTACCCTGTTGTTCAGAAAGAGGACAACGTTAGAACAACCATTGTTCTTTGAGCCCGTTGACAAGAAACGGTTCTCACCCTTCCCCCCTGTTGTTCAGAAAGAGAACAACATTAGAACAGCCATTGTTCTTTGAGCCCATAGACAAGAAACGGTTCTCCCCCCTCCCCCCTTTGTTCAGAAAGAGAACAAAATTAGAACAGCCATTGTTCTTTGAGCCCGTAGACAAGAGACGGTTCTCACCCCCCTGTTGTTCAGAAGAGAACAACGTAGAACAGCCATTGTTGTTCAAGCCCGTTCGCCAAGAAACGGTTCTCATTCTAAGGACGCCACGTCAGGATCATTTAATTTCCCCCCATCTTCGGCTGGAACTCGCCAGCGGACCGAAGATTCCTTCACGTCGCCTTCCTCTGCACAACACGTGTAATTACGTAAGCTGAACGTTACCTTTGAGTATTTAACCCTTTTGTCAACCCTATAATGTGCTTTAAATGGTTTGGCGAACCATCCCATCCCTTTAATTTTTATTTGTTTTACCTTTTTAAATCTCTTCCAAATCTTAATCCTCGGATTAGCTAGATTTCCCCCGACCCTTTCCATTCTCTGTTTATGTCAATATTTTCCGTTTTGTGTGTTGTTGATAGTTTTTATTAATAAAACTCTATTTTATTAATGATAGCCATATTATTATCCTTGAGCTCCGTTCCACTTCTTAACCATATTGAAGATAAATAATATCGGTGAACCCAGACACCACGCACTCTAAATATAAATGAATAGTTCCCTCAACGAATAATCATATATGGTATCTCGTCGAGAGTCCATTCTACGCCTTCTAAATATATACTATTTAAATTTGGTATCAAGTGTGTAAGGTTTAACGCTCTATCTTTGCAAACACTGGTCTCAGTCGAGTAAAGCATAGTGTTATTCGTTATAAGAATAGAGTATAGTAGTTCTCTTTTGTTTTAACGATTGCTACCCCTTTCTTTTGAAACTTAAGAAGCTGGAGTAGCTCAAGGAACTGTTATAATAATTTGTTTGTGTTTTTTTTGTGTGATATTATTCATTGGTTATTTAGATCGAGAAACCAATTACAAATAGGTCAGTGCCCATATTAAGGTAGGCTAACTCTCTAGAAGGCATAATTCTTATTGCAAGGAATTTTAGTTGGTTGACTATTGCGCCCCAATTGCAAAGATGACTTAGTTTGAAATCTTCAAAGCGCAAGGAGAATCCTTGGGACTTTCCGGAACAGAATTAATTGAGTACGTTCAAGAGGAGCAAAGAACAGAAAGAGAAAGAGAAATCCAACGAGAAGAAAAAGAAAGAGAAAGCGAAATCCAACGAGAAGAAAGATAGGAACGGAATAGACAAGCTGAGCTTCACCATCAGATTGAATTAGCTCGTGTTGAAGCCGAAATACAATCAGTCAGTTCCCGTTACGAAGCTCCGCCCAATCTCCCACTTAAGCTCCCCAATTTCAAGGATGGAGAGGATTTCGGAGCATTTTTAGCCCACTTCGAAAAGATCTTCGAGATCAATAACTTGGATCTGGAGGCTGAAGGTGTAGCAAGATGATTTCCCTTGTTAAATTGTAAATTGCGCGAAATTTTCATATCTTTACCATATGAATGTACAATTAACTACAGCACCTTAAAAACTGAGTTATTGGCCGCTCATAATATGACTCCCGATTTCTACCGCCAAGAATTTCGAAGAGGTCGTATTAAACCCGGACAGACGTTCCGTCAATTCGGATACATTCTTCAGGGAAATTTTAAATTTTGGTTAGAATCCTCAAAGGTTGATCCTAACTACGAGTCCTTAAGAGACTTCGTGTTGCGGGATCAATTTTTGGCGTCTCTCCCGACGGAGATCCGCGCGTTCGTCAAGGATCGTCAGTGCCAGACCTTTAAAGAATGTACCAAAGAAGTGGAGGCTATGCCGCAAGCCATAGTACAGTGGCGGCAACAAAAAAAGTGACATGTGACAATTCAGAGAAAATGAAACAGAAAAATGTAACTTACATATTTTATTATGAATATTTCATGAAAGTTAATACTTGGTCATGTTGCCCTTGCACTTGATGATCATCCTGAGTCGATTGGGCATTGATTCAGTAAGGTTTGCGAAGTAGGTGGGGTCGATCGTAACCCAGATCTTCTTCAGTGATTCTATCAGATCCTTGATGCTGCCGAGTGCTGGCTCTTGAACTTTGGTTTTCATCAGATTCCAAGCATTCTCAATAGGATTTAGGTCCGGGGAATTACCAGGCCACTCCAAAACACTAATATTATTATCATTGAAGAACCTTTTCACTAACTGGGACCTGTGAGCAGGGGCACCATCATGCATGAAAAATTCACACTGATGAATTTCCCAAAATGGCAGCATGTGCTGCCTCAAAACTTCCAGATAGTTAGTCCCCCTCATGGTTACATTCTTGGGAAGGAAGTACAGACCCTTCTGCCCTTGTTTCCACTAAAGGCACCACACACCATCACACTATCAGGGTGTTTCACAGTTTTCACGGTATATTTTGGTTTATACCGAGACACATTGCTGGGACGACGCACGATCTTTGACTCTCCTCTGACCAGCCTAAAGGTGTTTTAATCACTGAACATAACCTTCTTCCAATGGGCAGCTGTCCAATGTTTATAGGTCTTGCACAAATTGAGCCTTTTCATCTTCATAGTCTTGGTAAGAAGTGGCTTCTTGGCAGCGCGGCGAGCCGGTAGGCATAAGTCCTTCTGTAAGCAATGACGGATGGTCCTGAGGGCGACGCTCTGGAGGAGGTCTGGGTGTTTTTTCTTGATTGAAGCGGAGGTTACAGAAGGGTCTGACATCACTTCACGCCTTAGGATATTATCAGTCCTTGAAGATGTCTTCCTAGCTGCACCAATGCCCTCCTTCATCTTTGGTATGGTACCTGGTGGCAATAACTCAGCTGCCCGTTTTAGGCGATGAATCGTATTTTTTGAGGTTCCTAAATCTGCTGCTACATCAATAAAAGACTTTCCCTGCTCTAATAGGGTCAAGGCACGGCTTTTTTCTGTCATAGAAAGCTTTTTCCGCCCCATTGTATCCATTTGCACAGAAGTTATAGCACGTCAAATGTAGGCACGAATGCAGGAAATCAGCACGCTGGAGTGCCATACACTAAAGCCTAACTGTACGAGCACAAACGAGACACTGAGTTCCAGTAAAGCACAGTTCTCTTGTCTTAGCTCAGGAGAGTCGTCCACTTGCAGCATAAGCCCCGCACCTTTTCATTGGCTAGTTGGCAAGTAAAATCGTGAAAACGATTTTGTGTATCGATTTCTGTTGCCAATATTAAATGTCACTTTTTTTGTTGCCGCCACTGTATATACCCCAAGGAGAATCGAACTTATCACCAACCCCCCAACCAGGAAAGAAGAAAGGATTCGCGCCCCTTCCCAAGAAAGCTGACAAAGTTTCTGGGCCCCGTAAAACCCCAAAACCAACAACGGGACTCCAAACCTCCCGTTAAGATTTCTCCTCCATCACTCTTCCCGAAGCGACCAATCATATGCTTCACCTGTGGTGTAGAAAACCACATGAGCTGGACTTACCCCCAAAATTATAGGCTTAAAAGCGGACAAGCCCACCAAGTTCACCAGATTAATGCCACCCCGGCTTCCCCGGTGGTGCAGACCCAAGCAGCAACTTCTTCCCCTCTGTCACGCCACCAGGTAAATTTTATTTTTGACAAAAGTTCACCGGGAACTTTGAAATTTGAGGAGGGCAGCGTGAACTGCTGCCGAGTATCGACTCTCGTCAGGGACACAGGGTGTACGTATTTCATCGTGTCCGACGAGCTCCTCCGTCCAGTGGACCCTAACCACGAAAAATTTGCGGTGGTACATGACTTCCTTGGGCGGGCGAACCGATTCCCCGTCGTTAGATGTTACCTGCAGTGTCAATATTATGATGGCTGGGCTGAAATCATTTCAGCACCCATAAAATTCTGTTCTGTACTTATAGGACAGAGCCATCAAGTAAGCTCCGACCCTGTGTCCCAGGCCGCCCTTACTCGAGGTCGAGCTAAGAAGGAAGCCCAGGAGTCCGTCCCCCTTAGAACTCCGATACCGTCCGAATTCTCGGAGATCCTTACCCAGGACTTTAGGACGGCACAAAAGGAGTGTGAAGCACTAACCCGCTATAGGATAAGGCCCAAAACCAGGACACGGAGACTGTCCGTGGACCCAAAGTCATCAGGTACCTGGAGCAAGGTGGCTTACTCTATCGATCCGCCGAGGACAGTAATAACGCCGTTACTACTGTCCTATGCCTTCCACGATCCCATGTCCCTATAGTGCTCAAAGTGGCTCATGACAGCATTTTTTCCGGTAATTTTAGTCACATTTAAACGGGCCAGCGAATTTTCAAATATTTTTATTGGCCGGGTGCTGCAGCTGACATCTTAAAGCATTATCGATCGTGCAATGTGTGTCAGAAGACGTCCGCTAAGGGGCGGGTCAAACCTGCTCCCTCACAAAGGGGACCAGTCATTACTGAACCCTTCCCCAGAGTGGCCATCGACCTGGTTGGCCCTATCCACCCCCCTTCGAGGGAAGGGCACAGCTACATTTTCACCTTAGTAAACTTTGCAACCCGTTTTCCCGAGGAGGTCCACCTTCTCCGAATCGACAGTATTTCTTGCGCCAAAGCCCTCATTTCCATCTTTTCAAGGGTAGGCGTCCCCAAGGAAATACTCTCCGATAGAGGCCGACAATTCACCTCTGAGTTGATGGAGTACGTAGGGAAGCTGCTCATGGTGAAGCCCCTTTTTACCACCCCCTTGCGGCCACAGACAAACAGGATGTGCGAGAAATTAAATGGAAATTTAAAATCAATTATTAAGAAGATCTGTGCCGAGCAGCCCCGCGAATGGCACCGATATCTCCCGGTCGCCCTATTCACCTATCGCGAAATTCCCCACCGTACATTAGGCTTCACCCCGTTCGAGCTCCTTTATGGATATAATGTACGCGGGCCACTCAGTATTTTAAAGGAGTTGTTAATCAAGCCCCAACTGGATCAAGAACTCCAGTCATCTTACGCCTATGTCTTGGACCTATGCCAGAGGCTCGAGAAATGCGCAAACATCGCCTATGAAAATGCCGATGTCAATTTGGAGAAATACAAAACCTATTTTGATGTCAGGTCCGAAGATCGTAAATTTAGGCCCGGTGATGAAGTACTCCTGATCCTTCCCACAGCCAGTTATAAATTACTGAGCCAATGGAAGGGTCCGTACTCGGTCCGCGAGGCACGAGGACCGGTAGATTACCTCATTGGTACCCCAGCAGGCGATAAGCTCTATCACGTCAACTTATTGAAAAAGTACCACCGGCGCGCCCATGGAGATACGTTCGTAGCACTAGACGAAACATCGGCGCTTGAAAAGGATTACCCCGCGGAGTCCCTTAATGTAATACAGACAGTGTGCATCCAACCTGATGCCAATTGCCCTCTTCCTTTCCTACCAGGCGAGCCTTTTGAACTCTCTGACCTGGACATTGACGCGCAGTTGACACCACATCAAAAGAGTCAGCTACAAGAACTATTATGTCAGTTCGACGACGTTATTTCGAGAAGCCTGGATGCGCTACTAGTTTCGAGCATGATATTAAATTAACAACCTTAGAACCCGTCCGTTCAAAACCCTATCCCATGCCGATTCATTTACGCCAAGCCTTTAACGCCGAAGTTGATAATTTGATTAGTTTAGACATAATAGAACCTTCCACCTCTAGTTATTGTACCTAATCGTCATGGTCAAGAAACCTGATGGCTCTTATCGGATGTGCATCGACTTCCAGAAGTTAAATTCGGTAACTGTGTTCGACGCCGAGCCCATCCCGTTGTTAGACCAAAAGCTCCACCTTTTTGAAAACGCCAAGTTCATCTCAGAACTCAATTTGTGCAAGGCATATTATCAAATCCCCCTCTGGCCCGAGGTGAAAGCATATACCACCTTTGCAACGGAGAAAGGCCTTATGCAATTCAAGCGCCTTCCTTTTGTCCTCGTCACTGCTTGTAGCAACTATAACCGTCTCATGAGAAGGTTTTTAGATGGACTTCCGAATGTATCCTTTTACTTCGATAATGTCTACGTACCTACTCTCGAATGGAGTCACCATTTAACCACCCTATTAGCTCTTTTCGAGCGACTGCGCGAAAATGGCCTCACCATTGGCCCCAGCAAATGCCATTTTGCCCACGAAACCATAAAATACTTGGGTTTCAAAATAGGACAAAGTCAGTTAGGTCCCCAAGAGGAAAAGATTAAGGCAATCGCCTACACGCCCTTCCCGATTACAAAGAAGCAATTAAGATCGTTCCTAGGATCAGCTTCTTACTATCGGCGATTTGTCCTGAATTTCGCTGCAATTTCGGTGCCCCTCAGCTCCCTTTTAAAAAAAAATTCCCCCGATTGTGTACGTTGGAATGATGTCGCTGTTTCCCATTTTAATCAGCTCAAGAGTAAGCTCATTTCTGCCCCCATTTTAAAGTTGCCCAACCCGGAAAAATCCTTTGGGATTAAGACCGACGCGAGTAACGAGGGCATTAGAGGTGTACTCCTTCAATATGAGGATGACGGAACGAGTCATCCAGTTACATATGCTAGTCGTCAATAATTACCACGCGAAAAGAGATATGCCACTATAGAGAAGGAAGCTCTATCAATTATATGGGTTATAGACAAATTCAAAATGTACTTGATAGGAAAAGAATTTAAGATAGGAACCGACCACCGCCCGTTAGCCTATATTCGGAATGTACGACACTCCAACTGCCAAATTATGCGCTGGAGTTTATTCTTGCAAGAGTATCAATTTAAAATATATTATTTAAAAGGTTCCGATAACCAGGTCGCTGACGCACTCAGTAGGAATGCGTTACCAAATAGCGTAGATTAATTGTATTCGTAGGATTAGGATCTCCATGTATTTATATACCGTCTTGTACGACTTAAATTAGATTCTCTTATAATAGAACTAGTTGCTGTATATGTCTGAATTTTGTAACGCTCAATGTCTATTTTTTTGTGTATGTATATATATTTGTACCCATTAAATTACGTATAAATTATTTTGTTTATATGTACCAATTTTATATCATTTCATTGCTCCATGCCTCTTTTATTGATTAAGTTTGTATTAAAGGTTAGTTTCCCCTATAATCAAAAGATCAAAATAATCATATGTATTGAGGTAATACTAGTTAGGTGCATGAAGGTACGGTCGATACAAGAAAATGAGTTCCCCAAAACGGAGCTCTATCGTTGTCCCTTTTCTCTTTTTTTTTGGAAGTGACAACTTCCCCCGGAATGGAGGGTTGTGATATAACGGTTTGAGGCCGCTTAATTTCAACCATTATCACATGTTGTTTAGAAACACGATGCTACCCACGTGCATCTTCGCCTTGAAGCCGGGCGCCATTATCGCGCCACCTGAGTCAATATTTAACCAAGGAGGTTTATTCCTCCCCCGTTCGCCCCATGAGCCGATCACGCCAGATTGAGTTAGGCTTATGGGCAGATAAGGTATTGTTTTCAGGCGCAGCTGTGCATTCCCTCGAAGCCCCCACTACATTGTCCCCTACGCCAAGGGAATGTCTCGACTATTTATACGGAAACTTTACCACCAAGAGGTGATTCGAGATCCAGAATTTCTTCGCGAGACATCACTACGATCCAGTCTCACCTTAGGCACCAAGGTTCTTCTACCTCGGTATCCACCATCATTGTCCAGAAGAGGACAATATCCTTTGAGTGCCAAGGTTCGAGCCTTCAAGACGCCAAGTCCACAAGGCTTCCCCTGTTGTTTAGAAAGAGAACAACGTTAGAACAGCCCCTGTTCTTCGAGCCCGTTGACAAGAAACGGTTCTCACCCTTCCCCCCTGTTGTTCAGAAAGAGAACAACATTAGAACAGCCATTGTTCTTTGAGCCTGTAGACAACAGACGGTTCTCACCCCCCTGTTGTTCAGAAGAGAACAACGTAGAACAGCCATTGTTCTTTAAGCCCGTTCGCCAAGAAACGGTTCTCATTCCCAAGACGCCACGTCAGGATCATTTAATTTCCCCCCCCTTTGGCTGGAACTCGCCAGCGGACCGAAGATTCCTTCACGTCGCATTCCTCTGCACAACACGTGTAATTACGTAAGTTGAACGTTACCTTTGAGTATTTAACCCTTTTGTCAACCCTATCCTGTGCTTTAAATGGTTTAGCGAACCATCCCTCCCTTTAATTTTTATTTGTTTTACCTTTTTAAATCTCTTCCAAATCTTAATCCTCGGATTAGCTAGATTTCCCCCGACCCTTTCCATTCTCTGTTTATGTCAATATTTTCCGTTTTGTGTGTTGTTGATAGTTTTTATTAATAAAACTCTATTTTATTAATGATAGCCATATTATTATCCTTGAGCTCAGTTCCACTTCTTAAGCATATTGAAGATAAATAATATTGGTCAAACCAGACACCACGCACTCTAAATATAAATGAATAGTTTCCTCAACGAATAGTCATATATGGTATATCGTCGAGAGTCTATTCCACGACACCTTGTATTTTTACTGATATCTCGCTTTCTTTCTTTTCTTCCTTTCAGGTTATAGCAATTCGGGATTCCTTCGAGTTTTGGAGATCTTTTGCTTTATCTATGTACCTAGAATTTTATAAGAGATGTTTACCTTGCTCTTTAACTTAAGGCTCCTCTAGCGTTTTGACTATCTATCTATTTTTCAGTCTCCTCGTTTCTCTCTATTTTATGTCTACGGTGTAAGGTTACATTCGTAATATTCGGGTAATTAATTCTCCTTTATTTCTTGGTAATTATTCGCCGGAATTTTCATCCCAAATCATCCCAAACAATTGCATGACCGAGTAATCCTTCAATCGGAATTTCGTCTTCACCATTACTTTCCACCTTAAAAGTAAACAAAAGAGAACTAATCTGTTGGAAACAGTCAAATATTCATAAAATTTACAGCATCTCTAGTCTCTAACACTAGAATTAATAAGGTTTGGCCACTCGTTATGTAATTTATATATATTTTATTTTCTCTATTTTAGTCTTTAACTATAACTACATCTTTTATGGAAGAAAAATCTATTTAGTTGTTCCATTTTATGTACACAAATTAAGTGAGCAGACTATCTGCGTCAAATTTTCTCCAAACATCTTGCTACATACTAAGGCGGCAAATTATATTAACAGAAAGCTTTATTTTTGGCGAGCTTTTCACTTTTGTGGCCGCAGTCACCAGCCGCTCGGTCATAAGAAGAAAATCAATTTAAATTACATTAGGAATTTACGAGTGGGCTTTAGTTTGCGGACCATCTATTCTCCTTGATTTGCTTTCACGAAATTGTTTGGCGTCTTATCGATTCAGTCTTTTTATTTCAGAAATAACGTTTAAGTGCAATATTTTAATCCAATCATTACCAAATGCACCCAACGCTATATAACCGATTTAAACTCTCTGGCGAATAGACCATCGTTTATTCCATATTTGGCTATACCAATATCAGCAAAGACGGGACAATTATATACCTCGTGGAGGTTTTCTTGTTTGCACTTTTGAGGGACTTTGACAATTTGTACTGAGTAGATTGAAGAAATGTAATTTTTTTGCTTTCGTTTTACGAGTATATTCACATTTCTTGTTTTTTGTACTTTTTCTTTTCTTATTCGTTCTAAGCAAGATTAGCATTTTAGTTTTACAATGTTTTTTTTTCCTTTTCATCCTCAACTATAAAAAATTGTTTTTGTGGTGTTTCCATCGGTATCCTTCTGTGTAATTTTGTTAATTTGATTGACCTACCTTAATCATTACCACGTTTATATAATCCAATTTTGCGCTAGCTCATTTCTCACTGAACACATTATTTTCAACGAGTTTAGTATCCGTTTAACCACTGCTAGGCAGTTGTATTTATATTCTTACTGAGGACATAAATAAGGTGATTAAAATAGTAACATGTAAGAAAATTATAAAGTAACATTAAACAATGGAAGTAAATGGTAAATGATCACTATTCCGTGAATGAATTATTTCCAATCAATAATCGGTGAACATTGGATTCTACGGATTTCACTGTAGCAGCAGAAGCTCTAG